>JAPUBQ010000032.1:3726756-4359256 GCA_035578125.1 Mellilla xanthometata | reverse complement strand
CTAACCTAACCTAACCTAACCTAACCTAACCTAACCTAACCTAACCTAACCTAACCTAACCTAACCTAACCTAACCTAACCTAACCTAACCTAACCTAACCTAACCTAACCTAACCTAACCTAACCTAACCTAACCTAACCTAACCTAACCTAACCTAACCTAACCTAACCTAACCTAACCTAACCTAACCTAACCTAACCTAACCTAACCTAACCTAACCTAACCTAACCTAACCTAACCTAACCTAACCTAACCTAACCTAACCTAACCTAACCTAACCTAACCTAACCTAACCTAACCTAACCTAACCTAACCTAACCTAACCTAACCTAACCAGTCACGTCCAGATCGCCGCCGCGGACGGCCACTTTGCCGTATCGCTCCCGTCTATTTTATATTTGCCAAAATTGTTAAGCAAATTTGTGGATTTGCCAAAAAAGTGAAAATCCTCGCAATTACTGCAAGGAAAGTGAAGTGACTTGCCCCAAAAGTGAAAAGAATTGCAATATCTGCAAAACAAAGTGTAGTGGCTTGCCGTTAAAGTGAAAATACTTGCAATCTCAGAAACTTACTTCGCAAATTCCAACAAACAAAGCAAAAGACTTGCCGTATCGGCAAAACCAGTTGCTTTCTCGGCAATCCTTGCAAGAGAAGTGTAGTGTCTTGCCGAAAAGGTGAAATCTCTAGCGGGCTCTTGCAATTTCGGCAAGTTGTCTTACCTTATTAGTGAAAATCTGTGAAACTCCACAATCTAACCTTGCTATTCCGGCAAATACAGCAAACTTCAAACACATCTTGCTCGAAATGCAAGACGCGCAAGGTTGTGTCTCAGCTGGCAAGCAATTCCTGCTTCAAGAGCAAGGCGCAAGAACTGCAACGACGACAAGTAAGGCTTATGCATATATCTGCTAGTGAATCTGTTAATGACAATAACATGTGACTGATAGCGTTCGACTGCGGCGGTCTGGACGTGACTCGCTAATCAATTAATGTTTAATACTAGTTTTAAGTTAGTTATATATAAGTTAGTTATAATTGTATATATCCACTCATGTAAATTAAATTCATGTCAGTCTTGCGACTTTGAGAGATACAAGCGGTTATACGTAATTGTATTGTTATCTTCTTATCATCAATATATAAGTAAAGTAATGGGAAGGTATGTATAGCGCCTGCTAGCTGTGGTTCTGGGAGTGGGGGTTTGTGTTGGGGCTGGGGATTCCAATTTTGATGGTCGTTGGAGTCTCGAGTACTGGCACGGGCTGATTCTCTCGGAATCGCGGATCGGCTGGTATTGTGCATACCATAAATGTTTATATCCACTAATTTAAAAATAACCCGCTCAACCTACTCTTAATCCAATTTCATGTGAGTTTTGTGATGCTCTGCCGCGTTTGGGTGGTTGCGTGGTGGAGCGGCACAAAGATATTAAGTAAACTAGCAAATCGGTGGGTTAATGTATGCTGCGCACGCTGACTCATGGTGCTGGGAGTGGGAGTCTGCGTAGGGGCTTGGGTTCCCAATTATGGGGATGGTTGGCGATTCGAGCACTGCATGGGCTCTTGCTTTTGGCGTCATGGGTTGGTGGGTGCTGTATGCGTTATAATCACATGTATCCTCTATTGTGCGTATCGCTCGCTGGCCTGCGGTTCTGGGATCGGAGGATTGTTGGGGCTGGGGATTCCAATTTTTCCGGTGGTTGGAACCTCAGGCCCTGGCATAGACTCTCGCTCTCGGAGTTGCGGACTGGTGAGTGCTGCGCATTTTATAACTGTATAACTTCATGTCAGTTATGCAACTTTGTGAAATATAGGCTGTTATGTGTAATAGTATTGTCATCCTATTATCATCAATACCTGAGAAAAGCAATGGGAGGTGTGCGTAGCGCTTGCTAGCTGTGGTGCTGGGAGTGGGGGTCTGTGTTGGAGCTGGGGATTCCAATTTTTGGTGTTGGTTGGAGCCTCAGGTTCTGGCACGGACTCTTGCTCTCGGAATCGCGGATTGGTGAGTGCTGTGCATATCATGCTAGGCATATTAACTGTATATGATAGTAATCATTTCATCATCATCATTTTATAATCAATGATACAGTGTGCGTTGCGCTTGCCGGCTTGTGGTGCTGGGAGCGGGGGTTCAGGTCGGGGCTGGGGATTCCAATTTTAGGCGTTGGTTGGAGCCTCAGGCTCTGGCAAGGACTCTTGTTCTCGGAATCACGGATCGGTGAGTGTTGTGCATATTGTAATTTACAATTTTGATATATATAACAAATGTTACTCATAAGTTAGTTATAGTATAACTGTATATACTCATAAGTTTGCCGGCTTGTGGTGCTGGGAGCCGGGGTTTAGGTCGGGGCTGGGGACTCCAATTTTTGGGTGATTGGTTGGAGTCTTAGGCTCTGGTAAGGACTCTTGCTCTCGGAATCGCGGTTTGGTGTGTGTTGTGCATATCATGCTAGGCATATTAACTGTATATGATAGTAATATTTCCATCATCTTCATCTTAATAATTAACGAGACAGTATGCTTTGCGCCTGCCGGTTTGTGGTGCTGGGACGGGGGTTTGTGTTGGGGCTGGGGATTCCAATTTTGGGGGCATTGTTTGGAGTCTCTGGTCCTAGCATGGATTCGTGCTCTCGGAATCGCGGATTGGTAGATGTATGCATATTGTAACTGTATATGATAGTATAAAATACTTAATTAAAAAAAAAAAAAAAAAAAAAAAAAAAAAAAAAAAAAAAAAAAAAAAAAAAAAAAAATTACCTACATACTAATAATTTACAATTTCGATGTATATAACATGTTACTCATAAGTTAGTTATAGTATAACTTTATATATTGTTTATATTCACTTATGTAAATAACCTTCTTGCCCTATTCTTAACCCAAATCGCCGTCCCCGGAGAATAAAATGATAACTGCCATTATCTTCGTTTTAGTGTTATTCCATTTTTGATATCTGTGGGTACTGATACATCTGCTGAATTTTTTTCGTGACTCTAATACTGTTAGTTACGGAAATATAAAATATTACAATGTTATTCGATTATTAGACCGATGCCTAAAGTTACAAGAATATAATTGTATTGTTATATTATCAAAATATTTTTAAACTTATAAGTATGACAAACAGTCATGAAGTTATATTCTCGTAAAAAATATTCGATTGGATAATGATAATAGTAGTTATCATTTTATTCTCGTACAAAACAATCTGTGCGCTTCGTATAATGTTCTGTTAGTAAAACTATTCGTGGTGCAAAACATATTGTCATGCTCTGCTTTCACTTAGAAGTTACGGTAATAGTTTGAAATGGCAGCTACAAAATTGGCAGGGATTCTCCCGAAGTCCACAAAAATAAATCAAAATAAAATATTCTATAATGACAATCAGTCGTCATTCTCATATTATAGTACTATTAATATACGATGTTGATGTTGAAAAAAATAAACAATACCATCTAATGAAGCCATTGGTTTAGATGTAACATCCAATAATACTTCCGATAGTATATTGTCGAAACAAACGGTCACTGATAATATTATGAGCAAGATACCTAATCATCAGGATCTAAGACTAGGAGAAGAAAACAATGAATATCACAGTCTAGTAGGGATAAAAGACCAACCCGAAACGGGTTCATGTAGTGCCAGAATTTTTAGACAAAACAAGCATAAAACCTCAAAAGCGTGAAAAGATAACTGATGAGCAGTCAGTACATGGAATGCCTCGTTCAACTGCTGTCCTTCACCTATTATTTCCTCTTGCATCATGATAAGAAACAATATTATTAAAAACACACAGCACAGCGGTTACACACCCTCTCATTAAAAGTGCACTTCTGTAATATACGGGAGTTGCACTCAAATCTCGCTTCTGTCCACCACCATCTTGGGACATACAGACCTCACCTATTGTTTCTTGCGGAGACCCAAATGAGATGTCCGTCTGACGTGTCGTACCTTTCCTACCCAGGGTACACCCTGGAGCACCACTTCAAGCCACGCGCGGGCGTATGCTGATACGCCCGTGACGACATCTGTTTTCGGCGTCTCCGTAAATTTGAAGATCCCAGCTTCACGGTGCTATGGGTACTGGTGGACACAGGCGTGGAGAAAATTCTCTATGCCTATGTCTACCGGTCGTACAGCGAAGATTTGGAGACTAGGCTCATTGAGTACCTCAGCGAGAGGGCGGATGAAGCTCAACAGGAGTGCCCGTCGGCTTAGCTTGTGTTATTAGGGGACTTTAATGGCCATCACCAGGAATGGCTGTATCCATAACTTGACACCAACCATGCTGGACGAGAGACTAGGAAACTTTCTCTTACGTTAGATCTCACCCAGCTGGAGGCAAGGAGCCACACGGGTACCCGACGTTGACTCTCATACACCTTATTGCTAAGGCCTTCTGCTGACAACTGATCCAGACCGGTACTCAGTGGCGATTTCATCGCCACTGGGTCGATCCGACCACTGTTTGGTGAAGTCTGTATTTGTCTACTCCTGCCAGATCCTAGCCCAAAAGACTCTGTGGCGATACAAGTCAGCAGACTTGGATGAGATGCGATCTTTCTTTGCATCCTTCCCTTGGCAGCCTATATGCTTCTCTTCTAGCGACCCTAGTGCCTGCTCTGATGCCGTGACTGATGTGTTGCGTAAGGGCATGGAATATTTTTTTCCTTTTTCTGACGCACCATTTTTATGTAAGGCTCGCCCATGGTTTGGGCCTGAATGTGGACGTGCTGAGGCACAAAAACATCTGGCGTACCAAGCCTGGGCTGAAACTCGGCAGCGTAAGGCATCTGATTCGTGATAAAAAGAGAGCTTTTAATAAGGCTGCCAAGTCCTGCAAGAAGGTTATAGAGAAGGCCCGTTTTGACCATATTGGCCGAATAGGGACCAAACTGGCTTCGTACCCGGCGGGTAGTAAAGCGTTCTGGCCCCTAGCCAAAGCGGTCGAAGCTAACTTCTGCCGTCCCTCGCTGCCGACCCTGCTAACTACAGGCCCATATCAGTAACGTCCGTACTCTGTAAGAGTATGAAACGTGTTCTGAATCGCAGGCTCCTGGCATACCAAGAAGCGAATGGCCTCCTCAGTGATCGACAATATGGCTTTTGCCGGAACCGATCTACTGGGGACCTTCTAGTGTATGCCACTCACATCTGGAGTAAAGCCATTGAAAAATTCGGAGAATTTCTAGCGGTTTCTCTCGACATTTCTAAGGCTTTTGACAGCTCCTCCTACGGTTTGTCCTCTGGTTTCCGTGTGTGGATTTCCGACTATTTGAGAGAACGGTCTATACGGGTGGTCAGTGATGGCTGTTCGTCTGATCTAATGGCAATTAATGCCGGCGTAAATTTGTTTTCAGATCACAGCAGAAATACACCACATATTTCAGATTTTCTTCCATTTACAATGGATTGCCACAAAGTAACGTATGAGTCAATAGGTTATATCAAGCCCTATCCCAAGCCATGTGCTCGAATTGCAAGTGTTATGCACTGAGCTTCTTCTTATAGCAAGGCTTTGCATGATGATCTCATTAGGCTTTTAAAGTAGGGCATATAACAAATTAAGTTATCCAGACGCTTACAAAGTGATTTGTGATTTCAAGTGTGATTTTTATTCATTATTATAGAAAATAGCTGATTAGTGGTAACTTATAATATCAATAGAAATTACCGTTTTTTTTTTTAGTTTTGTAAAAACTGTGTCCTTTTTAATATTTTATGTCAAAGCATGACCAGATTCTGAGGCATGGTGGCCGAAATTTAATATAACATTAGGATTTGTGAATACTTACCACACAAAGTTTTATTTAAATAGCTTTTAAACAACATAGAGTTAGACAATGATAAGGAGAATAAGACGATATTAATGCATTATCATCTTCAATTGTCCCATAATAAACTACCGAATAAAATGACAAGACAGTGATACAATATCAAACTTTGACTAAAAAGTACCGAGAATAAAATGATAAGTGACATTATACAACTCAACTGATGATTAATTTTGACTAACTTCTTATTTTTTTAATATCTTTATTATGTTACATTATATATGTGTTCTATTGAAGTATTATGTATGTATAAAAAATTAGCTTTACATAAAGGTAAGAACCATCTGCCTCCGACTAGTACTTTTTGAGAAATTAACAAAAACATGTTTTTTGGCTCTCCTGAAAAGTTGCGTTTTTGCAGTTATCATTTTATTCTCCGGGGACGGCGAAATATTTTACTCATAAGTTAGTCATAGTATGACTGCATATATTGTTTATATTCACTTATGTAAATAACCTTCTTGCCCTACTCGGATAGACCTGAACATAATTTTTTACTTACATAATTTGTAATAACTTAGCTAAGATAAATTTTGTACACATTAAAACTGTAAAATTACACACATTCACGCATATTCATCCCACACCACACACCCAACACAGTCAATAATCAAGCTCCTCCCACAACTACACTCCACATCCGATCTCCACACAGCGACACCACACTTAACAACTCAGTCTACGGAAGCGAGAAGTATACCGTTAGCATCTCGCTTCCGTTTGACTACCCCACTCTCGCAAGGTGTGGTTTTAGTCGGTAACCTGCGGATTCCAATGCACGGTATGTAAACCATGCATTGGAGTTCGCAGGAATCCGACATCACTGGGCAACATTTCCAGTACCTATAAAAGGTTTCCCACCTTGGATAAAAAAAAAAAAAAAAAAAAAAAAAAAAAACCTAACCTAACCTAACCTAACCTAACCTAACCTAACCTAACCTAACCTAACCTAACCTAACCTAACCTAACCTAACCTAACCTAACCTAACCTAACCTTTTTTTTTTTTTTTTTTTTTTGACTTGGAGGAAATGCAGTTACGCATGCCCGCCAATCCTCGGGGGAGGTGGCGGGGTATGTCGGACTCGGTGCCAGAGTGGCGACCCATACCGACTAAAACCTCCAAGGTGTTCCCTCTTTGCGCCTCGGAGCCAGGAGACCGGAACTGAAGGCATGACATCAGCCTCCTGGCAGCGCTGGTCCTTCGACCCTCTCTTTGCTGAGCGCTCGGCTCATCCCTCACTTGGCGATGTGTCGGGAACACCTGACACATCGCCCCATCCGAACTCTTTCAGTGAGCTTCGGGTCCCCCCGAACCGTCAGCTCCGAGTTCTCGCCAGCAGCGCGCGGGGCCACAAGTGGCTTCCGCCGCTCGGCGCTTCAGGCCTGCGTGGCCGTGCCCATGCCACCCGGCGCCAGACTGGTGCCAGGCTGACTGGGCACGCTCGCGTTGGGACCACTCCGTCCCGTCGCAACCACGCGACTCCTCCGCTTGAGGGGAGGCTTACAAACCTGGCCCCCCATGCGGTGCCCCGCTTTCACGCCTGCAGCTGCGCAGACTGCGCAGTGCGGCGTGGCCGAGCAAGTTGCTGCCTTGTGGCCAGATTGGCCACAACGGAAGCAATCCTTGCTCCGGTCTACATCTGAACTGCACTGCTCCCGGACATGCCCTATGCCAAGGCACCGGAAGCAGCGCAGAGGCCTGGGTGTGAGGGCCTTCACTTGGGCCACCATGTACCCAATGAAGAGCCTTGGGCTCTCTGTGACTCTCCTCGCCGCGGTTATAGGGCAGCGCACGAAGGCTGCGCCCATACCCGCGGCGTTGCGGCTGATACCGGCGATCCGCACCTCGCCGGGACTACACCCCCCGGTTTCGGCGATCGCCTCAGCCACCTCCTCCTTCGTGACGGCATCATCCAGGCCAGCGACGCGAAGTTCGGCGAACTTCACCGGCCTGGTGATGCGGACCTTCTCCTCCGGGAAAACGCTCCGCAGCCTCGCTGCGAAGACGTCCACTTTGGGCCCCAGGTGGTCGTCGCCGCCCGGGAACTCCATCATCCGAGCTCCGGTGACAGCCACACGGAACTGGGCTCTGGAGATCCCGAACGGCTCCAAGGCCGGGACCTCTCTCTTCATCTCACCTAGCACTTGCGCGTAGGTGAGCCCCTCCTTCAACGCCTCCGGCGTCAGCATGATGCTGATTGCCGGAGACTTTGGTGCGCGAAGCCTGGGCTTCCGCGCCTTCCTCTTCCCTTCGGCCTTGGCAGCCTTGCGCGGCTGGGCGGTCGCTCCGGACTGACGCGTCCCTTGCGACGCCGGCGCCGCGGCTGCCTTGTCCTTTCCCGCCTTGCGCGGCTCCGCCACTTTCGGACCGGACCGAGTCCCCGAAAGCGCGGGCACCGCTGCAGGCCCCTTCTTCCCCTTCCTTACCACTTTCACCCAGCTTTCGCTGGGCTTAGTGGCAGCAGGTTGGGGCTTGTCACGTCCTGGTTTGGCGGCCGCAGGCTTTTTGCCTTTGGCCGCAGTGTCACGTCCGGTGGTGATGGGACCAGTGCCTTTCTGTTTCCCCGCGAGGGTAGCAGAAGGCAGGTCCTCATCGTCAGTCACAGCCATGTTCGCGGGCATGCCCGACGGGCCGGGGCGAGGCTCCGGTGCCGCGGGCTTCCCGCGAACGGAGGAGGAAGTCGGAGCGCCGGACTGCTCTTGCAGGCGGAGCATCTCCTCCAGCTCCGCAATCCGGAACTCCGAGGTTCCTCCCATCTCGATGATCGTGTCGATGAGCTGCCGGTTTAGGCCCTTCGGCGGCGGCAATGACCACGGCGGCGTGGGCCGAGTCTTGGGCCGAGCCATTGCCGCCTCCGTGCGCGCCTCCAGCAGCTCACGACGCAGGTCTGCCAGGTCCCTCACAAGGCCATCGACCTGTTCCTGCAGGCGCTGGTTAGAAGCCTGCAGCCTCCTCACCTCATCATTCGAGGAACGCTTGCGCAGTTCCTCGACTGCCTCCCTAATGGAGGCCACAGACTCCTTAAGGGCCCGCACGAACGTGCCCTTAAGATTCTTGGAGCTACTGGCCACATGTTCAATGTTGGCCAGTCGCTCCGTCACCCGCTGGACCAGGTCGACCGCCGGGAGATCACTCGCCCTTTCCGTCGGTCCTGACGTCGCCGGAACTATGGGCGATCGGCGCTCCCTCTCCCTCTGAGCTTTCAGCTCCTCGAAGAGCTCCGTCTCGGCCTGGAGCTCCAACTCTGCCTTTTGGGCAGCAATATATAAGGCCTTGGCCTTAGCGAGGCCGACGTAATGCCCTGTGGTGGGCGGTCGACCTCTCTCCCTTTTAGGGCCAAGCGCAGGCACCTTCGGAGCCGTCGGTTCGTCCGAACCGCTGTCGAACTCCGAGCAGCTGTCCAGACAAACTGGCGACGGCTCCCTCCTCTTTCCTAGAGGACTTCGTGACTTGACGGACTCCGACTCCAACGAATCGTCAGAGTCGAGGACCGCCAAGGAACGTCCTCCAGCTCCTCTCCTTCCACCAAATGTCCGCAAGCAGTGTGTGCCCCCCCCAGAATACGATCGGGGGCTGCGCGACGCCGGAGCGCCACGGAGGGATTCCCGGCTTGAAGCCGGACCCTCCTGGGTAGTTGTATTCACCTTGCTTGTATCCATTTTTTTCTTTTGTGGCAGGTTTAGCATGCCCTGGGTTGCGACTTCGGAGCTGTGACTCATAAACAAGTTCAGCTCCGAATTCGCACCCCCTAAGCCGCCCTCGGCAACCCCCAAACCTCGGACTTAACACCGCCCGTCTCAGGCACAACGTCCGCCGCCCTTCTCGGGCCTCCCGCACAACTTCAGCCCTCAACCAGTCCTCTCAAAGGAGAGGCAAAGGCGAGGGCCCCCCGCACAAACTCCCACTGTCCTATTTTGCACCATCCGGACAGAACCGGATCGCACAAAATAGGCTCGCTACTCCCGGGTCACTCTTGGCAACGGCCGACCAATGCAAAGTGAAAAACAACACATTGGTCGGCCGTTGAGCCCCTCCACCACGACAAGGTGGTGACCCCACGGAGGCATGACTTGGAAATGCAAATCGACAGGAAGATCACAGAAAAGGAACTCCGCAACATCCTGGAGGATCCCAAATGTCGAGAATATCTACTGTCTTTCATTGACAAGTCGTTCCGAATAGCGGCAAGAAGAAATAGCACACTCCCCCCTCTTAACACACAGCACACAACCAACGCCACTATCACTGTCCCCGCCGTGAATTCGGAGCCCCGATCTTCTGCCCTTAAAAGCGTAAGCGCAAATCGTTTTCTTGCCTGCGCAGTGGAAGGAAGACCGGGGATACGAATCCGGGGCGTGGCCCTCTTTATGGATAGTACTGAAGAAAGACTCGGAATGAGTTTCTGCAAAGCATGGGGCACCAAGCGGGTTCGTTTGTCACCGGGGCTTGCATGTCTGCTTAACGGGAAAACCACGAAAGTCACCATGAAGCGGAAAACGTATGACGCTCTGCCTGTGACGGAGGTACTTGGACGCCAATGTCGAATGGTGCAATCGAAATGTAAAACGATTGCGCTATTCGAGTGGGCGGACCAATCACCTTTCGAACAGGCGTGCGCACTCCTTACGTCGCTTGGTGAACTCGCAGACGGCAATGCTCGGGTGATAAGCGTAGACGCCATGGCCATCGAGTACGAGAAAGGAGAAGTCACAGACCGGCTCGGCTGCATAAAAGCCGCTGAACGCCATGAGATCGTAGTCTATGAGAACCGAGGTGAGAACCTCAGTCATCTCAAGGCTCCGAGATCGGGCGGCTTAAGTGCAACCGATAGCTGGGGACACCCTATCCCGAATTCGAGCTCCATGAGTGGCTCCGAAAGAGTACAAAAGCGATTGGCCGATGAAGAAGCCGCGAAGGAAATGAGCGGCAATAGTCCATCGACCAGTAGCGGGATACTCGCGCTAGTCAACACCTTGAGCGCAGCGATGCGAAGTCCATTCCGAAAACAACGTACACCGCCACCAGAACCGACCCCATCAACATCTCAGAGTCAGCAGCCACCGATACGGACGAGAGCCGACAAGGGCCAGGTCAGTCCGCCCCGGTACATCTCTGCCTCGGAGCCAAGAGACCACGCCAAGAACGCATTCCGCGAGTTTCTGGCCGTCACGAGGGCTACAAAACAAGTGCACACGAGAGTCTGCGAGAAAATTCTCGAGGCTTTCAGACTTGGTTTGGAGAACTCGCTGGCGGTTAGGCTCAAGGAAGCAGAAGGAGCCATATACGACAATAGAACGTCCCAGATCATCAAGGGGTCTATGTCAGGAAACCATATGGCAGCGTTCAGTAGCACGAGTGGTTTCGTGGCCCTAGACGGCGGTGCGACGGAGCAAGCTGGAATGCCTAAGTATGCGACACCATCGTATGATCCAATCGTGGTTACCACCCGGTACACCAGGATAATGCTAGACGACAGGATCCTGCAAATGGCGGATGCCATTGAAAGGGGCCACGTCGATGGGCAATCCTGGGACAGCTGGACGGTACCGAAAATACGATGGATCAACGGGGTTCCAGGATGCGGCAAGACAACATGGTTGGTTGGTAATTTCGAGGTTAGCAACGACGCCATCATCACCACAACAACTGAAGCAGCCAAAGACCTGAAGGACAAGTTAGCGCACCGAGTAGGTGACCTGGTGAAAACCAGAGTGCGCACATTATCATCCGTCCTCGTAAATGGTTACAAGAATGAGAGATACGCCCGTCTTTTTCTAGACGAAGCTCTCATGAACCATTTCGGAGCCATAGTCATGGCCTCTCGGCTGTCTGGTGCTGGCGAAATTGTTCTCATCGGAGACATCAACCAGGTCCCTTACATCGATAGAGAGAACCTCTTCGAGTTAAGGTACCAGCGCCCGAACCTGGTGACGATCATCAACCAGGAACTGTTATGCACGCATAGGAACCCAATGGATGTGGCATACGCGATGAGGGAGATATACTCTGGTATATACTCCTCATCGACCCGTGCTCAGTCTCTGGAGCGGAGAAGGTTCACAGACTCGCAGATCCCCAAAGATGCCCCAAACACCCTCTTCCTAGTTCACACACAGGAGGAAAAGGCGGCCCTATCGAACCAGGGTTATGGAGCAGCATCCGGGTCACGAGTCATGACCATTCACGAAGCGCAGGGATTGACGTACGAGTCGGTCATCGTCGTGAGGACCAAGTCCAAAGGGAAAATCCAAGACAGCGTCTCCCACGCGGTCGTTGCGGTCTCCAGGCACACGAGGAGCTTTGTGTATTATACAGACGATGCAGAGGACGCCATCGGTCGCTTCGTGCGAAGAGCCGTGGCTGCGACACCTCGTATGATCGCGAATTATAACCTCGAAATGGCAATGAAGGACCGGAACATGGCAGTGGCGGAAAAACTAAGAGAAACACTGTGTAAAATGTAACGATCTGTGTTACCCATCATTCTCTCCCCTCTTTTTGTAATAATAATTTGACGAAATGTATTAGGAATTAATTTTGACAATACGTATTAGAATTTAAATTAGAAATAGTATTAAGTGTACTCCTGTATTTGTAAAAAAAAAAATTGTTGCAATAGTAATAATTAGTTGATAATTCATGTAAATGATAACAAAAGGCATGGACCCAGGTGTCTATGGTGCGTAGAATGTAAAAAAAAAAAAAAAAAAAAAAAAAAAACCTAACCTAACCTAACCTAACCGTGGCGTGGTCGTTTCGTTTCGTTTCGTTATAACAAATCATGTCAAAATATATAGACATCAGCAACATGGCATGACTGTGTCAAGCGCATTCATTTGGCATAGATTTCATGGTACAGACACAATTGATAGTTCCACACAATACGATAGCACACGCGATATCTGTGTCGATTCATCAATATCGAATTTTGATCGAAGCTTGACATCAGTCAAGCACTTTCACTCCACAGCTTTATGAAGATTCTTTATTTTAATTTTACACTACCTCATTTGACTACGGTGCGTCATAATTTTTTTTTTTTTTTTTTAGCTGATAGATAATTAGTAATGTATAATGTGAGGGCTGTCGTGCATACAGTAACATATGAAGGCGCTTAGTATGTGTTATTGCGGCGCAACGAGGCTATGCTAGATATGAGTGTTATGCACAGAGCGTTTCACAAACTCCAATCCGTCAAACGCCGTCTCTTACTTCGCGTGGCATGCTATGATTTAATTTTAATCCATCAGGCGCCAAAACTAACAGCGCGTGATATGACAGGAGTTTCATAATCCGTCAGGCGCCAAGACTAACAGCGCGTAATATGACAGGAGCTTCATAATCCGTCAGGCGCCAAGACTAACAGCGCGTAATATGGCAGGAGCTTCATAATCCGTCAGGCGCCAAGACTAACAGCGCGTAATATGGCAGGAGCTTCATAATCCGTCAGGCGCCAAGACTAACAGCGCGTAATATGACAGGAGCTTCATAATCCGTCAGGCGCCAAGACTAACAGCGCGTAATATGACAGGAGCTTCATAATCCGTCAGGCGCCAAGACTAACAGCGCGTAATATGACAGGAGCTTCATAATCCGTCAGGCGCCAAGACTAACAGCACGTAATATGGCAAGAGCTTCATAATCCGTCAGGCGCCAAGACTAACAGCGCGTAATATGGCAGGAGCTTCATAATCCGTCAGGCGCCAAGACTAACAGCGCGTCGAATGTTAAGAGTTTCTATATCTCACCGGCGTCCGTCTGCAACTTGGGAGGAGCTGGAGCCACCTGCCGCCACCTTTACATGGCGGTAGTGCGCTCCATGGCGCTCTACGGAGCCCCGATACAGGGTCCCTGTCCCAAAAAGTGAGTGCCCTGCTCCGCGGGCCACAGAGGAGAATGGCCATCAGAGTCTGCAGAGGGTTTCGGACCCTCTCGCACGAGGTGGCCTGCGCTCTAGCTGGGTCCCTACCGTGGGACCTCGAGGCTGCCGTCTTGGCGCAAGTCTACTGGCGCCGGGCGCGGTCGCGAGACCTGCGCCCCCTCCCTCAGGAGGTAGTGCGCTGGCGGAGGAGCGCCAGATGCGCGGCCATGGCGACCTGGCAGGAGCGTTAGATTAGTCCGTTAGATTACAAGATATGGCAACACTTGGAGAAAAAGGCCTGCTCAAAGCCTCCTCCTGCTTTGGAGTCACTCAAGGCATCCTTGATTAAGGCAGCCGCCGATATTGACATGGACCTCGTTCGTGCCGCAATAGATGACTGGCCGCGCAGATTGAAGGCCTATATTCATAATCGCGGGGGTCATTTTGAATAAACTTTATTACCCTAAGAATTTATGTTTTATTAAGTTCATTTTGATATATAAATGGTTACATAAATATTAAACATGTGTAAATCATCTCATATTACACATGTGACAGAACTTATGACCTGACTAAGTACAGATGGCTGGCTCGCGAGAGGACGATATTCGAACTATATATCACAACTATGTATCTTCAATAATATGAGCTGCATGGTGGTAGCATCGTCTAGCGCTCGCCTGATAACGAGCGCACTCAAGTTGACAATCTGTCGCCAGCGTCAGTGTTCCGGCAGCCTCCTTGTAAGTCAGTTATTCCAGACTATGCATGCGCCATCTTGGGCCAGTATCGCTAACTTGTAACGCGCACTGTGTGTCGACCAGCAGAGCTAGCCGTGAGCAGTAGTATAAGCATAAGCATCCCACTATACGTTCCCACTGCTGGGACTCGGGGCCTTCTCTCACGAGGAGAGAGATATAGGCCATAATCCACCACGCTGGCCAAGTGCGGGTTGACGGATGACACACGTCTTCGGATATTGTGGTCCTCAAACATGTCAGTTTCCTCACGATGTTTTCCTTCACCGTAAAGCGAGTGCAAATCCACACATAACTTGAAAAACAAGTCATTGGTGTAGGGCCGGGATCGAACCAGGGGCCGTCTGATTGAAAAGCAAACGTTACTACCACCGAGACACACTCGCTTTTTTAGCCGTGAGCAGGAAGTAAATAAAATTAGCCAAGTGCGAGTCGGGTTCGCGCGGGAAGAGCTCCGTACAGTTGTCTTAAATAAATGGCTAAAAATGAGTTTGTCGCATGGAAGCCCTATTAAATATTAATTAAGGCTATGTTTTAAACTATTTACGAGTACAAGCTGATACTAAGTTAATCATATACGATCCACCATCTCCGTTCTACTACAGAGCGAGCAGAGAGTCAGTGAAGAGATGTTTCCTGAGAGGTATCATCCGGGGGGCCTTCACAAGTACAGTTAATATGTATATTATAGGTAAGCGTGCCACACCGTACACTACAGTAGCTTTACATCAGGCTAGCTCTAGTCATACGCTAACCTATCAAGGGTAAAAAAATGTTATATTTAACTTTTATACAAAAGTAGGACTAACTATGTAGGTATTTGTATTTAGAGTTAAGACTGCGGAGTGTTTGAGATGGCCTACAAAAATATGGAGCGGAAACCTTGCCGGAATCCCTGTTCCCACTGAACTACAACCTTACTGTCTTCAAGCCGAGAGAGAACCGGTTTCTTCTAGGCAAGCGCGCTTCATTTTAGACTGCAATATCACTTAACATCAGGTGAGTCGTGGTCAAGCGCCAGCCTATTATGCATAAAAAAATGTAGAAACTTGGAAAGTAAAGTAAAAGAAAACAACAAAGGTAAATCATAATACATTTATTTTAAGAACGCTACGTTATGTACGGGAAGTGAACAAACAATACGTAATTGAGCAACATCAAACAACACACGCTCCCCCCCCCCCCCCTCGCACACACACTGGTGGGCGGCAACGGTTACTAGCAACGGCACACACGACTAAACTAAATTTAAAGAAGCCCCGTCTCTTTTCGTCTTAGGTGGCCAGGAAGAGACGGCACGTTCTGAACCACAGACAAAACAACTAAAATCACGTCAAATATTGAATGTGCAGGCAGTTTTAGAGGTGATACAAATGGGTGCGGTCTAAAGTCGCCTATATTTTCTACATTTGATGTGGTTTTAATTCGTTTGACTATGGTGCGGAACGTGTCGTCCCTTTCCGGCCACCTAAGATGAAAAGAGACGGGGCCTCTTTAAATTTAGTTTAGTCGTGTGTGCCGCTGCATCGCCACCACTAGCAGGAGCCGAGCGCCGAGCGAAACTAATACAACCATTCTTTATATCAAATGTTATGATAGCTCATTCATTAGACTACGACGGACCGCGACAAGCCAAGTGAAGACAGCAATCTTGAAGATACGCTCGGTGCATTCGACTCCAGCAAGTCACGGTAAAGAACAACCATAACAATATTTACTATGCAATTATTAATTTTATTCAATTTAGAATTTTATTTTGTTTTGTAACCGCTCCGCTAACACTGCCGATTCAAGATGTACCGCCCGAACACTTAGACAAAGTAAATGAGTAAACAAAAAAAAACAGTGATTCAAACAAACAAGTTATAGTTAATACAAAGTCAAAATTATATAAAATAAGCCCCTCTTCACTAATCACCCTCCCCCCCCCTCGGGCTGCGGTCGACGGGTCTTTTGTTATTTAAAATCCAAACTAATAGTGTAAATGTGATATTTATGAATGGAGTAATTTCTCTGTAAGTATACAATGTGCCACACATATTGCTTATAATTTAGTATCTGTATGAATGAATGAATTTAGTATCTGTAGGAACCCGCCGGCCGCCGCCCCCGCAGCCGAGTCTCGACCAAACCAGCGCCATCAGCTCGCGGCCGACCAATCAGAAGACACCTTGACGTGAACACGTCACTCGTGATTGGTTGTAGAACGCGCAATCTGAACGTAGGTTTGACCTCGCCTTTATTGATATTAATATAAAACAATGACAATAGAAATGCACAATAATGTAATATTAATAATATAATGGAAGTAAATCGAACAACTTAACGTAACATAATATCAATTAAACTAATACAAAACAACGCAACCATACCTACATACATCCATACACACACAGTACGCTACTCGCACACATGCACATGTGTTGCGTCAGTGTAGTAAATCTCACTGACTGTTAGTTCGTAATCAGCTAATCCGAAGATACATTTACATTTGGTTAAGTTTCATTAACATAAGAAAACAAGTACATTTTAAGATACAACATAAAAAAGTATGTACCGCTCGCGCTGCGTGCTAGTATCTAAGTAACAGAGGACGGCTTGCACGGCACAGCACGGCACCGTGCAACATTGCACGACTGCACGCAACAACTACACTGAACGTAAACTAAATTGCACAAATTCGAGTTTTCATTACCGTGCCATATTATACGAGATTACGTGAAACGACAGCATTATGCGAAAGTTTTGGATTTAAAATTTGAAAAAAAAAAAACAAGTTTGTTAATTAAATTGGAAGCTTGCACTAATCCACACAAATTGCCGTGTCTTCGTGTGATATTGCACGATAGCACGTACGATTGCACGAACGTGGTAAAATAGAAAACAAATCTTATTGCATTACCGAACAGCTATTGACGCTCTCCGTACGTCGGTGACACAATACGAATGCAGAGATCTAGCCACCCAGACATGCCGTGTGGCACAGAGGGGAAGTTGTTTGTTTGTCTCGTCCCGACGCCGTGAGAGCGCCAAATCTGACCTATACAGGCTTACTGTACGACTGGCACACGTTTTACAAATACGCAAACCCGTTTCGGTTAAGTTCTGTCCGTAGACAAAAGATATAAGTCAATCTCATTGGTTCTGTCAAATATTTTAACCAATGGGATCATTTGTTTTCAAATAGAAACGAAAACTATTATTTTAAAAGAAAGAAGAAAAAAACGTGTACTTGTCCTACTGGTATCTAACGTAAAACGTTTTAAGGGCGGCTTTAATGCATCTAGATGAACAAATTTTGTTTTACGATTTTTGAAACTCGCGATTATTTGTACACAGTCAAAGAAGAGGACGTTAGCAAGGAATTACACACCTTGCCATTCTTTTTCAGCTTTTTGTCGCGACCCGTCTTGTTTGTATGGAAGACCTGACTCCAAGAATCACAGAACAAAAGTTGTGTTTCTAAATCTACTAGAGCCGCCCTTAAGAGGTTACGTGTTTGCTATGAATACCCCGTGAATGTGAATAAAGAAAACATCATCATCATCATTAGCCATGTTATATTGCAACGAACCAACTTGCTGAACATCCATGTCGTGCTCTACATCTCAAGTAACAGTGTGTCGCGTGAAGCCAGCGTTAACACTCCAAGTAAGTAAACTAATTCTATTATTGATAAAAAATGTTGCCATATTTCCGACACTACAAAAGCTAGATTTCTTTTTCCAAGACCTGACTATAATTATATAAAACAATCCTAACAAATGTATGAAACGTTACAAATTCCCCCCAAACACATCCCCCACACATTCAGGCAAAAGTTGAGAAAACAGGCGAACTAGCAACACAAATGCAACAACTAATTATAAATCGCGGACTAAACTCTGTGACGACAGATCTTCAAACAAACACAAGCATTCTGTTAATCTTTTTTTTATATGTTTCATTAAAGCTGTTGTTAGTCACAATTACATAATGTTTGAGCCTCGCTGATAACAGATGGCGCGGTGAGACTATCAATTTGACATTACTCAATACTGATACATTTGACAGCTGTCAGTGTTTTAAAATCATTCGCTTTTCTGACAACTCCTTTTAACCAAATGTTTGATTATACAAAATAGGCGGATTCTACAGATGTTTAACTAGTTCCACTCGAAAATACAAGGAATTAGTTAACTAAGTTTATAGCACAGCGCCACCTAGCGAGCTCCGGAACACCCGCCGTCACACCCCGCCCCCAGGTAACACATACACTATACATTCTCCTCGCGGCACTCACTCACACACACACACACACACACACAGACGCGCAGCGTACAGGGCAACCAGCTACTGACGCCCTTTATTTTTAATGCCGGCTTTACTACATCTAGAAAAATAGTTGTTTTTCTAGCACTTTTGAAATGTACGCGTAACTAATACCACATAATAACAATACCTCTTTGATAGAACAAATACATCGACCCGCTCCTGTACGTATGAAGCGATAATTTTTTTCACAACTACCCGCAAGTGATTGAACAACCTTGTTAGATTAATATGGCAACACAAATAATATTCTTATGTTGGTAGTAGCAATGAGTTTTATTGTTTTGCGGTTGGCAATGCCTTCTTCCAATATCTCTGACAATGTGTAATGTGGTTCACGCAAAGAAATTTTATAAAATTAAGTTAATAACAGATCCCATCATTAGTTTGTAGAGACTTTTGGTTGTTTTGATGTACTAAATACTTTTATTAGGGCACTTTTATTTTTTTTGGAACGAAGTACCTTATCGCGCGTTATGAAAGGGGGCTAAATGGAGAAAAATCTTACGAAAAGTCATCACGACATTTTTTGCGCACGGTATGACAACGTCGCATCTCCAAAATTTGTTCGGAAGTCAAATACGGTTATCAATGAAAGTATTCACTAATTGACAACAGCGCCATTCGTTTCAGGTGGAGTTGCGGTTGAGCCTACTGATTAAGTTTATATTACAATTTATTTGTTAATATTTAAAAAAATGTTATTGCAATTTTCTTCACCAATTAATCGAAAGTAACTTCGTTCTATCCGGGTATCCTTTGACACCTCTCAAGTTTTTATTTTTTTTATTTTTGAGGGTACAAAAGAATTAGGCGTCCGTAGCGGGTAGCCCTATACAGGGTTATATATACACGCACACTAATGCTAGCTTACACTAGTAATGTTCACACACGACGCGAGATTAGTGCGGCCGCCGGTAACTTGCACACACACACACGGACACACACATACACACACACACGGTCACTGGTGACCTCGCTTGACCTTTTGGCCCGATGACACGGACAAAATCATAAATTCAGTTTTATCGTTGTAAATTGAGAGATAATCGTCCTTTAATCACGTGACACTTTTTTATCTTTTTTTCACCCCCCTCCCCCTTATTCATTTATTCAACTAAATAGCTTAAACAGTGATACATAATAAGCCTTGGTGATAAATAGTGAGGTTTAAGACTACCCCCTACCCCCTTCCTATATCACGTGTATTTTTTAGTAACTACACAATTTCGTAACTATTTTTAAATATTTATAAAATACAGCTTTAGGTATAATCTAATCGTATTATAGAAAATAAGTTAGCTAGCAATTATAAGTTAGCGTGAGGCCAAAAAGACGAACCCCGCTTTTCGGTTCAGTATCCCGGTAAAAAATAAATACACGTGATATATTATTACAACCCAAATCAGGTGATATTTCGTGATTGTATATATACCTACCCCCTCCCCCCCTTTCGAACCTCACGTGATTAATGGACGGTCCCAAAAGCAAAGAAAAAATTAGAAAATTTAAAAAAAACTTTGATGTGTTCTAGAATAAACTGGTTTACATACAAGTGAGGCCACATTTCAATATTTTTTTATTATTTTTGGTCACCAGTAACCCTGTGCAGGTTGTTGTTCACATCTACATATATCCGTATTATACATACTACACTAGTAGCGACCAGCGGTGTTACTCGCTTACCCAGAGACAACACACACAAACAAACAGACAAAAAGTGATTTAAGTAGCTAATTGTGTTATTTGTATACAAAATTGTAAATAGCATAAGCCTAAAACGAAATCAAGCAAAGCCGCGGGTCGCTCCTAGTACATCATATATAATGTACACATGTAAGGCATCATTTATACAAGACATGTTTATATACACGGGGCTATTGGAACATTTAAGGGCGGGTTTAGTACGCATAGAATAACATTTGAATCTCACTTTTTCATATATCGCCAAAAATTCTGTTCCATACAAAAAAATCAATGTCTCCCAACAAAATGTTTAAAATTCTATTTTTTTTTTAAATATTCTAGACGCGCTGAAGCCGCCCTTAACTGGCCAGCTACCACTAACCCTGAATAGATAATGTACAAGTTAGCAGATGTATGTTTGTCCGTGTGTTTACATTCCGCCCTCGCGCTGCCACGACTGGACCTTTCTGGATGTTCACATACATATATACTAAAGTTTATAATAATATTGAGACGACGAGCTAGTCGCTGGCCTGATAGTAAGCGACACGTGGCGTTAATTTCTCACAACACTTATTTTGTGATTGCTGTATTACATTCTAAAGATTAAGAAAGGCCTTCTTGAAAACTTCCGACACCAGAGCTTGGTCACTTAGCTCATACTAAGAAGATACCATTAAAACTGTTTATGCATGTTTAGTCAAAACAATATCACTTGAAACGATCCAGCCGTGACAAGGCAAAGCAGACAAAATATTAATTTAAAAAAAACCACAAGATTGCATTAGACATTTGGCTCAAACACTATGAAATTAAATTCTATACCGTATTTTTATAGTTATATATATATAAAGAGAGTCGGTGTGGGTCGCGGCGCTGTCTGTCCGTCCGCTCACTACACTCGATATATCACTAAGTCACTCACACTACGCATATATGTCTTCTTCCGCCATCTTGTTATTGCTTATACTGACCGCCATCTTGTTTTCACCTCGCCGCCATTTTCCTTATCACTGACAGTTCCTTTCAGATTTACTGTTATATGCCATTTTATATTTAATTTTGGTGTAACTATTTCTATTTCAATATTTCTCGTGTAATTTTTTTTATGGACATTTTTCTTTGAATTTTTTCCTGTCCCGTAAACAACAATATTGTTTTTTTTAATCAAAGAGATTAAGGAATTCTTTCATACAAGTCTCTGTAACAGTTATTATCATTTCCAAAACTTTTAAAAACGGTTACATTTCACATATTTCTTTTTAAATATATCTTTCTTTAGTTGCCTGGAAGAGATCGCTGTAAGTGATAAGGCCGCCACTTGTAACACTACTTATAAGTTGTTTATTTATTTTTCTCTTTGTTTGTATTCCCTTTTGTGTTGCAATAAAGAGTATATCTATAATTTTTTTTACGGACGATTTTCTTTGAATTTTTTCTAGTCCCGTAAACAACAATATTGTTTTTTTTTAATCAAAAAGATTGTGGGATTCTTTCAAACTAGTTTCTGTAACAGTTATTATCATTTTCAAAACTTTCTAAAACGGGTAAAATTCACATATATCTTTTTAAATATATCTTTCTCCAGTTTATAATATCCGCGCGGCATCGAGTATATTTGTGTTTTGTTTGTATAAATGGTATATTGATGTACATATCCAAACGGCATATCTTCCTTTCCTTGGCTCGTCAGTCCCTGTGTCGGGTACAGGGCTGCACGGTCAGCCAGACAGACAGACAGACAGACAGACAGCGTGTAGTGTTCGCGCGAGTCATTCCGGGTGGTTGAAGTAGTCGGAGGCGTTCCCGCGGCAGATGGGGCACGTGCGGTTCGTCTGGAACCGAGACAAAGTCGGGTTACACAACTACACTATAATGAAATGAAATGAAATATTTTTATTTGCGTAGCCACAGGTAATATAAAAACATGGAAAATAATATAAAATGTACCGCATATGCGGTGTGTAAAATGTCAATTAATTAGTTAATTTATAAGTTAATTGCACTCCACTATAATTTACAGCTAAGCAATAATATTTAAAAGAAAATGGTTGCCTGTAAAGTCGGTTTTACGGGCGAAGATTTTACGTGACAACGTCTGCCGCGCGCGCAGCACGCGGCAGACCGATCATAGTTGAGTGGGAGAGAGACGCAAGGCATTCGGCGGGCCTCTCTCTCATCGTAACGTTACCGGGCGTTACACTTTTTCATAAGTGACTCCCAGCCGCAACCTAATTTAAGACGTTGTCACGTCAAAAGTGGCGATGGGCAGGACACGTAGCAAGATACAAAGACAATAGATAGACGTCGGAAATAACAATGTGGAAAGGCCCTATTGGGCCTTTCCACATTAAAGGGAAAGCGAATTAAAGGTCGACCAAAAACAGATGGTTAGATATAATTACAATAGCAGGAAAACACTGGGGAACTAAGGCAAACAACAGAATAACTTGGAATACTCTAGAGGAGGCTTAATAACAGAAGATAAAAAAATATGTTAAACATGAAATACTTAAGAAAAATAGATATAAATAGTCAAATAAGTTTAAGCAGTAACTATAATGTTTTTTTAAGGTTGTTGAAAATACATTTGGCTTTATATCTTATATCTTTAAATGAGCATTTCTTGTATATATATAATTGGAATCTCGGAATCGGCTCTAACGATTTTCATGAAATTTAGTACATAGGGGGTTTCGGGGGCGATAAATCGATCTAGCTAGGAATCATTTGTAGGAAATGTAATATTTAAAAAAAATGGTTGCCTGTAAAGTCGGTTTTACGGGCGAAAATTTTACGTGACAACGTCTGCCGCGTGCTGCGCGCGCGGCAGACCGATCATAGTTGAGTGGGAGAGAGACGCAAGGCATTCGGCGGGCCTCTCTCTCGTTCGGTGACTCATCGTAACGTTACCGGGCGTTACACTTTTTCATAAGTGACTCCCAGCCGCAACCTAATTTAAGACGTTGTCACGTCAAAAAATAATAATAAGTGAGCAAAGCTCGGTTAAGCAGGTGTTTATAATGATGTAGTGTTACCGACCCGCAGCCACTTGTCGACGCACTTGGCGTGGAACTCGTGCGCGCACGGCAGCACGCGCAGCGACTGGCGCGCCTCGAACTCACACATACACACCACGCACAGCGACTGCTCGCCTGGAACACACACACACATTGACATACACTTGAGAGATTAATATAAAGATAGAGATAAAAATAAAGATACATTTATTTGTAAAACAACAAGTATACGTACATAAGTTCTTAAATCTACATGATACCTTTTTTTTTTTTGTTGACTAGGGGGAAATCTTCGACAAGATACCTGGCTACGATGGGGCGCAGCCAGGTTATGTGGGATTTGTACCCACTAAACCCCGGTGACCTGCCTCTGTGCTTAACGGAGGTCTCCGGGTTCTTCCGGGAAACACTCCGGAGACCTCCTTGCACTGCGCTGTGGCCCTTCCCGGATTGTTTCACCAACTACGCGACGGTGACGGTCACGCGACGCCGTCGTCGTCCACCCCGGACTCGATGGAGCGGGTGTCGGAACCCCATCTCCGAACACCCTCGAGTCTGATGCCCCTTTTAGTCGCCTCTTACGACAGGCAGGGGCAATTACGAAGCCTTATTTTTTCACCCAGGCTGCAGGGTTAAATTCTACATGATACCTAAGATTACCTGGTACGCTGTAGGGAGCACTACGCCCTGCTATAGGACTGCCAGGAGCCTGTATCGCAGGACCGTCGGCCTTACACTCGTTACTATTATGAAACGAGCGCAGCGAGTTCCATAAACTCGCGCTCGTGTTTACCCTTCATTATATGACAGTTGCATAAACTACTATTGTATTTCTGTGTATATACTAATAGATACAATAAAAACTGTGTGATGTGTTAGGTAAGCACAATGACTTTTAATTTAAGTGGCACAAAAGCGAAATACTGTTGCCCCGCATAACAGGATCATATTATGATAGTTAGCGCGGGGCGCAGTGGATATGGCAAAACGTACACTAAGACTTAGCTATAATTTAGTATTTAATTACTCATAGTACGTTTCACCCCTGTATGTGTACTAAATAAACTATTTGATTTTGATTTGATTGATTTGAATAGTAAAGTAAACTCATGCCATTTTTTTGTGCTGTGTTTTTATGCAACACTGAATCTGATATATATTGGATCGCAGTTAAACGCGAACCAAAGCTACACAAGACAACAAGAAGTGCAGTCTGTATGATAACATACAATGTATGATATTGTAATGATATTATATTACAAGAATTACAATTGAAAATTGACATTAAATCATATCTTATACTACTGTAATGATATCATATTATTTGACTTGTAACTTTGGTGTTATCAATAAATGATTTGTATTTGTATTAAGATACAGTGGTAAGGTTGACTTGAATTGAAATATTTATTATGACGTAGTCATATTTATTATTTCTGTGTATATTGTGCACACAGATACAATAGTTAATTTAAGACTGGACTCAGGGTTTGGCTATTAGATAAAACTTTGTACAATATAAATGATTATCTAAATTTGAAAATTGACATTTGATTAATATCATATAATAATATCATGTAATGATATTATAGTACTAGAATAAAATTGAAAATTGACATGGATACATATCATATACTATTGTAATGATATCATATTATTTGACTTGTAACTTTGGTGTTATCAATAAATGATTTGTATTTGTATTAAGATACAGTGGCAATGAAATATTTATTATGATGTAGTCATATTTTTTTGTGCTGTGTATTTTTTGTATGCAACATTGATTCGGGTATGTATTATATTTGATGGAAGGTATATTGTAATAGCTACAATAGTAAAGTAAACTCATGCCACTTTTTTGTGCTGTGTTTGTATGCAACACTGAATCTGGTATATATTTGATGGAAGGTATATCATAATAGATGCAATAATATAGTAAACTCATGCCATTTTTTGTGTCGTGTTTGTATGCAACACTGTATCTGGTATATATTTGATGGAAGGTACACTGTTGTAGCTATTACAATATATGTATATTGTAAGAGCTACAACAGTGAAGTAAACTCATGCCATGTTTCCGCGCTGTGTCTGTATGCAGGACTGAGTGCTGTATAGAGTATATATAGTACCCTGGTGCGTCTGCTCGCAGTACTTGTATGTGGGCAGCATGTCGATCTGGTGGCGCTGCAGGCCGCGCGGCTTGGCCTCGCCGAGCCGCTCCGCCAGCGACAGCAGCGCCTCGTAGTTCTCGGTCTCGGGCGAGCCCGCCTCGTCGCGCGCCTCGCCGCCGTACGGGGACAGCGGGAACATCGCCAGCAGGTTCAGGAACACCTGCACACCCGCCCACTTCTTAACACAGTGTACATACGTAATGGTGGCGATGAGCGGCACACACGATTTAACTAAATTTAAAGAAGCCCCGTCTCTTTTCATCTTAGGTGGCCAGAAAGAGACGGCACGCTCTGCACCATAGTCAAAACAACTAAAATGACGTCAAATGTAGAAAATATAGGCGACTTTAGACCTCACTCACTTGTATCACCTCTAAAACTGCCTGCACATTCCATATTTGACGTGATTTTAGTTATTTTGTCTGTGGTTCAGAACGTGCCGTCTCTTTCTGGCTACCTAAGATGAAAAGAGACGGGGCGGGGCTTCTTTAAATTTAGTTTAGTCGCGTGTGCCGCTGAATCGCTACCAATATCAACGAACTACATTAGGCACGTCCACACAGAGCGCTCTGTGTGGACGTGCCTCGCCCGAGGCGAGCGCGCGCTCTGCCGCGGGCGAGCGACCGAGCGCCCGACCCATCGAGGGTCGATTTTTGATTTTGCTCAAAGGCGCCTCTGTCGTTTGCCTCGCGCACTCTGGACGCTAGCGTATTTTATTTCGTGCCTCGCTCGAGCATAAATTATGAATAAAGATCAGTGTTTGAAATTAATATCTCTCTATAGTGTAAACACCTGGCTATGGAATGCGAGTGATCCTAATTATACTAATAGAGGACTTAGGGAAGACGTTGGTTAAATATAAGCCGCGAGATGCATGTACCGGTTCCTCCATGATGTCTTATTTGCCAATTGAACGAACGAAATGGCTCGGGCTTGCCTCGCGAGGCAGCCTCGCGATGATCCGAGGCTGCCGCGCTCGTTCGTGGGTAGTTTCCTTGCGCGGCAAATGCCTCGCGAGGCTGCTCGCTCTGTGTGGACGCGCCTAATAAATACAAAAGTAACTTGACCGATAAAATAATTGCACCCCACCGCGGTATTTTAAGCGTGTAAAATACCGCGGTGGGCGGGGCAAAACAGGTATCCGCGCGCCCGCGTCACATGGTAGGGGCGTGACCTTGACGCGACCAATCGCGAGCGAGCTTTGTGTGTGTGCGTTTCGTTGGGATAGCAGTATAATTGTGTGCGTAGATGGATCCAAATTCCAAGCGGCAATTGTATGGAGTTACTCTTTTATTCTTTCGAAGTATTTTCTAAAATATTTTTACCAATAAAGATTTCTTTTAAGCCGATGAAGAGCAATTTTTTTATTTTAATTCATAAATAGTAAAAATATTGTTCAAATAGCTTAACGACCGTCTAAAGGGCCGCGTCCATTAATAATTTATTTTTGTTCAGAATCCCGAAAAAATAAATACACGTGATATATTATTACAACCCCTTCCCCCCCTTTCGAACCTCACGTGATTAATGGACAGTCCCTAAAGAAAAACTCTGAGAATATTTGTATAAATATTCTTAAAATAATAATATTTAATAATTCAATATAATAATATTTTATACTTATAAATATTCTCAGCGTTTTTCTTTATGGGGCTTTTTTTTCTTTCTTTATCTATGTGTGTTTTTTCTTTCTTTATCTAATTGTAAGGTATGTGTTATCCTGAGATATCCACACCCTGATCTTTGTTTTCTACTATTTGGAGTTAGTAGTATTTTGGCAAATAAGGACTGGTAACACCACCCATGAGAAGAAGATATATTTATATAGTTGACGGGACCACCGTCCGAACAGAGATCAGAGGGGAGATCAATCCCCTTAGAAAGGGGTAGTCAATCGACAACTACGCTAGTGAGTGGACGACAATGTACTAATTAAGTTAAAGTAAGCCAGTGTTAAATACACTGGCTTACTTTAACTTAATTAGTAAAAGTAAAGCAATAAATGATTATTGAGTTGAATATGAGCCGTGGGTGTTTTAATTAGCTACCACTACTGGAGGAGGAATCCTATATAATAATACTCATTTTGTTACCGACCAGAGTAATCAGTATGCGAGTGTTTGTGTGTATGAATGAATGAATGAATGAATTATTTATTGTCTATGAAACCAGGTACCTACAATAGGTGTTATATTGGTTGTCATAAAAAACTTAAATAACTAAACTAAATATTATTCCGCTAGTTTCTACCCAAAGGGTTTATAGACATGAGCAAGTAGGTAAGTATTTATTTCATATTTTACATAACTTATTTATCATTTTTTTTTTACACTTTATAGGCTTGCGCTTGACCACAACTCACCTGATGTTAAGTGATATTGCAGTCTAAGATGAAGCGCGCTTGCCTAGAAGAAACCGGTTCACTCTCGGCTTGAAGACAGTAAGGTTGTAGTTGAGTGGGAACAGGGATTCCGGCAAGGAGTTCCACAGTATTTAGGAATAATTTAATACTATAATAGGCTTTTTTTAGATAGAAACGCATTTAAGTTAGATTTAAACGTGTGAGAATGTACAGTGCATTTAATATCATTAGTATTTTATTATAAATAGAGGGCGTTAAGGCTCGTGTATAATGGTATATACCTGGTATGTGGGCGGCGGCGGCGGCGGCAGCGACAGCGGCGGCGCGATGGCGAGCGCGGCGGACACGTGCGCGCCGAGCGCCGCGCTTACCAGCCCGCCGCTCTGCGGGAGCGGGGACACATTACACATTACACTGCCTCCTCCACCACTACATACACAACATGGGAGCCTATTACTAAGCCTCCGCTGTCTGTTTTTTTTTTTTTTTTTTTTTTTTTTTTTTTTTTTTTATATAATATTAGGACACATTCACACACGGCTGGTTAGCCCCATACTGAACCATTTCTAGCTCGTATTATGGTTGCTAACACAACTGATATACTACATACACATACATACATATTATATATAAATACATATTTAACACCCAGACCCACAGCCAACAAATTTAGTTAAGCACAAAGATGTTGACCGGGCCGGGAATCGAACCCGGAACCTTCTGATTAGCAGACCGGCATGGTAACCTTTACGCCAACGAGGTCGTTTGCCTTTTACGTAACGGCAGAGGTTCGACATTGCCGGGGCGGAGGTTCACTCCACTCGCCGCGACCTCGCTCTTTGGAAACTAATCATATTCAAGGGTTCCAGGTTAAAACGGGAGCCTATTACTAAGCCTCCGCTGTCTGTCTGTCTCCAGGCTGTATCTCAGAAACCGTAATAGCTAGAAAGCTGAAACTTTCACAAGATATGTATTTCCCGTGCCGATATAACAACAAATGCTAAAAAATAAAAAATATAAAGGGGAATCCCCCTTACAATAAATGTGGTTTTTTTTTCGTATATTTTTGCTACATATCAATAACGATATCTGATAGACAATTAAAGTTATGACAATTTTTTTTTTGTTTTCGTACATAGTGAATAGTCCAATGAGGACGGCGGCGACAGAATCCCTTTAGTGAATAAAGAGAAGGAAAAAAGAAACATTAGCATTAACAATACGAGTAGGGGGTAGTATTTTAAGGTTTTTCTAATAATAATTACCCTAAATTTAGGGTCACATTACCGGGTAAATGATTTTGATGGTTTGGCGACACCGGTGGCCACTCGGTGGGGCGCATTCAGAACGGTTGGAACCGAACGGAAGGACGCTTTAAGCTACCGTCTTGTTTTTTTTTCACTTAATAGGCTTGCGCTTGACCACAACTCACCTGATGTTAAGTGATATTGCAGTCTAAGATGAAGCGCGCTTGCCTAAAAGAAACCGGTTCACTTTCGCCTTGAAGACAGTTAGGTTGTAGTTCAGGAAGGAAATATAGTTTTTGCCGGTGGAATAGCTGAGTTTAATAACAATCTTCGTCGACACCTTCAGTGATGAATAGGCAGTGTGATATGCGATGCGATGGTTCGCGCTGCTTGCTGCAGAATGTCTAGCTTGTGCGCGCTACCTTTCTTACTACCTTTCCATATTGCCATTGTCTCGCATGGCACTGTTTATTCAAAAGTGATATAAAAAATTTATTAGCTACCACTAAAGCGTACATAACCTATAATTCAAATAATGTTAAATTAAAAACTAACTTATTGTCTGAGAATTAGCATGAATGCAACAAGTTTCAAACGAGTGAACGAGCTTGCGAAACATCTTATCAATAAATATGATGTAATATGTTAGGTTAGGTATAAGTACACTAACATTGTTCCTCCAAATATGTTTAAGTATATGAACAAAGAATTTTTTGAAAGTGAAACTGCAGAACAGGCAGTGTACCTGCGTGTGTATGTGGTGTATGGGATGGTGCGCGTACCGCGGCGCGTGCCGCACGTAGGGCCGCGCGCCCGCGCCCAGCGCGCCGCCCGCGCCGCCGCCCGCAGTGAGTAACAGGCAGCCTACAGTAGTGTGTTGTACCTGCGTGTGTATGTGGTGTATGGGATGGTGCGCGTACCGCGGCGCGTGCCGCACGTAGGGCCGCGCGCCCGCGCCCAGCGCGCCGCCCGCGCCGCCGCCCGCAGTGAGTAACAGGCAGCCTACAGTAGTGTGTTGTACCTGCGTGTGTATGTGGTGTATGGGATGGTGCGCGTACCGCGGCGCGTGCCGCACGTAGGGCCGCGCGCCCGCGCCCAGCGCGCCGCCCGCGCCGCCGCCCGCAGTGAGTAACAGGCAGCCTACAGTAGTGTGTTGTACCTGCGTGTGTATGTGGTGTATGGGATGGTGCGCGTACCGCGGCGCGTGCCGCACGTAGGGCCGCGCGCCCGCGCCCAGCGCGCCGCCCGCGCCGCCGCCCGCAGTGAGTAACAGGCAGCCTACAGTAGTGTGTTGTACCTGCGTGTGTATGTGGTGTATGGGATGGTGCGCGTACCGCGGCGCGTGCCGCACGTAGGGCCGCGCGCCCGCGCCCAGCGCGCCGCCCGCGCCGCCGCCCGCAGTGAGTAACAGGCAGCCTACAGTAGTGTGTTGTACCTGCGTGTGTATGTGGTGTATGGGATGGTGCGCGTACCGCGGCGCGTGCCGCACGTAGGGCCGCGCGCCCGCGCCCAGCGCGCCGCCCGCGCCGCCGCCCGCAGTGAGTAACAGGCAGCCTACAGTAGTGTGTTGTACCTGCGTGTGTATGTGGTGTATGGGATGGTGCGCGTACCGCGGCGCGTGCCGCACGTAGGGCCGCGCGCCCGCGCCCAGCGCGCCGCCCGCGCCGCCGCCCGCAGTGAGTAACAGGCAGCCTACAGTAGTGTGTTGTACCTGCGTGTGTATGTGGTGTATGGGATGGTGCGCGTACCGCGGCGCGTGCCGCACGTAGGGCCGCGCGCCCGCGCCCAGCGCGCCGCCCGCGCCGCCGCCCGCAGTGAGTAACAGGCAGCCTACAGTAGTGTGTTGTACCTGCGTGTGTATGTGGTGTATGGGATGGTGCGCGTACCGCGGCGCGTGCCGCACGTAGGGCCGCGCGCCCGCGCCCAGCGCGCCGCCCGCGCCGCCGCCCGCAGTGAGTAACAGGCAGCCTACAGTAGTGTGTTGTACCTGCGTGTGTATGTGGTGTATGGGATGGTGCGCGTACCGCGGCGCGTGCCGCACGTAGGGCCGCGCGCCCGCGCCCAGCGCGCCGCCCGCGCCGCCGCCCGCAGTGAGTAACAGGCAGCCTACAGTAGTGTGTTGTACCTGCGTGTGTATGTGGTGTATGGGATGGTGCGCGTACCGCGGCGCGTGCCGCACGTAGGGCCGCGCGCCCGCGCCCAGCGCGCCGCCCGCGCCGCCGCCCGCAGTGAGTAACAGGCAGCCTACAGTAGTGTGTTGTACCTGCGTGTGTATGTGGTGTATGGGATGGTGCGCGTACCGCGGCGCGTGCCGCACGTAGGGCCGCGCGCCCGCGCCCAGCGCGCCGCCCGCGCCGCCGCCCGCAGTGAGTAACAGGCAGCCTACAGTAGTGTGTTGTACCTGCGTGTGTATGTGGTGTATGGGATGGTGCGCGTACCGCGGCGCGTGCCGCACGTAGGGCCGCGCGCCCGCGCCCAGCGCGCCGCCCGCGCCGCCGCCCGCAGTGAGTAACAGGCAGCCTACAGTAGTGTGTTGTACCTGCGTGTGTATGTGGTGTATGGGATGGTGCGCGTACCGCGGCGCGTGCCGCACGTAGGGCCGCGCGCCCGCGCCCAGCGCGCCGCCCGCGCCGCCGCCCGCAGTGAGTAACAGGCAGCCTACAGTAGTGTGTTGTACCTGCGTGTGTATGTGGTGTATGGGATGGTGCGCGTACCGCGGCGCGTGCCGCACGTAGGGCCGCGCGCCCGCGCCCAGCGCGCCGCCCGCGCCGCCGCCCGCAGTGAGTAACAGGCAGCCTACAGTAGTGTGTTGTACCTGCGTGTGTATGTGGTGTATGGGATGGTGCGCGTACCGCGGCGCGTGCCGCACGTAGGGCCGCGCGCCCGCGCCCAGCGCGCCGCCCGCGCCGCCGCCCGCAGTGAGTAACAGGCAGCCTACAGTAGTGTGTTGTACCTGCGTGTGTATGTGGTGTATGGGATGGTGCGCGTACCGCGGCGCGTGCCGCACGTAGGGCCGCGCGCCCGCGCCCAGCGCGCCGCCCGCGCCGCCGCCCGCAGTGAGTAACAGGCAGCCTACAGTAGTGTGTTGTACCTGCGTGTGTATGTGGTGTATGGGATGGTGCGCGTACCGCGGCGCGTGCCGCACGTAGGGCCGCGCGCCCGCGCCCAGCGCGCCGCCCGCGCCGCCGCCCGCAGTGAGTAACAGGCAGCCTACAGTAGTGTGTTGTACCTGCGTGTGTATGTGGTGTATGGGATGGTGCGCGTACCGCGGCGCGTGCCGCACGTAGGGCCGCGCGCCCGCGCCCAGCGCGCCGCCCGCGCCGCCGCCCGCAGTGAGTAACAGGCAGCCTACAGTAGTGTGTTGTACCTGCGTGTGTATGTGGTGTATGGGATGGTGCGCGTACCGCGGCGCGTGCCGCACGTAGGGCCGCGCGCCCGCGCCCAGCGCGCCGCCCGCGCCGCCGCCCGCAGTGAGTAACAGGCAGCCTACAGTAGTGTGTTGTACCTGCGTGTGTATGTGGTGTATGGGATGGTGCGCGTACCGCGGCGCGTGCCGCACGTAGGGCCGCGCGCCCGCGCCCAGCGCGCCGCCCGCGCCGCCGCCCGCAGTGAGTAACAGGCAGCCTACAGTAGTGTGTTGTACCTGCGTGTGTATGTGGTGTATGGGATGGTGCGCGTACCGCGGCGCGTGCCGCACGTAGGGCCGCGCGCCCGCGCCCAGCGCGCCGCCCGCGCCGCCGCCCGCAGTGAGTAACAGGCAGCCTACAGTAGTGTGTTGTACCTGCGTGTGTATGTGGTGTATGGGATGGTGCGCGTACCGCGGCGCGTGCCGCACGTAGGGCCGCGCGCCCGCGCCCAGCGCGCCGCCCGCGCCGCCGCCCGCAGTGAGTAACAGGCAGCCTACAGTAGTGTGTTGTACCTGCGTGTGTATGTGGTGTATGGGATGGTGCGCGTACCGCGGCGCGTGCCGCACGTAGGGCCGCGCGCCCGCGCCCAGCGCGCCGCCCGCGCCGCCGCCCGCAGTGAGTAACAGGCAGCCTACAGTAGTGTGTTGTACCTGCGTGTGTATGTGGTGTATGGGATGGTGCGCGTACCGCGGCGCGTGCCGCACGTAGGGCCGCGCGCCCGCGCCCAGCGCGCCGCCCGCGCCGCCGCCCGCAGTGAGTAACAGGCAGCCTACAGTAGTGTGTTGTACCTGCGTGTGTATGTGGTGTATGGGATGGTGCGCGTACCGCGGCGCGTGCCGCACGTAGGGCCGCGCGCCCGCGCCCAGCGCGCCGCCCGCGCCGCCGCCCGCAGTGAGTAACAGGCAGCCTACAGTAGTGTGTTGTACCTGCGTGTGTATGTGGTGTATGGGATGGTGCGCGTACCGCGGCGCGTGCCGCACGTAGGGCCGCGCGCCCGCGCCCAGCGCGCCGCCCGCGCCGCCGCCCGCAGTGAGTAACAGGCAGCCTACAGTAGTGTGTTGTACCTGCGTGTGTATGTGGTGTATGGGATGGTGCGCGTACCGCGGCGCGTGCCGCACGTAGGGCCGCGCGCCCGCGCCCAGCGCGCCGCCCGCGCCGCCGCCCGCAGTGAGTAACAGGCAGCCTACAGTAGTGTGTTGTACCTGCGTGTGTATGTGGTGTATGGGATGGTGCGCGTACCGCGGCGCGTGCCGCACGTAGGGCCGCGCGCCCGCGCCCAGCGCGCCGCCCGCGCCGCCGCCCGCAGTGAGTAACAGGCAGCCTACAGTAGTGTGTTGTACCTGCGTGTGTATGTGGTGTATGGGATGGTGCGCGTACCGCGGCGCGTGCCGCACGTAGGGCCGCGCGCCCGCGCCCAGCGCGCCGCCCGCGCCGCCGCCCGCAGTGAGTAACAGGCAGCCTACAGTAGTGTGTTGTACCTGCGTGTGTATGTGGTGTATGGGATGGTGCGCGTACCGCGGCGCGTGCCGCACGTAGGGCCGCGCGCCCGCGCCCAGCGCGCCGCCCGCGCCGCCGCCCGCAGTGAGTAACAGGCAGCCTACAGTAGTGTGTTGTACCTGCGTGTGTATGTGGTGTATGGGATGGTGCGCGTACCGCGGCGCGTGCCGCACGTAGGGCCGCGCGCCCGCGCCCAGCGCGCCGCCCGCGCCGCCGCCCGCAGTGAGTAACAGGCAGCCTACAGTAGTGTGTTGTACCTGCGTGTGTATGTGGTGTATGGGATGGTGCGCGTACCGCGGCGCGTGCCGCACGTAGGGCCGCGCGCCCGCGCCCAGCGCGCCGCCCGCGCCGCCGCCCGCAGTGAGTAACAGGCAGCCTACAGTAGTGTGTTGTACCTGCGTGTGTATGTGGTGTATGGGATGGTGCGCGTACCGCGGCGCGTGCCGCACGTAGGGCCGCGCGCCCGCGCCCAGCGCGCCGCCCGCGCCGCCGCCCGCAGTGAGTAACAGGCAGCCTACAGTAGTGTGTTGTACCTGCGTGTGTATGTGGTGTATGGGATGGTGCGCGTACCGCGGCGCGTGCCGCACGTAGGGCCGCGCGCCCGCGCCCAGCGCGCCGCCCGCGCCGCCGCCCGCAGTGAGTAACAGGCAGCCTACAGTAGTGTGTTGTACCTGCGTGTGTATGTGGTGTATGGGATGGTGCGCGTACCGCGGCGCGTGCCGCACGTAGGGCCGCGCGCCCGCGCCCAGCGCGCCGCCCGCGCCGCCGCCCGCAGTGAGTAACAGGCAGCCTACAGTAGTGTGTTGTACCTGCGTGTGTATGTGGTGTATGGGATGGTGCGCGTACCGCGGCGCGTGCCGCACGTAGGGCCGCGCGCCCGCGCCCAGCGCGCCGCCCGCGCCGCCGCCCGCAGTGAGTAACAGGCAGCCTACAGTAGTGTGTTGTACCTGCGTGTGTATGTGGTGTATGGGATGGTGCGCGTACCGCGGCGCGTGCCGCACGTAGGGCCGCGCGCCCGCGCCCAGCGCGCCGCCCGCGCCGCCGCCCGCAGTGAGTAACAGGCAGCCTACAGTAGTGTGTTGTACCTGCGTGTGTATGTGGTGTATGGGATGGTGCGCGTACCGCGGCGCGTGCCGCACGTAGGGCCGCGCGCCCGCGCCCAGCGCGCCGCCCGCGCCGCCGCCCGCAGTGAGTAACAGGCAGCCTACAGTAGTGTGTTGTACCTGCGTGTGTATGTGGTGTATGGGATGGTGCGCGTACCGCGGCGCGTGCCGCACGTAGGGCCGCGCGCCCGCGCCCAGCGCGCCGCCCGCGCCGCCGCCCGCAGTGAGTAACAGGCAGCCTACAGTAGTGTGTTGTACCTGCGTGTGTATGTGGTGTATGGGATGGTGCGCGTACCGCGGCGCGTGCCGCACGTAGGGCCGCGCGCCCGCGCCCAGCGCGCCGCCCGCGCCGCCGCCCGCAGTGAGTAACAGGCAGCCTACAGTAGTGTGTTGTACCTGCGTGTGTATGTGGTGTATGGGATGGTGCGCGTACCGCGGCGCGTGCCGCACGTAGGGCCGCGCGCCCGCGCCCAGCGCGCCGCCCGCGCCGCCGCCCGCAGTGAGTAACAGGCAGCCTACAGTAGTGTGTTGTACCTGCGTGTGTATGTGGTGTATGGGATGGTGCGCGTACCGCGGCGCGTGCCGCACGTAGGGCCGCGCGCCCGCGCCCAGCGCGCCGCCCGCGCCGCCGCCCGCAGTGAGTAACAGGCAGCCTACAGTAGTGTGTTGTACCTGCGTGTGTATGTGGTGTATGGGATGGTGCGCGTACCGCGGCGCGTGCCGCACGTAGGGCCGCGCGCCCGCGCCCAGCGCGCCGCCCGCGCCGCCGCCCGCAGTGAGTAACAGGCAGCCTACAGTAGTGTGTTGTACCTGCGTGTGTATGTGGTGTATGGGATGGTGCGCGTACCGCGGCGCGTGCCGCACGTAGGGCCGCGCGCCCGCGCCCAGCGCGCCGCCCGCGCCGCCGCCCGCCGCGCCGCCGCGACGCTGGCACACACACACCGACACACGCTGTTTATTTATCCACACAACATGACAGTCAAAAAGAAACAATGCGATGTTCCAGCTAATAAACATTTGTAAACTAACTTTTGTTATTATAATTAAAATTTTCACAAATGAAATGAGCGGCTCGCAATATAGCTATTTAGGAGACTTAGCTTGTAGTAGTCAAACTCCGATGAACGCAAGAAATAATAAATTGAGTGGAAAGAACATTTTACTAGTACAGAAATGCGTTTTCGTAAAAAAGCGAACTTAAGCCGCACTCCACGGGGGCTGTCGCAGTGGTCGGATGTCAAGCGCATTCTGCACCACGCCCATATATTTGTATACGTATGCAGCTATAGCTAGGTAGTAACTTACATGCTTGATATATGTTCTGGCCTTGCCCTAGGTACCTTATAGCTCCTGACTGGCACGTCAACAAAGCTTACTTTAATATAACCGAATTAGAGTATTTATTTTAATTTAAGTACATAGACAACACTGTAAAGATTATCTGAAGTTAGGTCAGGCAAATTGTTATCGTCATCACACCGGTACAAATTCAAATGCACCATAAAAAGCATGGTGTACCACAAGGGTGCATACTAGGCTTTCCACTGTTCCTACTCTATATAAATGATCTTTTTGGTGTAGTACATTAATTAATCATAAAAAAGATGTTGAGATGGATGTGTGGAGTGACAAGAATGGACAAAATAAAGAATGAGTATATTAGAGGAAGTTTGAAAGTAGCACCAGTTAGTGAGAAACTAAAGAGTGGGAGGCTAGCGTGGCATGTGATGCGTAGAGAGGAGATGCATGTTAGTAGGAGATGTATGGAAATGGTAGTGCAAGGAAGAAGGGCAAGAGGCCGACCGAAGAAGACATGGATGGAGTGTGTAAATGAGGACATGAGAGTGAAAGGAGTGAGTGTAGAGACGACGGCTGATAGAGGAGAGTGGGAGAGGAAAATTTGCTGCCAACCCCACCTAGTGGGATAAGGCAGGGAAGAAGAAGAAAGAAGATATAATTAATATGTAAAAAAAGAGTAATGCGCTGGGTGTAGTGTCGTGCGAGTACTCACGTGGTGATGTTGCAGCGCGTGGCGCGCGTGGTGCGGCGCCATCAGCTCGATGGCCGCGCCGCGAGCCTGCACCACAATACACACCACTGATACACAACACAAACCACACGCGTCTGCGACACTCTCGCATAAAAAGTCTGAAGCATGCGTAGTCTGTAATTATTGGCTTTCAAGGTGGATGCTAAAAATAGTAGTTTAAAAAAACTAAAAAACACGCTTATCAGGCCGTTTTATATGGGTCAAAATCGCGCCCAAAGAAGTCGGTTACAAACAAACATACAAACAAAAATACAAAAAAAAAAAAATAATGTTATCAAATTAGTGTATTGTCATCGGTCCTCAATAAATCTACAAAGTTTGAACGAAATCTGGCCGTTTAAAGTGGGTCGAAATCGCGCCCAAAGAAGTCGGTTACAAACAAACATACAGGTGAAGCTAATATAAAGCGTGTAAAAAAGCGAGTGTGACTCGGTGGGAAAATCAGACGGCCCATGGTTCGATCCCAGCCAGATCCAGAACCAATGACTTGTTTTTCAAGTTATGTGTGGATTAGCACTCGCTTTACGGTGAAGGAAAACATCGTGAGGAAACCGACATGTTTGAGGACCACATTTGAGGACGTGTCAACCCGTGCTTGGCCAATGTGGTGGATTATGGCTTATATCTCTCTCTCCTCATAATCTCTTAATCATAATCATCATTTATTGGTAAAAATGTTTTACAAGTCAATATTATTAGGAGAGGCTTATGAGGAGAGGCTGGATTATGAGAGGAGATTATGAGAGGAGTGAGAGCAGTGGGAAGGTATGGTGGGCTGCTTATGAATAATGTCCAACATGACGCGGGCTCGCAGTGAGCCGGCGTGGGTGGTGCAGTACCTCAGTGTGCAGCAGCAGCGGCGCGTGATGCAGCTCGGGCGGAGACAGCGCGCCCTCCGCCACGCCCTCCAGCCGCGCCTCCCCGCGCTGATACACACAAAAAAATATTACACATTTCACACACGACTGGTTACCCCATACTGAACCATTTCTAGTTCCTATTATGGTTGCTAGCACAACTGATATACTACATATAGGTACATATTTAACACCCAGACCCACAGCCCACAAATTTAGTTCAGCACAAAGATGTTGGCTGTGCCGAAAATTTAACCCGAAACCTGAATTTCTGATTGGCAGTCCGGCATGGTAACCGATACGCCAATGAGGTCGTCCATTATATAATACACATGCACTATATACATACGTACTAAATATAATACACTCTCAACCTCTTCTTGAAAATACTACTACGTGTATCATTAGCTACACGTAGCGCCATCTATTAGTATTTTCTTGAAACGACTTCACTCGGGTCACGCAATCTACAATCGTTACATCACTATGCGATTCTAGTAAAGTTTACATGTAACAACCACCTCAATAACTGATATATCAACCCGTCTTTCATTGTAAAACAATCTTGCGATGAGTTAAAACGATTTGTTTAAGAATTATTTAACATTTATTTATTAAAGTTTCTTACTCCTAGGAATATACCTACACTAGTTGAGTTTATAATTAATTACTTGTAAATAATTTTAATTGGCTTGACACTACGTTCGTAGTACACTATTTATATAAGGTTAATTATAAATTATTGATTTATATTTGACATTTATATTTGAATTTTTACTGACATTTGTATTGATTATAATATATTTAAATTGATTGTGTGACTTGTAACTGTATTATTATCAATGAATTACTTTGACTTTAAAGATAATTTGATAACAAACACTACGTTGCAAAATTTTGCGTGCGCTAGGTTGCACGCTCGATTTGCAGCGCCATCTAGGTTTCATTACGGCAAACTTCCGCGTCACGCTTTACTGTATGGGAATCAGCAATCCTCTCCAGTATTGTGTACTGACCTGCGAGGGTATGTAGTGGTGGTGTGCATGAGGCGGCGAGGCGAAGGGCCCGCGCGGCGCCGCGGGGAACGCGCCGTACTGCACGCCAGCGTACACCGACCCCATCTGCGTACACGCCGCGCGTTATGCCGGGGCTCTCGCTACGCTGGCTGCCGAGTGCGAGGCGGGGGTACTTCACCTAATATACGCTATTCTCATTAAGCTAGGTTTCATTCGACTTTGTATGAGACATATTTATTGTGATTTTCATAGTCTCTTTCTAGCTGCCAAGGCACGGGCTAGCGCCTATTTTGGCAACTAGAGCTTAATGTTAAAAATAAGTATTTTTTTGGTGCCAATAAATTATTTTTGAATTTTTTTTGAGTTCTAGTTCTGTATAAGAAATTAGATAACTTAAAAAGCGCTTTCATACTAGTCAATAGTGATGAATGCGCAGGCGCATGTGTTTAAACGATACTGGATACAATTCTGTTCACTTCATTGCAAAAGTAACCCAATTATTTCTTGCTTTGTAAATAGTTGTGCCAAAATATATTGTTATTCAATTACTCATTTAAAATTTATATTTATGATTCTTTCTAGTACTTGTGATTACAAACGATTTTATATAAGAAGCGACTCGCTTCGCTCAGTAGACGTCAACCACATAATATCTTTCGTTTTCAAAGTTCTGTTACTTTGTTTCGATATTTGAATGCAAAAATTCCAACCCCCTTTCCCCCCAACTATAAGTCCCCCCCCCCCCCCCAGCACTCGTAAAGCAGCTCATGTATTGAGGTCGAGTATAACACTAGAGTCACTCCCACCAACTATTAGTATATACCAATATATTAATCACGTGGCATATTCGACCTCGATATAAAACAGTTAAATAAAAAAAACACAGTCTTACCTATAATATGTTTGTTAGCTTTTTTACAACATAGACCTGTTAATTCAGTTTGACGATACAAGACACGATGTAGATATGCGATTTTTTTATTTATTTATATGAAGAGTAAGATATAATATGAAATAGCAAATATGAAACCAAGCCACATTTTGTACAAGTTCCAAAGCAATGCGAGTGCATATTTATAAGTAAGACTGTGAGACCAGGTACCAGGGTAACAGAAATGATCAGCGAGTTAATTGTTTGAGCTTACACATCGTAGCGCTATTTCCTCGTCCTATATGCTCGCCTAGTAATACCAAATTAATTGAAATAAAAACAAAATGCTGATAAAGTGAGGCAAATCAATTTGATATTACCATAGACTAAGAATATAAATATACGTAGATATATAAATAAAATAATAAAGTGTAACGGTAGCATGCGACTAAATCCTAAAACTTTTAAATTTAGGCATATTTTTTACACAGGACAGGACTCACATATAGAAATTCTTCAAATATATGATATAAATAAACATATTATAAGTACTAAACATATGGTAAGTATTCGGTAGAAACAAACAAAGGCGTAAAATATAGTGTAACAAGTTTAGCTCGACTTAAAATAAACTTAGCATACAATATTAAGACCAGGGTTCTAATAAATGATGTGATAGAAGCAGCGCCTTGTTACAAACTCGAGATTCCCGCGCCGTACGTTGACGATAGTGTACCTCACAATGCGTGAGGCTACGCTACCGACAACAGTACAAGCGACAAGAATCCCTCGTCCACAAACACGGCTACAGTAACAGAAATCGTGTGTACAATACATAAGTATAATAATACGTATAAATGTAATAAACGTGGCATCTATAAATAAAGGAGTCGTAGGTTGTACAATATCGGAGCGAGAAAACGTGTGGTTGCAGCGCGCGGTGTGGTGTTAGAGCCGCGGCTCGCAGGACAGCCAACTGCTAGGAAAGCGACCAGCCAAATATTCGTCGCGAACAAACTACGTAGTAGTAAACAAAGCTTTAGTTGCGAGCGCACAACGGGTAATAGTGAGCGCGGAACACATTCACAGGGCTTCCAGAGAGTGTACAGTCGAGGCATGCGGTATACGGACAGTACGTCGTGGGGTTAGTCAGCTAGGAAAATATTTGGGGGGTCGCTACCGACCGGCTAGTAGTGCGCGAGGACTACTCCGCGGCCTATGTACAGTCGTATGAGTGGAGTGGCATGCGGCCGAGCGCCGCCGCCCTCCGCGCGCCCGCACGCAGCCACTACGGCGCGGCGGCGGCGACGCTGCGGCGGACTTTGTTAACGTGATTCCAAAATCAAAGTAGAGTCGGTTCGGAAAGTGTGAGAATTAATAAAACATCGACAACTGAATGGTATTAGAATGTGGCGGCGGACGCAGCGGTCGAGTCACCGAGACGGAACACGAGCGGCGACCAATCAGCGGCGAGTGCTCGCCGGCGGCGAGCGCTGATTGGCCGAGGCTCGCGAGACCGCGCGCCCTCCGCGCGTACCTAATGTCATCAAGCAGTGTGCACTCGCTATGTAACATGTCACGTGACGCTCTCTACAGCCTACACCGGCTCGCTAGGACACGTGCTCCGAGTAGCGAGGTGGCGTCACACAGACCAACTACACATAACCCGGACATACTTGCCCATCTCACTGAGCGGACCTACTGCACTAAACTTGCTAGGGAGCGAACAAAAATAATCGCCACGACCGGGATTCAAGCCCAAGTCTAGAATGTATCTAGTATGTTGTTAGAACTACGACTTTAAACCGAGTAGTTGCGCCATCTAATATGAAAAACTGTCTTTCATTCGCTTCCCACCAAATTTAACATAACCTGTTTGTGTGAACACTTGCAGAGCAAGTCACTGACGACCTGTTAGATGTCGGTAGATAACACAGATCAGTGAGATGGCAGGGCTGGGTTAGTCACCGCTCCCGTACACTAGTTAAAAGTAAGGTGATCACTATTCGGACGCTGCATTAACATTTACCAAGTTCACTTTGAACTGTGAACTATTTATAGCCCCTGTCCCTTCATTGACATATGCAAAGCATTCGATACGATGGAATACCATAGACTAGTTGGATTTGTGAGTCAGGGTGAAGATGTTAGTGCAGCGTCCGGTACAAACAGTATAAACATTACATTACAAAAGGTCGAGCTTAGAATGGTAAATACGGCGCTCCCGCATGCACGCGGTGCTTCACTCCACAACACATCTCTCAGAGGATACACTTCACATAGTGTCGTTGCTAACAGAACTTGAAAAAACTAAGCAAAAAAAGAACTAGTAATATTCGTAAGTGTATCCTCTGAGTCAGTAATAACATCCCCAACTATAATATAAGTAGAACACAGTTTAGTCAGCGTACTAAGTAGTAAAATCGGATCAGTAAGGCGTGTGATGCTGCGTTTAGATCGGTCGAGGCGTGTCGGCTCGCTGCAAGCTACTGCCCGGAAGCAAACGATGCTCATACTAAACCAATACTAGGCGCGTCTTTGCCATCGATCCATTCATATTTACACATGAAGGAGAATATTTTAATAATGACGTGAATCAGAATACCAAGGTAACAGAATTATTAACAAGTCGATGGCAAAGATCCGACTAGGACGTTTTTAATTACAAACAAATAAAGAAGAAAACCATCGTAATGACAAAGAATGAGGTAAAAAGAGCGAGTGACGCCCGAGTAACATCCCGCACTATAGTAGTAGCACTAATCCGGAAACCACACAGATATGAACAAGTTGAAACATACTGCTAACAATGACAGGACCCAAGGATAGAAGCGGAGGGGCGAGATCGCACTTGCAAGACAAGGTGTGCCTACTTCGTACAAGCCAAATTATACTCATTGTGTATCCGCTAAGAAAGGAAACGGTGAGAGCGCTACCGTCGCTCGGGGGCGCGCGCCGCATGCGGTACCCGACGGGGACGGGAGCCAACAAACTCTAATAGTTACCAAAACACAAACAAAATAACATCGATAGCCGTGTCCAACGCTACAAGTTAACAAAACCGGTAAATAATTGGTCACCCAACAAACGAAAAAGTCGTTATCCTCTAGAGGTGTACTATCTGGTAGGATTAGTCAGAGAAGCGATCGTTGCCAGCCAAGAGATCATAGTGAGGGCGGATGTTAGCTCAACCCCTACGCGGACGACATGGTCGCATGCAGCCCTCGCCGGAACACCCCGCGCACACACTGTACGACAAGCGAGACCTTCCCTTCCAAGCGGGCCGCGCTTACACCACACACACACACACACACACACATTGTGTTACAGGTATAAAAATACCTGTAACTGTGTATATTTTTTGGAATTAAAGTAAAGTCACTAAGCACGTACGAAAAGAAACAAAACCCACCCAAATATAATTTCGTGATGACAAAACTCAACTTTGTTCAGTCTGATTATGGACAATCGAGACCCAAAATAAGTCTTTTACATCCCAAAATCGAATAGTAACCGTCTCAATCTTTTCATTATTTTCTTTTTTGTGTGACTACCCCCAAGTGAAGGCAATTTAATTTCAATTGTATTTAAGGAACAGAAGTAAGCTGACCCCCCTCCCCCCTCCAATTCCCGTACATATCTATGTGTGTGAGTCGGTCTATGTGTGTGTGTGTGTGTGTGGTGTGAGCGAGGCGGCGGGTACCTGGTATCTGAGCGGCAGCACGGCGGGCGGCGGCCACAGCTCGGCGCCGGCCAGCGCCGCGCCCACGCCGCTCACCTGCCCCCCCAACACACACACTTACACAACCACTCGCACACACACACTGTGCGTCACCACCACTAACATCTTATATTTATATTTTGCGTACAAATTAAAAATAATAAAAAAAAACGTAAAATCAAACTTAAATATTAACGAAATTACGAAAACCCTACTTGACTTTGATATATTTTTTTGTAGCTTTTAGGATTCCCAAAAAGCACCAAAGGAACCCAATTACAGAAACTTAGCTTTCTGTTCGTCTGTCTATTGACTGTAATAATAAGACAGTTGAAACTTTCACAAAAGACAGACATCCCTTGACGCTACAACAATAAATACTACAAAAGACGTAGTACATCTGTTGACGCTATAATACTATAAACAGATTAAAATCAATATTTAAAGGTAAACGCTTAGGCTTTCGGATAACAGATGGCGCTAGTAGCAAAATTGAATCGCGCAAACGTGTATACGATGCAAATAATAAATGTAACGGACGATTTTATATGCAATGGTTCGTTTCGCACTTGACCAATTATTGTTCAATTAGAGAAAAATATAATCTTTAAAAACCCTAACAAAAAAAAGATAGAAAAGAGACGCGTAAGACAAGATTGTGGTTGTAAAGTGTGGTGTGCGCGAATGGTTGTAGTCCCCCGTACTTATATCTAGCTTACAGCTAAACACAATACAGAACTGACTTAATATATATCTTAATACATTATGCTCTATAACACAAATAATATAAACAACTATAACTAGAGACCTAGAAGAAAATATAAAAAAAAAACGGTCTTTTACATATTTTCTTCCGTCTCGAGTTAAATTCATATGAATAATATACTTAAATAAATAATGTGCACATTTTTATATTTTTTAAAAGTATATAAGAAACACTAAAGTCTTATTTAAAATTGTCGATGAACTTAATCGCTAGTGGGTTTTTTTTCAAATCGTTCAATATATTATATAATAGTACTTAGTATAAGTTTTATCGAATCCGCATTTTTTTTATTTTGCGTTTCTGTTCTATTAACAAATGATATTATTGGTTGCAACCGTTGACATTGAGTTGTATAGTTTGTGCATGTTTAGAACTACTATAATAAACTACATTATTCCCGCATCCGAAAAAACTTATACTAACCCTACAGTAACCAATGTATTTTAAAATATTATTTATTTATATAACTTCCATCTATTAAGAAGAAATTCAATGCCAACGTCCTCTCTCTTACACAACCATACTAGTGCGAGCGAGAGACAAATAACTTTCAATGTTATTCTTTATTGACGCAAGGGCCCGTCTATTAACCACGTGAGGTTCGAAAGGGGGGGAGGGGGTATATGGAAAATCACGAAATCACACAGGGGGGGGGGGGTTGTTGTAATAATATATCACGTGTATTTATTTTTTCGGGATACTGAACCGAAAAGCAGCGTTCGTCTTTTTGTCCTCACGCTTACTTATAGTTGCTAGATAACTTATTATCTATAATACAATTAGATTATACTGAAAACTGTATTTTATAAATATTTAAAAATAGTTACGAAATTGTATAGTTACTAAAAAATACACGTGATATAGGAAGGGGGGGGGGGGGTGGTAGCCTTAAACCTCACTATGTATCACTAAGGGGAGGGGGAGTGAAAAAAAAAAGCTAAAAAAAAGTCACGTGATTAATGGACGGCTCCCAAGTCATAATGCAAGTGTCGCATATTTTTGACATATTTGTGTAAATACGTGTGCTGTATGTTCGTGTAATTTTCTTAAATATAAATAAATTGAAACCAGATCATTCAAAGGAGCTATAACAAGTTGGGATTCAATCCGACCTCGTCTTCAGTACTAACTGAACTTTCAGTTCTAAAATTAACATCTGACATCTCTTTCTAAATGTTTGAAGACAGAATGAGACGACAAGAACTAGTTAGTTCAGCTAATATCGCGACAAGACGAAATTGAGTTGCTTCCGTGACTTACATATCGCCGCGTCGTTCTCGAAGGAACTAACACAGAATATAATAATTATACACATTTTAACTACATCTATATAATGTATCTAGATTGTGTGAATTTCGTTTAAACATAATTATTTTTGCATTTTGTCTTCTATCCGCTTTTTGGTTCAGTACCCCCGAAAAAATAAATACACGTGATATATTATTACAACCCCCCACCCATCTGTGATATTTCGTGATTTTATATATACCCCCCCCCCCCCCTTTCGAACCTCACGTGATTAATGGACGGTCCCTAAAGAGCGACAATGTGAATTTGAGTGTGAGGTGTAACTGAAGAAATTACTTTTTTACTTTCACTTTTTACCGTCGAAGTTGAATATATATTTTTTTTCTAGTTTTTTTTTTTTTAGTAAACCTTTTAATCCAAGACGCGTATTCTTCAATAATACAATCTGTGATTTGTATACGTTTCTTAGACCTCGTGTGTGTATAATGCAGCAGACGGTGAGAGATTGTTCCGCTTTAAAAGTGTGTGTAACCGTGGAATTAAAATAATGAACGTTTGTATCAATGAAATATCTGGAGCAAAGGTTACTATTGTCGCGATTATACTGAGGACTGACTTTTTTCCGAGGCTAGGGGACACATACTATACGCTTTCTACTTTTTTTTAATGCCTTTTTTTGTAATTTGTAATAATGTATATATATGTGTCATCTGTGTCTCAAATATATGTGTTCTTTCTTTCGTGTTGTATGATATGTCTCGCGCCGTAATCAACAGAACTAGTGATTTGTAGCGCGCGGGCCGCACGACTCTTTCTAGTTATACAGGGATAATGAAACGGAGAGCCTTCTATGTTCGTCTAGACCAACTTTTGTTTTGTACTTCCTAAAAAAAAACACCTCGCCATATAGACGTGCGAAGATGATAATAATGTTTGGAAAAAGCTGTCTTTTAGTTTTTTTTTCAGAAGTCTTAAAATAAAAGTAGTTTGTCAAATCGTACCTAAGTCACCTCTTGTGTCAGTATAATTTTGTTTGTTTCTTTTTTGTGAGGAAATGCATTGACGCATCTCCCGCCACAAGCCTGGACGAGGCGGGCGGGGTATGTCGGGCTCGAGGGCCAGAGGAGCGTACAACTCGGTCACATTATCTTGAGACCTGGCGGCGATGACGTCACGTCGCGTCGGCGCTCAGATACGGTGCGCAAAACAAGCACCTCTAGTAGGATATTATTTTAACAATAAGATTTCCAACAAAACAAAATGTACAAACTTAACAAAAATACCCTACGTTGCAACAAAAACAATATTTTAACGTTACAGAAATAACAAAATAACAAATAAAGTCCAAACGTAACAACGAAATGTTTATAAACATATACCACGAAAACAAGTAGACGCGTATCGGCAACGGAAGTGCTAACCGTAGTGACGCGCCGTGGCGAGCGCGGGGAGGTGAGAGGAGAACGGGGCGGGGGGTTCGCATTCCAGCGAGGTCTCGAGATAATGTGACCGGGTTATACACTACAACCTCACGGCCGGGGCAGGGATGCAGGAGCGCACAATGCCGCTGCTCTCCCCGCCCATGATCGAGTAGCCGTGTGCTAGTAGTGTACTAGTGTCGGGTGTGGCGCGGACGGTACCTGGTTGCGCGGCGGGTGCGGGTGCGCGTGCGGGTCGCGGTGCGGCGCGTGCCACGCGGGCGCCGGCAGCGCGCCCAGCCGCCCGCGCAAAGACATCTGCAACACGCGCACCTTACACTCCGCCCCCACACACACACACACACACATACCCGTCAACACGACGTACTGTATCGCCGGTTACACAATTAAAAATACCACAACACACCACTTTATATGTTTAAAATTCTATTTAGATGAAAAGAAATTAATATACTATTTTGTATTACCTGAAAGGATCTTATTTTTGAAAGATATAGCACGTTTTTAAAAAAAAAATATCAAAAGATTTGAGCGATTTTTAAACGACCGAAACGGACCTATCTATATAATATATACTTCTAGCAGTATGTTGAACCTACGCCTCTAATGAACAAACAAATATTAGACCTGTATATCTTCGTCTTTCAATATTTAAGAGTTGAGCTCTTATCCATGCAGTTTTTTCCAGGTAGTTCTATAATTTAACTATTTTCTTCCCTTCTTTATCTAGATATTGAGTAGAGTAGTACTAGTAGTGGTAGCGGTAGAGGAGAGTGCGTACCGGGTTGATGTCGAGCAGCAGCGGCGCGTGGTGCGGCTCCAGCAGACGCTCGTGCGTCCACACCGCGCCGCCGCCACCCACGTAGCGCATGCGCCGTCTGGAACATACATACCACACTACTTAACCCTTAAAAGGACAATGTTGTTTTTAAACAACATACCTAAAATTGACCTTATTTTTTTTTTTTTTCGCGCAATGTAGTTTAGTTTATAAACAACACTCACATAATTGGAAAAAAAGTATAGTAAATTAATGTCTGAGAAAGATTTTTATTCTTTTTTCCTAGACAGTAATACATAATACAGTCTATTAAACAAATATATTTTTTTAAAACGTGAAACAAAAATCATCCATTTAAGGGTTAAACCAGACACGCGCGGGTTTATTTTTTTTTTTCTTTATTAGGACTCATTTCACACACGGCTGGTTAACTCCATACTGAATCATTTTTAATTCGTGTTATGGTAGATAACACAACTGATATACTACATATACATACATATATATTTTATATAGATACATATTTAACACCCAGACCCACAACCGACAAATTTAGTTAAGCACAAAGATGTCGGCCGGGCCGGGAATCGAACCAGGAACCTTCTGGTTAGCAGTCCGGCATGGTAACAGTTGCGCCAACGAGGTCGTCGTTTACCTGCCCTGATTAGATAAGGTGTACTGCCGCACGATCTCTCTTCGCCCGCGTGGGGGGTAGTGTCTTTTCTTTCAAATCCGCGCCAGTTGGCCGTCGTTCCATACATATCATCATTGGCCCATTTCACCTATTCGAGATGATTTCATGTAGCGTCCGGATGGTTATTGCATCTACGCTCGTGGCTGAACAAGCCGATTCGAGAGCCGCAGATGCGGCCCCATTTATGCCAGGTGTATTGCCATATAGCTTTGTATATACAATGTATGTACACTGATCACTAAAATATTTTATTAAACAGAGTAGATTTTTCCGCGCGACTAGTGTCCGAGTCTAACGTTAGGTACACAAAAAGTATTAACTTATAACGAGTGAAGTGGAGGGTATCGTCGCATTTGGGGAAGTCGCAGTGCTCAGTGCTAGGTTCCTGTAAGAGCCTGTGATGCAGAACAGCACAGATCTCAATACTTCCTACACACTTGCTCAAACTACGATCACAATACTTCCTTCATACTTGTCCCCTAGCAGTAAGAGGAAGGGAAAAAGAGAGAACGAGAAAGGGAGGGAGAGAGAGAGAGAGAGAACGAGAAAGGGAGAGAGAGAGAGAGAGAGAGAGAAAGGGAGAGAGAAAGAGAGAAATATAGAGAGAGAGAGAGAAAGAGAGAGAGAGAGAGAAAGAGAAAGAGAGAGAGAGAGAGAAAGAGAAAGAGAGAGAGAGAGAGAAAGAGAAAGGGAGCGAGAGAGAGAGACAGGAAGGAAGACAGAGAGAGAGAGAGAGAGAGATACAGGGAGAGAGAAAGGGAGAGAGAAAGACATGAAGGAAGACAGAGAGAGAGAGACAGGGAGAGAAAGGGAGAGAGAAAGAGAAAAGGAGCGAGAGAGAGACAAAAAGGAAGACAGAGAGAGAGAGAGAGAGATATAGAGAGAGCAGAGAGTACTGACGGCTGGTGGTGGTAGTGGTAGGGTCGTGGCGGCGCGGGCGCGGGCTCGGGCGCGCGCTGCACGCGGCGCCGCTTGCGCGCCGGAGACTCCAGCTTGCCCTCGCCGTCCGAGGACGCGCCCGACCCGCCGCCGCCCTCCAGCGGGTTCGTGTCCTGCCGTGCACAAACCATTATATCATTATTATTCAAGTTAACGTATACGTGTCTCTCCCACAACAGGAGGTAGAATATGGCACGGGCCGAAGCCAAGTGCTTTTAGTAAAATATATTTAACAATTCAAAAGTTTCCTTACAATCCGACATGTATTGAGGATCACAGCTTTCTGCAGTAACATGTAAATAGTTTTCGGGAGGGATAAGACGTTCAGACTTGTGTGTAATGTTTTTGGAATGTTATTTCATTATTATTATTTTTTTTTTTTTTTACACATTCACACACGGCTGGTTAGCCCCATACTGAACCATTTCTAGCTCGTCTTATGGTTGCTAACACAACTGATATACTACATATACATACATACATATTATATATAAATACATATTTAACACCCAGACCCACAGCCAACAAATTTAGTTAAGCACAAAAATGTTGATCGGGCCGGGAATCGAACCCGGAACCTTCTGATTAGCAGACCGGCATGGTAGCCTTTACGCCAACGAGGTCGTCAAATTATAGTAGGTATTTCTGCCAGTTTTTAGTAAAGACTTCGAAAGATTAATCTTCTTGCAGCTAAGTTCTTTCTTTAACTGTAATGCTCTCCTTTATGACAAGCAATTCGGATTTTCCAAGGGTTGTTCAACCACTGATGCTGTTACAACCTTTGTGGAAAACATTTATGAGGCTTGGGAGGGTTCACAACATATGATAAGTATGTTCTGTGATCTCTCCAAGGCTTTCGATTGCGTACAACACAGTATTCTCATTGATAAACTTAAACACTATGGGGTGAGAGCCGGTGCACTCAGGCTTCTGAATTCTTATCCATCCTCGAGAACTATGCAGGTGGATATTAATGATTATTAATTATTAGTGAATGAGTGATTTAAGCTATTTTTCAATATTTATTACGAAAACACTGTAAAAAATCTTGATTTTGCTTTTGCTTCACCTAAATTTGTAAAACCAAGAAAGATTTAATTTTACATTTGAATTCGTTGTACAAATTTTAATTTAGTTTAGGTCCTTCTCACTTCTTATAGATCTTAACCTTACCATACGGCAAAGAGGAAGTTAAAAATGGAGACTGACCATATTGTGATGATGATGCGTCGCGTGACCCGCATGCTGGTGATGAGGCTGGTGATGTGGCTGGTGATGCGGCTGATGATGTGCCTGGTGATGCGGCTGGTGGGGCTGGTGCGGCGGCGCGTGGTAGGCCGCCTGCTCGTGCGAGGGCCCGGCGCCAGACACCGTCCTCTCGCGGTGCTCTGCAACTGACAACACACACATTACATTATGTATATGTATATACTAATCAATATAAGCTTAATATACATTCAACCTCTTGTTGAAAATCATACTACGTGTATTTTCTTCGATGTATCGAACGATTTTCGCCAAGTATGTATACTTGTTACATGTATCGAACGATAGTACGATTTTTAATAAGAGGTTGAGCCTATTATTTATATGTAGTCTTTGTAATTGAAAGAGGATAAATAGATAGGGGCCGTCCATTAATCACGTGATTTTTAAGCTTTTCTACCCCCCTTCCTATATCACGTGTATTTTTAGTAACTACACAATTTCGAAACAATTTTCAAATATTTATAAAATACAACTTTCGGTATAATCTAATTGTATTACAGATAAATAATAATAAGTTATCTAGCAACTAAATAAGTTAGCGTGAGGCCAAAAAAAGTATCATATACCAGTATCTCGAAAAAATAAATTCACGTGATATATTATAACAACCCCCCGACCCCTCAGTGATATTTCGTGATTTTATATATAACCCCTCCCCGGTTTCGAACCTCACGTGATTAATGGATGGTCCCTAAAGAGTGTCAGTGTGAATTTGATTGAAATTTGTGGTGTAATTTTTTTACTTTCACTTTTTACCGTAGAAGTTAATTTTTTTTTTATTTTGGTAATAATAACCCTTGTAGTCCAAGACGCGTATTCTGTGATTTGTGTGTTTTGTCAATGAACCTCGTGTGTGTATGTTTTTATCATAATACAGCGGACGGTGAGAGATCGTCCCGATACAACCCCCCACCCTTCTGTGATATTTCGTGATTTTATATATACCGTCGCCACACCGTATACACACTACTGCATATAAGAACCATCATAAAGCATCACGGCACGCGTCGCCACGCCAGTACTTTATTATCACCAACATAAATATATAGTACGGTAAACAAAGCGCCGCAGACAACAAAGAGTGAAGTAGTAATGCACCGAGCGAGCAGTATCGGCTTCTCGACCGACATTATACTAATCCCATACAAGTTTTCGATGTTATTATTGGTGGCGATTTAGCGGCACACACGACTAAACTAAATTTAAAGTAGCTCTGTCTCTTTTCGTCATAAATGACCAAAAAGAGATGATACGATCTAAACCATAGACAAAACATGTCAGATTTAGAGCTGATATAATTGGGTGCGCTCTAAAATCGCTTACATTTTTCATATTTGACGTGATTTTAGTTGCTTTGAGTGTGGTTCAGAACGTGCCGTCTCTTTCTGGCCACCTAAGATGAAAAGAGACGGGGCTTCTTTAAATTTAGTTTAGTCGTGTGTGCCGCTGAATCGCCACCATTGTCAACAATCGTTATACTACCAACATACGAAAAATTCACCCGCGGTAATAAATTATTATTGTATCCTAAGTAACATTTTTCTGAGAAATAATCGTATGTAAGATGTTGTGCTTCTGAGAGTAATAAAGATTTTTTCCTTTGTAAGTAATGATATTATATGTACAGCCAGTTACGGCTTATAAAATAATCCAAGTTGTAAAGAGAAACAAAATATAGCCTATGTTACTCGGGGATAATGTAGCTTCCCAAAGGTGAAACAATTTTTCAAATCGCTCCAGTAGTTTCGGAGTCTATTCGTGTCAAACAATCTTAGTTCATAGTTATTTATTAATAACAAAAGTTACACGTCATACATTTTTAATTAAATTATTAAATAATCAATACTATAACATAAGTAAATATTAACTATAAGTTAGCGTGAGGCCAAAAAGACGAACGCCGCTTTTTTTTTTATTTTTTTTTATTGCGAATATAGTTACCTATAGTATTACCTATAGTATACAGACAGATATATTACTAACCCCCCCCCCCCCCGTGATATTTCGTGATTTATTATATACCCCCTCCCACCCCCATTCGAACCTCACGTGATTAATGGACGGTCCCATTGAATAAGAATAAGAAGAATAAGAATATATTTATTGCATAGCTGTATAGGTGTTGGTATAGATGAACTAAATTTCTTACAAATTTTCTACTTGTGTGTAGTACGTGTAAAGGCGAAGCTATTACAAATGCCAGTTAGTTGTTTGAGGCGAAAAAGAAAGCTCTGACGCATTCCGCAGAAATTCCTTTCAAAGTATTTCCAAAGCAACAATGAAGCAACGTTTCGGTTGACGCAAACTGGGCTTCTTTGGGGAAACATCACCGTGACTGGAGACATTGCGACACTTGTAATTGTGCGCGGATAGAAATAAGCCAATTGGTCAAGTGCGAGTCAGGCCAATTCCCTACCAACATCATATGGCAAAGTTTAGTAAGTGAGTATGTTTGTTACTTCTTCACTCCCAAACAGGTGAACCGATTTGATTTTAATTTTTCATTTTAATTTTATGTGCGCGGACAGAAAATGAAAATGAAAAATATGTATTTACTAACTGATTACTAGATTACATATTCTCTTGTAACTACTTAACTAGGCAAGGCCTCAATCTAAGTAGTCCAATACAACCTGTTTGCATTTTAAAATAAACTTTACCTCTAACAAGACAGTATAACAAATAAAACATAATATGTACAAATAGAACAATGAGTTTTTTTTTTTTTTTTATCCTTGATAGGTTAGCGTTTGACTACAGCTAGCCTGATGTTAAGCTGCACTGTCTACGGTGAGTACGATAACGTTACAAACTAAGACTTATTTAATAATTTTAAAAAGATTTTTTCTGTAGCCACGTATGACAGTGTTATCAACCAAGAATGTATTAATAAACAAGCTAAATATTGGCCAAGTGCGAGTCAGGCTCGCGGATGGACAGTTCCCTACCATCATCATCATCATCATATGCGAAAGTTTAGTAAGTGTGTATGTTTGTTACTTCTTCACTCCCAAACAGGTGAACCGATTTTTTTGGAGATAAATCATTGACTTAATAAATTATTGATTAAATTGACCAAGGATTAACTTATTGGCTACTTTTTATCCCGGATTAACGCGGGTAGCGCCACTGAGCGCAGCTAGTTGTAAATATGTATATCTCTTTATTGATGTTCCTAATGTCTGTCGGCTGTTTCTCAGAAACCGTAATAGCTAGAAAGCTGAAACTTTCACAAGATATGTATTTCCCGTGCCGCTATAACCTTCCGATATCTAACCTTGTAGGTCCCTTAAAAAATAGTATAGAACACCTATTACACCCTAAATAAATAATATTCTGCTCATCTGTTCGGAAGCTACGATGCCACATACACACACATACAGAGACACTGTCGTTTTTGCGTCGTAAAATCGAAAACGAAAAAAGATGTCTTAAAAAAAACATTATTTTTTAGCTAAATCACCGCGATTGCCTTCGATCGGCTTGAAAACTCTCGACACCAGAGCTAGGGCATTTAGCTCATACGATGAAGAAGAAGAAAAGCGCGACGAAGCGAAAAATGTGAGGTGTTTCAGTTTATTTATTTCGTACACAATACCACTTATCATATATACACCAAGTCTTAAATTATGTATACATTAAAATTAGGCTATAGGTAAGAACTAGATATTTTTTTTAAAGTATCTTATTTGATGGTGCTTGTTTGTGAAGCTACCATAATCCCGATATACGAGTATTGTTACTCAGTTCGGGTTTGGTGGCAGCTCTAACAAGCAGCGATATTTAGTACTAAGTCTAGTTCCTACTTATTAATATTGTATTAATATTGTAAATTCTTTGCTTAAATAAAGTTATTTTTATGTATGTTATTTAAGACGCGGGGTGCACTGAACTCCACAGAAGGTTGAACCTGTGTCGTAGGGTTCAGGCTCTTCCATTTAGCGTATGTGTGGTCACGTTTAGTGAGGCCCTGGTAACAAGAGTGAGAGTGTGCCACTAGTCGGTGACGTCACGCGAGCTGCGTGTCCGCCGAGTTGCGCAAGCGCAGCCGCGGCGCAGCGCGGGGCTGCGGCCTCCCGCGGGGAGAGGGGCCGCATCTTCTTATATGTGTTTTTTATTATGTTTAAGTTTATATAAATCTCGTGTCACAATGTTTGTCCTCAATGGACTCCTAAACCACTTAACCGATTATAATAAAATTCGCACACCATGTGCAGTTCGATCCAACTTAAGAGATAGGATAGTTTAAATCTCAAATTATGGTCGCAATTTTAATTTATTGCTAATTATTATTGTCTGTTATTATTTGACAGTCACAATTATCTGTTAACTCCAAATGATTGTAACAGATGTCGATACCTTTCGACTGGGTTGAGTAAGTAATCAATAGATGGCGCTGCTATGGTAAATCTACGAACGTGTCATATAAGCTACACTATCTATTTTTCATACCCCTAAGTGAGGCAAAACAACGTTTGCCGGGTCAGCTAGTAATACTATACTAGCAGATGTAAAGCTCGACTTAACGCTGGCTTGTCGAGGATACACGCTATCATATAGATGACTTTGTAAACATTACCTACTGAATAACATATTAGTACTCGTATTTTGACATTGTTTTAATTTTGTTTAATACTGATTTCTTATTTAACTCTAAAATCAAGTATATTTATTTTTTTTGTTATAATATTTTATAAATTATGTATGAAGTGAAATACCTGCAAAATATTTTAAGCAATAAATATGATAATGATTATAGTAGTGACATAACATATAATCCGGGTAATGCGGGCGGCCAAACTGTGGAACTCCTTGCCGGAATCCCTGTTCCCACTCAACTACAACCTAACTAACTTCAAGCCGAGAGTGAACCGGTTTCTTCTAGGCAAGCGCGCTTCATCCTAGACCGCAATATCACTTAATGGTACGTTAACACACTTGCCAAGCCTTGGCAAACTGCAAACAGCCCCAAGCCTCCACAAATCTCGTTTTGGCGTTTGGAAGGCGTTTATACGCTTGTGAATACGTCAGTCTGCAATATACATCCAAGCAAACGCCCTTTGATCTGCGTAAAAAACCGACACTCGACTGGATCGGAAGCAAGCAGGCACAAGCCCACGCAAGCCAAGCCAAACGCCCCATTTACATGCTTGCGATTGTCGATCCTTGCCAAGGTTTGGCAAGCGTGTAAACGTACCATAACATCAGGTGAGTTGTGGTAAAGCGCAAGCCTTAATAAGCGTAAAAATAATGCGGGTACCTGGTCTCCTGCGGTCGGCGGAGGGCGCCGGCCGCCGCTCCGCGCGCCGAGACCCGCCCGCGCCGCCTGGAACACCACATCACACACATACACATACACACACACTTTGTTTTACTTCTTTTATTATTAGAAAGGCCTTATAGGGAGAGAAAGAGAGAGAGAGAGACGAAGTTCCTTTTATTATTTAAAAAAAACCTCAATATGAAGGTACTCAACAAAAACAATAGTCGCGATACCACACTGTTCAATGCGAAATAGAAATGAAAATATCTGGCTTGCTTTCTATAAGAGAGAGAGAGAGAGAGAGAGAGAGAGAGACAGAGAGAGAGAGAGACAGAGAAAGATGCGCACGCCGCACAGCTTACAATAGCTTACTACAGCAAAAAGTGTCGTGACAACTTTTCGTTATGTTTCCGTCTAGCCCCCTTTCACAACGCGCGATAAGGAACTTCGTTTCAATAAATTAGTAACTAGTTAGCTAGTAATTTTTTTTAAAAGTTCCAAAATATCGGAATGTTCGTCCGTAGTGAGTATATCTCTTTGGACGGTATGTTAGTGTGGTTTCACCAATAATTAGTCATATAAGCACACGCGGCCGCGGTGCGCTTTCACCCGACATGAAGTTTTTTTATATTACATAGCAAATTATAAGCAGCCCAATATATGTTCCCACAGCTGGGACTCGGGGCCTTCCCTCACTAGGAGAGAGACACAGGCTATAATTTACCACGCTGGCCAATATACAAAACACACACGTATTATACGAAAATCTTATATAAAATTTCCGTGTCACAGTGTTTGTTACCATTCTCATCCGAAACGGCTTGACCGATTTTCAAATTTTATATGCGTATTCAGTAGGTCTGAGAATCGGCTACTGTATATTTAGATTTTATTTTTTTATTAAGGTAAAAAAAACGTTTGCCGGGTCAGCTAGTATCTATACAATTAGTGGTTCAAATCCCTGCGTCCCAACGTAGCCAGGTATCTTGTAGAAGATTTCTCCCATCGTCAACAAAAAAATAGGAGAAGTACTGACCTAGCGGCGGCCTGGCGACGTGGTGCTTGGCGGCGGGGTGCGGGGGCGCGGCGGGGGGCGGGGAGGGCCCGCACGCCTCCTTCGGGCTGCCGCCGCTGCTGCCATCGCTGCAACACACACAGACAAACATCAATTTATACATACATACAATCATATAGCCTTAGACATTACAATATATATCAACTCCCGATTACGTCCGGTTTCGCACGGGCTATAAAATAATCTAAGTTGCAAAGAGAAACAAAACATAACAAGTTACTCGGTGATAATGTAGCTTCCCAACGGTAAAAGAATTTTTCAAATCGGTCCAGTAGTTTCGGTGCATATTCGCGTCAAACAAACAAACAAGAAATCAAAGTTTTCCTCTTTATAATATTGGTATAGATTATTTTTCATAAACGTCATTTTAAGCATTTTTTACACGATCTTCATAACGATATTTGGTAGACCCTCTATCAATTCACAGAATATTTAATTATCTATCAACTTGAAACTTATATTTTAAAATTAAAATAAAATTATTATCGAAGGGGGGAGGGGGGTCTCCTATACAAAAATGGTACGTAACAGGTAGGCACTTACAAATTTCACAAGATGATGTATATTACCTTACAAAATAAATAATTTAATTTAAAAAAACCCATTATTGTTTTTAAGCATTTTTACATACCCTAAACATTTACATAAAATTTAATTATCTATCAACTTTCAACATCTATATTCCCGGCTCGCACTTGGCCAGTTCATACTTTGTAAGATGTATACACACTTCATTCCATACTTCGTAAAATCTATAGTCAGTAGTGACATTGTAATTTCTACCTTAAAGTCAACCGTATAAGAACTAATTTCGCCCAGCTGACGCTCCGCGCGGAGCGGTGCGTGCCACAGATTAGATAGCAGTGAGTACGCTCGTTATCTCGGCTGAAACCGACGTGCCTCTGAGTGTACGCAGAATAATACATAGTTAGTACCGTGCAGTACATTGCACGTGTTATATAGGCAGAGGTCCCACCGGCGACGATGAACGAGAAACGAGTACAACTAGAAACTATAAACGAGTTGGCGATCAGCGGGAAGCGAGGGTAGTTTCGATAGTTTTGTCGCCGGGCTATAAGCGAGTGTGTAAGTGCGACGAGCGATTACTCGCGCCACTCGCCTCGTGCGCCATTAGTTAGGCGCGTCCACACAGAGCGAGCAAATGCCTCGCGAGGCATTATTGCTCGCTCTGTGTGTCACGTCATGTCTGTGCGATCCTCACTACACTCGACACACCGCTCGGCGAGCTGAGGCGATCTCACGCGACCACCGAAGTCAAACCGCCAGTCGAAGTGATTTTATAACAACAATAGATATAATACTTTTACGTTTCTAATTAAACAATATTACTACTATATGTTGAGTATTTTATTTCAGGGTTCCCTATAAGTATAAAAGGTAGAAACGGGAGCCTATTACTAAGCCTCCGCTGTCTGTCTGTCTTCAGGCTGTATCTCAGAAACCGTAAGAAAGAAACTTGAATGAAACCGTGAAAGATGAAACTTTCACAAGTTGTATATTTGCCGTGCCACTATAACAACAAATACTAAAAGTAAAAGAGTGAAAATACAGTGTAAACTCCATGTAACGTCACTTGATTTAACGACAGACTCTCTAAAACGTCTAAACTAACCTATTGACTCAGGCGTTACTTTGTGGAAATCCAGATAGAATACAAAATTAAATATTTAGTGTACTTCCGCTGTGATCCGAAATCCAAATTATGTTATGCAAAGGAAAAATTAATATAGTCGGTCGGAGGAACACACCTAAAAAAAAAACATTGTAAGTAAACTGTTCACGTAAGGCATCTTAATATTTTCGCGTAGAAAACGGTCACACTAACTTATTGTTGGACTCATTCCAACTTTTAATAATAAGTAAGTGTGACCGTTTTCTACGCGAAAACACACCTAAATTTTTTTTAAATATTTTAATTTTTCCTTTGCTTATCTTAATTTGGGTTTCATATCACAGCGGAAGTACACTTAACATATATTATTCTATTAAACCAGTTATTCCAAACTAAGCACACTCCACCTCGGATGTTTCAAACATTATCTTTAAGAGCGCGAGTGGTAAGGACAGACCGACACACTCAGTTCTCCTTTCGCCAATATAAAAAGAACATAAAAAGTGTCCGCCCTTCCCTTCCGTGGAGGCGATAACGGGACCTCGGGGCCTGTTTCTGTACACATACATACATACAACATATATCTAAATGGAAATATAATAACTGCGAAAGTGTGTATGTTTGTTACTCTTTCACACTCCAAAGGCTGAACCGATTTTAGATGTTTTATGACATATAACGAAAATCTGTAAAATTGAGATTTTGTCCATAACGACTGATTGTTCTAAGACAAGCAGCCGGGACCTACAATTGAACGTGTCACCTGACCCACGGTAGCGCCCACAGCAAAATTCCACAATTGCAATTTAAAAAATATTCAATTTAATAAATGCATGATTTATTTGTTAGATTATTTTTACCAAGATATTTTCAAATAAATAATTTCAAATGAAGGTCCGCTACACCATTTAGTAGAAAATCTATTTTAATGTATTAATGTTAGGCAGAAGTTTATGAGTCTCTAAAAAGAGGATAAATGTAAAATGGTAACAGATACCAAGATTATCACGAGCATTTTGAACTAACTTGAATAACGACATCTAAACACCGTCCGCATCGAGCGTTGCTTAGCTTTGATGATCGCGTCAGATCACTTAGCTAGCCGAGCTACGGGCGCTACGGAACCACGCCACGTGGTTTTAGGGGCGGTGAAGCGGTTGCTAGGCAACCGGCGCGCGGTGAAAGCTACTGCACCTTCCTGTCTCTTTTTACCTTTTACATACTTACATAACTACCAATGACGTAACATATGCATAAGCAGCCCACTATACGAGCCCACGGCTGGGACTCGGGGCTTTCTCTCACAAGGAGAGAGATATATTTGGTAATTGGGTGTTAAAAATGTATTTATATATAATATGTATGTATGTATGTATATGTAGTATATCAGTTGTGTTAGCAACCATAATACAAACTAGAAATGGTTCAGTATGGGGCTAACCAGCCGTGTGAGAAAGTGACCTAATATTTAAAAAAAAAATGACGATGAGAATAGATGGTATAGAAGGAGTAATATAGGCCATAGTTCACCAAGCTCCCCAAGTGCGAGTTGGCGGATGACAATCGTCTTCAGCTATTTAGTTCTCAAACATGTCGGTTTCTTCACGATATTTTCCTTCACAGAAATGTCAAGCTCATTAACGGGGACCGAACTGACGCCAAGCGGGTTACGAGGCGACCACACGTCGGACTGAACTATCATAACTAGAACTAGACAATGCTCTACTTTCATGCAAATATTACCGCTGCATTAATATTCAAACATATTGAAATTCTCGCCTTTTTAGGAACTAACAAAATGGTTGAGAAATTAATTCAAGGCTCTATTTACCAATGTCATACAGATTCATAATTATATACCTGTTTTGTGCATTTATTTAAATTAATATCTTTATTTCTAATGTATAAAATTTCCATGACACAATGTTAGTTACCGTACTCCTCCGAAACGGCTTGATCTATTTTTACCAAATTTTATATGCGTATTCAGTAGGTCTGAGAATCGGTTACTATCTATTCTATGTGATAAGGGTTGTTCACCCTTAACTGTATTTTTTTAATTTTGATGGCAATATTTTTTTTATAATGTGGCATTAAACATACGTATACAACTCTAATTGTTTACTTTTTTATCACCAACCCCTATTTATATGGCCATTTTAGAAATTTAATATTTTTTCATCCCGCTCGATAACTGATCAATTATAGTGTTTTTAACTTTAGGGCAAAACAACGTTTGGCGGGTCAGCTAGTATGTATATATAATTATTCATATAAGGTAAGGTATGCAAGTGTGGGTGTATATTGGTCAGACCAGTTTCCTAATACATACTAAACAAAACATTATATACTTAGTGCGAACCAAATACTTCAAATCTAAAGTAAATAGGATCCTTCTTCATCTTCTTCTTCATATGAACTACTTCAAATCTAGACTAACTAGGATTCTTCTTCGTCGTATGAGCTAAGTGGCCAAGCTCTGGTATCGAGAGTTTTCAAGCCACCCTCAGCCCTCTGACTTGGCTTAACGACAACTTGAAATAAGACTAACAACCGGGACCTACAATTTAACGTATCATCCGACCAAATACCACTTTTTTAAACAACAGTATTGTGAATAGTCACCCAAAGACTGTCTGAATAGGCCGTTGTTTAACCTCGATGACCGCGTCAGATCACTTTAGCTAGACGAGCTACAGGCGCTACATTTTTACGTGTCATCCGACCCACGGTAGCGTCCAGGTGGAAATGCCACTTGAAAAACGACAGGCTTTTGCACGGTCACCCATCCAAACACTGTCCGCATCGACCGTTGTTTAACCTTGATGATCGCGTGAGATCACCTTAGCTAGCCGAGCCACGAGCGCTATCAGAGAGTGAAACCTACGATGGAAAGTGAATGGGTTCCCAAGTTCACACTATATGGGTTCCGTGCACCACAAAGGGAAACCTTCAGCCTTTAGACGCCCTTCAATACTCTTTCAAGAATTAATCTAATATACACTTTATTTGTATAAGTCATAGAGTCGATAATAATAATTAATTTGTTTCTATTCAACATATAACAAACTAAATCAAATTGAGCCTTTCATCTAAAGCGATAAAGTTGATTTTGCTTTGTCTTGCCTTGTGTCTATTACATACTGCGTCTTTTATAATACAATACTACAAATTCACGGCAAATTCGTCTTTATTCTTTTACAATTAGACTTAAATTCGTGTTTGGATTAATTTTTAATAGAATAGAACCTACATAGGCAAAGTAATATCAACTTTATTAGCTTTAAAATAGGGCTCAATTTGTTCTATTGTTAGATGTTGAATAGAAACAAATTAGTTGTAAAGGAATATAACCTTTATTAGTATAACAATAAAGTATATAAAAGCGTGTATTTGTATATTGGAGTCAGTATGCCAATAGGTCGGTGATGCAACTATGTATACATAATTATATCTGTTAGTATTGGAATAAGTGTACGGAAAGCTAAATAGGAAATGACATAAAAGACGTGACAGATAGATAACACAAAATAAAATAGTGTCATTTTACATATAAGATAATAAAACTAGCTGACTCGGCAAACGTTGTTTTGCCTTAAGTAAAAATTTAAGGGTGAACAACCCTTAACACTTAGGGGTATGAAAAATAGATAGTAGCCGATTCTCAGACCTACTAAAATACACATACAAAATTTGGAAAAAAATCGGTCAAGCCGTTTCGGAGGAGTATGGTAACTAATATTGCGACATAGAAATTTTATATATAGTAAGAAAATAAGTGAAAAAAAACCCGAAAAGTTTTTGATTTCGGTCATATTGGTTTTGAAATCTATAATAAGCACTAGTTAGTTTCGCCCCGCGATGTGACCCGCTTTAATCCGGGACAAAAGAAGTTGATTCGGGATAAAAAATAACCTGTGTTAATCCAAGGTCTAACCTAGTTTGAACACCAAATTTCATCAAAATTAAAATGTGTCTATAAAAAAGCGAGTGTGGCTCGGTGGTAATAACGTCTGCTTTTCAATCAGACGGCCCCTGGTTCGATCCCAGCTCTACACCAATAACTTGTTTTCAAGTTATGTGTGTATTTGCACTCGCTTTACGGTGAAGGAAAATATCGTGAGGAAACCGACATGTTTGAGAAACACAATATCCGAAGACGTGTGTCATCCGCCAACCCGCTCTTGGCCAGCGTGGTGGATTACGGTCTATATCTCTCTCCTCGTGAGAGAAGGCCCCGAGTCCCAGCAGTGGGAACGTATAGTGGGCTGCTTATACTTTGCAATAAATTTGTCATATAAAAAACTTCATGTCGGGTGAAAGCGCACCGCGGCCGCGTGTTAATATGACTAATTGTTGGTGAAACCACACTAACATACCGTCCAAAGAGATATTCTTACTGCGGGCTAACATTGCTCTCTTTCAGACATTATAAACTTAAAAAAAAAAACTAGCTAAGTAACTAGTTACTATTTTTTTCTTTTTAGTGTTGAACGTTTTGGAACTTGCTCAACACTTATATTAAGCCCCATAATTTGTATGGAATACAAGCTAAACGAACTAAAGCCAATTGATTTCGATGCTTTAGAGAGTTTGTCATTAAGTCGAGTGACGTTACATGGAGCTTACACTGTAATAGCAAAACGAAAAGTTCGTTTTTTTGACGCGAATAAGCTCCAAAACTATTGGACTGATTTGAAAAATTCTTTCACCGTTAGGAAGCTACATTATCCCCAAGTACATAGCATAGGCTATAGTTTGTTTCTCTTTGCAACTTAGATTATTTTGTAGCCCGTGCGAAGCCGGGACATGATGCTAGCAGGATAATATAATGAAAATTCTATATAACGACACTGAAGGGCCTGGGCATTTAAAGGCTAAAAAATGTTTTACAAAAATATTTTATTACGTTTTAAAACGTATTGTTCAGTAGCAATACATAATTATTCTATGTTCGCAATGGACACGACTGTCGATACTATTTATCTGTATTTACACTTAAGATCTTGTAATACAGTTGAACAATAAGTATATTCTTATTCTTAGGCGTTATAGATAGTGGTATTTAAATGGAGAGAATGTATCATTGTATGGAATACAAGCTAAACCAACTAAAACCAATTGATTTCGACGCTTTAGTGCGTTTGTCGTTAAATCGAGTGACGTTACATGGAGTTTACACAGAAGGTATAAGCAGACGGTTGGATACGATCTTTTGCCTTTTACGTAACGGCAGAGGTTCGACATTGCCGGGGCGGAGGTTCACTCCACTCGCCGCGACCTCACTCTTTGGAAACTATTCATATTCAAGGGTTCCGGGTTAAATCCTATTATTCCATTAGAGAATTACATAACGATAAGAGTACCGCATGGGGTAATTAATTATATCTTAACATTATCTTGACTTGTAAATATTTATTTATGTCTGTATTCTGTAAAAACGGGACTCTATTACTAAGCCTCCGCTGTCTATATTTGAGTCTCCCATACAACAATGGTACAGAACCCTTCTCACGAACTCGCACTTGGCTAATTTATGTTGCTTTTTAACTCAACTCGCGCTTCGACCTCGCTTTTTGGAAACTCCATTCATATTGTTATTAACCCTCGCCGTAGCGATTTTAAATGTAGCGCCTGCAGCTCGGCTAGCTAAGGCGATCTGATGCGATCATCTCAGCTAAGCAACGCTCGATGCGGACTCTCTTTGGATGGGTGACCACGCACAAGACTGCATGTGGGAAAATTGACATTTTTATCGTTACGCTACCGTGGGTTGGATGAGACGTTAAATTGTAGGTCACGGCTGTTAGTCTTATTAAAAGCAGTCGTTAAACCAAGTCAGAGAGCCGAGGGCGATTTGAAAACTCTCAACGCCAGTGCCTGGCCACTTAGCTTTAGAGAAAGCAGGGCGCGAGTCAGGCCGCGGGCCGCAGCTAGTATGTGTTAAAGCATGGAGTATCGGGATGACGCGTCCCGAGGTCATCGACCCCTCGGTTTGGGGGCCTTCCTTCCCCGCGAGCGAGCGATGCAGACTAAACTCTATCTACCCTCATTTAGAGTGCATTTTCCGCTGCACATCTAGTTAGTGATAATATGCTGCGGGTTTTTGTTACATTTGTACAGTATCTCTCTACTGTGTGGACTTGGTTGGGGGTTTCACGTGATAAGCTTTAAAGGCGATGCTTTAAATAATTGGTCAAGAGCGAGTCCGACTCGCGAATCTCCTTTGCACTTCTTCAAATTCAAATAATCAATTTTGCAAAACACTGGTAATACATAATAATGTTTAGGGAACCGTCTGCTCTCTTCTCTTAATAAAGCTCTATTGTTCTCTTCTCTTCTCGGATAACATACTATGGGAGCAAAATAGCATATTAAAAAAAAACTGCGTAAATGATGGGGCTAAAGTTTTTCCAGTTTTATCATATTTGATTCAGTGTTGTGGCAAAATCTTGAATATACAGTATTTTTCGTAATCAATCATTAACTGTAAATATCAAAAAATTACTCAGAGGCGGTCTAAAGAACAACTCTTACAATATTTATGGCGTTATGGAGAGTGGTCGTTAAATGGAAAGAATGTATCATTGTATGGAAAACAAGCTAAACCAACTAAAGCCAATTGATTTCGGCGCTTTAGAGAGTTTGTCGTTAAATGATGGGAAAGAATGTTATGAAAACAAGTCTCTCCATGTTTTAGCCTATTAGGGCATGCAAATAATTATTAAAATTTCCCACTATGTGGGGTCGGCACAGCCTGTTTTTTTCCACACTCTTCTGTCAGTCGTCATTTCATAATTAGCTATAAACTAAAATATATATAATTATAGATTTAATGAGAACTAAAACTCAACCTACAATAGATAGTCAAATTAAAATAGGCGATGTTAGCCTGTAAAATAATACATCATAAGATTAAAAGTTACATTAGTCATAATAACGCTGTGTGAACATACTATGTTTTATTGTTTATGGTAATAAAGAATTTTTAAAATTCAAATCTATCTTTCATATCCTCTTTCACACAATTCATCCACATCTTCTTAGGTCGACCTCTACTTCCACTACCTCGTACAATCATATCCATACTACTCCTAGTCACATGCATCTCCTCTCTACGCATCACATGCCCATACCAAGATAACCTTCCGCTCTTCACTTTCTCTGTCACAGGCGCCACTTTCAGACTTCCTCTGATATACTAATCTCTTACCTTGTCCATTCTTGTCATATGCGTATGAAGGTAATATTATTTTATTATTATTTAATATTAGGACATATTTCACACACGGCTGGTTAGCCCCATACTGAACCATTTCTAGTTCGTATTATGGTTGCTAACACAACTGATATACTACATATACAAACATACATATTATATATAAATACATATTATTTCCTCTATCTTATATTATATCTTTAAATGAGCAATTCTTGTGTATATATAATTGAAATCTCGGAATCGGCTCCAACGATTTTCATGAAATTTAGTATATAGGGGATTTCGGGGGCGATATTTCAATCTAGCTAAGAATCATTTTTAGAAAATGTCTATAAAAAAAAATCTGTCAACCAGGTACTAATATAAAAATAAGTGGGGTTTTCCTTCCTGCCGCTTTAACTCCAGAACGCACGAACCGATTTCCACGGTACAGCATTCGTTGGAAAGGTCTCGCGCTCCGTGAGGTTTGTTTGTTGTTTCGGGATAAAAAGTAGCTTATGTGTTAATCCAATGTCTAACCTATCTTCTCACCTAACTTCATCAAAATCGGCTCAGCCGTTTGAGCGCGAAAGAGTAACAAACATACATACAAACTTTCACATTTATATTATTAGTAGGATTTGTTTCTACATATAGCGCCCATTTTATGTTGTCTTTACTCTCAGTGTATAGTGAAGTGATAAGTGTTATCTCTTATCAGTGGACGCTGCGTGTGTGTGTGTGTGTGTGTGTGTGTGTGTGTGTGTGTGTGTGTGGAATGTTGCTGCAACACTGTAGTCACTGACATGTAATTAGGGAACCGTCTGCTCTCTTCTCTTCTCGGATAACAGATTAAAACAGGCTAAGGGAGCAAAATAAATAAATAAAAATAAATAAATATTAGGACACATTTCACACATGGCTGGTTAGCCCCATATTGAACCATTTCTAGTTCGTATTATGGTTGCTAACACAACTGATATACATATAGTACATACATATTTGATATAGATACATATTTAACACCCAGACCCACAGCCAACAAATTTAGTTAAGCACAAAGATGTTGGCCGGGCCGGGAGTCGAACCCGGAACCTTCTGATTGGGATTCCGGCATGGTAACCTTAACGCCAACGAGGTCGTCAAATTTTAGCGTATTTAAAAAAAAAACCTGCGAAAATGATAGGGCTAAAGTGATTCCAGTTTTATCATCTTTGATTCAGTGTTGAGGCAATGCCAAGGGCAAAACCTTAAATTTACAGTATTTTCGTAATCAATCATAAAATGTAAAAATATTCTAAAATAGCTCAAAGACTGTCTAAAGAACAATTACCTACTCTAACAATAATTATACAGTGTAAACTCTATATAACAACAATGAAGGGACTGTGCGTTTTATGGCGTTATTAACAATGGTCGTTAAATGGAGGGAATGTATCATTGTATGGAATACAAGCTAAACCAACTGAAGCCAATTGATTTCGACGCTTTAGAGCTTGTCGTTAAATCGAGTGACGTTACATGCAGTTTACATTGGTACCAAAAAATACTTATTTTAAGACAATCAGATTTAGTATAAGTTAGGAAAAAACTGAATAAAAAAATTATAAATATGTACCTATATACATTTAAATATCATTTTTTTAATATTGGTAAATCTGATTGCTAACAATAATAAGTACATATAAATATTCTAAAGAACCACCTTTAGACGGTTAAGATATTTTTTCCATATTCTTACTGTTTCTGAATTAAAACAAAAAAGAAACTGAAAATTCACGATTTAGCTATTTTTAGTGCTATTACCTAGAATCGTTAGAACTAAGCGGCTTAGCTCTGGAGTCGAGTGTTTTCAAGCCGCCCACAGCCCTATAATAGACGAGGTTTAGAGCCGACTGCTTGTACTAAGACTAACAGCCGGCACCTACAATACAACTTGACATACGACACACGGTAGCGGCCAGATGCTAAATGCCCTTTTTTAAAGGACTCCGCATCTTCCTTCGCTTAACCTCGACGATCGCGTCAGATCACCTCAGTTGTCCGAGCTGCGAGCGCTACAATATTCTCTCAACATTACGAACCGAGACAATGAAGAATTTACGGAACTAACATTTTATGAGCAACCTTAAGAATTACCATTCAATGATAATTATTGAATTACGCAGCAATGTTGTTGTCTCTATACAGCCGTCTCTTTCACTCCTACAGCGGTCCGCGCGAGAGCGAGCGAGACAGACATATCGAGTGTATTTAGTATTGTATATTCAGCATTGAAAGAGGTCGTTTGAATGCGAATTTACGCAAACAAGGTCCTTCTTGCGTTTTTATATACTCGCCCGATTTATGACATACTGGCTGCGCCGCGCGACGACGCTCGCTGTGAATACTGTTCTTTATTTCAGATAACATAGATCCATATAGAAAAGCAACCTTATAGAGAGGAACAAACTCTCTTGATTCTAGTATTAAGTCTCTAGTAATCTTAGAGCACAGTAAATCACACAACCACAAACCCAAACCTAACAAAATGCTATGACAAGTGCATTCACTCAACTTATTACTTACTATTTTTATATTATAAGTTCTTATATTACTTGAACTTTTTTGTTTTGTTTTGTGTTATTTTGTTTTGTTTTAGTTACTAATAACTTGAGATCTTTGTAACATTTAATTAGAAGTTCATTGTAAGTAAAATTATGTACTACTCCAGTGCAATTTGTTACGTGTAGCTAACCTTAAACTAACCTTAAAATCTTGTGTGTAGACTTTAATATTTTAGTCCTTTATTAGTTAGTTACATTAGTAGGTACTTGTTATTTCCTTTTTTTTCAATTTGTTTGCCTATTAAGGAGGAGGAGACACTGTGCTTCACAACACAGGACTTGTCCTACAGTGAAGCACAGGGTACATCTTGTTGTTGTACAATAGTATGTAAGATACTTTTGTAAAAATATTCTTTTTACAGTAATGACTGTACACCAGTTCATTTGGACAAATAAAAGTTTTATTTATTATTTATTTATTATTAGTAAAGCACAAGAAAGATCGCTTTAAACGATAAGGCCGCCCATTGTGACACACTAATTTTAAGTAAATCGTTTTTTACTGTGTCTTTTGTATTTATGTGTCCAATAAAGAACTTATCTATCTATCTTAAGCTTACCATCAGGCAAGCTGCGGCCACACGTGAGCCTTTTCAACATTAACAAAAAAATATAAACAAATGAAACATGTATGTATGTTTACAATTAGTGGAAAACCGCTAAAAAGAGTCTGTGTAACGCCGTCTCGCTCGCACGCGCCGCGAGCGACAGAGACAGGTATATAGGGCACTCGGCTCGATAACTGCTAGGGTTTCCATGGCTTTCAAGATCTGACGCGAACATCGAAGCTAAGCAACGCTCGATGCGGACCGTGTTTGGATGGGTGAACGTGCACAAGACTGTCGTTTTTCAAGTGGCATTTTTATCGTGCGCCAGATCACACGTTAAATTGAAAACTCTCTACACAAGGTTATATACCAAAATTTATATATTCTGTGAAATATATTTTTATTGAAATTTAGAGCGTGTACCTCTTACCGTTATTAGCAAAAAATACAAAAAAAAATTGGCCTAGTGCGAGGTGGACTCTCGATGAAGGGTTCCGTACCATTTTGTATGCCCCCCCTCCCCCTTTAATATTAATTTTATATAAATTTTATAATTTCATATGATATAGATAATATACAATTATTTGTATTATTTGACTTTATTAGTTGTTTTGTCTGTGGTTCAGAACGTGCCGTCTCTTTCTGGCCACCTAAGATGAAAAGAGACGGGGCTTCTTTAAATTTAGTTTAGTCGTGTGTGCCGCTGCATCGCCACCAATATCTTCCGGGAACCAGTTCAAAGAAAGCTACGAGGAAGATCTTACTGCTACGGCGAGAATAATCTCGTTTTAGTTGACAACAAAAACAAACACGAGACATATCGATACATTCCGGCGAGCGCTTCTTTATGGTACGTTTACACGCTTGCCAAGCCTCGGCAAGGATCGACAATCGCAAGCATGTAAATGGGGCGTTTGGCTTGGCTTGCGTGGGCTTGTGCCTGCTTGCTTCCGATCCAGTCGAGTGTCGGTTTTTTACGCAGATCAAAGGGCATTTGCTTGGATGTATATTGCAGACTTACGTATTCACAAGCGTATAAACGCCTTTCAAACGCTTGGGACTGTTTGCAGTTTGCCAAGGCTTGGCAAGCGTGTAAACGTACCATTAGACATGTCTACACTCACACATACGTACACAGATACGCGAGGCGCATGCGCGGCGTACGACGCGGGGGGAGAGGCGCGGCGGGGCGGGAAGGGAGGAGTGACGTCACCGCTTGTTTGTAAACCACAGCAGCTGATTGTATAAGCACACCTACTCTAGCTATAGTATGTGTCTATCTTTGTGATGAACTGAATATGTTGGCTGTCGGTCTGGGTGTTCAATATTGTTATTTCCATAATTGGCATTTCGACAAATATATATATGTATCGATATAAAGTATGTATGTATATGTAGTATATCAGTTGTGTTAGCAACCATAATACGAACTAGAAATGGTTCAGTGTGGGGCTAACCAGCCGTGTGTGAAATATGTCCTAATATGAAAAAAAAATATCGCGACGACCTCGTTGGCGTAAAGGTTACCATGCCGGACTGCTAATCAGAAGGTTCCGGGCTCGATTCCCGGCCCGATCAACATGTTTGTGCTAACTAAATTTGTTGGCTGTGGGTCTGGGTGTTAAATATGTATTATATATAATATGTATGTATGTATATGTAGTATATCAGTTGTGTTAGCTACCATAATACGAGCTTGAAATGGTTCAGTATGGGCCTAACCAGCCGTGTGTGAATGTGTCCTAATATGAAAAAAAATAATATCGCAACAGATCACCTGAGTTAGCCGGAGCTACAGGCGCTGCATTTTTAAGTCTGATCAATCTTTCAATTTCGAAATTATAAATATTATTAGTGTCATACTTTATAAGATCTAATAAGACATTTTTGATGATTTAACTGTACTTTCATTATTCATATTCTGCCCATATCATCGTTAAAATTTGTTTCTGCCGCATGCGCTAAGTAGCTGAGCTCTGGTGTTGGGAGTTTTCAATCAAGCTAGAGTGTAAGTAAGATACGATAAATATAGGCTGAGGGCCATTAGAGGCGCTAGTCGTGCGGAACCACGCCGCGCTGTGACCTCCATAGATTATATTTTGTGCCTCTCTTAGCCCTCATTCTGTATAAGATCTTGAAGTGTACATAACATAATTGGTCAAGTGCGAGTCAGGTTGGCGCATGAACGGTTCCGTAAAATTATCTAAAATAATTGACAATAAATAATAGTTTAAAAAAACTAAAAAACACGCTTTTAATAGAAAACCGTAATTTTATCAAATTAGTGTATTGTCATCGATCCTCAATAAATCTACAAAGTTTGAACGAAATCTGGCCGTTTAAAGTGGGTACAAAGAAGTCGGTTACAAACAAACATAAAGGTGAAGCTAATATAAAGCGTGTAAAAACATACGTTGGTTGTAAGGGTACGTTAATATTTTACGTTTCTAGTATTTGTAGTTATAGCGACACGGGAAATACATATCTTGTGAAAGTTTGAGCTTTCTAGCTATCACGGTTTCTGAGATACAGCCTGGAGATAGACAGACAGCGGAGGCTTAGTAATAGGGTCGCGTTTTTATCCTTTAGGTGCGGAACCCTCAAAAAAGGAGTCGAGGTATCAGCAAAGTAGCAACCAGAGGCAAGTGTTACAAGGCCAGCCATTGTGGCTATACTGCAGACACTGAACATATTCACGACTAGATGGGCGATGTAAGCAATGTCTCATATATAGCACTGTTCACCTCTGCGGTCGCGGGACGCGGTGCTAGACAAGGACGGAGATATAATGTGTGCGTGCGGTAGAGCAGGACGGACTATACAGCTCAATGGGGCGTCGGTGTTTTAATTTTCGCGAATTTCTCATAATTTCTGTAATTTAAAATTGTTTTTGATAAAGTAATTTAGTTTTTTATTAGTAAAAAAAAACATTATTTGGGACAAACATATACAAAACACATCGTGATAGTTTTAAAAAAATACGATGCTTCAGCTAATGAGGGTCTATTCTTCTTACTATTGTAAGGAAAATTTATTATGTTTAGTGAAGTAGAAAGAACGATTATATTAGAGGAAGTGTGAAAGTAGCGCCAGTGATGGAGATATTAAAGAGTGCAAGGTTAGCGTGGCATGGACATGTGATGCGTAGAGAGGAGATGCATGTCACTAGGAGATGTATGGAAATGGTAGTGCAAGGAAGAAGGGCAAGAGGCCGCCCGAAGAAGACATGGATGGAGTGTGTGAATGAGGACATGAGAGAGAAAGGAGTGAGTGTAGAGACGACGGCTGATAGAGGAGAATGGAAGAAGAAGATTTGCCGCCGACCCCACCTAGTGGGATAAGGCAAGGAAGAAGAAGAGTGACGTAGAAAGACCCAAGCTTTCTAACGGACTGTTTTAATTGATTCAGACATAAAATAAGTGATATCAATATGAGTGATGAATCACTTACTTGATTCGGAAGAGGGGTGAAGCTATGTACCATCAAATGAGATATTATCATTGTCAATCACTAGACAGTTTTTGTGCAGTTGGATTACACTCCACGCCTTTGTTTAACATTAGACTAGCAGCCAGTCCTGGCTTTGCACGGGCTAAAAAATAAACCAAGTTGTAAAGAGAAACAAAATATAGCCTATGTTACTCGGGCATAATGTAGCTTCCCAACGGTGAAAGAATTTTTCAAATCGGTCCAGTAGTTTCGGAGCATATTCGTGTCAAACAAATTTTTCCTCTTTATAATATTGGTATAGATCATACAAATTAGAAAGAGTTCAGTATGGTATTGTACTCGGTCCAATAGCAAGTTAAAGCGAGTGTGGCGCAGTGGTAAAACTTTTGCTTTTAAATCAGTCGTCCCTGGTTCGATCCCAGTCCTACACCAATGACTTGTTTTTAGAGTTATGTGTGAATTTGCACTCGCTTTACGGTGAAGGAAAACATCGTGAGGAAACCGACATGTTTGAGGACTGCAATATCCGAAGACGTGTGTCATCCACCAACCCGCACTTGGCCAGCGTGGTGGATTATGGCCTATAACTCTGTCCTAGTTACAGTCCAGTCTCTGTCCAGATACATATCAGATACATATCATATACTTTTGTAATCCTACTTACTTACTTTTACTACTTCCTACTACTATTATAAAGGCGAAAGTTTGTAAGTATGGATGTATGGATGTTTGTTACTCTTTCACGTAAAAACTACTGAATGGATTTGAATGAAACTTTACCACAATATAGCTTATACATCAGAATAACACATAGGCTACAATTTTTGAGATTTTTAATGTGAGGTCGTAAAAAAACACATTAATTAATAAGGCAAAACAACGTTTGCCGGGTCAGCTAGTGATATCATATTATTTGACTTGTAACTTTGGTGTTATCAATAAATGATTTGTATTTGTATAAGTGAGAGAAGGCCCCGAGTCTCAGCAGTGGGAACGTATAGTGGGCTGCTTATGCTAATAGCACGTTAAAATACGGACGACCTCGTTGGCGTAAATGTTACCATGCCGGTCTGCTAATCAGAAGGGTTCGATTCCCGGCCTGGTCAACATCTTTGAGCTTAATTAAATTTGTTGGCTGTGGGTCTGGGTGTTAAATATGTATTTATATATAATACTAGCTGACCCGGCAAACGTTGTTTTGCCTTAATAATTATTTTTAAATATACAGTAGCCTATTCTCAGACCTACTGAATACGCATATAAAATTTGGGAAAAATCGGTCAAGTCGTTTCGGAGGAGTACGGTAACAAACACTGTGACACGGAAATTTTATATATAAGATATGTATGTATGTATATATGTAGTATATCAGCTGTGTTAGCAAGCATAATACGAGCTAGAAATGTTCAGTATGGGGCTAACCAGCCGTGTGTGAATGTGTCCTAATATTTATTATTATTTATTTATTTAAAATGTATTGCGACGTGATTCCAAGGTATTAACTAGTCGGAGAGTTTCTCCTGAACAAAAAGCAGTGTGTCAGTGTGCCGACAGTGTGGCCTTGGCCGGGATGCGAACCCGCGACCTCCGCCGCTGGGTGTAGATCAAGGCGGCCGGCGTCACGGTAACTCACGCTTTCTAATAGGTAAGCGCACCTAAACGTGGGCTATCCGAAATCGCCAAAGTTAATACTATAAATAATACATTTATTTGGTCCAAATTTGAAGGATCCATATTTATTTATTTTAGATTAGATAAACATAGTTTTATATTTGTTGGTAATAATAATTAAAGTTAATTATTTTATTAAATAAAGAATTTTTTTAATTAAAAAACAACAATATTGTAATTTCAGTAAAGAAAAATCTAAATAAAAATCGGTCCATCCGATCCGACACGTCAAACTTTGTATATATACTTTTATATAATTAAATCATTTAAGCATTTATGGATAAAAAATATAATTATCAAAATATTAAACCCTTAAAAACTGGATAAAATAATATTAAAGAATCTTTTAAATTTTTTGTCAGGGGTTACATTTTTGGCTGCGTTCTTTACACGGCTAACTATAAATGTAACACATAACTTCCCCCCCCCCTTCACAGTAAAACTGTTTTGTTTTACGGGAGCGAAATGCAAACACGAGATTAGAATCATGATTGGTTAATTGTACCATTAAGTACAAAGAGACAAGCTTAAAATATTATCATTAACCTACACTCTAGCACAGTACAGCGTCTGTTACACAGACGGAACCTACAATGCAACATGTCCTCCGTCCCACGGCAGCGCCCACACATACTACGTTTCGCCAGAGAGATGCGCCGCTGGGGGATTGGGAAATATCTTAGTTAGCGACCTCCCACGGGTGTCTCTTATTTACACACACACAAATTGAAAATGAGCGCTGGAGTACTTAGTTTTCTAAGCATTATGCTGAATTTGCTCCTTTTGTGCACATACTATTAGTTATAATTATCTACTCGCATCATTACAAAAAAAAAACATGCAATAGTATTGTTGTTTTGTGCACAATACATTTATTTTCTTTCTTTCTTTCATTCTTCTTCTTTCATACGCCATGACATAGTTATACACGGGTGATATCATCTGGGCGCTACCGTGGCTCAGATAGCTCGCTTAGTTGTAGGTCGGTTAGTCTTAGTACAAGCAGTCAGTTTGTTAGACAGACAAACGGACGAACAGAGGAAGCAACACGGGTCTTTTTGATATCCTTTGAGCAGGAACCTTAAGCAAGATAAACAAGATTAACCATTTATTGACAATTATACGTCAAAAATAAAAAAAAATAAAATTTCAATTTCTAATACAAACAATTTGTAATAAATGTCATTATGTAATAATGTCAATATTACTAAAATAATAATAATATTAAACAATTACATGTCACGACACACATTATTAAAATAAATATATTTTTTTGATATTAAAAAAATCGTAATCAGCTTACCTATAAGAGGCTGTGTAATATTTTTTAACACTTGATAGGTTTGCGTTTGCCTGATGTTAATGCGCTGCAGTCTACAGTGTGGCACGCTTACCTAGAAGATACCTATTAACTCTACTTTTGAAGGCCCCCGGATGATACCTCTCAGGAAACAGAGACTCAGGTAGTGAGTTCCAAAGATTCGCAGTCCTAACAATAAAGGTCGCAAAGAACTACCTGAAACTAACTCCACGGACAAGAGCCCAGCTCTTAAATCTTGAATGAATGAATATCTTATCTTAATATATATAAATCTCGTGTCACAATGTTTGTCCTCAATGGACTCCTAAACCACTTAACCGATTATAATAAAATTCGCACACCATGTGCAGTTCGATCCAACTTGAGAGATAGGATAGTTTAAATCTCAAATTATAGTCGCAATTTTAATTTATTGCTAATTACTGTCTGTTATTATTTGACAGTCACAATTATCTGATAACTCCAAATGATTCTAACTGTTGTCGATACCTTTCGACTGGGTTGAGTAAGTAATCAATAGATGGCGCTGCTATGGTAAATCTACGAACGTGTCATATAAGCTACACTATCTAGTTTTCATACCCCTAAGTGAGGCAAAACAACGTTTGCCGGGTCAGCTAGTATAAATATAAATCCCATTCAGAGTTCCAAAGCTACTGCCAATAGCGGCGGACACTAGGGCCGGCCACTACGTCACTTCCCAAATGAAGCAAGAAATCCGAGGAAACTGTAAGGTCAGTGGTAGTGTTTCCGCGCGCCGCGCTGCCAGTCCAAGGTTCGCATTCCGCAAGATTGGCGCAGTGGGCACCTTCCGCGTTCTAACTGTACCTAACCGTGATTCAGCGTGGCAATGCTGCTAGCATGATACACGCTTTTTCCTCCACAAAACACATTCGTTCACACGACACAGACCGTTTCTAGATGGGTGACCGTTCCTAAAAACGGACCGCAGTTCTTCCCAGTTGTAAAGTATTGAATCGACCACAGAGGCCTCTCTGAACCACGGCTACAAAGAACTTTACTGTCCCTTACCAACTTCGGTACATTTTGGATCGCAGCTTACAAAGTAATATTATAACTCACACAATTATCAACTCTATTCCTAAAGCAATAAGACGTAAACTTCTTCACACCACACCGCAATACTTTGCGAGACAAAAAAATATCAAGAACCTTCCTTCCAATGCTTTGTTCGAACTAACTTGATCTCTATTCTATAAGAAATAAGACACAAAATTGTTTTACGAATTTTCGTCCTTACCTTCTTCCATACAAACGTAACTAGTACAGTACAAAATGGACTTTAAATCAAAGGTGTTAGAGTATATTTTCGTTTGTAACAGTGTATTGGTACCTGAGTCTCAAATTTGGGTTTCGTTTTTGTTCTGGTTACGATATTTTTTGTCTGAGAAGGGATGCCTTCGCTTTTTTCTACAAATATCTGTGCTTTTAAAGATTTTGAATAACATTCTTGGACAAAGTTTGTAGCGCCTGTAGCTCGGCTGACTTTGTTTTTGACGTGACAACGTCTTAAATTAGGTTGCGGCTGGGAGTCACTTATGAAAAAGTGTAACGCCCGGTAACGTTACGATGAGTCACCGAACGAGAGAGAGGCCCGCCGAATGCCTTGCGTCTCTCTCCCACTCAACTATGATCGGTCTGCCGCGCGCGCAGCACGCGGCAGACGTTGTCACGTAAAATCTTCGCCCGTAAAACCGACTTTACAGGCAACCAATTTTTTTTTTTATCGATGAATAGGCTTACGTTTGACCGCAGCTAGCCTGATGTTAAGCTTGACTGTGGTCTAAGATGTAACGCGCTTGCCTAGAAGGAACCTATTTACTCTAGGTTTGAAGACCCCCAAATTGTACTTCTCGGGAAAAAGAGACTCAGGAAGAGAGTATACTATGATACTTATAACAACCGGGACCTACAATTTAACATGTCATCCGACCCACGCACAGTGAAAACGCCCCTTTAAAAACTACAGTCTTGTGCATGGTCACCCATCCAAAAACCGTCCGCATACCAATACCATTGCTTAGCTTCGAAGCGATGTTAGGTAGGTATAAGATGTTCGACCTTATTCTCCTTCTATGAGTGAGCTTAGTGGCTAAGATCCGGTGTCGAGAGTTTTCATGCCGCCTGAAGGCCTCTGACTTGTCTTAACGACTGCGTGTACTCAGACTAACAGCCGGGGCCTACAATTTAACGTGTCATCCGACCCACGGTAGCGTCCAGAATAAAAGAGAGTTTTCAAGCCATCGTTAAATTAATTGTAGGTCTCGGCTGTTAGTCTTAGTACAAGCAATTGTCAAGGGCAGCTAAATTTCTCGACACCAGAGCTTGGCCACTTAGTTCATACGAAGAATAAGGTCGACCACCTTATATCTGACATCGCGTTGAGGTTAAGCAACGGTCGCTGCGGACAGTCATTGGATGGGTGACCTTGCGCAAGGCTCTCTTATAAAAAGTGTCATTTTCACCTGGGCGCTGCCGGGCGCGTGGGTCGGATGGCACGTTCAGTTGTAGGTTAAGCCAAATCAGAACTCTTGTCTTGTTTTTCGTTCGCACTAAGTGGCCAAGCTCTGGTTGTCATAGTTTACGTGCGTGTAACGGAGTATATTCAGATACATTTGTCACACTGTATTATTCATAATATATTATGGTTTTATATAAAATATATAAGCAGCCCACTATATGTTCCCACTGCTGGGACCCAAGGCCTTCTCTCACGAGAAGAGATATAGGCCATAATAAAAAACGCAACTACATATGTAACTTTTCAATGGACTACAATTATTACTCGCTTTATATTAGCTTCACCTGTATGTTTGTTTGTAACCGACTTCTTTGGGCGCGATTTTAACCCACTTTAAACGGCCAGATTTCGTTCAAACTTTGTAGATTTATTGAGGACCGATGACAATACACTAATTTGATAAAATTACGGTTTTATATAAAAAGCGTGTTTTTTAGTTTTTTTTAACTATTATTATTGTAGTGTGACTTGCCTTTAGCATAATTATGTTATTTATGGCTAGTAAACTTCTGTATTTCTGAAAAGACCTTCCTTCTTATCTCCTTATTAGCCAAGTGGCTAAGCTCTGGTATTCAGAGTTTCCAAAGCACAGAGGTCCTTGGCACGCTCAGCCGGCCATGCGATGTGGGCGGAAGCAGGTGTCCTACCGCCCCTATAGCTAGCAGGGTACGGAAGCACCGCGTGTGACCGACCGCGTTCCGGGTTCAATTCCCGGCAACGACACCTGGTTAGTACGCACTACGAATACTCATACATCGAGTCACAAAAGGAAACATTCGTAAGTTTAGTTTTCAAGACGACCTCGTTGGCGTAATGGTTACCGTGCCAGACTGTCAATCAGAAGGTTCCGGGTTCGATTCCCGGCACGGCCAACAACTTTGTGTTGAACTAAGTTTGTTGGCTGTCGGTCTGGGTGTTCAATATGTATCTATATAAAAGTATTTATGTATGTATATGTAGTATATCAGTTGTGTTAGCAACCATAATACGAGCTAGAAATGGTTCAGAATGGGGTTAACCAGCCGTGTGTGAAATGTGTCCTAATATTTATTTTATTTATTATTGTATAACAATCGGGACCTACAATTTAACGTGTCATCCGTCCCACCGATAACCCCCTGGTAAAATGCTACTTTCTGAAAGACAGTTTTGTGCATGGTCACCCATTCAAAGAGTGTCCGCATCTACCGTTGCTTAACCTGGACGATCGCGTCAGATCACCTTAGTTGTCCGAGGTGCGAGCACTACCGGGCTACTATGTACATACAGTATAAACTCCATGTAACATCACTGGATTTAACACTCTCTAAAGCGTCGAATTATTATTTCGACATTTTATTTTTTTACTCTGAATAGGTCAGCGCTTGACCACAAATCACCTGATGGTAAGTGATATCGAAGTCTACGGTGGATCGCGCTTACCTAGAAGGAACCGGTTCACTCTCGCCTTGAAAATCGCTAGATTATAGTCATTGGGGAACAGGGAATTCAGCAAGGAGTTTCAAAGTTTGGCGGTTCGGACAATAAAGGTGGAGGCAAAACGCTTAGTGCGTGCCTTGGGCGCCTCAACCGTAAACCGATGCCGCCTTGGCGTTTCCCTGCTCGGCCGGTAGTGGAAGGGCTTTAGTTCAAAAAATCAATCGGCTTTAGGTAGATGGTTTAGCTTGTACTACAAATACAAATACAAATCATTTATTGATAACACCAAAGTTACAAGTCAAATAATATGATATCATTACAAAAGTATATGATATGTATCCATGTCAATTTTCAATTATATTCTAGTACTATAATATCATTACAATAGTATATGATATTAATCATAATGTCAATTACTACAATACTATTACTATTACTACAATACTCCATACAATGATACATTATCTCCATTTAACGAGCACTCTCTATAACGCCATAAACTGCACAGTCCCATCAGTGTCGTTATATAGAGTTGACACTGTACACGGTATAGCGAGAGAAGCCATACGCGCGGGCAGGTACCTCCGGCGGGTCGTCGCCCGCACTCATACACACACCCGATCATATACCGCTTGATGGACCATATCCAGTTACAGTAGCTCGGCTAACTGACGCGATCATCCTGGTTAACGCGATGGCCAGGCCAAAATCTTCAGTTTGCAGTAGAGCGCGGTAAGGGTTAGTGATGAATCACTGACATGTTTCCGAAGAGGCGTAGTATGCGCAATCAAACGGGATATTATCATTGGTCCTTACACACAAATACACACAGCGTAGTCACGTGTATACACACACACACACTGGCGTGAGATGCGGATGTGATGACGGTACACACTTCATTAACTTGTCATTAAAGGAAACATTAGAAAGTACATGTCCTCTCCGAGAGTTTTCAAGCCGCCCGAAGGCCTCTGACTTGGCTTAACGACTGCTTGTACTAACAGTAACAGCTGGGACCTACAATTTAACGTGTCATCCGACCCACGGTAGCGCCCAGATGAAAATGCCACTTTAAAAACAACAGTCTGATGCATGGTCACCCATCCAAACACCGTCCGCATAGACCGTTGCTTAACCTCGATGATCGCATCAGATCACTTAGGCTAGTCGAGTTGTGGATACCCTGTCCTGAGGTGGAGCATGCTTAGTCTGGAGTTACCGGATGCTCTGCCACAATGCTGTGGTTTCCTTCACCGGGTCTCGAACCCAGCTGGCAATAATTCTTTATACCGACATACTTCATACCTTCGTATAGTCACTAGTCGATAGTTAATTGAAACAAAACTGAAGTTATAATAACCAGTTTAGAGGCACTGCAGTGTACAATCCTGTTCTAATGTTATGCGACCTGAGACGTCACTAATGACCTTTAATACAATAAAGTTACTATACACTCTTTAAAAGAATTAATATGCTAGACTTAAAATTATCATTAAAGGGGCTGCAAACGTGATTAATGCCGTTTTTAGGGTTCCTAATCTAAAAGATAAAAACGGGACCCTAATACTAAGACTCCACTGCCTGTCTGTCTCCAGGCTGTATCTCAGAAACCGTAAAATATAGAAAGCAGAAACTTTCACAAGATATGTATTTCTCGTGCCGCTATAACAACAAATACTAAAATAATATTAAGGGGGGTCTCCATACTGTAAAGGTGTCTTTTTCCAATTTTTTTTGCTATATACCAATAACGGTAGCACTTGAAGTTTTCACAATATATATACTTATATATAAACTAGCTGAACCGGCAAACGCTGTTTTGCCTTAAAAATAGATATGCAGTAGCCGATTCTCAGACCTACTGAATATGCATATAAAATTTGGTAAAAATCGGTCAAGTCGTTTCGGAGGAGTACGGTAACAAACACTGTGACACGGAAATTTTATATATAAGATAAGATGTATATTAACTATCAAATTCAAAATTATAAAATTTAAATAAATAAAAAATAATGGGGGGGCTCCCATACAACAATGGTACGGAACCCTTCGTACGCGAACCCGACTCGCACTTGACATTTTTTTTCTAGTGACAAAGACTTTCAAAGTTTGTTGCAAGGATATTTGACAACAATACACTCTCTTTATATATTATATTTCCCCACGACAATAGAGGAGGCAGGTAGCATGACGAGGCTCACATTTGAGAAGATAAGTTTGTACCTGAGCAGGCGGGGGCGCACTCAGGGGGGCCTACTCATTTATAATAGTGTGTTCAAAGCGAATGTGGGGGGGCTCGGTGGAAGAAACATATGCTTTTGATTTTGTTGTGTACATGACTGGTCCATGTCGTTTTGATATTAGACCGTTTTGCTACTAGGTCATGTTACTAGTAGTTATAAACACTACAAACATGGCACAAATCGTTTTTTTTTTTACACATTCACACATGGCTGGTTAGCCCCATACTGAACTATTTCTAGCTCGTATTATGGTTGCTAACACAGCTGATATACTACATATACATACATACATATTATATATAAATACATATTATTTAACACCCAGACCCACAGCCAACAAATTTAGTTAAGCACAAAGATGTTGACCGGGCCGGGAATCGAACCCGGAACCTTCTGATTAGCAGACCGGCATGGTAGCCTTTACGCCAACGAGGTCGTCGTCGAGTTATGCTAATAATTATGTCGTTTTGCTTTTAGGACAATCTGCTAATAAGGCGTTCTGCTTAAATGTCCTTTCGATACGAGCTTTTCAATCCGATGGCGTCTGGATCGATCCCGGCTCTACAAGTTAAGTGTGGATTTGCACTCGCTTTACGGTGAGGAAAAACATCGTGAGGAAACCGACACGTTTGAGGGCCACAATCTACCAATACGTATGTCATCCCCCAACGCACACTTTTCGTATTTTTTCGCTCACACTCTTTTCTTGTTGTCTCGTTTGCATAACTATTTAGTTATGAGTTATGAGACAACAAGACTTACAAATGTTTTCTTTAATGACTCAAGTCATATATTGTATAAGTTACATAATATTAGCGTGTAGGAGTATTTACTGAATCAATCCCTTTCTTTTGATACCCATATTAAAGCAGTTATTCATAATGATATCCTCTGTTTTGTAGCGGCGGCCATCTTGGGTCTGATCTCATCTTACTTATACATATTATAAATGCGAAAACAAACAGAGTTGAATATAATTTATTTATTTTATTTAAGTAAGTATTTATTTATTTGATTTATAGGCGAGCAGCATTATGCTGATGTGCCTATATCAAACAGAGTTGAAATTTTGTTTAAGTCCACTGGAGGACTGATCACAGGTTAGCAAGAGATTTTTTGTTTTCTGCAGCCAGCTATCAATTTACCTGTGAGTAAGTGTGTAAGTTTGTTACTTAAAACCGATTACCGGTTAAATTAACTTACACAACGGCTGAACCAATTTCGATTTAATTTGGTATTGAGATAGGTAAAACCCTGGATTAACACATAGGCAATGCCTCAGACAGACAAACAAAAAACGTCAACATTATAAAACCCTGTTGTTTTAGCATCAGACGTCAATTAAAGTATGCCTTTGATTGGGCCAAATGCACCCCAAGCCTCCCCTAGATCCTGCCCTGTGTGTCACAGGTGCGACATCAGTCTGTGAGCCCTTGCCACAGAATAGTTAGCAGTAGTTAGCATCTACCTGAGATAAGGCTCTGTGATTCACACATTCCTGCTCTGCGTTTTTTTTGTTACCTTTGATAGGTTTGCGTTTGACTGCATCTTGCCTGATGTAAAGTTGCATTTTAGTCTACAGTGTGGCACTTTTACCTAGAAGATACCTATTAACTGTACTTGTGAAGGCCCCCGGATGATACCTCTCAGGAAACAGAGACTCAGGTAGAGAGTTCCAAAGCTTCGCAGTCCTGACAATAAAGTTAGACGCACAGCATTTGAAATGTCAACTCTTCAAAACTAAGTAGCGCGGAATGTGCTAGTTTGTTTTTTACGGTTATGTGTGGTTTCAACACAGCTACATTGATAGAAGCAGTCTGCTATCAGTGCCCCGGCCACCCATATCAGTTCATTGCTGACATAGTTGTGTTTGTGGTCCACCAACCAACGTAACTACACACAGATCTCAGAGCAACCTACATATATACACCTCTATACACTTAACAAAGTGAATTGAAAAGGAGACAGTAGTCAAAGCTTAGTGCCTAAGCTAGGCAGGTTATCTAGTGTGGATGGACAATAACAGGGCTGTAAACATAATGACCAACTGGTCCCCAAAGCAGAAACGACCCAGAGGCAGACCATGTAAAATGTGAATAGGGGATCTGGTTGTCTGGAAGAGGTCGCTTTTAGCGATAAGGCCGCCATTTTCGGCATTAGTTATAAGTTTCTTCTATGTATAATTTAATGTAATTGGTGGGAAATAAAGAATTTATCTATCTATCTATCTATTGAAGAAGATCATGAAGGCACAAAGTGGCATAATTAGTAGAGGACGCTAAGACCTACCCAAGGTTTTAGAGCCAAAGGAAGTAAGTTCAGTAAACAAAACATTTGAAAGTTTGTTTTCTTTTATTAATGAAAGTTATAGTATTTGTGGTCATTCTTAGAGGTAGGTGGAGTACCTAATTCATCATCATCATCATCCACAGCCGGTTCTCTCCCACTGCTGGGAATAGGCCTCTCTTTTGATATGCCATTCATCTCAGTCCTGTGCCAATCGTGTCCAGATTCGACCTGCGACTGATATTATGTCGTCGACCCATCTTGCCGGCGGACGACCGACGCTGCGTTTTCCTAATCTTGGCCACCATTCGGTCACAGCCTTGCTCCACCTGCCGTCACTTCGCCTAGCCAGGTGTCCCGCCCAGCTCCATTTAAGCTCCATAACTGTAGATCCGACGTCTCGAACTTTCGTTCGCCGTCGGATCTCACTGTTACGGATGCGATCAATAAGCTTGACGCCGAGCATGGACCTCTCCATGGCTCTCTGTGCAACTCTGATTTTGTGCACAGCCTCATCGGTGAGGGTCCATGTTCCGGCACCATTTGTCATGGTGGGTAGGACACACTGGTTGTAGAGGCGAGTTTTAAGGCACTGTGGAATTTGCCGTGACTTTAGGATGTCCTCCAGCTTTCTGAAAGCAGCCCAGCCTAGCTGTACCTAATTAGTTTTATTATATTGCCTCTTTTTGACTACCACGTTGGCGTGACGGTTACCATGCCAGAATGTCAAACAGAGGGTCTCAGATTCAATAACTAGCATGGCTAACATCTTACTGAGGAATTAAATTTGTTGGCTGTCAGTCTGGGTGTATTTATGTAGTACCTATATCAGTTGTGTTAGCAACCATATTCAAACTAGAAACGGTTTAGTATGGGGTTCACCAGCAGTGAGATTTGTGTCCTAATATTACTTATTAAGTTATAGTCTACTTTAGTTTGTCACACATTGAAAAGAGACAGTGCATGGTATTTAAATGGAATTTTAAAGACAGTTTGTGTCCTGGATTAACACATAGGCTCCTTTTTATCTTGGTTTAACTCAGGTTATACCAAATTTAACACTGTCAATATGACCAAAGTAACTCCTAGTTTTATATTTCAAGAGTGTGCTATCTGTCTACCACTCCTAGCGAGGCATTATTTATATTTAAACACGCAAATTAAACTGAACCACAGAAACGAATGTTGTGAATTTATCTCAGATACCTTTAAAACATATTTGTGGAAAAAATAGAGAGCAAACAGGTTCAAAAAAACCTAATGTATAGCACACTTTCAATAATACGAAACTGCCACACCACACTACAGGCATTCTCAGCCTGAGATTAAATAGAAAGTGAATCATTATGTAAGCTACATTACACAGATGGTTGCAGTTTTCGCGTTGCGGAGCCGCCGCAGAATGCTAACAACGCAAAACAAGAGCTGTATCTTCGTATAGCGTAGCTGTGGCACGCTCCAACACCCTCGCCTCTCGGATATAAATACCATATGAGACGGCAGCGCGTCGCTCGGGCCCCGCGAGGCCCGCTGCGAGCGGGCCGCGGGGCCGCACGAGGCCTGCCGGAGGCGCGCTAGTACCTGTAGTTCTGCTCGTAGTCCCAGTAGTCCTTGTAGCGCGGGTGCCAGCGCGGCCCGCCGCGCGAGTAGGGTCGCCTCGACCCTCCTTGACTCATCTCCGCGGCGCCATCACACGCGTATCGATCTGCGCGCACCCAGCGCTTCCAGCGCTCCACTCACTGCAATATCCGCGCGCACTGCACTGCGAACTCCGACACTGCACGCACTGCGCTAGCTATGATAATGGCGAGGACTCGGACGGAGCCCTACCGTACGCTCCTGTTGTTGAAACGACTGCAACGGAGCGAAGCTCGCGCGAACTGAGCGAGCGCACGCTCGAGCAGGCACGACAACCTTACGCCGCGAAAACACGGTGCCCTCCGCCCTCTAGCGCTTCACTGTAGAACCTCATTTAAAATTTAGCGCCAAGCAAATTGATTACGCTTGCGTGTAGCATTAATTATTCTTGTAATTAATTCGCGATTAACTTCATCGGAAACTAACTTCTACGTAATATGTAAAAAAATTGAAACTTTTAATGTCATTTCACTAGTAGCGACACTATGAAAAATTTATATGATGAAATATTGATTTTATATTAGCGGCTCGCGAAACACCTCCACATTGCACTTGCTACTAACTGGAGTTATAATAAGTTTAATAAGGCTAGAAATACACGAGTCACTGAAGGGCGTGATAACGCGCACTCAAAATGGTTAGTCATCGTCCACATAATTAAGTACGAGCATAGTAATTAACTATATCACAAAAGAACTGCACCTAGATTTGCCTTCAAAGGGTGATTAATCAGTTCAAGAGTTCCCAAAATCCAAGTAAATACCAAAAATGGGGCAAATCTATTAGCTAAATTGGGCTCGAACGACTAATACGCATCGCACAGCTAGGCTAGCCAAAAAGTTTACACACACTAATGTGGATCTTACTACTCAGCGTTTGTAAAGCATTCTCATTGCAGCGGCTACTATTTAGTACTGTGAAATAATAAAGCGCTTTAAAGCTGGTTTTACTATTTCACCCTGCCCATTGTTATTCAATTGCTGCCAACAGAACAGAAATATAATATGCAAGACGAAGTTTGCCACAAGTAAACAATATATATATATGTATATATTTTTAAATTTTATTTGGTCTGGCCTTAGAAAACATTCAACATTTAGCCATCTAAATAGTAATAACAATGTTCAAAAGCACAAATTTAAGAAATTGTATTTAAAGTTATTCAAGGCCTTACCTCTTTTTCAGACCATTTTTGACCTTCTTGTTTATACAATATCAAAAATCTGTCACTGTCATAACCTATCAGTTGTCATTTGATCAAGACACTATCAGCTGTCATAACAAAGCAAATCAGTTCTTCAAATCAATCGATAATCTCATACTTTTAGATCTTATTTATTCAAATTTCTTCTCTTATTAGTATAATATTACCGTCGAATAATATGAATAAGCGTTAGAATAATGTGTAGCATTATCTTATCAGCGGTTTGAGTCTCCGTGTACGGTAAAAGGCGAGTAAGGGTGTCGCAACGCTCCAGCGGTTGTTTGTGCCGGAAATGTCTGTTTTGTGGCAGTTTTTCGACCAAAACCTATTGTGATGGACCTCTCTTCGGACGAGGACAACTTCCAAGGCCGCCTCCTGCATCAGGTGAGGCTGCTCGAGTGCCTTACGTCAGGCGAGTGATTAGTTCGCTGAATGCATAGTAGTGGGTAGCGGGTGAGGCAACACACATGCGCGGCGCCGCAGCGAGGCCGCTCGCCGGCTGCATACTTTCACAACAATTAGCTATACTCACTGCGCTTCTTTCTCTACCCACAAACCGCTATCTGATAATTCCGGGCTGAGCACGCCCCAGCTTTGGGCAGTGTCGCTGACTAAACATTTTACGCTGTTTGCTCCTAAAATATATATATAATGACAAATATAGAAAAATATTAAAGGTAGGTATACATTTTATTAAAACATTCACAAAAAATAAATTACAGAAAACACTTCAATAACTTAAAAGCTACTGCCTTCACTGGCGACTTTATTGCTAAAAACAGTATTTTCCAAGCAGCCATTTCAAAGAGAGTACACAAGGAAAAAACTTAAGAGATTTATTAATTTATCATAATTAGCACCGCGATGAAATAATAGTATGATTATTTATTTATATATTGATTCATTTTGAAGACCTATTTTATGTCATCTTCGAAAAAAGTTACTTGTATATATTAAAATCCTTTATTAAACAAAATAAGTAAGTAGTAATTGTTTTACAAGCCATGTGTTACTTCTTGATATGATGTAGGCATCCTATTGAGGCAATTAATAATAGGGGCAAAACATTTACAGATTTTTCATTATACCTAAATAATAAACTTAAAGAATATTGAAAAAAAAAAAACACTAAAGACTATCTAAAAAACAACTAAGAATATTTACATTTATTTTTGTACAAATCAGATTTACCAGTATGTAAAGAACTTTATTTTTGATTTTTTCAACCAATATTTTTCTAATTTATTTATAGTCTGATGAATTTATAGTCTGATTTGTACCAAAATAAGTATAAATATTCTGAGATTTGATTTTTTGACAGTCTTTAAGCTCTTTTAATAAAATTTTTCTTTTGTTTATGGTTTATAACGAAAAAACTGTAAATTGAAGATTTAGCCTTTGTTATCGCCTTAAGTACTCTATGGTCTGTAATTTTTTTTTTAAATATAATAATTATAAATATTAGGACACATTTCACACACGGCTGGTTAGCCCCATACTGAACCATTTCTAGTTTGTATTATGGTTGCTAACACAACTGATATACCACATATACATATATATCTATCTATACTATAAGACTCTTTGTCCTGACTCATTCATCTATAGACAACGCAGAGCCCAAACGGCTGGTCCTAGGGTTGTGAAATTTGGAGGGTATATTTGTTTTAGTATGTAGACGCGTACTAAGAACGGATTTTTGGAAATTCCATCCCTAAGGGGGTGAAAAGGGGTAAAACAGTTAGTATGAAACTTCTTTGTTTTTGAACTTCCAGCAATGAAATTTGGAATATGTATAGTTTATGTAAAATTAAAAATAATGGTATCAAGTTTTTTTGCCAGGGGTGAACTAAGGCTTTGTAATGGGGGGTGAAAGTTTGTATGGAAAATTCTTTATTTATCAAGTTAAAGTCTTGAAAGTTGTTATGGTAGTAGTTTATTAAATGGTCAAATTAAAATTAAAAAAAAACTTTTGCCAGGGGTGCATTAAGGGGGATGCCATTGGGGTTTAAAATTCAAAGGGAAAGTTTTGTGTTTTTGAAATTAAATACTTCTGAATTGGAATTTAAGTATGTGATCCACTTGGTGGTATGGTTCGCGTATTTTAATTATTTAAATAAAGAAAAAGGCTTGGAGGACACGATCTAATCTTTCGCATCATCACCGAACTAATAAAACCAATACTTTGGTGATTTAGATATCGAATAATAATCGAACTCATTTTGATATCGTAGCAATGTAATGTTATAAAATTGGCACGGGAATGGGATACAATAGAATTTTTCCACAGGTTACGCGAAAAGCGACCTACACGCGGGCGGAGCCGCGGGCAACCTCTAGTTATATATAAATGCATATTTAACACCCAGACTCACAGCCAACAAATTTTGTTAAGCACAAAGATGTTGACCGGGCCGGAACCTTCTGATTAGCAGTCCGGCATGGTAACCTTTACGCCAACGAGGTCGTCGAGCTGAGTGTAAAGTGTCTGAAGATGTTGATGATGATCAAATCAAATGTTTTTATTTGCGAAGTATAGGTCGAAAGGTGTTACATAGGTATTAAAATTTAATATACTCTATACTAAACCCGTTAGGGTGTGCAAATTTATGTTGGATCTAACACTAATGTAAAAAAAAGTAAGTAAGCAAGCAATAGCCGGTTACACACACATGATGATGATGATGATGGTGATGATGATGATGATGATGATGATGGTGATGATGATGATGATGGTGATGATGATGGTCAGGCGGCGCTGTGGGACAACGTGGAGCTGCTGGAGGAGCTGGTGGCGGGCGGGGCGGAGGTGGACGCGCGCGACGCGCACGCGCGCACGGCGCTGCACGCGGCCGCGCTGGGGGAGCGCTCGCGATGCCTCGCCGCGCTCGTGCGCGCCGGTGCCGACCTCAATGCGCGCTCCGACCACGAAACTGGCGGGAAGGTACTCGTGATGTCTTGTATCCGGCTCGAAGGACCAATAGAATAAATGGAAAACACTTGTTAATAATTGTTAGTCTTGCATCGCTTTTAATAGTGCCAATAAGCACGCAATATATAATATTAATTTGAGCAGATTTATTTTATCTTATATCCGGCTCGAAGGACCAATAAAATAATTGGAAAACGCTTATTAATAATTGTTTGTCGTTAGTCTTGAATCACTTTCATTAATGTTAATAAGCACACAATGTATACCGATGTAAGATGATTTATTTTATATTTTATCCGGCTCGAAGGACCAAAAAATTGAACCGGTTCATTATTAGTTTGGAAATACTTTAAGTAATGCCAATAAGCATGCAATGTATAATATTGATGTGAGCAGATTTATTTTATCTTTTATCCAGCTCGAAGGACCAAAAAAAAATGGTTTATTATTAGTCTGCAATTACTTTTAGTAATGTCAATGAGCATGTAATGTATAATATTGATTTGAGCTGCTTTATTTTATCTTTTAACCGGCTCGCAGGACCAATAAAATGAACCGGTTCATTATTAATTTTCAATAACTTTAAGTAAGGTCAATAAGCACACAATTCAATACATTGTGAGCTTAATAAGTCTTGAATTACAATAGATAATGTAAATAAGCACACAATGTATAATATTGATGTGAGCAGATTTATTTTATCTTTTATCTGGCTCGCAGGACCAATAAAATGAACCGGTTCATTATTAGTTTTGAATAACTTTATGCAATGTCAATAAGCACACAATGCAATATATTGTGAGCTTAATTAGTCTTGAATTACATAAGATAATGTTAATAAGCACACAATGTATAATATAGATGTGAATGGATTTATTTCACCTTTATCCGACTCTAAGGACCAATAAAATTATTAGAAAGCACTTGTTTATAATTGTCTGTTGTTAGTATTGCAGTACTTTTAAAAATGTCAATAAGCTCGCAATGTATAAATTGATTTGATGATGATAGCAGATTTATGTTATCTTTTATCCAATTTGAAGGACCAGAAAATTAACCGTTTAATAATAAGTCTTGAATTACCTTACATAATGTCAATGAGCATGCAATGTATAATATTGATGTGAGCATATTTATTTTATCTTTTATCGGGCTTGAAGGACCAATAAAATGAACCGGTTCATAAATCATCTTGAATTATTTTAAGTGATGCCAATTAGCACACAATGCATAGTATTGATTTGAGCTGCGTTATTTTATCTTATATCCGGCTCGAAGGACCAATTAAATGAGCCGGTTAATAAATCATCTTGAATTATTTTAAGTAATACCAATAAGCACACAATGCATGTATGCAATGTATCATCCGGGGGCCTTCAAAAGTAGAGTTAATAGGTATCTTCTAGGTAAGCGTGCCACACCGTAGACTGCAGTGCAGCTTAACATCAGGCTAGCTGTAGTCAAACGCTAACCTATCAAGGATAAAAAAAAAATGCATAATTTTGATTTGAGCTGCTTTATTTTATCTTATATCCTGCTCGAAGGACCAAAAAAATGAACCGGCTAACAAAGCGTACTTGGCTAATTGTATTATTTGAAGAGTATGTATGTGTTATTTTTTGTATTTATATTGTTGCGCAAATTATGTTTGTTTGCCTACCTGCACCCTGCCATACGCGCAGGACGTCACCGCCAGTCGCAACAGAATACCAGCGCCGGTAGCCACACGCCGCCGGCATTTGCTGAGTTGCGACTGTATTGCGGCAAACTAAGGTGTTTTATTTTTAATGTATACGTTTGTTTTAGGTTTTGTGTTTGCCAAAATAAAAATTATTTTTCTTTTGACGTGACAACGTCTTAAATTAGGTTGCGGCTGGGAGTCACTTATGAAAAAGTGTAACGCCCGGTAACGTTACGATGAGTCACCGAACGAGAGAGAGGCCCGCCGAATGCCTTGCGTCTCTCTCCCACTCAACTATGATCGGTCTGCCGCGCGCGCAGCACGCGGCAGACGTTGTCACGTAAAATCTTCGCCCGTAAAACCGACTTTACAGGCAACCATTTTTTTTTTCTTTCTTTCTTTTCTTTGTATGTGTGTGTGTGTGTGTGTGTGCAGACGGCGCTGCACGTGGCGGCGGAGCGCGGGCACGCGGAGAACGTGCGCGTGCTGGTGGCGGGCGGCGCGGCGCTGGACGCGCGCGACGCGCACCATCGCACGCCGCTCGCGCTCGCCGAGGCCAGCGCGCACAGGCACGCCGCCAACGTGCTGAGGGAGGCGCATGGTTAGTACACACTAACTAGCTTTGACGACCTCGTTAGCGTAAAGGTTATCACGCCGGTCTGCTAATCAGAAGGTTCCGGGTTCGATTCCCGGCCCGGTCAACAACTAAGTGCTTAACTAAATTTGTTGGCTGTGGGTCTGGGTGTTAAATATGTATTTATATATAATATGTATGTATGTATGTATATGTAGTGTATCAGTTGTGTTAGCGACCATAATACGAGCTAGAAATGGTTCAGTATGGGGTTAACCAGCCGTGTGTATTAAAAAAAAAAAAGCTAGGCTCTTTAGCTTTTATTACACGCTTTATATTAGCTTCACCTGTATGTTTTGTAACCGACTTCTTTGGGCGCGATTTTGACCCACTTTAAACGGCCAGATTTCGTTGAAACTTTGTAGATTTATTGAGGACCGATGACAATACACTAATTTGATAAAATTATTACATTTTTTGTATTTTTGTTTGTATGTTTGTTTGTAACCGACTTCTTTGGGCGCGATTTTGTCCCACTTTAAACGGCCAGATAAGCGTGTTTTTTATTTTTTTTTAAACTACTATTATAATGTTATATCTGCTTTAGTAGTTTTTATTGTTTTTAATATATTATGAATTAGTTTATAGTTAGTTAAATAAGGAATGAGTATATTAGAAGAAGTGTAAAAGTAGCGCCAGTGAGTGAGAAATTAAATAGTGGAAGGTTAGCGTGGTATGGACATGTGATGCGTAGAGAGGAGACGCATGCGCACCACTACTAGCTCTGCTCTTATCTTCTTCTTCCTTCTATCAAAGATGTACTAGATTTAAGGTTTACTCTAATAACGGCAAGGAAAATAAGACCACAAGTAAGAGTGAGGTCTTATTTGAGTTTGAGGAATTTAAGCGTTATTAGTATAGTAATACGGTTGAATTTTCTATCGCTCACTGCGAACGGTCATACAATGTTATAGCTGTTATCGCGGAGCAAGATAGCTTATGTTTATTACGGCACTAGTCGAAACTCAACCTTAAGATACAGGGGTAAGGTTGACTTGAATTGAAATATTTTTTATTTTCACACGCTTTATATTAGCTTCACCTGTATGTTTGTATGTTTGTTTGTAACCGACTTCCCACTTAAAACGGCCAGATAAGCGTGTTTTTAGTTTTTTTTAAAACTACTATTATTATTTATTTGCTCTGCTCTTATAGTGGCACTTCTCATTCGCGTATTCAAAGTACACATTTTTTTTTAAACTTATCTTCTTAAAGAAAGAAAGAAAGAAAATAGTTCTATTATGCACAAAAATCATTTACAACAATAAAGCACTAAAATAAATATACAGATCGACCCGTTTTCGCGCGGGCTATAAAATAATCTAAGTCGCAAAGACAAACAAAATATAGTCAATGTTTTGTTTGTCTTTGGGTTTACTTTCAACTAGAAAGTATGGATAATCATGGGTAATGGATAATGTAGCTTACCAACGGTGAAAGAATTTTTCAAATCGGTCCAGTAGTTTATGAGCCTATTCGCGTCAAACAAACAAAGAAACAAACGAACTTTTTCTGTTTATAATATTGGTATATAGATAACAAGTATACAGGTCCAGTAATTCAATTTTTTTTCTTCTTCATATGAGCTAAGTGGCCAAGCTCTGGTGTCGAGAGTTTTCAAGCCGCCTCTGACTTTGCTTAACGACTGTTTGTACTAAGGCTAACAGCCGGGACTTACAACGTGTCATCCGACCCACGGTAGGGCCCAGATATAAATGCCATTAAAAACGAATGGCATGGTCACCCATCCAAACACCGTCCGTATCACAGGCAATGCGAACAGTGTTTGGATGGGTGACCAGTTCCAGATTCGGCGATCGCGTCAGATCACCTTGGCTAGCCGAGCTAAGGTGATGATGAAGGCGCTGGCTGACACGATCTGACGCGATCATAGAGGTTAAGCAACGGTCGATGCGGGCACTCTATGGATTCGTGATCATACCAAGACTTGTTTGGAAGTTGCATTTTTATTGCTTTACCGTGGGTGGTATGAAACGAACGTCACGACCTCGTTGGCGTAAAGGTTACCATGCCGGTCTGCTAATCAGAAGGCTCCGGGTTCGATTCCCGGCCCGTTCAGTATGGGGCTAACCAGCCGTGTGTGAAAGTGTCCTAATATTTATAAAAAAAATAAAAACGTACCTATGTTAAGTTGTAGGTTCCGTCTGTAAGCACAACCAAGTGAGACGCTCTCTGGCGGCTTGAAAACTCTCGACACCGGAGCTTGGCCACTTAGCTTATAAAAAGTAGAAGGATCGCGGGCGGCGCCGCGGGGCGAAGCTAGCTCAGATTCCACCGACTGACCGCAGCGTGGCACTGAGCGAGGCCGCGCGGCGTGGTGCCACTGCCGGCGGCCGCATGAGCGCTAGCGGGAGCGGGCTTACATCTGACAGCGTAGAGACGAAATGACGTCATCGCAAACCTCGCGATGCTAATTAAACTTGCTTATTTCAGAAAATGTTACATAAAAAAGATATATAACCTTAATAATAGAAAAATGTTTACAGCTAGTTAGTTATTAGTTGGCCCAAATTTTTTAAGCTAATGAAAGGTGACACCGATATAATTACAAATAGTAGATTAAATCTAAGTCAGTGTCCGTGGGTAAGGTGCCTAAAATGCTGGCGGCATTACCTCGCTGGATCGCCAACTTATACGTTGGCTGAGGTAAGCGCCAGCCCTTGGGTCATTTGTTCATATGGACTGTGTCTGAAATAAAAATTATTTGTTTTTTTTTATTTATTTTGTATTGAATTCAATTAAAACAGTACATAGACCAATTACATTAATTAAATATTAATAGCATACATCTTACAACAATAGTTTCATACTTGTAGATAAATTATTAATTTCATTAAATTAAGACGATAATAATTAACTTATTGACTCAGGCGTTACTTTGCGGAAATCCATTGTAAATAGAAGACAAAATTAAATATTTAGTGTACTTCCGCTGTGATCTGAAACCCAAATTAAGATAAGTAAAGGAAAAATTTACTAAAATTAATTAACTAAGATTAACGTTACAAATCACAATCCGGAAATTCTTCATTCTACACGTGTTTTGCCTAACCACAAGGCATCATCAGGAGATGCTGACTCTTTGAACGACGAATCGAAAGTAATAATTATATTGATTTGTTTTGACGACCTTGTTGGTGCAACGGTTACCATGCCGGACTGCTAACCAGAAGGTTCCGGGTTCGATTCCCGGCCCGGCCGACATCTTTGTGCTTAACCAAATTTGTTGGTTGTGGGTCTGGGTGTTAAATATGTATCTATATACGAGAATATATATGTATGTATATGTAGTATATCAGTTGTATTAGCTACCATAACACGAACTAAAAATGGTTCAGTATGGGGTTAACCAGCCGTGTGTGAAATGAGTCCTGATATTTGATATTTTTTAACCGACTTCAAAAAAGGAGGAGGTTATATATTCGACTGTATGTATTTTTTATTTAAGTGAGCCGATAAGCTCGCCTGCAGTCCGGCCACGCGCGCCGGATATTCGGTGTCCATCTATGACGTAGTATACATACATAGTGTGTCTTCATGTTTAGTTCTAGTCTTGTGTCGCGCGTGTCGCGGGACGCGCGTCGGTCGCCCTTAACACTCGACGATAACGCGATATTCAAACAAATCAAATAAATTATTTATTTATACACAATTTTATACAATTGGTAGCAATAATATACCTACGTATTAAAACTTTCGTAAGGCATATTTGAATAATGTTTGTATAACCGGCTATCACTTACGTTTATTGTGTCGGAATTAGCCCCTTCAGGCGCAGCCGTCGTCGCGTGCATACATACATTGGCTGTGTTCCTGCCCTTGAGAATGGCACACTGATTGTGCTGAAACATGTCGGGCTAATTCCGACAAAATAAACGTAAGTGATAGCCGGTTATACAAACATTAATATACCTACGGTTTTATTCGGCTTATACGGTTCTTATATGGTTTTTTTACATATTTTGTATTAAGAGTAAATGTAATATTACTTCATACGTTGATATTATTGTATTATATGCATCAGTGTATTAGTGTCTTCTTCTGTCTTCTCATTTATAAATACTTCTATATATTAATTATTGTCTGCTTACTGGTAAATAATTGGCCAAGTGCAAGTTCGGCTCGCGCATGAAGGGTTCCGTACCATTGTTGTATGGGAGCCCCCCTTAAATATTTATTTTTATTAAAAATTATATATTTTTTGAAAAATTCAAGTGTCAGCTACCGTTATTGATACTTAAAAAAAATACGAAAAAATCACGTTTATGGTGACCCCCCTCAATATTTTTTTAATATTTGTAGTATATGTTGTTATAGTTGCACGGGAAATACATATCTTGTGAAAGTTTCAGCTTTCTAGCTATTACCGTTTCTGAGATACAGCCTGGAGACAGACAGACAGCGGAGGCTTAGTCATAGGGTCCCGTTTTTACCTCTTAGGTACGGAACCCTCAAAATTTTAAATGCATATTCCATTGAAAGGAGTTCCCCATTTGAATTTACGTCGTTTTCTAGTAGAGAGTTTAAAAATGTTCTGCACTTATAACACTAAATCTTAGCTTAGCTTTAGTTGGTTTCATTCCATACAATGATACATTGTATCATATCTCCATTTAACGAGCACTCTCTATAACGCCATTAAATGCACAGTCCCCTCAGTGTCGTTTTAAAGAGTTTACACTGTATCTGCATTGTTATGTCATTGTTGACAACAATGCATGTTAGTCCATTGAAAAGTTACATTTGGGGTTGCGTTTTTTAGAGGACGCAATTTTATTTTTTTGATGTGTAGGGGGGGTCAGTGTAAAGCTAAAACCAAGTTTGTGGGGTCACCACCCTTGTCCCACGGCCGCCATCTTGAAAATAGGGGTTGAAACGGTTTTTATGATATATCTCTTAAACTATTTATTTGATAAAAAAAATTTCTTAACATTTTTTGTTGCAAATTAAATTCTCTACAACTTTGGTCCCGTAACTTTTTATCGTAAAACTATAAATAAAAAAGTTATAAGCGAAAATCTTCAGAAATTCGAGAAAAAAAAATATATTTTTCGATATAACTTTTTTTTAAATCATTTTACGAAAAAATAATTTCAGACCTTTTTTGTAGATCGTTTTTTGGGGAACAACTTTTATTTACATCATTTATTCATTAAGTTAATAGCTAAGGTTTTACAGCGCTCCGAAGTGAGTACTATTGTTTAGTACTCTTAACTATACCTATATTATATGTGTATACTAATAATATGTCAACAGTTATTTTTATTTTATTTTTTATTTTGTTATTATAACTTTTTTAAATACAAATTTAGCAATATTATTAATAATTAATTATTGACTCTTTCTCACTCCATAACAGGATTTAACAATTATTGATTTTTAAAATAATTTTAAATCTGATGGCCGTTACAGGAAATACTCAGGTAATTGCTAAATTTGTAATAAAAAAAGTTATAATAACAAAATAAAAAAAATAAAAAAAAATAACTGATGATATATTATTAGTATACATATAATACGAGGGTGAATCAAAAAATTCTTGGAATCAATATAAAAAAATGCAAAGATTTAAATAATAATATTTTATTTTTCTACATAATCTCCCTCCAATGCAATGCATTTAGATACGCGTTTCTTACTTCCTTATTCCTTATGAAATAAAAAAAAATTCTTGACTCTCGAAAAAGTCCTCTACGGCAGCTATAACCGCGTCATTATCGTGAAATTTTGTTCCACGAATTTCCTCTTTTAATTTTGGAAATAAGTGAAAATCACTTGTGGCTAAGTCCGGAGAATATGGTGGGTGGGCAAGGAGATTGAAGCCAGCACAGCGGATTGCGTTGAGCGCAACTTCCGATCGATGAGCAGGAGCGTTATCTTGAAGGAACAACACGCCCAACGACAGTTTTCCACGACGTTTTTCTTTAATCGCTTCACGCACTTTCGGGATTAAATTTGCATAATAGGGTCCAGTAATCGTCTGGCCTTTTGGCATGTAATCAATAAAAAGGATTCCTTCACTATCCCAGAACACAGAGGCCATAACTTTGCCAGCGGTAGGAGCAAATCGAAATTTCTTAATGGATGGAAACGACCATCCTCTGGTCGTTTCCAAGACATGCTTTGTCTTTTAGTTTCAGGATCAAAATGGTGGACCCACGTTTCATCCATGGTGACAAGACGACGGCAAAAATTATCCGAATCACGCTGGAACATTTCGAGATTACGCTTGGAAATTTCCAAACGTCCCTTTTTGTTTTCGTCGGTTAACATTCGTGGCACCCATCTTGCAGACACTTTTTTGAACCCCAGTGAATCAATTAAAATGGATTGAACGCTACCAAAAGATATCTTTAGGATCTCAGCTATATGTTTTATAGTCATTCTTCTGTCTTCCAAAACCAGATTCTCAACCTTTTTGACATTTTCTTCTGTAACGGAGGTTGAAGGCCGCCCAAAACGCGGGTCATCTTTACAGCTTGATCTACCTCTTTTAAATTCAGCCACCCAGTACGCAACCGTAGAATAGGGTACAGCATCACTCCCTAATGTCTGCTGAATGTCCAAAAAAATTTCCTTCGTAGACATTTTTTTCAAACTGAGATATTTTATCACCGCACGTAACTCAATTATATCCATAATTTTAACTTTTTAGCAACTCGTTGCACAAAAAAAAATATTACATGCGAACGAACTGACAAAAACAAGTGACAGTCTGCATAAATATAGTGTGATAGACACTCTTTAATTTTAATATCGAACTTGATCCAAAAAAGTTTCATATATATGCACTTCTAAGAACTTTTTGATTCACCCTCGTATAGGTATAGTTAAGAGTACTAAACAATAGTACTCACTTCGGAGCCCTGTAAAACCTTAGCTATTAACTGAATGAAAAAATGATGTAAATAAAAGTTGTTCCCCAAAAAACGATCTACAAAAAAGGTCTGAAATTATTTTTTCGTAAAATGATTTAAAAAAAAGTTATATCGAAAAATATATTTTTTTTTCTCGAATTTCTGAAGATTTTCGCTTATAACTTTTTTATTTATAGTTTTACGATAAAAAGTTACGGGACCAAAGTTGTAGAGAATTTAATTTGCAACAAAAAATGTTAACAATTTTTTTTTATCAAATAAATAGTTTAAGAGATATATCATAAAAACCGTTTCAACCCCTATTTTCAAGATGGCGGCCGTGGGACAAGGGTGGTGACCCCACAAACTTGGTTTTAGCTTTACACTGACCCCCCCTACACATCAAAAAAATAAAATTGCGTCCTCTAAAAAACGCAAGGTTAGGCCTCAAAAATGTAACATTTCAATGGACTATGTACCATGTGTTACCAGTAAGCAGACGCCATATTGTTTTAAATAATAAACAAAAACAATTGACAAACTTTCGAGTGAGTGTTTTGTTGTGAGAATAAAGTTTAGTCGCGATTACATATTACCAACATTGTGTTTGTGTTGTGAGATTTGTGAGACAGTGATTAAAAACAAGTTTATTGAAAAAAAAAGACAATTAAGTTGATTAAAAAGTGGTGAAAATCGAACAAAGAATATTTATCTAATAGCAAAATTTATCGTGAATTTGATTTGGTGTGAAAGAAATATTTTTTATTTTATCTGTTACTCATTTTATCTGACTATTTATTAATTTTTATAGACAATTAATTAAATTTTTAATCAAATAACATCAATAAAAAATAAAAACAAAATTTTAATTTTCTTCTAATACATAAAATTTCCATCACAATTGTAACAATTGTCAATTGTCACAATGTTAGTTACCGTACTCCTCCGAAACGGCTTGACTGATTTTTATCAAATTTTATATGCGTATTCAGTAGGTCTGAGAATCGACTACTATTTATTTTTCATACCGATAGGGTTGTTCACTCTTAAATATTTTTATTTTATTTTTTGACGAAATTTTTTGGTTCAATTTTTTATAATTGTGCATTAAAATACACATAACCCTTAATTTTTACTTTTTTATCACCAACCCTTATTTTTTATGGCCATTTTATAATTAGTAATGTACGAGTAATAATTTTTCATCCCGCTCGATAACTGATCAATTATAGTGTTTTTAACTGTACCGGCAAAACAACGTTTGCCGGGTCAGCTAGTAACTTATAAATTATTACCTACTGTAGAAAATCCTCTGAAAAAAATGCTGTTTTTCGCATCATTAATTTTAACCAGAAAAGTTGTTTCTTTGTGCATACAAAAATATTAACACACAGAAAGCTTATGAAATGTACAAATTAATAGTTTTAGTAATACATACATACATTACGGACCCAATACTTGAAATAAAACTAGTAAATAATAGTGATTAGGATTACAGGAAATAGCTAATTTTGCTACTTAGCTCATTGATAAATGCGGTTGGAGTAAGTTGCATAATATATGTACTAATAAATAAATGAATATTAGGACACATTTCACACACAGTTCATTTTAGTTTAGAGCAAAAAAAACACGAATACAACAAATTTAGTGTATATTTATTCAATAAATCTATACTATAAGACTCTTTGTCCTGACTCATCTATAGACAACGCAGAGACCAAACGGCTGGTCCTAGGGTTGTGAAATTTGGAGGGTGTATTTGTTTTGGTATGTAGACGCGTACTAAGAACGGATTTTTGGAAATTCCACCCCTAAGGGGGTGAAAGGGGGTAAAACAGTTTGTATGAAACTTCTTTGTTTTTGAACTTATAGCAATGAAATTTGGAATATGTATAGTTTATGTAAAATTAAAAATAATGGTATCAAGTTTTTTTGCCAGGGGTGAACTAAGGGTTTGTTATGGGGGGTGAAAGTTTGTATGGAAAAATCTTTATTTATCAAGTTAAAGTCTTGAAAGTTGTTATGGTAGTAGTTTATTGAATCGTTTAATTAAAATTTTAAAAACTTTTGCCAGGGGTGCATTAAGGGGGATGCCATTGGGGTTGAAAGTTAAAAATGAAAGTTTTGTGTTTTTGAACTTAAATGTGTAAAATTTGGAGTGTGTATATAGTTTAGTACTTAGACGTGTACTAAGAATAGATTTTTTGAAATTATACCCTTAAGGAGGGTGAAAGGGGGTAAAACAGTTTGTATGAAACTTCTTTGTTTTTAAACTTCCAGCAATGAAATTTGGAATATGTATAGTTTATGTAAAATTAAAAATAATGGTATCAAGTATTTTTGCCAGGGGTGAACTAAGGGTTTGTAATGGGGGGTGAAAGTTTGTATGGAAAATTCTTTATTTATCACATTAAAGTCTTGAAAGTTGTCATGGTAATAGATTATTAAATGGTTAAATTAAAATTATATTTTTTTTGCCAGGGGTGCATTAAGGGGGATGCCATTGGGGTTGAAAGTTAAAAATGAAAGTTTTGTGTTTTTGAACTTAGAGGTGTAAAATTTGGAGTGTGTATATATTTTAGTACTTAAACGTGTACTAAGAACGGATTTTTGGAAATTCCACCCCTGAGGGGATGAAAGGGGGTAAAACAGTTTGTATGAAACTTCTATGTTTTTGAACTTCTAGCAATGAAATTTGGAATATGTATAGTTTATGTAAAATCAAGTTTTTTTGCCAGGGGTTAAATAAGGGTTTATAGGGGGGAGGAGGGGGAAAGTTTGTTTGGATTTTTTTTTTATTTATCAATTTAACAGTCTTGAACGTTGTTTTGGTTGTAGTTTATATGGTGGTTAAAATAAATTTGTAATGATATTTGTTAGGAGTGAATTAAGGTATGCCATTGGGGTTTAAAGTTCAAAGGGAAAGTTTTGTGTGTTTGAAATTAAATACTTATGATTTGGAATTTAAGTATGTGGTTTACTTAGTGGTATGATTCACGTATTCTTATTATTTATATTAAAATAATGGCTTGGAGAAAACGATCTAATCTGTAGCATCACCACCAAAATAGCTAAAACAGAGGTTAACTAGATCTCAGGAATCGAATGAGGAAAGACAGATGCGGCTTATTTTGATATCGTAGCAATGTAGTGTTTATATAAAATTGGCACGGGAATAGGATACAATAGATTTTTTCCACAGGTTACGCAAAAAGCGACCTACACGCGGGCGGAGCCGCGGGCAACCTCTAGTATATTATATATTTTTAATTATATAAATCTAATAAAAATAATTATTTTTATTTTTAGTATTTGTTGTTATAACGGCACGGGAAATACATATCTTGTGAAAGTTTGAGCTTTCTAGCTATCACGGTTTCTGAGATACAGCCTGGAGACAGACAGACAGCGGAGTCTTAGTAATAGGGTCCCATTTTTACCCTTCAGATAACTATTAGATTATTACTAAGCCACGTAAGTTCTAGAACAAAGCATTGGTCACTCGATGCGTGGGATAATAGGTATTCAAGTAGGTATAAAAACCTACAGATCATTATACACATATATATAGTAAAAAACTATGTTCGGTTAACCAGTTTTTGAGCAGGGTCATGGACTCGACCGCAGAACGTTCTAAGGACACTCTATGCTGCTTCTAACTGTTTTTTTGGTTTTAGTAAATCATTTATTTACAGAACACTATTTATTTATTTTATTTATTATCAATTAATTATTACGGTTAGCACCAATTACAATAATTAATAAACTTAAAACATATATGTAAGTCAAAAATTTTTAAGAAACATCACAATATCACAACAATAATAAAATCACAATAAAAGTTAAATAAGAAATGTCAGTTAAAAAAAATTGCAATAAATAAAATATATAATTATAGTAAGCATTAACCTGAACCATAATGTCAGCAAGTCTTATTAGAAGACTCCACATACTCTACCTTCTCACAATATTGTATACTAGTACAAAATATGCTTAATCACTACTAGAACGATTTGAAAAAATATTTCCCCGTTCAGAAGCTACATTATCCCTGAGTAACATAGACTATATTTTATTTCTCTTTACAACTTAGATTATTTTATAGCCCGTGCGAAGCTGGGACGGGATACTAGTCTTTACTAATAATAAATAAATAAATATTAGGACACATTCACACACGGCTGGTTAGCCCCATACTGAACCATTTCTAGTTCGTGTTATGGTTGCTAACACAACTGATATACTACATATACATACATACTTTATATAGATACATATTTAACACCCAGACCCGCAGCCAACAAATTTAGTTAAGCACAAAGATGTTGGCCGGGCCGGGAATCAAACTCGGAACCTTCTGATTGGGATTCCGGCATGGTAACCTTTATGCCAACGAGGTCGTCAAAACTAGTACAAAATATTCTTCTTCGTATGAGCTAATTGGCCAAGCTCTGGTGTTGAGAGTTTTCAAGCCGCCCGAAGGCCTCTAATTTAGCTTAGACATTCTATACTGCTTCTAACGGTTTTTTTTAGTTTTAGTTTAAAAATATCTTTTTACAGAACTTAAACTAGTACAAAACATTCTTCTTCGTATGTATGAGCTAAGTGACCATATCACGAGGAAGACAATGAGTATGAGTGTGGACGGACAGATAGGAAGGCGGCGGCCTAAGAAAGTGTGGATGGATTGTGTGAATGACGATATGACCAGGAAGGGTGTGAATGACAGAGATGTATGGAAGAAGCGTACATACTGTACCGACCCCACACATGAAGTGGGATTAGGTAAAGAAGAAGATGTATGAGCTAAGTGGCCAAGCTCTGGTTCCGGGGGTTTTCAGGCCGCCCTGAGGCCTCTGACTAGGCTTAACGACTGCTTGTACTAAGACTAACAGCCGGGACCTACAATTTAACGTGTCATCTGACCCACGGTAGCGCACAAATGAAAATGCCACTTGAAAAACGACAGTCTTGTGCATAGTCACCTATTCAAACACTGTCGGCATCGAGCGTTGCTTAGCTTCGACGATCGCGTCAGATCACCTTAGCTAGCCGAGCTACAGGCTTGAGTAGCGGTTAAAAGAAATTACCACTTTTTTTTAAAACGACTTTCTTGTGCATGGTCACCCATCCTTAAAGTGTCCGCAACGACCGTTGCTTAGCTTTATTTCACCAGGTGTTTAATATTTTGTAACACATTCTTTCCTAATGAATCATGATATTATCTTATCTTATAATCAGTTATGTATAAGAATTTAAAATTAAACTAAAAAGTGGTTTCGCAACATTTTTATGTAAATGTGTTTATTCGTGTGTTAAAAAAATATAATTATGTATATTATATTATTATGTTGTTTGACGACCTCGTTGGCGTAAAGGTTACCATGCCGGACTGCCAATCAGAAGGTTCCGGGATCGATTCCCGGCCCGGTCAACATCATTGTGCTGAACTAAATTTGTTGGCTGTGGGTCTGGGTGTTAAGTATGTATCGATATAAAGTAAGTATGTATGTATATGTAGTATATCAGTTGTGTTAGCAACCATAATACAAACTAAAAATGGTTCAGTATGGAGTTAACCAGCCGTGTGTGAAATGTATCCTAATATTTCTTTATTATTTATTGGAACAACACTTACTTTTTTGCTGTTTATGATATTATATAGATTAAATATGATCAATTTAATATGAATTTATTCTTCCTTCATTCAAAGGTCTTTTAATCAGTACAATAGCGCCTTAATCAATTAATGTAGTGTATTTAATTGACTTGGATAAGCGAATTGGAGTGAATCTGTAATGCTTATTTTAAGGTTTTTAAAATAAATAAATAAATAACCCGGGTTCAAAAGTAGAGTTCTTACTCTTCTACTAAAACGCGTTCCGACCTTTCATCTTCTTCTTCTTCTTCTTCTTCGTATGAGTTAAGTGGCCAAGTTCTGGTGTCGAGAGTTTTCAAGCTACCCTCAGCCCTCTGACTTGGCTTAACGACTGCTTGTACTAAGACTAACAGCCGGGGACCTACAATTTAATGTGTCATCCGACCCACGATGAACATGCCACTTGTAAAATAGAGGTAGTTTTGTGCACGGTCACCCATCCAAACACCGTCCGCATCGAGCGTTGCTTAGCTGGGATGATCGCGTCAGATCACCTTAGCTAGCCGAGCTACGGGCGCTTGGTTTAAAAATAGTGTAAATATTGTTAATGAGTAATGTTATCAGTATTGTAATAAGGAACCTGACCTCACAATCCGGGAAGTGTTTTTACAGCGAAGATTAATCTAGAAGTTTCAACCACAATCACTTATATCCTACTAATATTATAAATATGAACGTTTGTGTTTAAATATTATTTATTTGGCTGGTTAACCCCATACTGAACCATTTCTAGTTTGTGTCATGGTAGCTAACGCAACTGATATACTGTATATACATATATACATATTTAACACCCAGACCGAATATTTTTTGTATTAGTATTAGTTTGAAGTCAGGTCATATGCAAAATAGTGCGTTTACACATAAGCATAAGCAGCCCACTATACGTTCCCACTGCTGGGATTCAGGGCCTTCTTTCACGAGGAGGGAGATATAGGCCAAAACCCACTACGTGTGCGGGTTGGCGGATGACACACGTCTTCCAATATTGTAGTCCTCAAACATGTTGGTTTCCTCACGATGTTTTCCTTCCCCGTAAAGTGAGTGCCAATCCACACATAATAAAAACATGTCATTGTTGTAAAGCTGGGATCGAACCAGAAGCTGTTTGATTGAAAAGCAGACGTTTGTACCACCGCGCCACACTCGCGTTTTACACATTTTTAGTAAATTATTTTGCTCTAAAGTTTATATCGATACAAAAAATTCAAATTGTTTTTATTTATGGAATGTACTCGTATATACATAATTTAACTCTTAAATGGACGATTTTGGTTTCACGCTTTAAAAAAATATATTTGTGCAATAGTATATGTGCATGTGTTACTGTCTAGGAAAAATTAGTAAAAACAAACTAGACATTAATTTACTATACTTTTTTTGCAATAATGTGAGTGTTGTTTTTAAACTACATTACGCAAAATTAAAAAAAAAACATTGAAGGTCAATTTTATATGTGATCTTTAGTATGCTGGTTTAAAACAACATTGTCCATTTAAGGGTTAATATCCCTAACCCTCAGACTGGACTGCAAGACTGACTGACTCTTAGTTCCTTCCAGTTTATATTGATGTTATACTAAATAAAAATACTATACTAAATAAAATATTGAAGTGGGTAATACATAGGTGGATGTAATCATTGGTATAGTAGAGGTGAATCGTCACCGGACGGGATGATCAATTGAAGTCAATTACTCTACTTCTGTACCTAGTGGATGTTGACCTCTCAGCCTATACTACAGATATACTGGATATAAAAGGTAGAATAAAGACTGTATATAAAAAGAAGGAAGGGATTAAAGAAGAAGAGTTAATATAATTCAAATTCAAAATGTCTTTATTAGCAACACAAATATACAAAAAATGTGCACCCTGTGCTTCGTTATTAGGGCATGGCTAAGTAACCCTGCAGCCTGGGTGAAAGAATAAGGCTGCGGAATTGCCCCTGCCTGTCGTAAGAGACGACTAAAAGGGGCATCAGACTCGAGGGTGTTCGGAGATGGGGTTCCGACACCCGCTCCATCGAGTCCGGGGTGGACGACGACGGCGCCGCGTAGTTGGTGAAACAATCCGGGAAGGGCCACAGCGCAGTGCAAGGAGGTCTCCGGAGTGTTTCCCGGAAGAACCCGGAGACCTCCGTTAAGCACAGAGGCAGGTCACCGGGGGGGTTTTAGTGGGTACAAATCCCACATAACCTGGCTGCGCCCCATCGTAGCCAGGTATCTTGTCGAAGATTTCCCCCTCGTCAACAAAAAAAAAAAAGGGCATGGCTAAGACTACTTTAAATTACTTTATATTATTCTTAAATCTAGTAAGTAAAATTTTAATTATTATTAATTCATCTTAAAATTACTGACATGAGTATTAAAATACACCCCCCATAACATAATTAATATTAACCATGTTATAAGGAATACATTTTAATACTAGGTAAGTCTGAATTTGAAGGAAAGTCATACAAAAAAGACATTTATGTGTACATTTAACAAAGAAAACAAAAACTCACTTATAAACTATACTTACAAAATATAAAAGATAGAATCATATAGTATTATCATCAATATTTGCTAATATTATTGTTATTTTATTTTATGACATTTAATTCTTGTATCGGATGACCAAAATTTTATGTTTTTTTTTTTTTTTTTCTGTATGGACCTAATCTGAAATAAATGATGACTTGATTTGATTTGATACAGTGTAGGAGTTGCACTATCTCGCTTCCACCACAGGATTTTTCACCCCGATTATGACAAAAAGCCATTAGTAACTTTTTTTTATATATATATATTAGGACACATATCACACATGGCTGGTTAGCCCCATACTGAACCATTTCTAGTTTTTATTATGGTTGCTAACACAACTGATATACTACATAGATACTTTACATCGATTCATATTGAACACCCAGACCGACAGCCAACAAATTTAGTTCAGCACAAAAAAGGACGGAAATAGGTACGGACCCTAAAAAGTGTATAAGAAAAGTGTATAATGTTTTGAAGGTTAGCAATGAAATTTACATATTGACCAGACCCACGTAAATGCAAATAGCTTTGGTGTTTGTTTGTTCCAATTAACATACTTGTTTTTTTCCCAGTTTCTTTTTTATTGCGTGCAACCGGTGCTTGGTTTAGATTAACGAGTAAAATTGTAAAGTTAGAAAACTCCCGAACCAATATTTTACAGTAGCATCTTGAAAAATTCATATTTTCTACTAATTAAGCTTTAAGATAGGTTTTTAGTTAAAAAAATTTAGTGCCTACTAAGCATACAGTAAACTTTTATTAATATTATGTTTTGTATTATTAGATTGTAAATGTTTACTAACGGTTTATTTAAAATTCGCAATTTACAAAGCACACAATTATAAAATTAAAAACTAAAAACAAAACCACTAATATGTAAAACTAATTTAAAAGGTCAATCCGGACAGAACTGACGGAAAGGTACCCATAACGCTCGTGGCATTGCCGCGTTGTATAGCGATGGATAGCCTTTGCGCTAGGTACGATCCGGAACGGACCTCTCTCTAATTCTACGCTCAAATTAAAAAATAAAAAGTTTGACCTCAGTTTATTTTATTTATTTATTTATTTATTTTTATTTAGTTCCCCAACAACCCAGGGTTTCAAACGCAATGAGCACAAAAAGATATTGAGCTACAATAATAATTTTTAAAACTTTTACTTGATAAATAAAGAACTTTCCATACAAACTTTCACCCAAATTACAAACTCTTAGTTCACCCCTGGCATAAAAACTTGATGCCATTATTTTTAATTTTACATGAACTATACATGTTCTAAATTACATCGCTAAAAGTTCAAAACAAACAAAGAAATTTCATACAAACTGTTTTACCCCCTTTCACCCCCTTAGGGGTGGAATTTCTAAAAATCTATTCTTAGTACACGTTTAAGTACTAAAATATATCCACACTTCAAATTCTACACCTCTCAGTTCAAAAACACAAAACTTTCATTTTTATCTTTCAACCCCAATGGTATCCCCCTTAATGCACCCCTGGCAAAAAAAATATAATTTTAATTTAACCATTTAATAATCTACTAACATACCAACTTTCAAGACTTTAACTTGATAAATAAAGAATTTTCCATACAAACTTTCACCCCCCATTACAACCCCTTAGTTCACCCCTGGCAAAAAAACTTGGTACCATTATTTTTAATTTTACATAAACTATATACATGTTCTAAATTACATCGCTAGAAGTTCAAAAGCAAAGAAGTCACATACTAACTGTTTTATCCCCTTTCGCCCCCTTAGAGGTGGAATTTCCAAAAATCCGTTCTTAGTACGCGTCTACATACTACAACAAATACACCCTCCAAATTTCAAACCCCTAGGACCAGCCGTTTGGGCTCTGCGTTGTCTATAGATGAATGTATGAGTCAGGACAAAGATTCTTATAGTATAGGTTTGATTTAGGTATTCTGGCATTATAACAGTACGGAACTCCTAGTGCGCATAGCTGACTCGCACTTTGCCAATAATTTCGCACGTCCTATATGTACTTGTAAAGGGTATTACGTAACCCCCCTCCTGCATTTCGGACCCCCCGCGGGCGTCGGCGGGCCCTCTAAGCCGTATTACGAAAACCCTTACATAAGATGTCGCACAAAGATTTATATACCACTTGATGGGCAATGTAAGCAATGTGTTATATTAGCGCTGTTCACTGCTGCGGTCGCGGGACGCGGCGCTAGACAAGGACGAAGATATCATGTGGCCGTGCGGTAGAGCAGGACAGACTATACGGTTCAAGGGAGCGTCGGTGTTGTACCATTGTACGCTATTGTACCGAATTCGACCGCGCCATACAAATTTGAGCTACGCGCCTGCCGCCCGGCTGTGGAAATTTCACGAAATAAATTCATATAAAATCAACAATATTGAAATTATTAGCTCTAACGATTCGAGACGAGTAAGATTAGTTTTATTTTCTTTATGAAATTCTGAAGCACATTTTTTTTTCATTTTAAAACTATTAATTTTTAATAAATAAGTCTGTCGATTTTATGTATTCGTGTTTGAGAACTTTAATTCTGAACACTGGATTAAAAATATTAAAACTGAAAACACTATAGCCGTATCATTTATGCAGGATTTTTCAAAATATGCTATTTTGCTCCTATAGCGTCTTAATTTTTAAGAACACACTTCTTCATAGTTTTTGTATTTGTTGATTTAGCAATTAACAGATTATTGAAAAATTAAGCTTACCATAGAAGTAAATCATATTATAATATATATATTTTTTGACGTTAAAGAAATACAAAATAAAACATAGAAACTGGTTGACATCTAATAAAGATTTAAATATGACATACAAATAATGACAACGTATAAGTAAATTCCCGTGGAAGCTTCCACGGGATAGCAAGCGCCTTGTCGGCAGACCACCAGCCCGATGGACAAACGACATCCGGTCCATAGAGGGAACGCTATGGGTCCGTGGAGCACAAGATCGTATTTACTGGCATAAGAGAGAGGAGGCCTATACCCAGCAGTGGGTAGATATAGGCTGATGATGATGATGATGATAAGTAAATTTAGTAATTTAATTCAGATAAATTTCCAATGTCACGTGCCTTACGGGTAAGAATATAGCTGACTTTTTATGTTATTTAATTACTTATTGAATTTAATTAATACGGCACACACTCCAATTACATTAATTAAATATAATGACTCTTAAATTAAAAAAAATGTTAATCATATTTGTCATAAGTTACATTAAAAGAAATTATTTAAAATATTAAATTAAATTTGATTTGATAAAATAAGTGCATAGCACAGTGCGCGGAAAGAATGAGTGATAAATCACTTACTTGTTTCGAAAGACAGGGTTGTATGTACAATAAAGAAAATAAAGAAATAACAAAGCTTTCAGACGGATTGTTTTAATTTATTTAGACATGAAATTAGTGTGTAGTGCAGTGCGCGAGAAGTGTTAGTGATGAATCACTGACTTGTTTCGGAAGAGGAATAGTATTTGCAATCTAGTGGAATGTTAGCATTGGTGCGGCGGGCGACACCCACGCGGGGTGTCGATGCTCGGAGAAACCCTACAACATTCAGCGAAAATTATTATTATACTAGGTTTGGAAGAGATGACAGTTCAGTCGGGCGTGCGTCCGCCTTACGCCCCGAAGGTTGTGGATTCGATCTCCGCTAATGAGCTTATTTTGACTGGTTAACAAAAATATATTATCCATGACTTTGAAAAAAAATTCATTTAGTATTTATTTTTACTTTTATCCCAGTTTTAAGCGGGTAACACCGCAGGACGCAGCTAGCAACTAATACTTAAATAGTATACTAGCTGACCCGACAAACATTATAAATAATAAATAAATATTAGTACACATTTCACACACGGCTGGTTAACCCCATACTGAACCATTTTTAGTTCGTATTATGGTTGCTAACACAACTGATATACTACATATACATACATATTATATATTTTATATAGATACATATTTTATATAGATACAAACATTGTTTTGCCTTAAGTACAGTTAAAACACTATAATTGATCAGTTATCGAACGGGATGAAAAATTATTACATTACTAAAATGGCCATTAAAATAGGGGTTGGTGATAAATTTGTAAAAATTTACGGTTGTATGTACTTTTAATGCCACGTTTTAAAAAAATTAACACAAAAAAATATTAGTTAAATTAAAGTAAATAAGGGTGAACAACCCTTATCACTTAGGGGTATGAAAAATAAATAGTAGTCGATTCTCAGACCTACTGAATACGCATATACAATTTGGTAAAAATCGGTCAAGCCGTTTTGGAGGAGTACGGTAACTAACATTGTGACATGGACATTTTATAATATAAAAGAAAGATAAGAAGAAAGATTAGTAATAATGACTACCGCAAACTGACGAGTACCTGAGATAACTATAATTACCCAGCGTTATGTAATACATTATTAAAAACAAATAATAAAATTATCTTCATCTGAGTATGAGCTAAGTGGCCAAGCTCTGGTGTTGAGAGTTTTCTAGGCGCTTCAGACCTCTGACTTGGCTTAACGACTGCTTGTACTAAGACTAACAACCTGGGCCTACAATTTCACGTGTCATTCGACCCACGGTAGCGCCCAGATGAAAATGTCACTTGAAAAACGACAATCTTGTACATGGTCACCCATCCAAACACCGTCCGCATCGACCGTTGCTTTGCTTCGATGATCGCGTCAGATCATCTTAGCTTGCCGAGCTACAGGCGCTACTAAAGTTAAAGTAGTTAAAAGTCTTCAAAGTTAAAGTTTGAGTAGCAATCATTGATCAAAACAGCTGGTTCTTATGTCCGAAACTAGATATCGTATTTTTTTTTATTTGAAAGTCCTGTTTACAAACATATGTAACTAAACTAAATTATAACTTACGAGTGTTTATAAACTACTGGATGTGGGCTAACTATACAATTATTAACTAACATTTAAAACAAACTATTACTTATGGGAAGCTATACACTTTGACAGAACATAATTCCTAAAAGAAAAAAGTGAAGATAAAAATAAATAAATGAAATAAATGATTAAAAATCTACATAAAAGAAAATGTGAAAACTAGACATGCGCAGAATGTGTCACTAAAATGAAAAGATATGTACATATCTTTTTTTATCAGTGAACTATATCTCTCTTTTAGTTCAGTAGTTCAATTAGTTCAGTACTATTTTTCTTTCAATATTTCATTCAGGGCATCGCATCTCTATCACCTTGGGATAGAGTTTAATTTTGCCTGGTCAGTCAGATTCGCCGCAGTGAACTATATTTTTCTTCTAGTTCAGTAGTTCATTTAGTTCAGAACTAGTTTTCTTTCAATATTTCATTCAGGGCATCGCATCTCTGTCACCTTGGGATAGAGTTTAAATTTGCCTGGTCAGTCAGATTCGCCGAGTGAGTGAAATAGGCTATCATGTATCATATCCATACGTACAACAGAGCGGGACAGCCATAGATAGTCCCGAATACTCCCGATGTTTTCATTCGAGTCTCGAGTCGTTCTTAAACGGATGAAAGAACTAGTGAACTAAGAACTAATTGAAATGTTATTGAACTAGAGAGTGAAAGATACAAATCACTGAAGTACTTCATTTGAAGGATTCATTCGTGAACTACGCATGTCTAGTGAAAACATTGTGACGATTTCAAATCGAAGAAATATTATAAAAACCTAATCGAGTGATCAAAAACGTCTTCAATTACTTCCAATGTTACACTTCAAGCAAAACTTTCCAGTGTTACAAACTTTAAAGACAGTGATAAAAACTACTATCTTCAATAGATAAAAGTGTACATTCTCCCTCTCCTCACAATCTTTCTCCATCCTCTTCCCTCCCAAGCATACCAAATCCCCCCCCACAATGTCCCTGCGTCGTTCATTCTCCCTGCGCGTCCGGTCCCGGCCGTCCCAAGCTCCCCCCCGGCCCCCCCCGGTGCAGGAGGCCCCCGCGCGGCTGGAGGGCGCGGGGACTGAAGACCTGGATCCAGCGTTTGAAGTCACACACTACTTCCTGGACGACGTGGCCGACCCCTGGCGGCAACGAGGTACTTTCTATTATAAAGAGGAAAAGTTTGATTTTTTTTGTTTGTTTATTTGACGCGAATAGGCTCCGAAAGTACTGGACCGATTTGAAAACTTCTTTCACCGTTGGGGAGCTACATTATCTCTGAGTAACATAGACTATAATGTTGTTTCTCTTTGCAATTTAAATAAGCTTTATCTATTATAAAGAGGAAAAGTTTGAATCCTTATTTTGTTTGTTTGACGTGAATAGGCTCCGAAACTTCTGGACCGATTTAAAAACTTTTTTCACCGTTGGGAAGCTACGAGTACATTATCAATTAAATAAACCGAATCATTTAACGTCAATATAAAATATTTCAAAAGATTACGTACGTATAAACTAAATTATTTATGTAAAGTATTTAAACAGTGTTTTAATAAAGAGTAAAGGATTTTTATTACTATAATGACAAATAAATGTATTTTGACTTTGACATTGTCTTTCAGTTTCTGACTAACTTCTGCTGGTTACAGACCTCCTCTCCAACACGCACTTCTAATATTAATTGTAAAAAAATATATATTTGGATTGCGTTTGACCGAAGCTTGCCTTTTTTTTGTGTTGACGAGGGGGAAATCTTCAACAATACACCTGGCTACGATGGGGTGCAGCCAGGTTATGTGGGATTTGTGCCCACTAGAACCCCCCCGCCCCGGTGACCTGCCTCTGTGCTTAACGAAGGTCTCCGGGTTCTTCCGGGAAACACTCTGGAGACCTCCTTGCACTGCGCTGTGGCCCTTCCCGGATTGGATGGATCCCGATGGAGCGGGTGTCGGACCCCCATCTCCGAACACCTTCGAGTCTGATGCCCCTTTTAGTCGCATCTCGCCCCTGCATGTCGTAACATGCAGGGGCAATTCCGCAGCATTATTCTTTCACCTGGGCTGCAGGGTTAGACCGAAGCTTGCCCAGTTTCGAGCTTACTTAGTAGGAAACTATTTACATAAGGCGAAGATAAAGGAAATAGCTTGAATTCACAGTATTTTCGCTATAATTCGTAAACGGAAAAAAAATATCGAAAAATAGTTTAAAGACCGTCTAAAAACATCTCAAAAAAAACATACTTGTTTTGGCACGAATAAGTCTTCTCAAAATAAAAAAAAACTTGTTCATAAAACTTAATTTTAGATTTTTTAACCAGTTTTTTTTTTAATTCATAAACCGGATCGGTACTAAAATAAGTATAAATATTCTTAGAGTGGTTCTTTTGACGGCCTTTAAGCTATTTTTTCGATATTCTATTCCGTTAACGATTTAAAGCGAAAAAACTAAATTCAAAATTTTGTCCTTATCTTAGCTTTAAGATTTTAATACTAGAATTCCTAAAAGCTTATACTAAAGCTCGATCCCAATAATGTGACCGATGATAATAAATATTTTTTTTTTATTGTAGGCATTAAACCCATAAACAAATTTTCGAATAAGATACGAGTAAAATTATATATAATAAAATAACCACAAGCTTAAACTTACAACTTAAAAGCTATTTGCTGTTTGCACTCCGGAGGACGTAGGATGATAATGATGATGAAACGCAACAAACTGATATATATTGTTGTCTCGAAGACGTCAGGTCTGCTGAAGAAGCTGGTTACGAGGACGCAGATCCAGCTTTCGAGGTCACGCATTACTTCATAGACGATGTCGAGGACCCCGCTAGGGAGAAAGGTACCAATGTCAGAGAGAGACAACTGTGCATGAAGGAGCGGGACGAAAGATTGCGAGGGGTGAGGGATGTGGACTTGCATGAGCGTAAAGTCTCTGAAGTCAGCATTGCTTATTTTCATTGATCATGATTGTTCATATCCCTGATAGGTGAAAAGTTGCTTTAGAGGGAGACTTAAGACTTAAGGGGGAAAAACTTGGGAATATCAGAGGGAGGTCTTCAAAACACATGGTGAAAACAGCAAACATCTGGTGAAGTCAGCATGGCTTATTTTCATTGATCATGGTTATTCATGTTATTGGTAAGGTGCCTTAATCAGAGGAAGACACGAGGTTGGAGACCATGCATGAAGAAGCAAGAAGGGGGAAAAGCTTGGTAATATCAGAGGGAGGTCTTCAAAGCACATGGTGAAAACAGCACCCAACTAGTGAAGTCAGCATTGCTTGTTTTCATTGATCATGGTTATTCATATCCCTGATAGGTAAAAAGTTGCTTTAGAGGGAGACACTAGATTGAAGACCATGCATGAAAAAGCGAGCAGGGGGAAAAGCTTGGGAATATCAGAGGGAGGTCTTCAAAGCACATGGTGAAAACAGCACCCAACTGGTGAAGTCAGCATTGCTTGTCTTCATTGATCATGGTTATTCATATCCCTCATAGGTAGAATTGCTTTAGAGAGAGACACGAGATTGAAGACCATGCATGAAGAAACGAAAAGGAAAAAAGCATGAAGGTAACAGAGTGAGGTCATCAAGGAACATGGTGTAATTAATACTGGTGAAGTCAGCATTGCTTGTTTTCATTGATCATGGTAAATAGCCCTGAAAGGCAGTGTACACGCGTGTACAAATAAAACTATTCTACTATCTGCTGTTTAGTAATCTTTGGCAGATCTGTTTGCCTCCTCCATCATTCAGTTTATACAAAGAATTACACTGATCAATAAAAAGCTTTTTTCTATGGTAAAATTTCTTGGTGAAATCGTTCCCCAGGTTCATCACTAACGGTACCCAAGTTTGCGAGGAAAATATCTAAATTTGAATGTAAAAAATGTATTTTTGACATAATGCTGCTTAAAAAAAATAAGTTCCTCGATAATAATTTGTAGTAATTTGATAGGTGAATTCCAAGATATTTTTCAATGATTTTAACAAATTCTGCCCAAGCTTGTATTTCCAGATCATGTAGTTGTTCTTTGTCCTTCTATTCGTAATCAAATTAATATTCATAATTATGGCTATGTGGAGACGTTAGGTAGATGTTTCGAAATTACTGCTTACTTTCCTTGTTACAAAATTTTGTTGATCAGTGTTATCCATTGTTTCATCAAAAGGCTGACCCATGTATGTGTGTGTGTGTAGACGCGCTGGAGCGGTCCCGGCTGGAGGCGCACGCTGGGCTGCGCGCGCTGGTGGCGGCGGGCGAGGCGGGTGCGCTGCGCGCGCGGCTCGCGGCGCTCGGCGCGGAGGCCGGCCTCGTCGCCAACCTCACGCCCGGCGGCGCCAACACGCTGCTCTATGTGTCAGTCATTCCACTTATAATACTAGTCTAGCGGCACGCGTACATTTGTCGGCCGATGGCGGACAGAACTACTCGGACAAGTAACTCGGACGTTCAACTGAATACACTGCAGACGATAACGGCCGTTGTCGGTGGAACTTATGAAGTCTGAACTGTGCAACTACAGAGTAGAGATGGGTGATAAATATCGTCACGACCAAAATAACGCTGTTATTTTGCTACCTAAAGTATCACTGTGACTCGTTCCGAAGTAACAACGTTCCAAAATCACTGTATTTTAAAAAAGGCCAGCGATTCGCGGAACGATGGTCACGTCATCACGTACGCGGACCGCGGCGGAACGAAATCTGCCGAACTATGTAGTTTAAACGCATTCGCGGAATTTCGGCTAACCTACGAGCGAGACAGCGAATGATTCCCTATTTCTAGCTCGTTTACTCGCGAGTTGCCTTACAGACCAATTCTCCGTTAGACATGACATTTAAATAATTTCTTCACATCAATAGCATTACAAAGTTAAATTTTACATTAGTAAATATAAATAAATTATATTTAATATTATATGAATATGTTTTTAGGCTTAGGTGGGATAAGATATACAATAATGCCTATATTAATAATGCCTTTTATTAAGCTATGTGAATTTATTTAGTTATTTTCACTAAAACTATATCAGCTTTTTTTACTGTAATTATAATTAACTGGCAGATCCGCCCCGGCCTTGCTCGGGCAAAATAATTAGCTTTTATCCCGCGCCATAATATAGCCTATGTTCATCGGGGTTGATATAGGATTATAATGGTAAAAGATTTTTTTAAATCGGCCCAGTAGTTTTGGAGCCTATTCATTTCAAACAAACAAAAAATCAACATTTACACTTTTACAGGCTTAAGATTCTTAACTACTCTTAAGCCTGTAAAAGTGTGAATGTTATTTCAGATCAATTATCCAATTATCTAAGGTGACTTTGCCACTGTGATCACTTATGTCACGAAATACGATCTAGTTCCTGACAAAGACTACTAGAATAATCGTATTATCGTAGTGACAAAGTCACAGTGATTTTTCACTGTGATTTTTTTGGAACCGGAACGACAGTCACCGCGATAAGAAAATATCACTTTTGCTCATCACTACTACAGAGTACAGACGTAAAAAGCCGGTAAAACTGACAAAAAATCCAAACACGTTCGGACTCGCCAGTTGATCGTCCGTTTTCGGGCGTCATCGGACGACGTCGGTAGTAGCAGTGTATGCGCTCTCTTCCATTTACTTACGTTTGATTTGATCGGCCGAGTTCGGCCGATGACGCCCGAGCATACTTCGGCCGATGACGGATTCGGTGTACGCGTGCCGTAAGAGCCCGTGAAGATCGTCCTTCACCGATCTGTTATCTAGATGACACGTATTTTTTATGAAGTATTGTTAAAATTGCTTGCCTATCGAAAAGTGCTCATGGCTTTTTTTAATTTTTTGCGCATGCTCGTGTATAGTCAAATGATAATTTAGCTACAATTATCAAAAATAAAAATAACATTCTAACTGTTCAGAATCGTTGTTACTCCTATGAAGCGCATCAAAATGGAATGAGTCACCTATTTTGACTTACCTGTTTACACCTGCTTGCCAGGTAGTTGTACACTGAAATGAGTAGACAAGCATATCGAGGCATATTTTGTGTATTAAAAACTATCAGTGAAATAAATTTCATTTGGTTATCAAAAGTATGAAGGTGATGAAAAAAAAAACAATGAAAGTTTATTTAATTAAAAATAGCCATGAGCACTTTTCGATGGACAAGCAATTTTAGGCACATTTGTTTATAAAAAATATTTAATAAAAAATACGTCTCATCTGGTTATCAGATCGGTGAAGGACGATCTTCACGGGCTCTTCTACTATAGTACACCCAGCGGACTAGAGTAAACAAAATAGTAACTTGGCCATGCTGGACGACCGCTGGGCGAAAGCCACCACAGCCAGGCCTGTGTCACTCCGCGTGTAGGTGTTAAAAACATACCTACGGGCGGCGGCCACTGCGCAAGGGCCAATCTATGTGGCTCTTTCAATACCACAGAATAATAACTAGTACTGCGTATAACCATGTACAACGTTTTATGAACCGTAGCATAGTGTATTAAGGCCCATATTCCTTTGAAAAGAAATTGGTAGGTAACGAAATCATCACGGGCTCGACTGGACCGCGAGCTAAATTAAATCATATTGTTTATCAGATTGAGTTCATATTTCTTTGAAAACCATTGCGAAGTGGAGCTTCTGTACGAAGTACAAGTTATTATTCTGTGCCACAGCATGTGTGCCAAACACTACCAGACCTCGAGGAAGACCCAGGAAACGGTGGCGCGACGATCTACGTAAATTTGATAAGGACTGGGCCACCAAAGCCGAAGACCGGGCTGACTGGAAGGAGAGAAGGGGCGGCCTTTGCCCAGCAGTGGGACACAACAGGCTTTTAATAATAATAATTCATAATAACTTGGCCGATAAAATGGTTCCACCGTCCACGCGTAAAATACCGCGGTGGGCGGGACAAAACAGCTACCCGCGCGGCTAGTATCGGTGGCGTGACCTTGATGCGACTAATCGCGTGCGAGATTTGTGTGTGTGTTTCGTTGGGATAGCAGTGTAATTGTGTGCGTAGATGGATCCAAATTCGAAGCGGCAATTGTATGGAGTTACTCTTCTGTTTATTCTAATTCTCTGTTTACATCTCATACATTTTATGTTGTCTTTCTATGAAAAACTAGCGGTGTACCGCGGCTCCGCCCGCGTTTAGGGCTTTTTTGCGTAACCCGCGGAAACTATAATTATCCTGACATAATGAATTCAAAGTTATTTTTAAAGTACCCTATTCCCTTGCTAATTTGATATACCCATTTCATTGCTAAGATTTCAAACGGAAAATAATATTATGCATATTCAATTTTTTTTTGCTAAAAGTTTAAAAACAAAGAAGTTTCATACAAACTGTTTAACTGTGGACTGACCAAATCAAGGCAGCAGTTGGAGGCTCCTTGAATGACTGTAGCCGAATGACATTCAGCAGGCAGAGATGGCGAGATGTCGTGAGGGAAATTATATCCGCCCCCTCTAGTGACCCTCCATGACGATCACGACCGCTCTGACACGAGCGCCACGAATAAGAAGAAGAAGAATATAATAATAATACCATGGTTATATCAGCTAGTAACGAGTAGTGTCCGTGTCCAGGGCGAGCGAGGCGGGCGCGACGGCGGCGGTGTCCGCGCTGGTGGCGGCGGGCGCGGACGGGCGCGCGCACCCCGTCACCAAGTACGGCCCGCTCTACATCGCCGCCTACCACGGCCACCGCCAGCTCGCCGCGCTGCTGCTGCGGCACTTCCCCGCGCAGGCGCAGGTGTGTGCCCGCCTACACCTGCCTTCACCTGTCTTTATCTGCCTTTATCTGCCTTCACCTGCCTTTATCTGCCTTCACCTGCCTTTATCTGCCTTCACCTGCCTTTATCTGCCTTCACCTGCCTTTATCTGCCTTCACCTGCCTTTATCTGCCTTCACCTGCCTTTATCTGCCTTCACCTGCCTTTATCTGCCTTCACCTGCCTTTATCTGCTTTCACCTGCCTTTATCTGCCTTCACCTGCCTTTATCTGCCTTCACTTGCCTTTATCTGCCTTCACTTGCCTTTATCTGCCTTTACCTGGCTTCACCTGCCTTTATCTGCCTTCACTTGCCTTTATCTGCCTTTACCTGGCTTCACCTGCCTTTACCTGGCTTCACCTACCTTTATCTGCATTCACCTGCCTTTATCTGCCTTCACCTGCTTTCACCTGCCTTCACCTGCCTTCATCTGCCTTCACCTGCCTTCATCTGCCTTCATCTGCCTTCACCTGCCTTTATCTTCCTTCACCTGCCTTCACCTGTCTTTTTTATTTTTACATTTTTCTATACACCTACCTCCGATGTTTGTTTTATTCGGAGCCTATTCTTTACTGTAACACCCGTTCATACCAGTTCTCGCTGTAAAGTACTTCTCGTACTTTCATTCTTCATTCCTTATCTTTCTTGTATCCATCTCCATTCATATTTATTTAATCTAATCCTATGCTATCTATGGTTTGTTTATTTATTTCTAAATCATCACCTGCCTTCATCTGCCTTCATCTGCCTCTCATCTCACCAACTTAGCTTGCTTATAACCTACTTACATTAGTGTTAGATCCAAAATAAATTTGCGCACCCTAACGGGTTTAGTATAGAGTACATTAAATTTTAATACCTATGTAACACCTTTCGACCTATACTTTGCAAATAAAAACATTTGATATGATTTGATTTAGCAGTTCACTTGACGCCGTCGCTAGTGGGTTAAGGTTTAATATAAGCAGCCCACTATATGTTACCACTGCTGGGACTCGGAGCCTTCTCTCATGAGAAGAGAGGTATAATCCACTGCGCTGGCCACGCGTCTTCGTATATGGTGGTTCTCAAACGTGCTGGTTTCCTCAAGATGTTTTCCTTCACCGTAAAGCGAGTGCAAATCCACACATAACTTGAAAAACAAGTCATTGGTGTAGGCCGGGCTAAGAGGCATATACCCTGTTTTGTTATTTGGTCCAGTATATATTTATTCTCAATTAAGCCCTGGACAGATCATTTGTCATGATCAGAAGCAGTATCGGACCAAGAATTGCTCCCTGAGGTACCCTTTTAAAACTGGTTTTTCACCTGCGCGTATAGTGATATTAAGCTTTTATCTTCAGCAGAAGATCAGCGCTGATTGATTGCAATCAGCTGGATCCGACTTAGTGGCACGTATGAAAAATATTTTTTTATTTGCACGAAAAAACGGTCACACGTATGTAGTTGACCAGTCCTTGTGATGCTCATCTCCGATGATGACATTCGTAATGCGCCAAAACTCGTTGGACGTATATCCAACATTTTTTTATTTATTTATTGAATTTAATTAATACGGTACACAATCCTATTACATTAATCCAATATTATTATTATTTAATATTATTTAAGTTAGTGATATGTCTGATTGTTCGTGCAAATATATAATTTATGCCTTACAATTTCCGCGTAGAAAACGGTCACACTTACTTATTATTAAAAGTTGGAATGAGTCCAACAGTGCGCGCGCGGATCTCGTCGGCGGCGGTCCGTGTAACACTCGCCCCTGAAGATGGTGCTTGGAAAGCACCGAAACTGTTCCATTCATTCACACTTTTAATAATAAGTAAGTGTGACCGTTTTCTACGCGAAAATATTAAGAGGCCTTACGTGAACAGTTTACAATGTTTAATATGCCTTACGATAACAGTTTACATCGTACAATGGTGGCGATTCAGCGGCACACACGACTAAACTAAATTTAAGGAAGCCCCGTCTCTTTTCATCTTAGGTGGCCAGAAAGAGACGGCACCTTCTGAACCACACACAAAACAACTAAAATCACGTCAAATATGAAAAATGTAAGCGGTTTCAGAGCGCACTCAATTGTATCAGCTCTAAATCTGACGTGTTTGACGTGATTTTAGATGTTTTTGTCTATGGTTTAGATCGTACCATCTCATTTTGGTCATTTATGACAAAAAGAGGCAGAGCTACTTTGAAGTTCCAAAAATCCGTACGAAGCGTTTCGCTTCCTCATATATTGTGCGGACCATGAAACTGTGGAACTCATTACCGGTATCCCTGTTCCCTCTGAACTATAACCTCACTGTCTTCAAGGCGAGAGTCACTTAACATCAGGTGAGTTTCGATCAAGCGCTTGCCTATCTGTCATAAAAAAATAAAAATAAATTTAGTTTAGTCGTGTGTGCCGCTGAATCGCCACCAATGTCTGTTTTTTTAAGTTTCTTGAGTATTGTTTGATTTTCTCTGTTGTTCGTGTCACAAATTAACGTTTGTTTCCCCGTGTGTCAAATATACAAAAAAGAAAATATATATTTTTATCTGTGGTTCAGAACGTGCTGTCTCTTTCTTTTCACTAATGATGAAAGTGACAGGGCTACTCTAGCTTTAGTTTAGTCGTGTGTACGCCAAAATTGCCACCACTGTCTGTTTTTTTAAGTTTCTTGAGTATTGTTTTTCTTTTTTCTTTGTTGTTCGTGTCAAACAAAATTAACGTTTATTTCCTTGTTTGTGTCTTATACTGTCTTTTTCTATTTCTTTTAACTTTTCTGGTAGCTTATTAAATATTTTAACTGCCATTGAGTTAGTTGTTTAATATTCTCTGTTGTTCGTGTCAAACAAATTAACGTTTATTTCCTTGTTTGTGTCCCCCCCGGCAGCAAGAGACGGTGGAGAAGTGGCTCCCGCTGCACGCGGCGTGTATCGGCGGTCACGCGGACCTGGTGTCGCTGCTGCTCGACTACCCCTACCCCGACTCCGTGCTCTCCACGTACACGTCAGTACCCCATAATTATTATGCTCATCACGCGCTTCAAGGCGATGCAAGGCCTAAATCTTTAAAAGAGTAAAAGATATTGAAAAAATATCTTAACGACCGTCTAAGAACAAGCCAAAAAATTCTATACTTATTTTGGTGCCTTAATAATATATTTTTCATTATATCGCCTCTTCCTACTTCTCTATCGCAACGTGCTTCTTCGTTAGCTTATTATTATTTATTATTATCCTTGAATACTATCCGATACTTCTTTTTATTAGTTTCTCTATTTTCATATCCTGCTTCTTCATCACTTTTTTATTTTTTTCTCGCTCTTCTCATTCTCAGTTTCATTTTTTGTTTCGTTTCCTTTCTCTTCTTACTTATTTGTAGTCCTTATATAATTCCCTTTTTTTCTTTCTTCGCTTTCCCCATATATATTTCTCCTCCGGTCCATCCCTTGCTGGTTCGTCACCACTCACCCGTGTGTTAGTTAGTTAAGAAAATGTTAATTAATACAGCACACATAGTGTTTAGCCGCATGCATCATTTGGTATATAAACTAGATATTTTGACTCAATCAATTCTGACTTTCATCTTCAGGCTACAGAATATCCTATGTTTGATTTATCAACATTCATTGCAAATTTGGCAATTTTATCAACATTCATTTCATTCATTTCATTCATTTCATTCATTTCATTCATTTCATTCATTTCATTCATTTCATTCATTTCATTCATTTCATTCATTTCATTCATTTCATTCATTTCATTCATTTCATTCATTTCTCATCAGAGTAAACTCTTGTGTTGGAAAATCTTCTGTTATTCACAATTTTCTCTCTCTTTCATCTCTTGCCGGTACATCACCACTCACCCGTGTATCTCTCTCTCTAGCGACGCGCGCGGCGAGTGGCAGTACCGCGCGGCGTTCGACGTGAACGCTCGCGACGTGTCCTCTCAGAGCGCGCTCTTCATCGCGTGCACGCTGGGCAACGTGGCCGTGGTGGACGCGCTCCTCAACCACTCCGTGCCCGCCACGCCCGTCGGGGACCATCAGGTGCTGTGCTTCACTGCTCCCGTATACTGCTCTGGTGTTGTCACCTACTGGACTTGTAGTATCATCCGCTAGCCTTCTAGGGTCACTCAGTGTGACTCCAGTGTCTCCTGTGTTTCTAGTATCATTCAGTGGATTTTTTGTATTATCCAGTACGCTTCTAGTGTCACTCATTGTGACTCCAGTGTCTCCTGAGTTTCTAGTATCATCCAGTGGAATTTTAGTATCATCCGCTAGCCTTCTAGTGTCACTCAGTGAGTCTCTAGTGTCATCTGTGATTTTGGTATTTATCCAATGGAATTTTAGTGTAATCAAGTAGGCTTCGAGTGTTACTCAGTAGGCCTCTAGAGTCATCCAGTTTGTTTCTAGTGTCACCCAATAGGATATATGCATATAACTCAAATAATGGTGATTTTTTTTTTATAAATTGTACGATCTATAGATAATGTCTTTATTCCTATTTTTAAATATAATTTGCTTAAGAGTCAGAAATGATTTTTTAAATAATGCCAATAAATTGTGGGAAATCTTAATACTCAAACGCGATGCTATTGGTCGAAACGAATTTTATGAGTTTTACCGATTGTTCCACACTCTTTGGTTGGTTATTGTAATAGTTTACATATTTATAAACACTTGGTCACCCACTTCTTTGTTTTCTGTAATATTGTCTAGTAGCCGACTATGACGTTAAAGCGCGTCATAATGGCAGGCGTTTGAGTTACCCATCTGGGCAAATTATTTTAAAATTTAATCTACTATAAGTAACTTTTGAACGTTGTGTTTTTTTACTATTATAAAATGTGAAAAAAAACTATTCGATAAAAATATATGAAAAAAATTGCATATTCCCTATTAACTTCTAGTGGCTTCTGTGTATTCACTAATCATCAAAGTATTATCATAAGTAAGTTCATCATCATCATCATCATCACCATCATGCAAGGTGTTTGTCCGTCCGCAGCCGGCGTCTCCCCCGCGGCTCGTGTCCCCCGCGCGGAGCGGCATCTCGCTCGGGATACACGCCATCGTCAGTAAGCTAACGGGGAACTCCCAGGTAAATACACGATACAGTAATACCCCGGACTTACGCGATAGGTGGGACCGAGCGCTATCCGCGTAAGTCGGGGTACAATTTTGCATATACATACCTATAAAGTCATACAAAGTATGTTTAATTGGGACCGGAGACTATAATTTAGGAAATATAAAACAATAATTCAGGAAATAAATTTTAATTTAATTCTAGATAATATGACAGACTATAGTTTAATGTACGCTGTTTTGCTATTTCTTAACAAAGCTTACATACATTTTACGGCAAATTAATTATAAATGAGTAGGATTTGAAAGAAAAAGCATATTTATAATTTTTTTTTCATTGCTGGCACTTATTTTTGTACCAAATAAAAATAGTTTATTATACTGCTTACAGCACTTAAGTCGAAACTATCCAAAACCAATGTTTCGTCGCGTGATTTTTTTAGGCGTTGTTAATTTGCCCTGGGTACTTCTTACCTGTGAAATTAATTAATTCTAAATTATCCAGTAATAAAATCAAGAGTAATTCAATTTAAATCTATGAACCAAAAACAAAATAATTAAATTTCATTTTTACGCTATTTTGCTGGCAGTATTTTTTTGACAGTTATCGTGTGAAGTTGAAGCAAGCGCGATCCTATTCTTAGTTGGCACGCATAGTACAAGTGGATATTAGACGTATAATGAAGTGATTGTCAATGAGTGCTGTATGTTGCGCATGCGCAGAAGGCGAGCGCGGAGTCGTCAGTCCGCCGCGTGCGGCCGGTGCGCACGGACGTGTCGCGCGGCGCGGAGAGCTGCGTGGCGTGCGCCGCCAGACACAACCACGTGGCCGTGCTCGCCAAGCTGCTCGCCGCCGGCGCCTCCGCCAACGCCTCCGCCGCGCCTCTCCAGCAGGTAATACCTCCACAACACTGAACGGACGGCTCTGCTTTCCTCTCTCCCTGTTTAAGTAGATCGGTAGTTCCAATAGTTGTCACACGTGCTACTGCACTGTGAGGCTACTAAACAAACCAGAAAGAATTACGGCCTGGTGATAGCAGCTCAAGATGAAAGTTCGCTTTCCATTGTTAATCCTCAGACAAACAGACCATCTGACGCAACAGGGGTGGAACAGGTATGCCAGCGAGCCAGGGCTGTACTCCGTTACTTCAAGGAGCTCGGTTGGCTTGGGTAGGCCGGTAAGGAGGGAATGCACAATACGCCCCTAGCGGAATGTCAGTGCAGGTCTCATCACCCCCACTTCAAATTAGAATTAGAATTAGTTGTCACTAGATGGCGCTGTACCGCCTGAAAACGCGCAAACGGTTCTGCGCACCAAATGAGTGTCCTAACTTAGTAAAATAATAAACACGTTTTCTTACGCGCCGCGCCTCTACTGCAGGTATTGCCTCGACAAGACTGAAGTACGGCTTTGCTTTCCTCTCTCCGTATATTATTTGCTACTCGCATAGAGAAGGATAAGGATAGTAGTTTATGCAACTGTCATATAATGAAGGGTATTAAAACACGAGTGTGTTTTATAATAGTGTGGCGTCTCTGTCGCGCTTCATCGCCCGCTACCAATCAGAGCGCTTGTCCTGAATCGCGACTGCTCCTAGCTACAATGCATGACGTATGGACGGCCGTCTCCGGACACAACATCTGTCCGGGAGATATCCCTTTGCTAGATGGAGGCAGACCGTCGTCGCTCCATTTTTTTTTTTTTTTTTTTTTTTTTTTTTTTTTTTTTTAATATTGGTGACCCCGACGATACACATGTTATATGCAATTGTATACACTACTTTATCTTATCACTAATGCAATCAATCAAACAACAAGAGTAAAAATTCACGCGTCCGTGTGTTGTCACAGTGAACCTGCCGCCATTAAAATCTAGCCAATGAGAGCGCAGCTGCGTGCGCAGGGCCAATCAGGAGCGAGCGAGCGATGTTATAATGAGATTTTACGATATCGATGTGGATATTATGCCATCATGTGAAATTGCTTAGAGTGTTTGTTGTCTGCGCTATAACAGTAGTAATTATAAGTCAAGTATTGGAAACATAAGTAGAATGTTACAACATTAGTGTAGATAAAGCTCCATTACGGTAATTGATGATATTTTTATAAAAAAGGGCGCTATTATGGCAGGCGTTGCAGTTGGCCAGTTGGGCCAATTTTGGCCAACTATTATTAATTTTAATATATTAAAAAAAAATTTGACTATTGTGATTTTTTTTCCTATTATGTATAAAATGATGTTAATTTTGCAATAAAAAAATATGCATATTCCGTATTGTGAACATTGCAGCATGGGGAGACTAGTCGCGACTCCCGGCGCCGCTCGCGGTCTGCGTGCGACAGATCCTCACCCTCACCCGCCAGGAACAACAGCACTACTGAACGTCAGTATATATCTTAATATATATGTCGCGGATTCAATAAGATTATAATCAGCGTGGTCGTCGTCGTCGTCCGCCATTATAATTGAATTGTTTGTCAGTGCGCACAAGTGGCGCAGGCGCTGTATCGTGGCAGACTGAAGCACACTCAAGTCTCCTCGAATGAACGCACTACTGACGCGTCCTCGAATGAACGCATTACCGACCAATAGGAAACAACTTCATTCGTACATTCACTCAATTGTTCCTTCAATCAGCACAGATAACGAACTCTTGCGTTCACAGTGCTGCCATTCGATAGGATGGAACTACTGATCGAATAAATTAAAATAAAACATTCCTCTAACATATATAAATCTCGTGTCACAATGTTTGTCCTCAATGGACTCCTAAACCACTTAACCGATTATAATAAAATTCGCACACCATATGCAGTTCGATCCAAATTGAGAGATAGGATAGTTTAAATCTCAAATTATAGTCGCAATTTTAATTTATTGCTAATTATTGTCTATTATTTGACAGTCACAATCATCTGTTAACTCCAAATGATTCTAACAGATGTCGATACCTTTCGACTGGGTTGAGTAAGTAATCAATAGATGGCGCTGTACCCCTAAGTGAGGCAAAACAACGTTTACCGAGTCAGCTAGTAAACATATAAGATACGAGCTGCAGTAATGAAAGTTCCGTTCACACGAGACGCGCGATTTTTTAACAGTCCTACGATTTCAAAAAAATATTCATATTAATATCATTAGGTAATTTCATTGGCTTGGTTTTAATTTAATATGCTTATCAATACCTACAAGTAACCTATGGGTACGAGAGTTTTCAAGCCGCAGTTTTCAATTCCACTTGACTTAACGACTGCTTGTGCTAAGAATAACAGCCGCAACCTACAATTTAACGTGTCATCCGTCCCACGATGAAAATGCCACTTGAAAAACGACAGTCTTGTGCATGGTCACCCATCCAAACACCGTCCGCATCGACCGATGGTTAGCTGGGATGATCGCGTCAAATCGCCTTAGCTAGCCGATCTCCAGGCGCTACACATCATATACTATTTCCTTAACGGTATATACGTAGTACACCGTTGGTTAACCTCGATGATCGCGTCAGATCGCCCTAGCTAGAGGAGCTGCAGGCGCTACATGTAATATACGTAGTACACCGTTGCTTAACCTCGATGATCGCATCAGATCGCCCTAGCTAGCCGAGCTGCAGGCGCTACATGTAATATACGTAGTACACCGTTGCTTAACCTCGATGATCGCGTCAGATCGCCCTAGCTAGCCGAGCTACAGGCGCTACATATCATATACGTAGTACTACATATCATATACGAAGTACACCGTTGCCTAACCTCGATGATCGCGTCAGATCGCCTCAGCTAGACGAGCTGCAGGCGCTACATATCATATACGTAGTTCACCGTTGCTTAACCTCGATGATCGCGTCAGATCGCCTTAGCTAGCCGAGCTACAGGCGCTACATATCATATACGTAGTTCACCATTGCCTAACCTCGATGATCGCGTCAGATCGCCTTAGCTAGCCGAGCTGCAGGCGCTACATATCATATACGTAGTACACCGTTGCTTAACCTCGATGATCGCGTGAGATCGCCCTAGCTAGCCGAGCTCTAGGTCCGTGTGTGTGTCAGACGAGCCGCCGTGGTCGGCGCTGGCGGTGTCGTGCGCGCTGCGGCACGTGGCGGCGGCCGAGCTGCTGCTGGCGCACGGCGCGGGAGACGCGGGGGGCGGGGCGGCGCGGGCGGCTGCCGGCGCCGCGCTGCCGCACCTGCTCGCCAAGATACTCGCCACCAAGGTACACGCGCACCTATTTTATTAATATTTATTATTTATAAGAAAAAGAAAAATGTTTTTTCGTGTTTCTTGTCAAAATTAGCCACATATATGTACGTGTATAAGGTACAAGTGTAACACTACAATTGCAGTTTAAATACGTTCGTTTTGTTATTATTAAAAACGTATAAAGGAAATACATAAACAAAAGATATGAACGTCATGCATCTAAAAACATAATGAAAGTCGGAATAGTTTATGGTCCTTCGAGCTGGATCAAGCTGGCGGGTCAATCAGGCGCCACACTGCTCGCTAATATACTCGCCACTCAGTTTATTTTTTAAACAAATTTAGCTTCCAGAACTCGACAAAATTAGTTATACCTTACCGTGCATAAAATGCCTCTTGCAGATGATTATTGCAAGTTTAACCGCCCCCCACTTAAGAATAAATTAAAATATAGAAGACATAGGTGATTAAGTCACAGCATCCAAAACCATGATGAAAGTAGCAACAGTTTTTGCTCGTACGAGCCGGATCAAGCTTGCGTATGCGGTATGGGGCATGCGAGACACTGCTACACCTACCTGCTAGGTTAATCGGTACTAGGTGGGCGGGGTGGAGGGTTAATGCGAGGAGCGGAACCTCACCCCTGTCCTTTCCGGTGAGGAGGTCATCGTGAGGTTTTAGTCGGTAGTGATGCCCTTCTGGCATCGAGCCCGACATACCCCACCCACCTCCCCGGGTGTAGTGGGCATGAGTAAATGCATTTCCTCACGTAAAAAAAGGTTAATTGGTACTATAGTATACAAGCACGGTAGAGCATTGTCTAGTGCACGCTTGGACAAATTAACAATAAAAAAAAGACTCCAAGCACTTTACTGTGTGAACCTACAACCTTTGAAGAGTCGGTTATTCCAGGCTATGCATGCTTCTGCTTGAGTGTTGCTCTCGTACGCGATACTATAGTCTGGCCAACGAAACATGACCCTGGAAAAGAGCGGCAAATTTAAAAAATCTGAGTATAGCAACCCCAAAACTAATATAAAATACCTGGAATAAACTAATTTGATACTTACTTTGAAATTATTTATTTTATTTCGTCTGAATAAAAATGCTTTAAGTACTTTAGGAAGTAATACTTTAGAAATTATACAATCAATCTGAATAAAAAAAGCAGTATTCTATAATGTTTTATTCACTGTCATAATTAAAATGTGAATCTAAGACTTAAATTTGAAAAGATTCACCAGTGTCATTAGAATCACAGTATTATTTATTTATATTTATTAGTTTCTTACTATAATGAAACTTTCCAAATTATTTTCGGTGATCCTGTCCCGATCTTATTTTCATATTCATTTTCAATGTATATAACATTATCAGTCATATTATTCATCCACTTCTCTGGAGTTATGGTTCCAAATGTCTCTTTAATCGCTTTTTCTGATTCAACACCGCAAGATAGACAAGGCAATATTTTCACTAGACATTTTGCGTTTACCCAAACTTCATATCAGCTCAATGGCAAAATCCAAATTAAGAAAAACCTATTAAAGAAAAAAATGTGTTAAAATTACAATGTAACATTTTATGGTATGATAACTAACCAAAATGCATTATTAGGAAGGTGGGAAGGTTTTGACTAATGATAAAAGAATGTGAATCGAAATGGAAAATTTTATAATAGATAATTTTGAAATAGATAACTTTATGCAAAAAGATATATAGTAAATACGAATTAAAACAAAGTATCAACTTAGTAGCGTCATACTAACCTACGAAATCAAACACCAAATGTAAACAATCTTGTTTTCGTTGAAATTACGCCGAATTTCAATTCTTTTTCTTGTTGTTTTTTATGATACTTTGAGATCATGCGGAACAACAACTCCCGTACTCCACTTTTGATGTTTTTTTTAATTTTTCGCTGAGTAATTAGTGTTTAACTAAATCATAACAACACGCCATCTTGTTTTGGATATTGACGTTGAGATTATTATAGCATTGCCATATAAAAAGTTTGCAAAAAATTCGAGTCTCATGTTTCGTTTGCCAGACTATATAAAACATGAGATAAAAGTAAGAACAGTTTTTGGTCCTTCGAGCCGGATCTCATTATCTTGTGCCGCCTCTATAAGCTCGCTGTTGTTATTCAGAAAGCACCCGTATCCCGTATGTAATAAAGTGCATATCGGCAGGCGTACCCGGACCCGGAGCACAAGCTGAACAAATCGGCGATGACGTCACACGTGTTCGCGCGCAAGCAGGACCCCGCGCTCACATACAGCGCGCTCTGTCCCACGCAGCCCGTCATGATCAACTGGCGCGAGCTGCGGACCAATATACCCGCCATCAGGTGCGTGCTGCGTGTGTGATACATGTGTGTGTGTGTGTGCGTGTGTTACATGGGCGTGTGGGTGTGTTACATGAGTGTGTATGTGTGATACTTGTGCGAGTGTTTAATGTGTGTGTGTTACATGTGTATTTTTCCATGTGTGTGTGTATTACATGTGTGAGTGTTAAATGTGTGTGTTACATGTGTATTTTTCCATGTGTGTGTGTGTATTACATGTGTGTGGGTACATGCGGGTGTGAATGTTTATCAAATACAACGAGAGCTAATTTTGAATTTTAAAATACCTTCGAAATGTTATATTTTTTTTTTATTAGCAAGAACTAAAATTGTAGTAAATTAAAAATTGCAATGAATGTAATAACCTCGCCAAACTACACTCTCTAGCCACTGAACTATTCAACTGCAAGTAGTCGTGACGTAATCAGACTGAGGTCGCATAGCATTTGAATCGTAAGGTATGTATTGACTCGTCCGGTGCGCAGGATGTCGTGGCTCCGCATGGCGTGCTCGGCGGTGAACCGCTCGCTGGCGTCGGACAGCGCGGCGCTCGCTGCGCTCACTCGGCTCGACGTGGCCGGCAACGAGCTGCGCACGCTGCCGCCGCAACTCTTCTCTCTGCTCAGCATCCGGTGCGACATTCCTTCCCAACTTATATAAAAAAACAAACAATATATACAGTACACATTGTAAACTGTTTACGTAAGGCATCTTAATATTTTCGCGTAGAAAACGGTCACACTTACTTATTATTAAAAGTTGGAATGAGTGGAACAGTTTCGGTGCTTTCCGAGCACCATCTTCAGGGGCGAGTGTTATACGGACCGCCGCCGACGAGAACCACGCGTGCACTGAAAAAAATTAATAAATAAAAAAAAATATATATATACAGTAGTCAATAATACGGTCCTTAGAGCCGGATGAGGTAGCCGTGTTTCTTCACTCTGCTCAGGATACGGTGGGTCATAGCTTCCGAAACTAAATGAAAACAAACAATATATACAGTAGTCAATAATATGGTCCTTAGAGCCGGATGAGGTAGCCGTGTTTCTTCAATCTGCTCGGTATCCGGTGGGTCATAGCTTCCGAAACTATATGAAAACAAACAATATATACAGTAGTCAATAATATGGTCCTTAGAGCCGGATGAGGTAGCCGTGTTTCTTCAATCTGCTCGGTATCCGGTGCGTCATACCTTCCCAACATATATGAAAACAAGCAATATATACAGTAGTCAATAATATGGTCCTTAGAGCCGGATGAGGTAGCCGTGTTTCTTCACTCTGCTCTGTATTTGGTGGGTCATAGCTTCCGAACTTATATAATAACAAACCATATATACAGTAGTCAATAATAAGGTCCTTAGAGCCGGATGAGGTAGCCATGTTTCTTCACTCTGCTCAGGATTCGGTGGGTCATAGCTTCCGAACTTATATAATAACAAACCATATATACAGTAGTCAATAATAAGGTCCTTAGAGCCGGATGAGGTAGCCATGTTTCTTCACTCTGCTCAGGATTCGGTGGGTCATAGCTTCCGAACTTATATAATAACAAACCATATATACAGTAGTCAATAATAAGGTCCTTAGAGCCGGATGAGGTAGCCATGTTTCTTCACTCTGCTCAGGATTCGGTGGGTCATAGCTTCCGAACTTATATAATAACAAACCATATATACAGTAGTCAATAATAAGGTCCTTAGAGCCGGATGAGGTAGCCATGTTTCTTCACTCTGCTCAGGATTCGGTGGGTCATAGCTTCCGAACTTATATAATAACAAACCATATATACAGTAGTCAATAATAAGGTCCTTAGAGCCGGATGAGGTAGCCATGTTTCTTCACTCTGCTCAGGATTCGGTGGGTCATAGCTTCCGAACTTATATAATAACAAACCATAAATACAGTAGTCAACAATAAGGTCCTTAGAGCCGGATGAGGTAGCCATGTTTCTTCACTCTGCTCAGGATTCGGTGGGTCATAGCTTCCGAACTTATATAATAACAAACCATATATACAGTAGTCAATAATAAGGTCCTTAGAGCCGGATGAGGTAGCCATGTTTCTTCACTCTGCTCAGGATTCGGTGGGTCATAGCTTCCGAACTTATATGAAAACAAACAATATATACAGTAATCAATAATATGGTCCTTAGAGCCGGATGAGGTAACCGTGTTTCTTTACTCTGCTCTGTATCCGATGCGTCATAGCTTTTTTCATTTCATTAGCTTTCATACACTGCGAACTTACTTTAAGTACTGGTCTTTCGTAAATAATTCGGTCCTTAGATCCGGATGCATAAACATAAGCAGCCTGTTATACATACTTGTATTGATTACGATTGACTACGATTGACGACCTCGTTAGCGTAAAGGTTACCATGCCGGTCTGCTAATCAGAAGGTTCCGAGTTCGATTCCCGGCCCGGTCAACATCTTTGTGCTTAACTAAATTTGTTGGCTGTGGGTCTGGGTGTTAAATATGTATTTATATATAATATGTATGTATGTATATGTAGTATATCAGTTGTGTTAGCAACCATAATACGAGCTAGAAATAGTTCAGTATGGGGCTAGCCAGCCGTGTGTTAAAGTGTCCTAGTAATTAAAAAAAAAAATAACTTAGTTAAATATATATTATTTTTTTTATTAAATGAAAGTGATTGTGTTTGTGACGCAATCGGTCCTTAGAGCCGGACTAATAAGTTTACTGCTCAAATAAATAATTAATTTAACTTTCCTTGAAAAGAGATCTCTATCCACTAACTGAAAGTTTCCTTACTTCCTATATAATTTTAACATTTTTTTAACTTAATTTGGTGTCAGATATATAAACGCGGCGCAGAACAAGCTGGAGCGGCTCCCCGAGGCGGGGGAGGCGGGGGAGATCGAGGAGGGAGGGCGCCGCCCCGCCCCGTACACCCCTTATTCCGCGCCCGCGCTGCAGGAACTCTATCTACAGGTCAGTGATTGTCCGATACAACGTGAGACTGACTCTATCTCTCTCTTTCTCTCTCTCTCTCTCTCTCTCTCTATCTCTCTCTCTCTCTCTCTCTCTCTCTGACGTTCTGGCTCTCACAAGGAAAATGCGAAACTTAGATAGGACCACGTACCTATCATCCACGACGCCACTCCTCGCATCTGGCGGCAGCTTGGTGGGTAACGGTCGGCGACGTAGCCTAAACTCCTTGTATTAAGTTCTGAACAGTATTGACTGTACACGGCATAGTTAAAATCCAAACGTCAAGCGACGTGCGATACTAGTTTGGAGATATTCTCGAGTAACTCTGTAGTACGGCGCGGTGGTGATAAGCGCGGGTTGACTCCCAAACGGTTCCAAAGCGACTGCCCTCGGGCCGCGACGCGCGGACTGCCTAATATCGTATATTATTGTAATGATATTATATTAATAGAATTATAATTGAAAATCGACATTGATACATATCATATACTTTTGTAATGACATCATTTTAATTGACTTGTTACTTTGGTGTTACCAGTAAATGATTTGTATTTGTATTTGTACTGCATGTTTTGTAGTACTATTCTCATTTTGCATTTATGTACTTCTGAGAACAGAACATTACTGACATAGACAATGCGGAACACAACGTCATCGCGAGCTAACTCGACGCCTAGCGCCATCTGTTATCGCGAGTTGTGAACTATAGTGTGTGTGGTGTGCAGGACAACCGGCTGGAGTCGCTGCCGGCGGCGCTGTTCTCGCTGGCGGCGCTGGCGACGCTGGACGTGTCGAACAACAAGCTGCGCGCGCTGCCGGACTCCATGTGGCGCGCGCCCAGCCTGCGGGACCTCAACGCCGCGCTCAACCTGCTGCGGGACCTGCCGCCGCTACCGGTCACTATATACTTTTTTGACGTGACAACGTCTTAAATTAGGTTGCGGCTGGGAGTCACTTGTGAAAAAGTGTAACGCCCGGTAACGTTACGATGAGTCACCGAACGAGAGAGAGGCCCGCCGAATGCCTTGCGTCTCTCTCCCACTCAACTACGATCGGTCTGCCGCGCGCGCAGCACGCGGCAGACGTTGTCACGTAAAATCTTCGCCCGTAAAACCGACTTTATAGGCAACCATTTTTTACGCTTAAATAGGCTTGCGCTTGACCACAACTCACCTGATGTTAAGTGATATTGCAGTCTAAGATGAAGCGTCCTTGTTGTCTAGAAGGAACCGGTTCACTCTCGCTTTGATAGGCTTACGCTTGACCACAACTCACCTGATGTTAAGTGATATTGCAGTCTAAGATGAAACGCGCTTGTATAGAAGGAACCGGTTCACTCTCGCCTTGATAGGCTTGCGCTTGACCACAACTCAACTGATGTTAAGTAATATTGCAGTCTAAGATGAAACGCGCTTGCCTAAAAGAAACCGGTTCACTCTCGCCTTGAAGACAGACTACTACTATATACTACTTCTAGGGTCGCTACATATACTACTTCTAGCATAGCATCAGCGGGTGCGGGTTGGCGGAAGACACATGTTTTCGGATATGGTAGTTCCAAACCATGTCAGTTACGGCACGATGTTTTCCTTCACGGTAAATCGAGTGCAAATCCACACATAACTTGGATAATAAGTCAGTTGCTGTATAAACAAGACAGTATACACAATATTCACCTTATTTTGCTATATATCAGTAACGGTAGCTGCTGGATACTTAAAATTTTCACAAAATATGTATATAAATGTATATTAACTACTATCAAAATAAATTATATTGTATAATTTATTTTGATATATACTTTACTACTATACTTTTTTTTTACGCTTAATAGGCTTGCGCTTGACCACAACTCACCTGATGTTAAGTGATATTGCAATCTAAGATGAAACGCGCTTGCCTAGAAGAAACCGGTTCACTCTCGTCTTGAAGACAGACTACTACTATATACTACTTCTAGCATAGCACCACCAGCCCACTATACGTTCCCACTGCTGGGATTCGGGGCCTTCTCTCACGAGAAGAGAATTTGAGGCCCTAAACGCTTGCCAAGTTTGGCGGGTTGGTGGTTGCCTTCGATGTGGTTTCTTCAATGTTTTCCTTCACGGTAAAGCGAGTGCAAATCCACACATTGAAAAATAAGTCATTAGTGTAGGGCCGGGGTTGAATCAGGGGCCGTCTGATTGGAAAGCAGACGTTTTCACATCGAGTCGCACTCGATTTTTTAAATATTACCTAATATTTAAAAAAACGAATTTTTAACATATTTTCATGATTTTGTTTCTCCATAAAATTAAATTAAATGATTACGGATCAAATTTATTTTAATCCGTATTCATTTAATTTTATTACTTAATCGCTAATGAGATACGGATCAAAATACATTATGATCCGTATCTCATTAGCAATACGGATGAATACGGATTAAAATAAATTTTGATCCGTAATAATTTAATTTAATTTTATAGAGAAACAAAATCATGGAAATATGTTAAATACAATGTACAATAAATTTTAATTTCATAATAATATTAGTATCATTACAGTACCCGGCGGTAAACATTGTACATCAACCTTTTGAAAGAGACAATCGGCTAATGTCGGCTACGTATAGCGTTATCTCTGTCGCGCACTACCTATGTGACGTTTGGTCAGTCGTTGTTCAGCTTCTAATAGATAAATAAATAAAAAGTTGTATAAATTTTTGTGAAATTTTTTAAGCGAATATGTGAATATGGATCTTGCAGAATCGTTATTCATGTGTAAACAGTGGTATTTTAAATTTAATAGACATGACAAACAAGTGCTAATGTGTGTAGTAAGAATATTTATTTAATGAAATTTGTAAGATTTTTTAATTTTATCTAATGTTTTTAAGTATTAAGTAATTATTGTAGAATGACTTGCCTTTAACATATGTTATTTAGGGCTACTAAAGTTCTGTATTTCTATCGTGTGACAGAGATAACTCTACACAAAACCGAGACTAGCCGAGTGTCTCTTTCTAAAAACCGATGTTCAATATTTATCGCTGTAAGATGTAATATTATACTATGTCTGTGTATATAATTAAATAATGGTCATTAAAAAGTAGAAAAAAATATAATTGTTGTGATTAATAAGTGATTGCGTCGTGTTACAGAACGAGGGCGCGGAGTGCGGCAGCCCGGGCGGTGACGTCACCGCCTCGCCCAGCACCGGCCTCGCTTACAACGCGGTCAGTATCACAGGACACTACAGCCAATTTAACATTTATTTTATTATAGAATTCACTAGCTGACCCGGCAAACGTTGTTTTGCCTCACTTAGGGATATGAAAAATAAATAGTGTAGCTTATATGACACGTTCGTAGATTTACCATAGCGCCAAAAATATTCTCGCTGCCCGTGGCGTGTTATGTACATTTATTGAACTAGTTCCTTCTTCTCTCTGATTTTCATGAAAAATACCGCGCTATTTGAATAAAAATGATATTGAGCAGATGTTGGACATGCCCGATGATGGCTCAAAAGACGGATTTGAGTCTGATGAGGCAGAAGAGTTCAACGTGGATACAATGCAACGGCTACTTGAAGCAACTGATGATTCAAGTAACCGTTGCATTGTATCCAAAACTTCCGAAATAATAAGTGTATTTCTTTTAAGTTTATTTTTGTTAGATCAATAAAAACATGCCAAAAATATAAGCGCAGGTTATTTTATTACTCTGAATCCTTCTGCCTTATAAAGGGTTAAGGAATACAGTGGATGACCTTGAAAACAATGTTTCAGTGTTGTTCTGAATGTGGCGTGTGGCAATACAATGCTTGTGTGTGTGTGTGCAGGCTGGCACCCCTGCGGAGGAGGAGTGTGCGGAGTCCGAGCTTACTGTACCTACCGTCGGCAACAGGGCGGGCCACGCCGTGTGAGTACACTACACATACACTCATATTATTATCACGCAGTTTTTTTCAAGTCATTTATTACCTTTTTTACTATTTTTTCTTACACAGAATTACAGAACTTTATTAACCAGTAGGCACCTGGATGACCGAGCTTTGCCCGATTTTTTTTTTGTGGCATTTTCTAAAAATGATTCCTAGCTAGATCGATTTATCGCCCCCGAAACCCCGATACTAAAAATTCAGTCAGATATGTTTTATTTAGCGTCGTGTATGTACGAGTATTACGTAAAAATCGATTCAACCGTTTGAGCGTGAAGAAGTAAGAAACACACACACACACACACAAACCCAAACCTTGTAATGAATATAACGAGTAGTACTGTACACGCGGCAGATGTCGTGAGGCAAATCATATCTGCCCCCTCTAGATAGCCCCATGACGATCACGAATAAGAAGAAGACACTGGAGGTATAACATGCTATGCCAACTAACGTACACACACACACACACACCTTGTAATGAATATAACGAGTAGTATTGTATATGTATATATAGTATATGTGTGTGTCAGATGCGTGGAGGCGGTCCGCGCGCACACGTGGCGCGGGCTGGTGGAGCCGGCGGCGGCGGGCGCGGCGCGCGGCGCCAGCCCGCTGCACGCGCTCAACCTCGCGCACAACCAGTTCACGTGCGTGCCGCCGCCGCTCGCCTGCCGCGCGCCCAGCCTCGCCCGCCTCAACATGGCCTACAACTCGCTCCGGTTAGTCATTAGCGTGTTCCAGGAACAATACTGGCCCTAGAACGATACCCTGTGGGACGCTTTACTCTAAGCTAGGTCTTTTGTGTGTAAGAGGAATAATAGAGGACCTAGGATGCTACCCTGTGGGATGCTTTACTCTAAGCTGAGTCTTTTATAAGTTAGAGGAATAATAGTGGTCCTAGAACCCTACCCTGGGGGGTGTTGACATTCAAAATGGCCTACAACTCGCTTTAGTCAGTCATTTGTGTATACCAGGAACAATAGTGGTCCTAAGACACTACCCTGTGGGATGCTTTACTCTAAACTAGGTCTTTTATCATAGTCCTAGGATGCTATCTTGTGGTATGTTTACACTCAACATGGCCTACAAAACGCTCCGGTCAGACATTAGCGTGTACCAGGAATAATAGTGGTCCTAAGACATTACCATGTGGGATGCTTTACTCTAAGGAGGATCTTTTATGTGTTAGAGGAACAATAGTGTCCCTAAAACACTGCCCTGTGGGATGTTGACTCTGAACATGGCCTACAACTCGCTCCGGTCAGTCATTAGTGTAAACCAGGACCTATAGTGGTCCTAAGACACTACCCTGTGGGACGCTTTACTCTAAGCTGAGTCTTTTGTGTGTAAGAAGAACAATAGTGGTCCAAGGATGCTACCCTGTGGGGTGTTGACACTCAACACGACGTACAACTCGCTGCGGTCAATCATTAGTGTGTACCAGAAACAATAGTGGTCCTAGAACACTGCCCTGTGGGATGTTGACACTGAACATAGCCTACAACTCGCTGCGGTCAGTCATTTGTGTATACCAGGAACAGTAGTGGTCCTAAGACACTACCCTGTGGGATGCTTTACTCTAAGCTGAGTCTTTAGTGTGTAAGAGGAACAATATTGGCCCTAGAACGCCTCCCTGTGGGTTGCTTTACTCTAAGCTGAGTCTTTTGTGTGTAAGAGGAACAATAGTGGCCCTAAGACACTACCCTGTGGGACGCTTGACTCTAAGCTGAGTCTTTTGTGTGTTAGAGGAACAATAGTGGCCCCAGGACATTACCCTGTAGCGTAAAATATTTTAAATTGTATGTCTTGTGAGTAGACAAAACATTTTCTTTACTGAAACGATTTTTTTTTTTATTAATAAATGTATCTGCTCTATCGGTTGCATGTGATAGTTCTGAAGGCTGTATGTGCTGTGTGTGTTGCAGGTCGATGTCGTACGTGACGTCATACCCGACCAGCCTCCGCCAGCTCGACCTAAGCCACAACGAGATCACCTGCTGGCCCAGCCTGCCGCAGGTCTCTCTCACACACACACACACACACTAACATACAGTTACACACACATATCTAAGTCAGAGTCAAAACATTAATTGCATCAATTAAATGTAATACAACATTACTCATAAAACATCCAGTGTACCCAAACCAGTTTCAATGCTAGTTCGAGCCGATATATACTATTGCTTAGTATTTGGTGTGCATTCGTGTATTGTGTTTGTTAAATTAAAAAAAATACTAGTAAAAATACATATTTACAAGTCTTTCGCGAACAAAATCGCGACAAAAGTCGCGATTATGTGAAAGAAAAATACATACAGACAAATACAAAACCTACTATTCTTTTGAAAAAAAAAAATTCTGTCGGTTAAACAAATGAAATAACTTTTTGAAATCCAGATAGAGAACTTCGGTTCGTCGGAGGGCTCCCCGCTGGCGTGCTACTGCCCGGGCGGCGCGAGCGCTGCCGCGCCCCGGCGGCCGCGCTCCGGAGGCTCCGTGCGCGCGCAGCTGCTCAACGCTGCGTGCCCGGCGCGCCGCCACCTGCGGCTCGAGGGGCTGCGGACACTGGTCAGTTAATAATAATAGTTTAAAAAAACTAAAAAACACGCTTATCTGGCCGTTTTAAGTGGGTCAAAATCGCGCCCAAAGAAGTCGGTTACAAACAAACATACAAACAAAAATACTAAAAAAAATATAATTTTATCAGATTAGTATATTGTCATCGGTTCTCAATAAATCTACAAAGTTTGAACGAAATCTGGCCGTTTAAAGTGGGTCAAAAAGGTCAAATTCAAACCGTATATAAGAAGGAATTCTTACTAAATTTTATTATAATGTTATTTCATATAAAATATGAAAGATAATTTGTATTGACTTGTAAATTATAAATTTACTAGCTGACCCGGCAAACGTTGTTTTGCCGCACTTAGGGGTATGAGAGATAGATAGTGTAGCTTATATGACACGTTCGTAGATTTACCATAGCAGCGCCATCTATTGATTACTCACTCAACCCAGTCGAAAGGTATCGACATCTGTTAGAATCATTTGGAGTTAACAGATAATTGTGACTGCCAAATAATACCAGACAATAATTAGCAATAAATTAAATTGCAACTATAATTTGAGATTTAAACTATCCTATCTCTCAAGTTGGATCGAACTGCACATGGTGTGCGAATTTTATTATAATCGGTTAAGTGGTTTAGGAGTCCATTGAGGACAAACATTGTGACACGAGATTTATATATATTAAGATTATAAAGAACTTTGACTTTGACTTTAGTAGGATGTGTGTGTTTGTGTGTGTGCAGATCCTAGCCAACAACCTGTTAACCCGCATCCAGCTGACGACAGACGACGACGGCTCGCCCGCCGCGCCGCAACACGCCGCCGACGATGATGATGAAGACTGGGTCAGCCTCTATATTATATTACTCTCGCGACTTGCCTGCCTTATCCCACTACTCGCTCTGCTAGGCAAGCTGTCTAGCTGTAAAGAAAAAACATATAAAAAAATATCACAATGTAGTTATTACAGCACTTGAGTCATAAAGTGGTCATGATAGCACAAGTGTTACAATGTGATCATGATAGCACTAGTGTCACAAAATGGTCATGATAGCACTAGAATCATAATTTGTTCATCATACCACAAGTGTCACAATGTGATCATGATAGCACTAGTGTTAGAATGTGATCATAATAGCACTATGGTCCCAATGTGTTCATGATACGACAAGTGTCATAATGAGGTCATAATAGCACTATTGTCATTATTAACCTAGCGTCTCGATGTGATAAAGATAGCAGCACTACTGACACAATATGGTAATGATAGCAATAGAGTCACAATGTGGTCATGATAGCACTAGAGTCACAATGTGGTCATAATAGCACAATTGTCACAATGTGGTTATGATAGCACTAGAGTCATAATGTGGTCATAATAGCACTATTGTCACAGTGTGGTCATGATAGCACTTGTGTCACAATTTGGTCATCATAAAACTAGTGTCACAATGTGGTAATGATATCACTAGTGTGATAACCTTGCTAACGGTGTAATAATAAAGCGTGGTATGTATTGGTCAGGGTTGCGGGTCGGCGCTGAAGGGGCGGCTGGTGTTCCCGCTGCTGTCGATGCTGGACGTGTCCAGCAACCTGCTGCGCGCCGTGCCCGCCGCGCTGCACCACCTCACCAACCTCGCCGTGCTCAACATCAGCGGGAACAAGGGTGAGCCATTATATCCCTTATCACAACTGTATAAAGGCGAATATTGTGTGCATTTAGACAATAATATATAATAATTTCAATTCTTATATACAATAAGTAAATTTAGATAATACTATATGGTAAACTCAATTTGCATAAATGATAGCCTTATTTAAGTAAGTTTTACTATATTTTATGTTATTGGAGACTAATGTTCTAATATAAAGAAAATTTTCACAATTTGGTAATATAAGCAGCACTGGTGTCATAACGTGGTCATGATAGCACTAGTGTCATAATGTGGTCATGAATTCAAACTTAATTTTAGATACTTAAAGGGATAGCCGTATACTTTAAACACTAAAACTTGGGAAGTGTCAAAGGACACCCGGATGGAACGAAGTTCCTTTTATTATTTACAAAAAACCTGTATACTTACACTTAACAAAAATAATTGTCGCGACACCACACTGTTCAAAGCGAAATAGAAATGAAAATATCTGGCTTGCTTTCTATAAGAGAGAGTGAGAGAGAGAGAAACATGCGAACGCCGCACAGCTTACAATAGCTTACTATAGCAAAGTGTCGTGACAACTTTTCGTAAGATTTTTTTTGCAGCACTAGTGTCATAATGTGGTCATGATAGTTCTAGTGTCAAAATATGTTCATGATAGCACTACTGTCATAATGTGATCATGTGGTCAAATTAATTTTTAGAACATTCATTCATTTTAATTTTTACTTTACAAATACAAATTATTTATTAATATCACTAAAGTTACAAGTATATGATCATAACAAAAGTATATGATATGGTCCAATGTTTAAAATAATAAATAATAGTAGTTTAATAAAACTAAAAAACACGCTTATCTGGCCGTTTTAAGTGGGTCAAAATCGCGCCCAAAGAAGTCGGTTACAAACAAACATACAAACAAAAATACAAAAAAAAAAAAAAAATTATCAAATTACTGTATTGTCATCGGTCCTCAATAAATCTACAAAGTTTGAACAAAATCTGGCCGTTTAAAGTGGGTCAAAATCGCGCCCAAAGAAGTCGGTTACAAAACATACAGGTGAAGCTAATAGAAAGCGTGTAAAAAGCCCTCGCTTCGCTCACTAACGTCATCTTCCGTGCCCCGCAGATATAACGGAGCTGCCCCCGCAGATGGGCTCGCTGTCGCGGCTGTGGTCGCTGAACGCGGCGGGCTGCTCGCTGCAGGAGCCGCTCCGCTCGATGGTGAGCGGCGGCAAGTACAAGTGCACCGACATCGTCGGCTACCTCAAGTCCGTGCTGCATGCCGCCACCAAGTACACCAGGATGAAACTCATGTTCGTCGGGGAACAGGTTAGTTGGGGGCTGATTGGTTGGCGCTCTGATTGGTTGGCGGGCTGATTGGTTGGCGATCTGATTGGTTTACGATCTGATTGGTTGGTTGAAATAGTTTTGTAAATGTATTTGAAAAATCTGTGCATAAATTTCGAAATAAATATTATTGAATTGTGAAAAAATAAATAATTAAAAGTGTTTTATTTTCCTAAATTGACATACATTGATCGTAACATAATAATAGATAGACACTTGACATAAATTGCATTAAAATCTTAAAATATTGATAGTGTTATAGACAAGTAATTGTAGCGCCTGTAGCTCGGCTAGCTACGGTGATCTGACGCGATCATCCCAGCTAAGCAACGCTCGATGCGGACGGTGTTTGGATGGGTGACCATGCACAAGACTGTCGTTTTTCAAGTGGCATTTTTATCTGAGTGCTACTGTGGGTCGGATGACACGTTGTAGGTCCCGGTGAAAGACCTGATATTGGACATTTTCGAATGATCACACTTAACGAAGTTTTGTGCACGTATGCGATAGTGTTTAAATTTTTTTTTAAGTTAGGTTAGGTTCACTATGATGGGTAGTTCCACTGTACATTACATACTCGTACATATTTATAAGTTTGTAATTTGGATGTTTTTTAAGAACTACTCTGTTTGTGGATTTCATAATAAATAATAATAAAATCCTGCAAAACGCCCAGTGTCAAAAGGCTGATTATTATGATGTGCGCCTAAAATATCATTTTTGGAACAGGTGGAATAAACAATAATGTTATCTGTGTTTATATTCCAGGGTATCGGTAAGACGAGTCTATTGGAATGTCTGCGGCAGGAGTCCGCCATACAGCACCGGAGGAAACCCACTGATGTGAGTTTACCTTCAACACTATTATTATAACTCCAGTACAGTAATACCCCGACTTACGCGATAGGTCGCGCCGAGCGCTATCCGCGTAAGTCGGGGTACAATTTTGCATATACATACCTATAAAGTCATGCAAAGTATGTTTAATTGGGACCGGAGACTATAATTTAGGAAATACATTTTAATTTAATTCTAGATAATATGACAAACTATATTAATAAAATGTATAAACACAATCTGTAGTGCGCGGCTTTCAAAATTAAATCGCGTAACTCCGAATTCGCGTAAGTCGAGGTAGCGTAAGTCGGGGTATTACTGTAACTAAAGAAAACATGTGATAGTTCGCCTCCTCTCACTTGCATAACTATATGAGCAAAAGGAAGCGAACTTTCAAATGTTTTTTTTTTAACTGAATCAAGTTATTTAAATCACTTTTGAGTGAGTGGAAACCAATACCTTTCTATTTTGTAGCTTACCTTTGTTTTTATCTTTTCTTTCTTATGTTCCGTTCGACTTTCATTCGTGACAGACTGTCAACAGACAGTGAACATTTTCGTGTATGTTAGTGTCCTTCGCGTTTTAAGTAATACATCGACTTAGCGAAGGCGTTCAATACAAATATATAAAGAGGAATAGTTTGGTATTTTCTTCGATCGAAAATATACTAGTTTAAAGGTAAATGTACTATAGTACCACAAGAGTACCACAAGTAAGAGTGTGGTCTTTGAGTTTGAGGAATTTAAGCGTTATTAGTTTAGTAATACAGTTGAATTTTGTATCGCTCACTGCGTACGGTTATACAATGTTATAGCTGTTATCGCGGAACAAGATAGCTTATGTTTATTACGGCACTAGTCGAAACTCAACCTTAAGATACAGTGGTAAGGTTGATTTGAATTGAATTTTTTTTTTTTTTTGTGACGTAGTATATTGTAATAGATACAATAGTATAGCAAACTCATGCCATTTTTTGTGGTGTGTTTGTATGCAACACTGAATCTGGTATATATTTGATTGAAGGTTTTTTCTTTGTTTGTTTGACGCAAATAGGCTCCGAAACTACTGGACCGATTTGAAAAATTCTTTCACCGTTGGGAAGCTACACTATCCCCGAGTAACATAGGCTATATTTTGTTTCTCTTTGCTACTTAGATTATTTTGTAGCCCGCGCGAAGCCGGGACGATCTGATAGACAATACAATACAACAAATACAAAACTTTATTAGCCCTAAATACGTACAAACGTATAAACGTATGTTACGTTAAAGGCAAGTCATACTACAATAATTACTTAATACTTAAAAACATTAGATAAACAGAATTACATAAACTTACATTTTTCATTAAATAAATATTCTACCCCATTAAATACTACACACAATAGCACTTGTTTTTCATTTCTATTAAATTTAAAATACTACTGTTTACACATGAATAACGATTCTGCAAGCTCCATATTCATATGTTCCCTTACATTATAAAAGGGAATTACTTTCAAAAACTCTTTATTTTCTGTTTAAACATACTACTATTAAGATTAGTTATGTTCTCTGGCAACTTGTTGTACATTAATATTATGTTTGTATAGCATCCCTATTTCTGTACTTTAGCTAGTCTATTTGCTGGTAGAACTTTACCTATCTTCCTACGTAAACAATATGGAACAGCATCTTTTTATTCTGGTACATTTTATTTTCATGAATTTCTAGGTAGTCAGTCAGTTAAAGCGAGGGTGGCTCGGTGGTAATAACGTCTGCTTTTTAATCAGACGGCCCCTGGTTCGATCCAGGCCCTACACCAATGACTTGTTTTTCAAGTTATGTGTGGATTTGCACTCGCTTTACGGTGAAGGAAAACATCGCGAGGAAACCGACATGTTTGAGGACCACAATATCCGAAGACGTGTGTCATCCGCCAACCCGCACTTGGCCAGCGTGGTGGATTATGGCCTATTTCTTTCTCCTCGTGAGGGAAGGCCCCGAGTCCCAACAGTGGGAACGTATAGTGGGCTGCTTATGCTTATGCTAGGTAGTAAGTAATACTTGGAGCTAGCAAAAGCTTTCAATACAGTGTGTGTCCGCAGCACTGGGCCAAGCGGATGGGCAACAAGACATCGAAGAAGAACTTGTCGACAGTGGGTGTCGACATCGGCACGTGGGTGTACGAGAAGCCTCGCTCCTCGCGCCCACCCATCACATTCCGGACCTGGGACTTCGGAGGACAGCACGAGTGAGTACACACTTCTTCTTCTTCGTATGGGCTAAGTGGCCAAGCTCTGGTGTCGAGTTTTCAAGCCGCCCAAAGGCCTCAGACTTGGTTTAACGATTGCTTTTAGTTTTTTTTTTTACACTGAATAGGTCAGCGCTTGACCACAATTGACCTGATGGTAAGCGATATTGAGATCTACGGTGGATCGCGCTTACCTAGAAGGAACCGGTTCACTCTCGCCTTGAAAATCGCTAGATTGTAGTCATTGGGGAACAGGGAATTCGGCAAGGAATTCCAAAGTTTGGCGGTTCGGACAACAAAGGTGGAGGCAAAACGCTTAGTGCGTGCCTTGGGCACCTCAACCGTAAACCGATGCCGCCTTGGCGTTTCCCTGCTCGTCCGGTAGTGGAAGGGGGCGGGGGGAATCACTTCATGTAATTCAGTCGCACACTCGCCGAAATGCAACCGATAGAAGACCGACAGACTGGCAACAATACGGCGGTGCTCTTGGCTCTGCAACCTTGCTTTGCAAAGATTATCATTGCCTATGAGTCTCTTTGCACGAATACCCTTATTTGGATACTCCACACGTGGTCATTGCATCCGACCCACGGATGTAGTGCACGCTTGCTCTACAGTAGATAATAGGCGTGATAACAGATATCAAACTAAGTGATTCTTAATAATAATAAATATTAGGACACATTTTACACACAGTGCTGGTTAGCCCCATACTGAACCATTTCTAGTTCGTATTATGGTTGCTAACACAACTAATATACTACACATACATACATATTTTATAAAGATACATATATAGTATAGTTATATGTATATGTCGCGTGAGACCCAGACATGTCGAACACTAGTGTGAAGAAATACGACAAGTGATGCTTGTACAAATTCTTATTACACAATTACAAGTTATGCGTCCGAGACGTGCGCACACGACGAGCGCTTCTAGTCGACTGTCCCTGCGGCGACCGAGTGCAGGCGTTATATAGTGGTGGGAGCGGCGTGATTCATCTGCACGTGCGCTGACGCGTGACTCAACCGCACGTTGTCATTCGCAATAGGCGGCTGACGCCGACATATATATATATATATATTTTTACTCTAAATAGATCAGTGCTTGACCACAAATTCACCTGATGGTAAGTGTCAATCAGGTATACGGTGAAGCGTGCTGACCTAGAAGGAACCGGTTTACTCTCGCCTTGACAATCAGTTGGTTATATAATGTTTGTGTGTGTGCAGGTACTACGCGACGCACCAGTACTTCCTGTCGCGGCGCGCGCTGTACCTGGTGGTGTGGCGCGCGCCGGACGGGCGGCGCGGGCTGGCGGCCGCGCTGCGCTGGCTGCGCTCCATACAGGCGCGCGCGCCCGCCGCGCCCGTCCTCATGGTCGCCACGCACTACGACCAGATCGCGCAGGTACACTACGTTATACCGTCGCACAGGTACATTACATTATACCATCGGACAGGTACATTACATTATGAGATCTTGCAGGTACACTACATTATGAGATCGTACAGGTACATTTCATTATATGATCGTAAATGACATTATATTATAGGATCGTACAGGTACATCACATTATAGGATCGTACAGGTACATTATATTACAGGTACATTATTAATTAATAAAATTAATAATTAATTGAATTTATATTAGATTATAAAATTGTATAATAATCAATATTATGACGAATTTCTAATTTACTATGTATACCAATAAAGGAGTATTATGAGTATTACATTACATTATATGATTGTACAGGTACATAACATTATAGGATCGTACAGGTACATCACATTAAAGGCTCGTACAGGTAGACTACGTTAAAGAATTGTGCAGGTATCAAACTAGAACTTTTAAATTAACGTATCGTAATATAAAAAAAGAGTGCAAAATATAGATTGTAAGTTTGGCATACGATAAGCTTTAACAGAAAATTAAAGGTTGGTTTTAACTTCATTCAGTACTAATTGTAGTATTGTCTTATTGTTCTCCAGAGTAACCTACCGGAGTCGGAGAGTCCCGAGGCGCTGCAGCGTCTGATCCGGTCCAGCATAATGGGAGCTCCGGACGCGGACAAACTCGGCCTGCCCAGGGTTCTAGACTCAGTGGAGGTATGGACACTGGCTTACTTCTTCTTCGTATGAGCTAAGTGGCCAAGCTCTGGTGTCGAGAGTTTTCAAGACGCCCTAAGGCCTCTGGCTAGGCTTAACGACTGTTTGTACTAAGACTAACGACCTACAATTTATCGTGACATCTGACCCACGGTAGCGCTCAGATGATAAACGACAGTCACGTGTGCATGGTCACCCATCCAAACACCGTCCGCACCGACCGTTGCTTAGCTTCGATGATTGCGTCAGATCACCTCAGCTAGCTTACTAATAGACTATCGTGCCTATAACTCTTTGTAAATACTATAACTTTGACATTATATAAAACCTTGACATATTATTATTAATGACATTTTTTTATTTTTGTATACTTATAATCTTTTGACATTTCTTTTAAATACTATTGCCTAGCTGTAAATCATAGTGGGAAATTAACTTATAAATTTACAAATAGATGACAAAATTAAATATTTAGTGTACTTCCGCTGTGATCCGAAATCCAAATTAAGACAAGTAAAGGAAAAATCAACTAAGTTCAATTAACCAAGCTTAATTAACTAAGATTAATTAACTTAGATCAATTAACTAAGATTAATTAAGATTAACGTTACCTATCACAGTTCGGAAATTCTTAACTCTACACGTGTTTCGCCTAACCACAAGGCATCATCAGGAGATGCTGACTCTTCGAACGACAAGTCGAGTCTCTCGACTTGTCGTTCGAAGAGTACGTACACAACCTTATCGTAAATAAAAAATATTTGTATTTTTTTTGTGTGTCAGGTGTCTTGCAGCACGCGGCACAACGTGCGTCTGCTGGCCGACATCATCTACACCGCCGCCTACAGCGTCAAGCCGCCAGGTCACACACACACACACACACATACACACACACACTGCACTAAACCACAATACTGAAGCCACCATATAAACTCTCTCGAATCACTCTATCTATTAAAAAAAAAACGCAACAAAATCCGATGCGTAGTTTTAAAGATTTAAACATACAAAGCAGCGAACAATAGAATAGAATAAACTAAATAGAATAAACGGAAGAGTAAACTATATACAATTGCCGCTTGGAATTTGTATCCATCTACGCAAACAATTATACTGCTATCCTAACGAAACACACACAAAGCTCGCACGCGATTGGTCGCATCAAGGTCACGCCACCGATACTAGCCGCGCGGGTGGCTGTTTTGCCCCGCCCACCGCGGTATTTCACGCGTGGACGGTGGAACCATTGTATCGGTTAAGTTACCATTCTATTCATTCTAGTTCCGTAACTATTCCGTAACATTATAACACCTCGTCTCTCTTTCTATGTGTACGTTCTAGGAATTGGTTGCCTGGAAGAGATTTTAGCTTTTAACGATAAGGTCACCAATTAAGGCACTAGTTTTTAAATACCTTTTTTCTGCGTTTTTGTAATTATTTTTAGTATGTGTTTTAATAAAGTGTTAATCTATCTATCTAATTCGCTGCTTATCGGAGTAAAAATTAAATATTGTCGGAATCATTCTAAGATTAGCTGGATAGCCGTCCTGTTGTCTATGTGTAATAGTGTATTCATGTGTCTTTGTCTTCAAAACAATTTTTTAGACTTTTTAGTCTAGAACCCTATAATTTGGTGGCGATTCAGCGGCACACACGACTAAACTAAATTTAAAGAAGCCCCGTCTCTTTTCATCTTAGGTGGCCAGATAGAGTCGGCACGTTCTGATCCACAGACAAAACAACTAAAATCACGTCAAATATGGAATGTGCAGGCAGTTTTAGAGGTGATACAAGTGCGTTTTAAAGTTGCCTATATTTTCTACATTTGACGTGATTTTAGTCGTTTTGTCTATGGTGCAGAACGTGCCGTCTCTTTCTGGCCACCTAAGATGAAAAGAAACGGAGCTTCTTTAAATTTAGTTTAGTCGTGTGTGCCGCTGAGTCGCCACCATTGGTTGTTAAATAAATTACAGTTAAATACAATGTGGTAATGACAGCAACAGAGTCACAATGTGGTAATGACAGCAACAGAGTCACAATGTGGTCATGACAGCAACAGAGTCACAATGTGGTAATGACAGCAACAGAGTCACAATGTGGTCATGACAGCACTAGAGTCACATTGTGGTCATGCCAGCACTAGAGTCACATTGTGGTCATGCCAGCACTATAGTCACATTGTGGTCATGCCAGCACTAGAGTCACAATGTGGTCATGACAGCACTAGAGTCACAATGTGGTCATGCCAGCACTAGAGTCACAATGTGGTCATGCCAGCACTAGTGTGACAGCAATGGTAGCAGTGTAACAGTGTGTGTGTGTGTGTCTGGTGCAGGCAGCAAGGAGCCGCTGCTGGAGCAGCAGGTGCCGGCGTCGTACCTGGCGCTGGAGGAGTGCGTGGCGACGCTCGCGCGGGACCTGCCCGACCCCGTGCTGCGCCACGCCGACTACAGGCGCCTGGTGACTCGCAGCTCTTATCACAACACATACAGTCATAAACTATACTATACCATCACATGGCATACCATGCCATGACATGCCATCATATGCTATTCCATTCCATGACATGCCATCATATGCTATTCCATTCCATGACATGCCGTCATATGCTATTCCATTCCATGACATGCCGTCATATGCTATTCCATTCCATGACATGCTGTCATATGCTATTCCATTCCATGACATGCCATCATACTATACCATCATATGCCATGCCAAACTATTAATTCATTTACTAGCAGTTGCCCGCCGCTTTGTCCGCGTGTATGTCGCTTAGTTTCATAATTTTAATTTAACCATTTAATGACTACCATACTACCATAATATTTATCAAAACTTTTACTTGATAAATAAAGAACTTTCCATATAAACTTTCACCCCCCATTACAAACCCTTAGTTCATCCCTGGCAAAAAAAATCTTGACCATTATTTTTAATTTTACACAAACTATACATATTCCAAATTTCATAGCTGGAAGTTCAAAAACAAAGAAGTTTCATACAAATTGTTTTACCCCCTTTCACCCCCTTAGGGGTAGTTTGACAATTTCCGACCTGTACTTTGACTACTTGGGATCTATAGTTTGACAATTTGGAACCTGCAGTTTGACAATTAGAGACACAAAGTCCATTGAGTATAATTTTCATACACAGTATTCAGAAAAAAAAAATATATAGTGGCACTAGAAATACTTTTTCTTTGAAAGTTTCAGCTTTCTAGCTATTACGGTTTCTGAGATACAGCCTGGAGACAGACAGACATATCTATTGTAGCGGAGTTAGTCCCGTTTCTTCCTTGGAGTACGGGAGCCTAAAAGTGTTTTTTTTGTAGAGAAGTGTACTGCATATATGTGACATGTGTGTGTGTGTGTGTGTGTCAGGTGCGGCAGTACATGAGCGCGCGCGGTCACAAGTGGCTCCGCGAGGCGGCCGAGCTGCATCACGCCACCATGTTCCTGCACGACAACGGTATGCCTTCTTATGTGTATGTCGCATGATGCCTAGACATGTCAAACACTACAGGACGCCGATGTGAAGAAAATACGACAAGTGATGATTGTCCAAACATTTATTACACAATTACACGAGCGCCGGACACGTGCGCACACGGCGAGCGCTTGTAGCCGACTGTCCCCGCGGCGGCCGAGTGCGGGGGTGGGGGGCGCCGTGACTCAACCCCACGTGCGCTGACTCGTGACTCAACCGCACGTGCATTTTTGTAATAGGCGGCTGACGCCGACATAGATGTTCTAAGCGTTTTGCGTCGACCTATATAATTAAATAAATATTAGGGCACATTTCACACACATCTGCTCTATACTGAACTATTTCTACTTTGTATTAGGGTTGCTAACACAACTGACATACTATATAACAAGCTGACCCGGCAAACGTTGTTTTGCCTCACTTAGGGGTATGAAAAATAGATAGTGTAGCTTATATGACACGTTCGTAGATTTACCATAGCTGCGCCATCTATTGATTACTCACTCAACCCAGTCGAAAGGTATCGACATCTGTTAGAATCATTTGGAATTAACAGATAATTGTGACTGTCAAATAATATCAGACAATAATTAGCAAGAAATTAAAATTGAGACTATAATTTGAGACAAACATTGTGACACGAGATTTATATATATTAAGATTACAGTACTGTAAACACAGCACAGTACAGTATATACTTTATATCAATACATATATTGCCAACCAGAGTATTTCAAGTCCGATTCCTGGCACGGCCAACATCTTTGTGCGCAGCTAAATTTGTTGGCTATCAGTCTGGGTGTTAGGATATATTGATAAAAAGTATGTATGTATGTTTGTATATTTAGTACATCATTTGTGATAGCAACCATAACACAAACTAGAAATGGTTTATAGAAGACAAAATTAAATATTTAGTGTACTTCCGCTGTGATCCGAAATCCAAATTAAGACAAGTAAAGGAAAAATTAACTTAGAAAAATTAAGATTAACGTTACCTATCACAATTCGGAAATTCTTAACTCTACACGTGTTTCGCCTAACCACAAGGCATCATTAGGAGATGCTGACTCTTCGAACGACAAGTCGAGAGTGAGGCGCCGCGCTCACCGCACCTGCTTATAAAGGAGCGCATGACTCATCCCCCACCACGCGACCGTTAAACCGTTATGACTCAACTCTTGTGAAAAATCCTCTTTAAGGCCGATTTGTGTGAAAAATAAAGAATGATGATGATGATGATGGAGAGTGTGTGTGGCAGGCGTGTTGCTGCACTACGACGACGCGACGCTGAAGGAGCTGTACTTCCTGCGGCCGCAGTGGCTGTGCGACGTGCTGGCGCATGTCGTCACCGTCAGGGAGATCAACCCCTTCGCGCACCAAGGTACGCCATCTATATCTACTACTATACTACTAGCTGACCGGCAAACGTTGTTTTGCCTCACTTAGGGGTACAGCGCCATCCATTGATTACTTACTCAACCCAGTCGAAAGGTATCGATATCAGTTAGAATCTTTTGGAGTGAACAGATAATTGTGACTGTCAAATAATAACAGACAATCATTAGCAATACATTAAAATTGCGACTATAATTTGAGATTTAAACTATCCTATCTCTCAAGTTGGATCGAACTGCACATGGTGTGCGAGTTTTATTATTATCGGTTAAGTGGTTTAGGAGTCCATTGAAAACAAACATTGTGACACGAGATTTATATATATTAAGAAAATTGTAATGATATTATGTTACTAGAATATAATTGAAAATTGACATGGATACATATCATATATTATTATAATGATATTATATTATTTGACTGTAACTTTGGTGTTATCAATAAATGATTTGTATTAGTATTTGAGTGCGCCGGCAGAGGAAAACCACGAGTTGTTGTGCCTCATCTCCTCGGGTATAGTTCTGGTAACGAGCTGTGTGTGGTGCTGCAGGCATCATGAAGGTGGAGGAGCTGGCGCACGTGTTCAAGGCGTCCCCGCAGCTGGCGCGCGGCGAGGAGGCGAGCTCGCTGGGGCTGTCGCTGCTCAACAAGTTCGAGCTGGCGCTGTGCTGGGACGCGCGCGTGCTGCTCGTGCCCGCGCTGCTGCCGCCGCACGAGCCCGCGCACCCGCAGGTACCCCCCTCCCCCCCTTGCCAGCGCGCGGCGAGGAGGCGAGCTCGCTGGGGCTGTCGCTGCTCAACAAGTTCGAGCTGGCGCTGTGCTGGGACGCGCGCGTGCTGCTCGTGCCCGCGCTGCTGCCGCCGCACGAGCCCGCGCACCCGCAGGTACCCCCCTCCCCCCCTTGCCAGCGCGCGGCGAGGAGGCGAGCTCGCTGGGGCTGTCGCTGCTCAACAAGTTCGAGCTGGCGCTGTGCTGGGACGCGCGCGTGCTGCTCGTGCCCGCGCTGCTGCCGCCGCACGAGCCCGCGCACCCGCAGGTACCCCCCTCCCCCCCTTGCCAGCGCGCGGCGAGGAGGCGAGCTCGCTGGGGCTGTCGCTGCTCAACAAGTTCGAGCTGGCGCTGTGCTGGGACGCGCGCGTGCTGCTCGTGCCCGCGCTGCTGCCGCCGCACGAGCCCGCGCACCCGCAGGTACCCCCCTCCCCCCCTTGCCAGCGCGCGGCGAGGAGGCGAGCTCGCTGGGGCTGTCGCTGCTCAACAAGTTCGAGCTGGCGCTGTGCTGGGACGCGCGCGTGCTGCTCGTGCCCGCGCTGCTGCCGCCGCACGAGCCCGCGCACCCGCAGGTACCCCCCTCCCCCCCTTGCCAGCGCGCGGCGAGGAGGCGAGCTCGCTGGGGCTGTCGCTGCTCAACAAGTTCGAGCTGGCGCTGTGCTGGGACGCGCGCGTGCTGCTCGTGCCCGCGCTGCTGCCGCCGCACGAGCCCGCGCACCCGCAGGTACCCCCCTCCCCCCCTTGCCAGCGCGCGGCGAGGAGGCGAGCTCGCTGGGGCTGTCGCTGCTCAACAAGTTCGAGCTGGCGCTGTGCTGGGACGCGCGCGTGCTGCTCGTGCCCGCGCTGCTGCCGCCGCACGAGCCCGCGCACCCGCAGGTACCCCCCTCCCCCCCTTGCCAGCGCGCGGCGAGGAGGCGAGCTCGCTGGGGCTGTCGCTGCTCAACAAGTTCGAGCTGGCGCTGTGCTGGGACGCGCGCGTGCTGCTCGTGCCCGCGCTGCTGCCGCCGCACGAGCCCGCGCACCCGCAGGTACCCCCCTCCCCCCCTTGCCAGCGCGCGGCGAGGAGGCGAGCTCGCTGGGGCTGTCGCTGCTCAACAAGTTCGAGCTGGCGCTGTGCTGGGACGCGCGCGTGCTGCTCGTGCCCGCGCTGCTGCCGCCGCACGAGCCCGCGCACCCGCAGGTACCCCCCTCCCCCCCTTGCCAGCGCGCGGCGAGGAGGCGAGCTCGCTGGGGCTGTCGCTGCTCAACAAGTTCGAGCTGGCGCTGTGCTGGGACGCGCGCGTGCTGCTCGTGCCCGCGCTGCTGCCGCCGCACGAGCCCGCGCACCCGCAGGTACCCCCCTCCCCCCCTTGCCAGCGCGCGGCGAGGAGGCGAGCTCGCTGGGGCTGTCGCTGCTCAACAAGTTCGAGCTGGCGCTGTGCTGGGACGCGCGCGTGCTGCTCGTGCCCGCGCTGCTGCCGCCGCACGAGCCCGCGCACCCGCAGGTACCCCCCTCCCCCCCTTGCCAGCGCGCGGCGAGGAGGCGAGCTCGCTGGGGCTGTCGCTGCTCAACAAGTTCGAGCTGGCGCTGTGCTGGGACGCGCGCGTGCTGCTCGTGCCCGCGCTGCTGCCGCCGCACGAGCCCGCGCACCCGCAGGTACCCCCCTCCCCCCCTTGCCAGCGCGCGGCGAGGAGGCGAGCTCGCTGGGGCTGTCGCTGCTCAACAAGTTCGAGCTGGCGCTGTGCTGGGACGCGCGCGTGCTGCTCGTGCCCGCGCTGCTGCCGCCGCACGAGCCCGCGCACCCGCAGGTACCCCCCTCCCCCCCTTGCCAGCGCGCGGCGAGGAGGCGAGCTCGCTGGGGCTGTCGCTGCTCAACAAGTTCGAGCTGGCGCTGTGCTGGGACGCGCGCGTGCTGCTCGTGCCCGCGCTGCTGCCGCCGCACGAGCCCGCGCACCCGCAGGTACCCCCCCTCCCCCCCTTGCCAGCGCGCGGCGAGGAGGCGAGCTCGCTGGGGCTGTCGCTGCTCAACAAGTTCGAGCTGGCGCTGTGCTGGGACGCGCGCGTGCTGCTCGTGCCCGCGCTGCTGCCGCCGCACGAGCCCGCGCACCCGCAGGTACCCCCCTCCCCCCCTTGCCAGCGCGCGGCGAGGAGGCGAGCTCGCTGGGGCTGTCGCTGCTCAACAAGTTCGAGCTGGCGCTGTGCTGGGACGCGCGCGTGCTGCTCGTGCCCGCGCTGCTGCCGCCGCACGAGCCCGCGCACCCGCAGGTACCCCCCTCCCCCCCTTGCCAGCGCGCGGCGAGGAGGCGAGCTCGCTGGGGCTGTCGCTGCTCAACAAGTTCGAGCTGGCGCTGTGCTGGGACGCGCGCGTGCTGCTCGTGCCCGCGCTGCTGCCGCCGCACGAGCCCGCGCACCCGCAGGTACCCCCCTCCCCCCCTTGCCAGCGCGCGGCGAGGAGGCGAGCTCGCTGGGGCTGTCGCTGCTCAACAAGTTCGAGCTGGCGCTGTGCTGGGACGCGCGCGTGCTGCTCGTGCCCGCGCTGCTGCCGCCGCACGAGCCCGCGCACCCGCAGGTACCCCCCTCCCCCCCTTGCCAGCGCGCGGCGAGGAGGCGAGCTCGCTGGGGCTGTCGCTGCTCAACAAGTTCGAGCTGGCGCTGTGCTGGGACGCGCGCGTGCTGCTCGTGCCCGCGCTGCTGCCGCCGCACGAGCCCGCGCACCCGCAGGTACCCCCCTCCCCCCCTTGCCAGCGCGCGGCGAGGAGGCGAGCTCGCTGGGGCTGTCGCTGCTCAACAAGTTCGAGCTGGCGCTGTGCTGGGACGCGCGCGTGCTGCTCGTGCCCGCGCTGCTGCCGCCGCACGAGCCCGCGCACCCGCAGGTACCCCCCCTCCCCCCCTTGCCAGCGCGCGGCGAGGAGGCGAGCTCGCTGGGGCTGTCGCTGCTCAACAAGTTCGAGCTGGCGCTGTGCTGGGACGCGCGCGTGCTGCTCGTGCCCGCGCTGCTGCCGCCGCACGAGCCCGCGCACCCGCAGGTACCCCCCTCCCCCCCTTGCCAGCGCGCGGCGAGGAGGCGAGCTCGCTGGGGCTGTCGCTGCTCAACAAGTTCGAGCTGGCGCTGTGCTGGGACGCGCGCGTGCTGCTCGTGCCCGCGCTGCTGCCGCCGCACGAGCCCGCGCACCCGCAGGTACCCCCCTCCCCCCCTTGCCAGCGCGCGGCGAGGAGGCGAGCTCGCTGGGGCTGTCGCTGCTCAACAAGTTCGAGCTGGCGCTGTGCTGGGACGCGCGCGTGCTGCTCGTGCCCGCGCTGCTGCCGCCGCACGAGCCCGCGCACCCGCAGGTACCCCCCTCCCCCCCTTGCCAGCGCGCGGCGAGGAGGCGAGCTCGCTGGGGCTGTCGCTGCTCAACAAGTTCGAGCTGGCGCTGTGCTGGGACGCGCGCGTGCTGCTCGTGCCCGCGCTGCTGCCGCCGCACGAGCCCGCGCACCCGCAGGTACCCCCCTCCCCCCCTTGCCAGCGCGCGGCGAGGAGGCGAGCTCGCTGGGGCTGTCGCTGCTCAACAAGTTCGAGCTGGCGCTGTGCTGGGACGCGCGCGTGCTGCTCGTGCCCGCGCTGCTGCCGCCGCACGAGCCCGCGCACCCGCAGGTACCCTCTCCCACCTTGCAACCACCGGGGTGAAGTTGGCAGCCTATAATTGTGCATCCCCCCCTTTAACAGCAACAGTGTGAAGTTGGCAGCCTATAATTGTGCATCCCCCCCTTTAACAGCACCAGTGTGAAGTTGGCAGCCTATAATTGTGCATCCCCCCCTTTAACAGCACCAATGTGAAGTTGGCAGCCTATAATTGTGCATCCCCCCTTTAACAGCACCAGTCTGAAGTTGGCAGCCTATAATTGTGCATCCCCCCTTACCAGCACCTGTGTGAAGTTAGCAGCCTACAATTGTGTATCCCCCTCCTTGCCAGCACTGGTGTTAAGTTAGCAGCCTATAATTGTCTAATTATCTTATATTTAATTATCCCCCCCTTTATTAGCAACAGTGTGAAGTCGGTAACCTATAATTGTGCATCCCCCTTTAGCAGCACCGCTGTGAAGTTGGCAGCCAAAAATTAGTTTATTACCTAAACATTAATTAAATAATAACATATATAATTTAAAAACTGTATAATCAAGTATATTTGTGATATAAAAGCGCCATCTCCCTGCGGCTTGTGTAACTACAATGTTTAATCAAGTATGTGTAGGTATATATTAGCGCCGGCTCCCGGCGTCGCATGTGACCGCTGCGTGTTGTAGTTGCAGCTGCGCGCGCGGCACGCGGCGGGCACGCCCCGGCGCGCGTGGCCGCACGCGGCGCCCAGCCTCGCGCCGCTCCCCGCGCCCGCGCCCCCGCCCCCGCCCCTCGCTCGCCCCACTGACTCCCCCACGCTCATCTGTGAGTATTCTGCTCCTTACCAATGACTATAAAATGAATTCAACACTATAAACTTAACATGTATAATTATTCTTTGCTGTTTAGTAACTTAATTTGTGTCTGTTCAAATTTATTTTTAAAGATATTGATATAAATAATGTACTATTAAATTAAATTGTGTGTACCCATACTACCTATTGTATCTTGTTTAAATAAAGTGTGAAGGAGCAAATTGAAAACCAGCACTGGGGTACCTCATACCGCTTAGCATTCAGCATAATGCTGGAGCATTATGCTGAATTTGCTCCTTTTGTGCACATAGGCTTATTTTATAATAATGAGAAATTGTATAAATGTATATTTTTTTTTTCTGTGCACAATAAATAATTTTCTTTCTTTCTTTCTTACTCTTATTTTATTTTATTTTTATAAAACGAACAAACAATTATGAAAAATAAATAAGAGTAGAATAATAAAGTTAAAAGTTATCAATTATGGTTTCACGTCGATACCAATATTATAAGAGGAAAATTTTGTTTTTTGTTAATATGTTTTTTTACACAGCCAACGTACGCTCGCGATGATGGCTGCGCCCGCACTGCCTACTCCACCGATTAATTACCCCTGCGAGCCACAGCGCATTTAAATTGTTTTTTTTTTGTGTTCAAATTTGTTTATCATTCATAATTATTGTTAGACACGGGAGTTAAAATGACAAACAATTTATTTGTTTTTTTTTCTATACCAATATTATAAAGAGGAAAATTTTGTTTGTTTGTTTGACGCGAATAGGCTCCGAAACTACGATGCTGTTTACATTGTTACATGTATACGGGTACATATGGACCTCCATGGAGCCCAAGGAAAAGACATAGAGCATACACCTGTCGGGATAAATATTGCAAGTCAACCTTTGGAAAGAGACATTACAATAACGTTGACTCGATAGATTTATCTCTGTTGCATGAAAAAAGTAATGTATGACAGAGATAACACAATATAAAACCCATTGTCTCCTTCCAAACATTGATGTGCCGTATTTATTGTTGAGTACTGTACGAGGCGCTTTACAGTTATGTGCTTTTTGATAGTATATCATTGTTTGATTTGATTGTTTGATTGTATAAGTATAGTGGCAATAAAATGTATATGTGTGTTGTGTGTGTAGCGGAGGGCGCAGGGGGCGTGCAGGTGTCGGGGCGCGCGGGGGCCGCGCTGCGGCGGCTGCTGCTGGTGACGTACGTGCCGTGCGGCTTCTGGCCGCGGCTCTGCACGCGCCTGCTGGCTGACGCCGAGCTGGCGCGCGCGCCCACACACCTCTACACCGCCTCGCACGAGGTCAGTCACTCCACCCCCCCTAGCGGGAGACTGTTAGTCACTCCATCCCCTCTAGCGGAGACTGCAAGTCTCTCCCCGCCAGCGGAGGCTACAAGTCACTCCATCCCCCCTTGAAGAGACTGCAAGTCACTCCACCTCCCCTAGCGGAGACTGTTAGTCACTCCACCCCTCCTAGCGGAGACTGCAAGTCACTCCACCCCCCCTAGCGGAGACTGCGACTTACTCCACCCCCTCTAGCGGAGACTGCGAGTCACTCCACCCCCCCTAGCGGAGACTGCGAGTCACTCCATCCCCCCCTAGCGGAGACTGCGACTCACTCCACCCCCCTTGTGGAGATTGCAAGTCACTCCACCCCCCCTAGCGGAGACTGTAAGTCACTCCACCCCTCCTAACGGAGACTGTAAGTCACTCCACCCCCCTAGCGGAGACTGCAAGTCACTCCACCCCCCCTAGCGGAGACTGCAAGTCATTCCAACCCCCCTTGTGGAGATCGTAAGTCACTCCACCCCTAATAGAGACTGCAAGTCACTCCATCCCCTCTAGCGGAGACTGTAAGTCACTCCACCCTTCCTAGCGGAGACAGCAAGTCTCTCCAACCCCTCCTAGCGGAGACTGCGAGTCACTCCATCCCCCCTTGTGAAGACTGAAAGTCACTCCAACCCCTAAGCGGAGGCTACAAGTCACTCCACCCTCCCTAGCGGAGACTGTAAGTCACTCCACCCCTCCTAGCGGAGACTGTAAGTCACTCCACCCCTCCTAGCGGAGACTGTAAGTCACTCCACCCCTCCTAGCGGAGACTGTAAGTCACTCCACCCCTCCTAGCGGAGACTGTAAGTCACTCCACCCCTCCTAGCGGAGACTGTAAGTCACTCCACCCCTAACAGAGGCTGCAAGTCACTCCAACCCCTCTTAGCGGAGACTGTTAGTCACTTCACCCCTAACAGAGGCTGCAAGTCGCGAAGCGAAGGCTAACATGTAGTCTACAGCACTGTCACCATGCAAGTTGCAGCTCATCCCGCCGTGTTCCAGCTGGAGAGCGACGACTCGATCTCGCGCGCGCTGGACCTGAACTGGGGCTGGAAGCTGTGGAGTAAGGGGCTGAAGCTGGTGTGCGGGCCGCTCACTCTGCTCTCGCTGCGGGAACTGCCTCCCAAGTACGACCCCCTGCTCGGCGCCACCAGCCCGGCGGATGATGGGGACCGGGAGGGGGGAATCAGGTGGGTGCCATCATCATCATCAGTTATCACTTTTAAATACGAGAATGACCTCTGTGTGCGATTTTCGATTTTGAATGATGATTTCTTTTTATTCAGAACGTTATATTATGGAGCGAACAAAACTTAGAAAGCTTAATATTTAACTTCATTTTAGAATAACTTTTTAGAATAACTTTTTAGGGGAACTCTTTTAATTATCACTACATTTAATTTTAATTCAATCTTTTAAATATCATTATATTTAATTTTAATTCAATCTTTTAATAATCACTACATTTAATTTTAATTCAATCTTTTAATTATCACTACATTTAATTGTAATTCAATCTTTTAATTATCACTACATTTAATTTTAATTCAATCTTTTAATAATCACTACATTTAATTTTAATTCAATCTTTTAATTATCACTACATTTAATTGTAATTCAATCTTTTAATTATCACTACATTTAATTTTAATTCAATCTTTTAAATATCATTATATTTAATTTTAATTCAATCTTTTAATAATCACTACATTTAATTTTAATTCAATCTTTTAATTATCACTACATTTAATTTTAATTCAATCTTTTAATTACCACTACATTTAATTTTAATTCAATCTTTTAATTATCACTACATTTAATTTTAATTCAATCTTTTAATTATCACTACATTTAATTTTAATTCAATGTTTTAATTATCAATACATTTAATTTTAATTCAATCTTTTAATTATCACTACATTTAATTTTAATTCAATCTTTTAATTACCACTACATTTAATTTTAATTCAATATTTTAATTACCACTACATTTAATTTTAATTCAATCTTTTAATTATCACTACATTTAATTTTAATTAAATCTTTTAATTATCGCTACATTTAAAGGTAATTCAATCTTTTAATTATCACTACATTTAATTGTAATTCAATCTTTTAATTATCACTACATTTAATTGTAATTCAATCTTTTAATTATCACTACATTTAATTGTAATTCAATCTTTTAATTATTACTACATTTAATTGTAATTCAATCTTTTAATTATCACTACGTTTAATTTTAATTCAATCTTTTAATTATCATTTCATTTTATATTATTTTTTTTTTACTTGTTAAAACTCCGTGCCCCATTTTAATATAGCTCACCCAACATATTTATTATTTATTTATTTATTTATTTATTCATCAAATTAGCACCGCACAGACGAGTTACACTAATGATAAATTTTATACAATACACCAATTCATACAAATTTAAATGAACTTAAACATAACATAAAAACAAAATTTAAATAATTTATACACAATCGAAAAAAAAAAAATACTATACAAATACAAATTAAAAATGTCAATATAATGTAAAAAAAAAAATATCCTTGTCAAATTATTAAAACAGAAATTATTAACATATTATTGTAGATTTTCTTGTGTATGCAGATTCACAATATTTTATGCAGTTGTTTAAGATACTTCTCCAGCAATCGTCAAATATATCAGCAGCTGGGTTAGCGTCAATGAGCTGATTAAGTGCGGTAAGGGAGCGCGGTATCGGTGACACCTCGTGACTAACCGTTCTGCAACGGGAATGCGCAAAAAGTTTCTGGTTACCGCGTACGTGGTGGTTCGGAATAAATCATGTATATGATATATATAAATGTATACGGTAAATAAAATAGTGTGTTGTGTGTGTGTCAGCAAGCTGCGAGTCCGGCAGGAGGGGTCGTGGTGCGAGCTGGACGTGCAGTGCACGGCGTGCATCGAGATAATGCTGCCGGCGCAGGTCGCCGTGGCGCGCCGGGACGACGGCTTGCCCATCGCTGGATACCAGGTCAGATATTTATACCTTTATTTCAGGCAACAGAAAACCCATAACTATGTTCTGCTTTTTAGTAAAAGTCTAGCTAAATGGAGCATTCTTATCATTTACAATACCTTTATTTATACCTTTCTTTCAGGCAATTTTTTTTGGACACATTTTACACACGGCTGGTTAACCCCATACTGAACCATTTCTAGTTCGTGTTATGGTTGCTAACACAACTGATATACTACATATACATACATACAATATGTATATATAGGTACATATGGACGACCTCGTTGGCGTAAAGGTTACCATGCCGGACTGCCAATCAGAAGGTTCCGGGTTCGATTCCCGGCCTGGTCAACATCTTTGTGCTTAACTAAATTTGTTGGCTGTGTGTTAAATATGTATCTATATATAATATGTATGTATGTATATGTAGTATATCAGTTGTGTTCGCTACCATAATACGAACTAAATATGTCCAAATATAAAAAAATATTGTTACGTGCTGGACGGGGCACTCGGGATAAATGTTTGGGTATATCACTAAAACGTCGGTTTCGTGGATAACTAGGATTTATTAAGTATGGAATCCCCACGCTGATACGTGTCTGGTCTTCCAACTCGTCGAAACGTCCAAATCATAATCAGTCGCAATCCTTGTTCCTCGCCGGAGTCGTACACTCGTAGTCACTAATCGCACTTTTCGCTCGGGGTATCGCTCGGAGTTAACTCTCCGACATCTCACAGATAACTGCCCTCCGATCGTTCCGTCCGCTCTTTTATACTCGATCATACAAGCTCTCGTAAGTTCTAAGTATATATCGAACGTTCGGAACTATTCGCCCGAAGGCCTTTAATACATGTAACCATACGTTTATACTTGGCTTTTTATATATGTAACCATACGTTTATACTTGGCTTTTTATATATGTAACCATACGTTTATATTTGGCTTTTTATACATGTAACCATACGTTTATACTTGGCTTTTTATACATGTAACCATACGTTTATACTTGGCTTTTTATACATGTAACCATACGTTTATACTTGGCTTTTTATATATGTAACCATACGTTTATACTTGGCTTTTTATACATGTAACCATACGTTTAAGAAATGTTAAATTGTTAACCTTATTATAGATTTGTTATAGAATTATAATGTGTTTTTTTCTCTTGTTTGCAGAGTATCAGCATGGAGCCGAACCCCGAGGTGCTGGCCCGTGTGCTGGCTCTAGTGTCAGATCACGTCGACCTGCTGCTCGAGGACTGGTACCCTTCGCTAGGTGAGCTAAGGACATTCTTTTTAACACTAGCTGCGCCCGCTGATTTACCCGTAGTGATATAAGATATAAATAGCCTATTCACAGAACTAAATCAGCTTCTTTTCTCTTTTTAATGATGGCGATTCAGCGGCACACACGACTAAACTAAATTTAACAAAAGCCCCGTCTCTTTTCATCTTAGGTGGCCAGAAAGAGACGACACGTTCCGCACCAAAGACAAAACAACTAAAAAAGGACAAATTAACTAAGATTAACGTTACCTATCACAATTCGGAAATTCTTAACTCTACACGTTTTCGCCTAACCACAAGGCATCATCAGGAGATGCTGACTCTTCGAACGACAAGTCGAGAGTGAGGCGCCGCGCTCACCGCACCTGATTATAAAGGGGCGCATCTACCCCCACCACGCGACCGTTAAACCGTTATGACTCAACTCTCGTGCTACCGGCTTGTCGACTAATGACTCGCAAAAGCGGTGACGTCACTAGGTTTGTTTCATCATTCAGCAATGTACATACTTGATATCACAGCGGAAGTACACTAAATATTTAATTTTGTCTTCTATATCGTTATACACTCTGGCCCGGTATTTTCCCTACACGCGTGAGCGCCTTTATTGCTGACACTGCGTCTCGCTCGCCGCGCCAGGGCGCATTCCTTAGATAAGAGCGCCGATCGAGGCTCTAGTTTTAAGTTAGAATTAACAGATTAGTTTTAACCAGTGCATCGAGCACACCTAGTTTTAAATTAGAATAAATTAGAATTAAGCCTGTGCATCGAGTCACACTTAGTATTAACTTTTACATTTAAATAAAAAATACTTTTTAAAAAGGTGTTTTCGGTCTCCCGATACTTGTCTATATACATAACATATTTACAATAGTGTGTTTGTTACTAATGTATGTGTATGTGTGTGTGTGTGTGTGTGCAGGCACTCGATTCGTGCACACGTCGGAGGGCCGGTGCCTCATCACGCGGGTGGTGCCGTGCCCCGCGTGTCTCCGGGACGCGGAGGAGCGTCGGGAGAATCACGATCTCATGCAGGTATTGAATATTACATATTTTTACACGGAAGAAAATCTGAAATATTGATTGGGTGGTTTTCGAAGCACGGGTGAACCGGTTTTTTTGGTAAGCGCGATCTACCTTAGATCATACTATCGCTTGCTATCAAGTGAATTATGATCAAACGCAACCCATTTATGTGATCTGAAATTAAATGTACCTAGATATTCAAAAAGTTTTTTAATTTCATTATATGTATATTGTTTGTATTGTTTAAACAAAGTGTTACTATGTGTGATGGACTTTCAGGATAAGCATTTTTATTCTTATCTGCTCATATTTATATATCATAGCTGTTTGTTTGTCCAATCAAAATAAAATAAATGACATTTATTGATTTTACATTTGATTAGAATTTTCCTTTCCCCTCGGCTGGAATTCTCTATTGCCGGACTTAGCTTTAAAAAAACGTTTATAAATAAAACTGACGATCAGCCTTTTGTATAACCAGCGAACTAGTATAAATAGATTAGTAACTTGGCCGATGAAATGGTTCCACGCGTAATCGTTAAATACCGCGGTGGGCGGGGCAAAACAGCTACCTGCGCGCGTCCCACAGAGCTTTGTGTGTGTGTGTTTCGTTGGGATAACAGTATAATTGTGTGCGTAGATGGATTCAAATTCTAAGCGGCAATTGTATGGAGTTACTCTTCCGTTTATTCTAGTTCGCTACGTAACTGTTGAAACAGAACCCTGACGTAGCTGTTCCACGTCACGTGGTTGGACTCCAAAGCCAAGACAGGCCAACGTAGCCTTATCGGACCCAGGTGTGCTCGAGACGCGACTGGACGCAGCCTTGCACCCAGTAACAACCTCCCTGAGTTCAGAGGACTCAGCGCCCAGCCCTGCCAAAGAGGGACTCCTCGAGGGCAGTGCCCATCCTCCTCACTAGAGCGGGAGGAAGAAAATATCAAACGAAACGGTTGGACTCGTTTTGATGTTGACGTGTTGTCGTTCCAGCAAGCGTTCCGGCGGCTGGAGCTGGGCGGCGGCGCGGCGGGCGCGGAGCCCCGGCCCCGCCACTCGCAGGACTCGCGCGCCTCCGACGGGGACAGCGGCGTCGGCGCCGACTCCAACGGTAACTTAGAACGCCTATATGTATGTTAGTGCAAAAAGGCTCATAGGCAATGACAATCTTTGCAAGGCCAGGCCTGTGTCACTCCGCGTGTAGGTGTTAAAAACATACCTACGGGCGGCGGCCACTCCGGTGTGGCCAATCTAGTAGGCTGCCACAAGCGAACGAAAACACACGCGTGCGCGCTATATGTTCGACCACGTTCAACTTAATTATTTGATTGATTCATTATATAATTGCAAGATGGACACAAAACGAAAAAAAGCAAAAAAATACTGTGCAGTATTTAATTGTTTAAATACGGATCGTGATCGAAATTTAACTTTTTTTTTTGTTACCTAAAGACGCTGATAGGTAAGGGTAAAATCTATTTTGACTGGATTACATTATGAAATTAATTCAAACTACAAACCGTTTCTCCCCGTACTATTCCAATATCCTAAAAGTACAATAAAAAAGATATTTTAGTCGTTTCATTCGAGTTGCATTTCATTTGTCGTACATTTACGAACTTAGACTAAGAGCCCAACGCAAAATATTTTCGGTGATACTATAGATGATACCTATGGTAGATATACCTATATAATTCTATTCAACTTAAAGGAAGTTAGCGAATCCATATTGAGAATTTCTTGCTTGGAAATAAATAAATAAATAATTATGCTAATAAAATAATATTTTGCAATATTGCAGTAAAACTGTAGGTGCAAGATAAAAAATATTGAGTTAGTTTCGTTGAGCACTATTCACACTAAGCACACATTTAGGTACTAGCTGATACCCGCGGGTTTGCTCGCGCCTTAGTTCGAAGTAAGCAACCCTAGTCCGTGGCTCTTTCAATACCACAGAATAATAACTAGTACTATGTATAACCATGTACAAGGTATTATGAACCGTAACATAGTGAATTAAAGCCCATATTCCTTTGATAAGAAATTGGTAGGCAACGAAATGGTCACGTGATTGACTGGACCGCGAGCTAAATTAAATCATATTGTTTATCAGATTGAGTTCATATTTCTTTGAAAACCATTGCGAAGTGAAGCTTCTGTACGAAGTACAAGTTATTATTCTGTGGCAAGGCAAAGTTGCAGAGCCTAGAGCACCGCCACATTGTTGCCAGTCTGTCGGTCTTCTATCGGTTGCATTTCGGCGAGAGTGCGACTGAATTACATGAAGTGATTCCCTCCGCCCCCTTCCACTATGGGACGAGCAGGGAAACGCCAAGGCGGCATCGGTTTACGGTTGAGGTACCTAAGGCACGCACAAAGCGTTTTGCCTCCACCTTTGTTGTCCGAACCGCCAAACTTTGGAATTCCTTGCCGAATTCCCTGTTCCCCAATGACTACAATCTAGCGATTTTCAAGGCGAGAGTGAACCGGTTCCTTCTAGGTAAGCGCGATCCACCGTAGACCTCAATATCACTTACCATCAGGTGAATTGTGGTCAAGCGCTGGCCAATTCAGAGTAAAAAAAATAAATGTTAGAGGAATGTTTTATTTTAATTTATTCGATTAGTAGTTCCATCCAATCGAATGGCAGCACTGTGAACGCAAGAGTTTGTTATCTGTGCTGATTGAAGGAACAATTGAGTGAATGTACGAATGAAGTTGTTTCCTATTGGTCGGTAATGCGTTCATTCGAGGACGCGTCAGTAGTGCGTTCATTCGAGGAGACTTGAGTGTGCTTCAGTCTGCCACGATACAGCGCCTGCGCCACTTGTGCGCACTGACAAACAATATTCAATTATAATGGCGGACGACGACGACGACCACGCTGATTATAATCTAATTGAATCCGCGACATGTATAAAAATAAATAAAATAAATACTAAGAAAGAAACAAAAAATTATTTTGTGACACAAAGACAGTAAAAAAAAAATGGTTGCCTGTAAAGTCGGTTTTACGGGCGAAGATTTTACGTGACAACGTCTGCCGCGTGCTGCGCGCGCGGCAGACCGATCATCGTTGAGTGGGAGAGAGACGCAAGGCATTCGATGGGCCTCTCTCTCGTTCGGTGACTCATCGTAACGTTACCGGGCGTTACACTTTTTCATAAGTGACTCCCAGCCGCAACCTAATTTAAGACGTTGTCACGTCAAAAAATAATAAACAATAAAAAAAACATTTACGTGGCACAAAACCGGCCCCAGCTCAGCGTGTGCTGAATGCAAGCAATCAGCGCTGGTCTTCCGCTGGAGGACTTTTTATTAGGACGCATTTCACACACGGCTGGTTAGCCCCATACTGAACCATTTCTAGTTCGTATTATGGTTGCTAACACAACTGGTATACTACATACTCACTTTATATCGATATATTATCTTAACATCCAGACCGACAGCCAACAAATTTAGTTGAACACAAAGATGGTAGCCGCGTATCAAAAGATAAATGCTTATATATAACTCGTATTATTTAAGTATTTTTAACCGACTTCAAAAAGGAGGAGGTTATATATTCGACGTGTATGTATTTTTTTTTTTTTATGTATGTTCACCGATTTCTCAGCCATTTGTGGATCGATTCTCAAAATTCTTTTTTTGATTGAAAGAGTATGGCTCTGAATTGGTCCCATTGTCACCAAAACTGGTTCTGATGATGGACTCCTAGGGAAATCGAAGAAAAACCTAAAAAGTTAGGTTATTTTTACGCATGAAGAGAGATTCTAGCTCGTTTGGCTGTACTGATATTCATGAAATTTGAGAAGAAAATAGGTAAGACTATGTGTTAACACATACGCTACTTTTTATCCCGAAAATAAATACTATTCCCGTGGGATGCACCAAATAACATATAAATCTTTTTAACTTCTTCACGCTCGAACGGTTGTACTGACATTGATGAAATTTGGAATGAAGATAGGTTAGACTATGTGTTTACACATAGGCTACTTTTTATCCCAAAAATAATTATTGTTCCCGTGGGATGCACCAAATAACACATGACACACTGATTTCGCTAAAATTTGATATAGGGGGTAGACTAGACCTTGTATAACACGAAGGTTACTTTTTATCTTAAAAGTCATTGCTATTCCCGTGGGAAGCCCAAATAACTGGATAACCTATTTTACTTCTTCGCGCTCATACGGCAATACAGATTTCGCTCATAAAATTAGCAGCCTGGCTAACAAAAGTAATCTGACGCGAACATCGAGGCTAAGCAACGGCCCATCCGGCCAGTCTTTGGATGGGTAACCATGCACAAGACTTCCATAAAAAAATATGATATTTTCATCTGGGCGTTACTGTGCTTCGGATAACACGTTAATTTGTTGGGCCTGGACCACTACTCTTAGTACAAGCAGGGGTCAAACTAAATCAGGGGCTTGAAAAACTCTCGACGCCAGAGCTTGGCCACTTGGGTCATACTTAGTGGAAGAAGGAACTGTAAAATTTGATATATTAATAGACAAGACCCTCGAACGGATAAGGAAAATATTTACGCGCTCGCTTCGCTAGGAGTTATCCCGCTTCGTTCGAATTTCCCCCAGGATGTTCTGGGCTTATGACACTCCAAATATTATATAATTTGTGCTGCTTTGGACTTCTTTATGCTCAAACGGTTGGAACAAATACGGTGAAAATTTTCGCGCTCGCTTCGCTCGCATCCAGCTCGATTTGCTCCCAATTGGTTGCCTGCCTGACACACGCCAAATTTTTTCATCGTGAAGTTTATTTGGCTCTCCATAGCTAAAACTTAAACAAAATATCATTACCAACCACTAAAAATGTAAAAATAAAATTGTTTTAAAAAACAAACAACCGACTTCAAAAACACAACTAAAAAGGGAAAAATAATTTTAAGCCTAAATCAAATCAAGAATATATAAATAGAATAGGAGAGTTTATTTCATGTACTTATAAAAAACTATTTGCAATTTTTAGTAATCCTGTATTCTTGAAGTCGGTGCCATCTAATAAGAACAAATTAAAACTATTTTCAATTGTCTTTCTTTGCTGGCACCGACTCCAAGAATACAGGATTAGTAAAAATTGCAAATAGTTTTTTATAAGTACATGAAATAAACTCTCCTATTCTATTTATATATTCTTGATTTGATTTAGGCTTAAAATTATTTTTCCCTTTTTAGTTGTGTTTTTGAAGTCGGTTGTTTGTTTTTTAAAACAATTTTATAATTACTCCTTTTTACTGAAATGGCTGAATGAAATGTGCGTACAAATTTAAATAACTAGCACCTAGTCCCGGCTTCGCACGGGCTATACAATAATCTAAGTCGCAAAGTGAAACAAAATATAGCCTTTGTTACTCGGAGATAATGTAGCTTCCCAACGGTGGAAGAATTTTTCAAATCGGTTCAATAGTTTTGGAGCCTATTCGCGTCAAACAAACAAACACTCAAACTTTTCCTCTTTATAATATTGGTATAGATAAATAATATTTTTATTTAATGAAAGTATTTTTTTATTCATTTTTTATTAGTATTAAAGACCGCAAAGCAGCTTGCGGCCCGCGCACTCTCAACACCTAGTTCAACAATATTTGTTCGGTGCAATAGGTAATTCTCAAGTTTTTTACTAGATGGCGCCACTGGAAAGATTAGCACACGCAAACGGCGTGCGCATGATTTTCATGTATCAAAATTTATGTTCCTAATAAAAAAAGCTACTGACCACAACCTCGGTCTTTTATTCACGTCAGTAACGCTTCTTTCTTTAATATTACCCATTTTTTTTCTTATATTAACAATACTATCGGTAGCGTCGTCCCGGCTGGGCTCGGTGGAGGGCGTGGTGGCGGGCGCGCTAGGTGGCGCCAGTAGTCGTGCGGCGCACGCGTGGACCGTGGAGCAGTGCATCCTGGCGGCCTGCACCGGCGCGCCGCTGCACTGCCCGCACCACGCCGCCGTGCAGCTGCGGCACGTGGCGCCCGATACCGTGAGTACCGCGTGCGCGCGCTACGTGGCGCCAGTAGTCGTGCGGCGGGCGCGGCGAGCGCGCACGCGTGGACCGTGGAGCAGTGCATCCTGGCGGCCTGCACCGGCGCGCCGCTGCACTGCCCGCACCACGCCGCCGTGCAGCTGCGGCACGTGGCGCCCGATACCGTGAGTACCGCGTGCGCGCGCTACGTGGCGCTAGTAGTCGATACCACACGCGCCGGCTTCGAGGAATACACGAACATGTTACTACACAAATACGCGAATACACGAACATGTGACTACACGAACATGCGAATACACGAACATGTGAATACACGAACATGTAACTACACTAATACGCGAGTAAACGAACATGTGACTGCACGAAAACGTGACTACACGTATACGCGAATACACTAACTTGTGACTACACGAACATGCGAATACACGAACATGTGTCTGCACGAAAACGTGACTACATGTATACGTGAATACACTAACATGTGACTACACGAACATGCGAATACACGAACATGTGACTACACGAACATGTGACTACACGAACATGCGACTACACGAACATGCGACTACACGAACATGTGACTACACGAACATGCGACTACACGAACATGCGACTACACGAACATGCGACTACACGAACATGCGACTACACGAACATGTGACTACACGAGCACGCGTATACACGAACATGTGACTACAAACACGCGAATACACTATCATAGGACTAAACGAACACGCGAATACACGAATATACGATTATTTGACTACACAAACACGCGAATACACGAACTTGTGACTACACGAATACGCAAACACGCGAGAACACGAACACACACTGTACTGACATGTCTCGAAAACGACTTTGTGTCGAAATTCTTTTCGTTTAAGTTGTCCGCTAGAGCTGATGTTGTGTGCGCAGCTGCTGCTGGACGTGGAGGAGGAGCGGCGCGCGCGCTGGGAGCACGTGACGCGCACCGCCATCGCCGGGCGCGGCGCGTTCGGCACCGTGCTGGCGGGCACGTGGCGGCGCGGGGGCGCGGGGGAGGAGCTGCGCGTCGCGCTCAAGGCGCTGCAGCCCGTGCCGCCGCCGCCCGCCAGCGACCTGCACGCGCAGCACGCCTACAAGGTACCCACTACCGTCTACAGGGGTGGGGGGAGTGCTCCCCTTGTCGGGGTGCACTTATATCACCTTACATACATATATAGATATATATACATCCGTATAGGTATATACACATATATAGGTATAGATCAAACACATAGTATATAGACTATAGTTACGTTACACTATACTGCTGGGATCACTCTGTGGAGACGTGTTGCTAGCTCGGCGGTCCGTGTGCGCCTGTCCCTCCGGCCGCCGAGTGCAGACCTTATATAGTGGTGGGGCGCCGTGACTCACCCGCACGTGCACTGACGCCTGAGTCAACCGCTAGTGTTCTTTCGCACTAGGCGGTTGACGCCGACGCGTACATGAGCTGTATACTACAGTACCCACTAGCTTCTCTAGGGGAGGAGGGGGGGAACGTGTGAAGTCAAAGTCAAACACATTTATTGCTTCGTTATGGCATAATTAAGATGTTATACATTTAAAAAGGTAGGTATCTCATAATGGACCCTGTTCGAGTATCGCAACACAAGAGGAGTGAGCCGGTTTATTTGCATGCAATAGATAAATCCTTATCGTCTAGAAATTCGTCAATAGAGTAATAGCATTTATGTAACAATAAAAGTTTTAATTTGTTTTCAAAAATACTTTCTTTTTCTATTGCTTTTAACTTTTCTGGTAGCTTATTAAATATTTTAACTGCCATTGAGTTAGGGCCAGAACTATGTATTTTTAACCTACTTTTTGGAATTTTTAATTTATTTTTATACCTAGGTTCGTGTTTCCGTAAACTGTCTGATACTTTAGTGAATAGCTTTGGGTATTTTCGAACAAATTTACTGATTTCGTTGATATATAGTGATGTCAGGGTTAATATTTTGTATATTATAAATAAAGGTCTGTGGAAATGTGTTATTTCTATATTTGGTACTTTGATGTTAGCGAGTATGCGCATGCACAGTTTTAGTTGAATGAATAAATCATCCGCGTCTACACTATTTCCCCACAAGTAATTTTTTGACGTGACAACGTCTGAAATTAGGTTGCGGCTGGGAGTCACTTATGAAAAAGTGTAACGCCCGGTAACGTTACGATGAGTCACCGAACGAGAGAGAGGCCCGCCGAATGCCTTGTGTCTCTCTCCCACTCAACTATGATCGGTCTGCAGACCGATCATAGTAGATCTTCGCCCGTAAAACCGACTTTACAGGCAACCATTTTTTTTAAATATATAATAGATCTACGCTTGGCCACCAACTCACCTGATGGTAAGCGAAGCTGTGGCCGAAGATGAAGCACGTTGATCTAGAAGAAATCTGTTCACTCTCGCCTTGAAAAGATCCAAGTTATATTTTTCAGGAAACACAGTAGGAAGCAATCCATTCCATTCCTTAGCAGTACGCATGATGAATGTGGAGTCAAATCGTTGCGTACGGTTTTTTGGAATCTCCACAAGGAATGGATGATATAAAGCTGACCTCCTACTGGTCCTGTAGTGGAAGGGTGAAGGAGGGATGAGATCATGCAACTCCTGCGCACACTCACCGAAGTGTGAAGTAATCAGCAAGTTGTGGTCCCGCAGGCGGCGCTGGCGCGCTGGGAGCGCGAGCCGGCGGCGGCGGCGTGCCGCGCGTACTGCGGCCTGCGCCAGGAGCTCAGCATCCTGTGCCGCGTGCGACACGCGCACGTCGTGCCGCTGCTCGCCGTGTGCTGCGCGCCGCTCGCGTTGCTGCTGCCGCTCGCTCCCATGGTGAGACCTTGTTACATCTGCTGGGAGCGCGAGCCGGCGGCGGCGGCGTGCCGCGCGTACTGCGGCCTGCGCCAGGAGCTCAGCATCCTGTGCCGCGTGCGACACGCGCACGTCGTGCCGCTGCTCGCCGTGTGCTGCGCGCCGCTCGCGTTGCTGCTGCCGCTCGCTCCCATGGTGAGACCTTGTTACATCTGCTGGGAGCGCGAGCCGGCGGCGGCGGCGTGCCGCGCGTACTGCGGCCTGCGCCAGGAGCTCAGCATCCTGTGCCGCGTGCGACACGCGCACGTCGTGCCGCTGCTCGCCGTGTGCTGCGCGCCGCTCGCGTTGCTGCTGCCGCTCGCTCCCATGGTGAGACCTTGTTACATCTGCTGCCGCTCGCTCCCATGGTGAGACCTTGTTACATCTGTTGGCGAGCGCGGCCGAGGCCACGCATATACCACGTACACGTCACTACAAGTTTGATCGCTACCGATGACATGGGCTAATTGCGTTGGCCGGGACTTTACAATTTAACGACATTTAACGATTTCAATGTCTTTCAAATGTTCTTAACCTCTTATAACCTATTAAAGGCCTTATTTAAGCCTTAATTATACCTAAATTGCCTTTGACACTTTTTGACTTTTGACGTCAAAACTGACACCGGAATCTGTTTCCTGACCATCGACAACCACGACAAAATGGGCACGATATAAGTACTTTTTGATATTAAAAAAAAAAATTAAGTATCAACTTCTGGAGTGGGTCACCCACGCCAGTCGAAGTTAATGCCAAATTATTTTATGTATTTCTATATGAGGTATAATAATATTTATTTTTTAATATTTTTTATATATTGAATATTTCATGTATGTATATATGATGATATAATGCGTGTGTACGTGTAACGCTGTGGGCAGGGCTCGCTGGAGGCGGTGGTGCGCGGCTACCGGCGCGAGGGCGCGCGCGTGTCGGCGCGGTGCGCGCGCGCGCTGCTGCTGCAGGTGGCGCGCGCGCTCGAGCACCTGCACACCGCGCGCATCGTCTACCGCGACCTCAAGGTACCTCCGCCTGTTCTGACTACTGGCGCCATCTACCGGGGTACTGCTGTACCACTCGTGTTGTATACTAGCGACATCTAGCGGGCAACTGCCACACTACTCGTGTTATATACTAGCGCCATCCAGTGGGCAACAGACATTTTTTTTTTATTTGAAAGTCCACAAAACTGTTTACAAACTAGATATAACTAACTTAACCTAACTTAATTTAAACTTACAAATGTTTATAAACTACTAGATGTGGGCCTAACTATACAATTATTAACTTACAATAAAATCCGCTCTAAACTTTAATTAAAATTTTGCTTAAAAATATAAATGTACACATCTACTCGTATTACTAACTACAAAAAAACAATAGTTTACATATTTAAAATATACATATAGCGCCGTCTAGCGGGCTACTGCTGTACCACTCGTGTTGTATACTAGCGACATCTAGCGGGCTACTGCTGCAACACTCGTGTTGTATACTAGCGCCGTCTGGCGGGCAACTGCTGTACCACTCGTGTTGTATACTAGCGCCGTCTAGCGGGCAACTGCTGTACCACTCGTACACTCGTTATATACATACACCTACTGCAATACTATTCATATGTTCCTTCTTACTTTGATTTTTAGGTTGAATTTGCTTTGCCTTGGGATTCTGCGAGTAAAACGCGTCTTTTTTCTTTGAGAGTTATTGGCAACTATTCCATAGATTATAAAACTAAAAACTCTGATCATAGAACAAACATCATGTTATATGTCCTTCTCTATATAATTTATATGACGAGCGCCATGTAAATTACTTAATCAATTAATATCTCCTACATCAATTGTTGTAATAATATATACCAACACCGCCTAGCGGTCAACTGCCATATCCCTTTTGTTATATACAGCGCCATCTAGCAGTCAACTGCAATACTTTTCATGTTATATGTGTATACTATTTATGATTTATTATTATGTATTATGTGTGTGTGTGTGTGTGATGTTCCAGTGCGAGAACGTGTTGGTGTGGAGCATGCCGGCGCCGCGCGCGCCCGAGCCGCCGCACGCCGCGCTCCACGTGCACGTCAAGCTCGCCGACTACGGTGCGACACACACACACTCTCAATCATCTTTCATTTCAGCTGTTATAAATTTAGTTTAGTAGATGATAAGAAGAATAAACGAGTATGGCTAATTTATTTATAATGGTGAGGCGATGATGACGACGACCATGATTATGATGACGACGATGATGGTGATGATAATGATGATGATGATGACGACGATAACGAAGATGATAACGTTGATGATGATGATGATGATTATAATGATGGTGATGATAACGATGATGATGATGATAATAATGATGATGGTGATAATAACGATGATGATGATGATAATGATGATGATGGTGATGGTAATAATGATGATGATAACGATGATGATGATTATAATGATGATGGTGATGATAACGATGATGATGATGACGATGATGACCAGGATGACGACGATGTTTGTGGTTGCAGGTATCTCCCGGCTGGCGCCGCCGGCGGGCACGAAGGGTTTCGGCGGCACCGAGGGGTTCATGGCGCCCGAGATCATGCGCTACAACGGCGAGGAGGAGTACAACGAGAAGGTATACCATATACTAATACAGTATACGAGTATATATTATATACTAGCTGACCCGGCAAACGTTGTTTTGCCTCACTTAGGGGTATGAAAAATAGATAGTGTAGCTTATATGACACGTTCGTAGATTTACCATAGCAGCGCCATCTATTGATTACTTACTCAACCCAGTCGAAAGGTATCGACATCTGTTAGAATCATTTGGAGTTAACAGATAATTGTGACTGTCAAATAATAACAGACAATAATTAGCAATAAATTAAAATTGCGACTATAATTTGAGATTTAAACTATCCTATCTCTCAAGTTGGATCGAACTGCACATGGTGTGCGAATTTTATTATAATCGGTTAAGTGGTTTAGGAGTCCATTGAGGACGAACATTGTGACACGAGATTTATATATCTTAAGACGAGATTTATATATATTAGGATAAGATATATATGATAGACGCTCAACCTCTTGTTGAAAATCGTACTACGTGTATCATTCGATTACAAGTAGCACTTAAAACGACTTCATTCGGGTCACGTAGTCTACTACCGTTATATCACTATGCGACTGATATACATGGACAAGACAGGCTCAGGTTGGCAGAACATTGGCCAGCAAGGAATAGACTTATCCAAATTTGGATGCCCTGATGCGGAATATGTTTCATCAAAATAATATAAAATGTAAATTAATTCTTATGTTAGAGAAAATAAAGGCTGTTTTATTTTATTATCTGTGTCGTGTGTGTGTGTGCAGGTGGACTGCTTCTCATTCGGCATGTTGATCTACGAGGTCATCACGGGAAGACAACCCTTCGAAGGTCACGAGGCTGTCAAGGAGGCCATCCTAGAGGGCGCCAGACCCTCGCTCTCGCCCAGGGTAAGTTCATAGGTCCTGCAACCCTGCCCCCGTCGTGAGATGGGACACCGTGAGGTTTTAGTAAAAAAGAAACCAAAAAATCATATCATGTATAACTAACGCGCTGTACTGGACAAGTCAATTTACAATTATTCAATATTAAAATTTAACTAAAAAGTACTCAATAAAAAGTACTCAATTAGAAACTATAAATAAAAGATAGATAAATAAAAAGTACTCAATTAGAAACTATGTCAACTTAAGAAAACCTGCAAACAGACTGGCTAAGGATCAAAAACAAGGACTATTTACTAAAATATGTATGTTTAATAAGTTGCCGCGTAGAATTATAGAACTACCTTTGAATGGCTTCAAACAAAAAAGTAAACACTTTTTCGAAAAGAACCCTTTTTACTCTCTCAATGAATTCATGTCACAGTCAATAACAGAATCTTCATTCTTGTAGCAGTCTTATTATGTGTAGTTATAAAGCTTTCTAACGATTCCAGGTGGAAGAAAATATAGATATAGATATAGATTTATGTAATAATATTAAGAGTGTACTTGTAATATAGGCATATACATTTTAGAAATTAAGTAAATTGTAAATTGACTTGCCCAGTACGGCGTGATGCCGTAAGGCTAATAAATAATTTGATTTGATTTGACTAATACACTTAATGTTCGATTCTCATAAAGGAATATATGTGAAATGAGGGTAGAACTACAAAACCTGCAGTCCGCGCGTCGCGGCCTGAGGCAGTGACTCTGGAATCGCATGGGAGACAACCCGCGCTTCTCATCGCCGCGCCGTAGTACAGAGTTACTCGCTAATATATCCTAAATCGTGTCGCGCGTCGCTTCACCAAGGATTTTTACTGTGCCGTGTACAGTCAATACTGTTCTGTATTTAATACAAGAACCTTAGACTCCGTCGCCTTTTTTTTAAGTTTACGAAATTTTCGTTACTTCTACCCATTGTAAATAGTTTTCACTTTATTATTATTAAGTTACGTACTCGTATAAATTTATTTTATGATTTGGTTTTAAGTGGTAAATAAAAAAAAATATTAATAAATTGATAAAATAAAAAGACAAAAAGTGAGTGTGGCTCGGTGGTAATAACGTCTGTTTTTCAATCAGACGGCCCCTGGTTCGATCCCGGCCAATGACTTGTTTTTGAAGTTATGTGTGGATTTGCACTCGCTTTACGTGAAGGAAAACATCTTGAGGAAACCGGCACGTATGAGGACCATAATATCCGAAAACGTCTGTCATCTGCCAACCCGCACTTGGCCAGCGTCGTTGATTATGGCCTAAATCTCTCCTCGTGAAAGAAGGCCCCGAGTCCCAGCAGTGGGAACGTAAAGTAGACGCTTATGGGTTAAAATAAAAATCAAAGATATATTGTCATCGCTGAGCGAAGCGAGCGCAAAGAAAAATTAAAGTTATAATGCAATCGCTGAGCGAAGCGAGCGCATAATTGAGAGGGGGCTTATGAGGTTGGTGGGGTCGCAGGAGCTGGAGTACCCGGTGAGCATGCTGGAGAGCATGCGGCGGTGCTGGGCGGGCGCCAGCGAGGCGCGCCCGTCCGCCGGCGCGCTCGTCTCCGTGCACTGCGCGCCCGAGTACTGCGCGCTGCGGGACGCCGCCGCCGCGCGACCCGCCGCCGCCGCCGCCGCGCTGCGCGTCGCGCTGCCCGGTCAGTACACCTTCATCATCATTATCATTATCATCAGCATCACTATCATTATCTTCATCATCATCATTATTATTATCATCATCATCATTATTCTTATCATCATCATCATTAACATCATCTCCATTATCATCATCATCATCTTTATTATCATTATCATCATTAACATCATCATCATCATCTTTATTATCATTATCATTAACATCATTAACATCATCCCCATTATCATCATCGTCATCATTATCAGTGTCATCTACATCATCATCATCTTCATCATCAGCATCACTATCATTATCGTCATCATCTCCGTTTTCGCCATTAACATCATCATCATCTTTATTATCATCATCATCATCTTTATTATCATCATCATCATTATTATTATCATCATCATTGACATCATCTCCATTATCATCATTATCATCTTTATTATCATCATCATTAACATCATCATCATCATTATTATTATTATCATCATCATTAACATCATCTCAATTATCATCATCATCTTTATTATCATTAACATCATCATCATCATTATTATTATCATCATCATCATCCACGCCACTCATTCATATATACTTTACCAGCTCCAATATAGCGGCTGTAGCTCGACTAGCTAAGGTGGTGTGATGATCATCGAATCTATGCAGCGGTCGACGCGGACGGTGCTTGGATGGGTGACCGTGCACAAGACTGTCGTTTTTCAAGTGGCGTTTTCATCACTAAAACCCCCCCGGTGACCTGCCTCTGTGCTTAACGGAGGTCTCCGGGTTCTTCCGGGAAACACTCCGGAGACCTCCTTGCACTGCGCTGTGGCCCTTCCCGGATTGTTTCAGCAACTACGCGGCGCCGTCGTCGTCCACCCCGGACTCGATGGAGCGGGTGTCGGAACCCCATCTCCGAACACCCTCGAGTCTGATGCCCCTTTTAGTCGCCTCTTACGACAGGCAGGGGCAATTCCGCAGCCTTATTATAAATAAAAGTTCTTAATTTCAGGCACAAAATAGCTCATATGAAAATTAAATCATAATAATAATAATAATAACAGGCACTGTATAGGGGTGCCAGTCAATATAAGAATTAAAAAAAAAATGGTTGCCTGTAAAGTCGGTTTTACGGGCGAAGATTTTACGTGACAACGTCTGCCGCGTGCTGCGCGCGCGGCAGACCGATCATAGTTGAGTGGGAGAGAGACGCAAGGCATTCGGCGGGCCTCTCTCTCGTTCGGTGACTCATCGTAACGTTACCGGGCGTTACACTTTTTCATAAGTGACTCCCAGCCGCAACCTAATTTAAGACGTTGTCACGTCAATAAAATAATAATATATAATATAATAATAATATAGACAAATAGTCACAGTATTATGTGCCGGGTCATTTCTTGTTTTGATCCGTGTGAACAGAGATCCAGCGCTTAAACATTGGACTCCGCACATCGTCAGAGACAGCCACAAGGATTGTATTGGCAGAACGGCGCAGTCTTTGCCAAAAAGACGCAACTCTTGACCTAATAACTGCGAAAAAATCGGGGACCCCCGCTTCAGCAAACATTCTTATTGTTTCACCCAGGCTGCAGGGTTAAGAATGAGTTGCATTAGCCACAGAATAATAACTTGTACTTCGTACAGAAGCTTCACTTCGCAATGGTTTTCAAAGAAATATGAACTCAATCTGATAAACAATATGATTTAATTTAGCTCGCGGTCCAGTCGAGCTCGTGATCATTTTGTTACCTACCAATTTCTTTTCAAAGGAATATGGGCCTTAATTCACTATGCTACGGTTCATAATACGTTGTACATGGTTATACGTAGTACTAGTTATTATTCTGTGGTATTGAAAGAGCCACATAGATTGGCCCTTTGCGCAGTGGCCGCCGCCCGTAGGTATGTTTTTAACACCTACACGCGGAGTGACACAGGCCTGCTTTAGCGTAGGTTTTTTATTAGATTCGACGATGTTCTGCTAGCTAAGAGCCTGTATATTGTATATTGCAGAGGGCGCGGGGGGCGGGTGGGAGGTGTGGTACGGGGGCGGCGAGCCGGAGCGCGTGCACTCCCTGCTCGCCACACACACGCAGTTCACGCACCACTACACCATCAGGACACCCCCCGGTAACACTCTCTTACTTATTACCACCAAATTTTACAGTTTATTTTATATACAATATAGGTGCAAGAGTGCACTTACGAATGTCAATTTACAATAGTAAAATGTCAATTTACAATAGTAAAATGTCAAATTACAATATTAAAATGTCAATTTATAATATTAAAATGACAATTTACAATGTCAATTAAAATGATACAATGTCAATTTACAACATTAAAATGACAATATACAATGCTATAAAAATAATTTACAATAAATATGTCTTTTTAAAATATTATAAAAAGATAGACGGTAACTCGGCTTACTTATTATCACCAAATAATTAACCAACGTAGGCCGCAGCGTTGCTTTATATCAGGCAAGCTGTGGTTAAACGCAAACCTACTACAAATAATTAAAAAAATTAGGTACATCTCCAAGGGGTGAATTTTAGCATATTAGGAGACTTAATTGGCCAATTGATACGAACATAAATAAAAAAAATCAAAGCTTAATATTTTAAAAGTAAAAAAGGCAACAGTTGTGGACAAGGTTCCATACAGTTTCAGAAAGTTCAAGACATAGTCCGTACTCCCCGGACCTTGCTCCAACAGATTACCATTTTTTTCGAAATTTGGATAACTTCTTGCAAGGGAAAAAATTCAACTCCGATGGGGCAGTCCAAATCACCTTCAAAGGTTTTATTGATTCTCGTCCGACTGGTTTTTTAGTAAAGGGATCAATGAACTACCTATGAGATGGCAAAAGTGCATAGAAAATAATGGTTCATACTTTGATCAATTAAATATGTTATATTAAAAAATATTCCAATTTTTGTTCCTCCCATACAAAAGGCCAATTTCATATGTAAGGACCTAATATCTATTTATAATCAACTAGCAGATCATCCCGGCTTCGCACCGTCTCTTAAATAATCTAAGTTGCAATGAGAAACAAAATATAACCTATGTTACTCGGGGATAATGTAGTTTCCCAACGGTAGAATAATTTTTCAAATCGGTCTTGTATAGTTTCGGAGCCTATTCGCGTCAAACAAACAATCAAACTTATCTTCTTTATAATTTTCCAATATATAAAATGTCCATATCACAATGTTAGTTACCGTACTCCTCCGAAACGGCTTGACCAATTTTTACCTATTTTTTTATGCATATTCAGTAGATCTGAGAATCGACTGCTATCTATTTTCCGTACCTCTATGTGATAAGGCAAAACAACGTTTGCCGGGTCAGCTAGTATTGGTATAGATACTGTCAGTGCTCCGGCTCGAAAGGACCTCCGAACAGAAATTGCCAAACATCTTACGGTGTGTTCCGCCTCCTCGAGGGCCAGTTATTCCAGACTAGACGCTAACTACGTCGTATAGGTTATGTTATTTTAACTAAAATAAAATACATTTTTAGTATCCTGGGCTCCTACTATAAGAAATTATTTGACAAAAAATTACATTGGATTACTATAGATACTATTGTATCTTACAATATACACTGAAATACAAAATATGTTTCAATTCAAGTCAACCTTTGCACTGTGTCTTAAGGTTGAGTTTCGACAACATAGCCTATCTTGCTCCGCGATAACAGCTATAAAATTGTATGACCGTTTGCAGTGAGTGTTAGAAAATTCAAGCGTTTTGCTTCCACCTTTGTTGTCCGAACCGCCAAACTTTGGAACTCCTTGGCGAATTCCCTGTTCCCCAATTACTATAATCTAGCAATTTTCAAGGCGAGAGTGAACCGGTTCCTTCTAGGTAAGCGCGTTTCACCGTAGACCTCAATGTCACTTACCATCAGGTGAATTGTGGTCAAGCGCTGATTTATTTAGAGTAAAAAAAAAATCAACTGTATTACTATACTAATAACGCTTAAATTCCTCAAACTCAAATAAGACCACACTCTTACTTGTAGTCTTATTTTCCTTGCCGTTTTAAAAGGGCGCCCCTTTAATCTAGTACATTTATGATCGAAACGAATAAAGGATATTTTATTCTATTCTTGTTAATTTCCAGATAAAGGCGAGCCGGTGCTAGTGAGTGCACTATGCCACGTGGCTCACACCGTCTGGGTGGGAGACTCCGCCGGCCGCCTCGCCGTCTACTCGTGAGTGACGGAATTATATACACTACTCTTCATCTTGTCTTATCTTAAACAGGACTGTAGGGATAGCCTCAGAAGTAAGAAATAAAAACAGATGAGCTCCAATAACTTATTTTATTCTTGACAAGTTTACACTGCCTGTCCTTCTGTCGGATACCGCTCGACTACCCACGAGTCTGAAGTCAATCACCGCACTCTTTACAAACAATATGACTGCTTCTATTTATTACTATGAATCCTATACATCGTCTATTTAATATTTCTACCAACTATTGATGATTAATTACTGGCTCGAAAATATATAAATACTAGCTGACCCGGCAAACGTTTTTTTACCTTAATAAAAAAAAAACTAAATATACAGTAGCCGATTCTCAGACCTTCTGAATACGCATATAAAATTTGGAAAAAATCGGTCAAGCCGTTTCGGAGGAGTACGGTAACAAACACTGTGACACGGAAATTTTATATATAAGATGTAATCAAATATTTATAGGCTAACAATAGGTATCAATACATTGTCTATATAATATTTCTACTGACTAATGAACTAAACATGATAAGTTACTTCCTTGAATATATATAATAATGTAATTAAATAGTTATAGGCTTACAGTACCTGGTTTTTTTTTTTTTTAATATGACATTTTCTAAAAATGATTCCTAGCTAGATCGATTTATCGCCCCCGAAACCCGCTTTATACTAAATTTCATGAAAATCGTTGGAGCCGATTCCGAGATTCCAATTATATATATACAAGAATTGCTCATTTAAAGATATAAGATAAAATTTTCATGTCACAATGTTAGTAACCGTACTCCTCCGAAACGGTTTGACCGATTTGCACCTATTTTTATATGCGTATTCAGTAGGTCTGAGAATCGGCTACTATTTATTTTTCATACCCCTATGTGATAAGGGTTGTTCACTCTTAATTTTTATTTTGATGTTTATTTTATTTTTATTTGTTTCTGATGTGGCATTAAAAATACATACAACCCTAAATTTTTACTTTTTTATCATTAGCCCCTATTTATTTCATGGCCATTTTAGTAATGTAATAATGTTTCACCCCACTCGATAACTGATCATTTATAGTGTTTTAACTGTACTTAAGGCAAAACAACGTTTGCTGAGTCAGCTAGTCTAATATAAAAAAATGCATGTGACAATGTTAGTTACCGTACTCCTCCGAAACGGCTTGACCGAATTTTACCAAATTTTATATGCGTATTCAGTAGGTCTGAGAATCGGCTACTATCTATTTTTCATACTCCTAAGTGATAAGGCCAAACAACGTTTGCCGGGTCAGCTAGTAAGTGTGTAAAGATAAATCTTTAACTGTCAACTTCATGTCTGACAGCGCGTGACATGTCATTGTCATACCTAGGACTAAAAAAAACTTGTTGAAAATCCTACTACATGTATCATTTAATACAATTCAAGATGACCTCGTTGACTTAAAGGTTACGACTACGTTTTCATTGGCGTAATGGTTACCATGCTGGACTGCCAATCAGAAGGTTCCGGGTTCGATTCCCGGCACGGCCAACATCTTTGTGCTGAACTAAATTTGTTGGCTGTTGGTCTGGGTGTTAAATATGTATCTATATAAAGTATGTATGTATGTATATCAGTTGTGTTAGCAACTATAGCCAATACCAATAACCATATTGTTGGTGATGACGATGATGATGTGTTTTTTTTTTGAAAGTCCACAAAACTGTTTACAAACTAGATATAACTATGTCGCAACCGTAGGTGCGTTTTGCATCAGAAATGGTTCTTCGGTGTAGTTATAGCGAGCGAGGAGAATGAAATATCACTCGTACAATTAAATCAGGCGTTTATTGGAGTCTACATACAATACTTATTCCAATTTGAATTTAAGTCTCGATATAATTAATCGGGGGACAAGGCGTTCCGCTTATAGTGAACGCTGCGACAGCCAAACGTAAAAGGTCCCTCTCAACCCAGAGCTCCGCAGCTTTATACGTCCGCGCCCTCACTAGCGCCTCTACCGGATTCTATCCCAACACTTATTCTCACAGCTGATTGGCTGGTTTGACTCACGCGCCAACCGACCAACGACCAATCAGCAAGCAGCGCTCACTACAAGAGTTACACCAGAGGTAGCGCCACTTCCACCTCCAGTCCACCTCAACTCAACTAGATGGCGCCTACCTAAATAATATTACGAACTAAAACCTAAGCGCCGTAAACTAACTTAACCTAACTCATTTAAACTTACAAATGTTTATAAACTGCTAGATGTGGGCCTAACTATACAATTATTAACTTACAATAAAATCCGCTCTAACTTTAGTTAAAATTTTGTTGATAATGACAATAAAAACTAGGAATGGTCTAGATTGAGGCTAACTGAAAAAAAAGAAAAAGTACCCGAAATCTTTAATGTTGTAATTATTTTATCCTTGTGTTGTGTCCCAGTGCCTCATCGTGCGCCTTGCTGTGGACCGTGAAGATCCAGGAGGTGGTGGGCGGCGCAGCTTGCGGCATTGCCGCGCTGCAGCCGCTCGAGAGCATAGAGAGGGTCGCGCTGGCGCTCACTTGCGGCAGGTGAGGAGACCTGTGCAACGCCATCTAGCGGCGGCATGTACAACTATGTCGAAATTTGGACCTTTTTGGTTCCAATATTTTTCTTTTTTTTTTTTTCTTTTTTTTTTTTTAATTTTTTTTTTTTTATTTACACATTCACACACGGCTGGTTAGCCCCATACTGAACCATTTCTAGCTCGTATTATGGTTGCTAACACAACTGATATACTACATATACATACATACATATTATATAAAAATACATATTTAACACCCAGACCCACAGCCAACAAATTTAGTTAAGCACAAAGATGTTGACCGGGCCGGGAATCGAACCCGGAACCTTCTGATTAGCAGACCGGCATGGTAACCTTTACGCTAACGAGGTCGTCAAATATGTCGCTTTAACAAGATTCATTATTTTTGTATTATATTCATAGATGTAAGAAACACAGCTGTACATAGATTTGAATAAAGATTTTTATGAATATACTCGTCCTACTAATATGATAAATGCGAAAGTTTGTGTGTGTGTGTGTGTGTGTGTGTGTGTGCTACTCCTTCACGCGCGATTAATTATTGTATCAATTGTTGTTTATGAAATGTAGTTTTTTATATATGTACCTATATGTGTGTGTATAAACAGATTTTGATGAGATTTACTATGAAGATAGGTTAGACCTTGGATTACCACATAGGCTACTTTTTATGACAGATTAACTTCTTTTGTCCCGGATTAACGGAAGGCACAGCGAGTATATAATACTATTATATTGTGTATTATATACTAGCTGTATGCACATAATGTAACTAAAATTAATACTAAAAAATGACAAAAGCACGGAAGCCACTAGCAATCATATTCTACAGCCGTCTAAAAAATTTTCTTACTATTCACATTTTTAATTTGTATTTTGATAGTTTTGAGTTTAACGGTTAGTAAGAGAATAAGGTACGGTCAGACTGTACGTTTTACGGACGTACTTTTACTGACCGTACTTCTTTTTTTTTACGGTCTCAGAAGTAAGTGTTTTGACCGTACGCAGTGAGCGTTAGAAAATTTAATTGTAATATAACTATTACTAAGAACGCTTAAATTCCTCAAACTCAAATAAGACCAGACTCTGACTTGTCGTACATTTTTTTCCTTAACCTGTTAGTTAGTTAAATGAACTAGATTTAACCTTGAATCTAGTACATTTTTGACGACCTCGTCGGCGTAATGGTTACCATGCCGGACTGCCAATCAGAAGGTTCCAGGTTCGAATTCCGGTTAACTAAATTTGTTGGCTGTCGGTCTGGGTGTTAAATATGTACCCATATAAAGTGTTTATGTATGTATATGTAGTATATCAGTTGTGTAAGCAACCATAATACGAACTAGGGGTTAACCAGCCGTGTGTGAAATGTGTCCTAATTTTTATTTTATTTTTTTGATGGAAGGTTTATGATGTGGTTTGTTCTAGGCTGTTCGTGGTGACGTCAGAGCGGCCGCACGGGGAGAGCACGTTCGTGCTGACAGAGCTGGGCACGGCCACCGAGCTGTGCTGCCTTACCGCGCTGCCCACGCACGACGGGTTCGTCATCCTCACCAGCCAATCACAGCGGGCGCGCTAACTCGCGCAAGCGTTTTCGTTTCAATAATCAATGGGTTAAATTGCTAATGTCATTTTCTATACCAATATTTTAAAGAGGAAAAGTTTAATTGTTTGTTTGTTTGACGCGAATAGCCTCCGAAACTACTGGACCGATTTGAAAAATTCTTTCCCCGTTGGGAAGCTACATTATCCTCGAGTAACAGAGGCTATGTTTCATTTTCAAAAAAATTTAGAACTGAAACTTGAATAATCTAAACAAATGAGCGCCATTTCATATATTAGTAGTAAACGAGTGTGGTTCGATAGTATAAACGTCTGCTTTTATTTATTTATTTATTTTCAGCGGACCTTCATTGTTTTTCGAAAACTATCTAGATGCCATTCCGAATCGAATGACACCTCAATCATAATTTTCGGAGACTGCTGAAAAAAGTTGACCAAAAAGGCACTTGTTGACTAGACTATATCTACTAAGCGGTAGAAGACCATCTTACAGTTAACTTTTCCTCCTTTGATATATACTCTTGTAATGATATCATATTATTTGACTTGTAACTTTGTATCAATATGATGATTTGTATTTGTAAATAATAAATAATAATGCATCTTGACAGTGTTGTTGCACAAGTTCCGGATATTGCTGATGGAGTTATGTAACTGATACAAGCTGTTACTATGTCCATGGTGGTTACGTTTAAAATTATTTTATGATTTCAGTAAATTTTAATTTAGACAGTTTTTGTTATTTCGCTTTTGTTTGGCATATTTTTTTTGTAAATGTTTCATCACGGGAGAAGTCATTGGCTTTCGAGTTACAGTTCTGTGAACTAGTTTGAAAGCCTTTGGACTCTTATTTTATATTTGTTACTTTTACTTGTGTCACAAATAAAGAATTTTGTCTGTATGTTTGTTTGTATGAACAAGGCAGAGATTTAGATCCGCAATTTACTTAAAACAGCCGGCAACGTCGCAAAGGAACTTAGATCCATAGGGGGGGTCCCTTGACAACTCTCAAGATTTTTTTTTATTTTTTTATGTTTCTGTCTAATAAAGAATGTTCTATCTACCTACCTAATGTTGCTGTAGGTACGAGGTGTGGGCGGGCGGGGAGTCGCTGGCGGCGTACTGCGTGCAGGCGGGCGGCGCGCGCAGTGCGGAGCCGGTGCCCGCGCCCGCCGGCCGCCTCGCCGCGCTCGCCGCCGGGACGCGCGTCTTCGGATACATCTCGCCCGGTGAGACATACACAGCTCAAATATAAAAAAATATTGAACTTTGATTATCATGACGATGATCACGATGATGATGATGATCACGATGATGATGATAATGACGATGATGACTGTGATCGCGACAATGGTGACGATGACGATGATCACTATGATGATAATGACGATGATGACTGTGATCACGACGATGGTAGCGATGACAATGATCACGATGATGATGATGATGATCACTATGATGATGATGATGATAACGATAGTGATTTTTATGACGATGATCACGATGACGATGATGATGATGATGATGATGATGACGACTGATCACGATAATGGTGAGAATGACAACGATCACTACGATGATGATCACGATGATTATGATGATGATAACGATGATCACGATGATGGCGATGATCACGATAATGATGATGATCACGATGATCACGATGATGATGATGATCTCTATGATGATAATAACGATTATGACGATGATCACGATGATGATGATGATCACTATGATGATAATAACGATGATGACTATGATCACGATGATGATGATGACGATGATGATGATGATGTCGATGTTTGCAGGCGCGTGCGTGTACCAGTGGGACCCTGCGAGCAAGCAGCAGCGCGCGCGGCTGGACTGCTCCAAGCTGGTGCCGTGCTCGGAGAGCCTGCAGAGCATGCCGCTCGACGAGCCCGACCCTCACAGATACATGGTACTCCAGCTCCTCAACTACCACCTTCTTCTTCTTATTCGTATGAGCTAAGTGGCGAAGCTCTGGTGTCGAGAGTTTTCAAACTGCCCGAAGGCCTCTGACTTGGCTTAACAGAAATCATTTTTATTATGTGGGGCCTCCCTTAAATATTAATTTTATTTAATTATCATTGACATGTGCATTCTGCCCATCCTGACCTACGGTGCACAAACATGGTCCCTCACCAAAGCACAGAGGACCCGCCTCCAGGTTTGTCAAAGAGCCATGGAACGCAGCATTCTTGGCATTAAAAGACAAGACCGCATCCGAAACACCATGCTGCGTTCCATGACCCGCGTTACTGACGTAGGGCTGCCAGGCTCAAATGGGACTGGGCGGGCCACGTGTGCAGGATGCGCCCTGACCGTTGGGCAAAGGTTTCCATGGAGTGGGACTTCTTAGAGGGCAGAAGACGACGAGGCAGGCCGCCAACTCGATGGCGCAAGGAGTTGGTGGACTTCCACAACAACTGGAAGGAACTGGCCCAGGACAGAATAGCGTGGAAATCATTGGGGGAGACCTTTGCCCAACAGTGGGACAATATAGGTTAGATAAAAAAAAAAAAAAATATATATATATATATATATATATTTTATGGCACGGGCTATAAAATAAAGTTGCAAAGAGAAACAAAATAAAGCCATTGTTACAAGGGAATAATGTAGCTTCCCAACGGTGAAAGAATTTTTCAAATCGGTCCAGTAGTTTCGGAGACCGGTGTGAAGTTGGCAGCCAAAGTTAGCAGCCAATAACCCGACCAAATTAAGAAGGTCAATTTTGAAAAGTTAGCAGCCACGCTATTTTCTCGTTAAGTACAAATACAATTTAGGTACATATGTACTAAAACTGTTGAAAAACCCCAAGACATTCTAAATAACAAAGAAAAATATTGAAAATGGAAAAGTATTGATGTATTTTCATACATGAAGTTGGTATGTTTATGCAGACTTTTCTGAGGGTGCGCCTGATATAGCGAGTATTAAATAAGATAAACAATACTAAAAGCTGCATTTGCTGAAAGTTTCAGCCCGGCAGTGGGCCTTCTTCATACTGAACCTACGAGTTGAAATCAAGAATTAACCAGAATACTCCAGGTATAACGATGGCTGCTACTGTTTTGAGCTATGTCAACCCACGAAAACTGCACTAAAAGCTAGTGATACTGAAAGAAGACAACCTATAGTATAATTAAAAAGAAAAATCAAAGTATGGTCCAAAACAAAATACTCATGAAACACTAACTTAAATATAACTTTGGTACTTTTCACCGCGCCGATATGTGTGGGCTACAAAAATATATTTCTTTATTAAAATCTAGACTTTTGACGAATTATAACGATAAATAATACTATTGCCTAGTATACTAGAAAACTTCAGCCCGTTAGTGAGTCAGCTTCATGCAAAACTGAGGCAAAAATATTTTAATGTTAAAAATATTTTTTGTGTTGAAAATTATGTCACAAGGCAGACCTTTCTGAGGGTGCGCCTGATACAGCGAGTAATGTATATAATAGATAAAAGTGTAAGCTACCTATACTGAAAAATTCAGCCCGGCAGTGAGTCCACGTCATGCAAAACTGAGGCAACAAAAAAGTCATGTAAAAAATATTTTTATAGTGATGAAATCTATATCGCTCGCCAGACTTTTCTGAGGGTGCGCCTGATATAGTGAGTATTAAATAAGATAGACGATGATAAAAGCTACCTTTGCTGAAAGTTTCAACCCGGCAGTGGGCCTGCTTCATACTGAACCTACGAGTTGAAATCAAGAATTAACCAGAATACTCCGGGTGTAACGATGGCTGCTACTGTTTTGAGCTATGTCAACCCCCAAAAACTGCACTAAAAGCTAGTGGTACTGAAAGAAGACAACCTATAGTATATTTAAAAAGAAAAATCAAGGTATGGTCCAAAACAAAATACTCATGAAACACTAACTAAAATATAACTTTGGTACTTTTCACCGCGCCAATATGTGTGGGCTACAAAAATATATTTCTTTATTAAAATCTAGACTTTTGACGAATTATAACGATAAATAATACTATTGCCTAGTATACTAGAAAACTTCAGCCCGTTAGTGAGTCAGCTTCATGCAAAACTGAGGCAAAAATATTTTAATGCTAAAAATATTTTTTGTGTTGAAAATTTTGACACAAGGCAGACCTTTCTGAGGGTGCGCCTGATACAGCGAGTAATGTATATGATAGATAAAGGTGTAAGCTACCTATGCTGAAAAATTCAGCCCGGCAGTGAGTCCATGTCATGCAAAAGTGAGGCAACAAAAAAGTCATGTAAAAAATATTTTTATAGTGATGAAATCTATATCGCTCGCCAGACTTTTCTGAGGGTGCGCCTGATATAGCGAGTATTAAATAAGATAGACGATGATATAAGCTACCTTTGCTGAAAGTTTCAGCCCGGCAGTGGGCCTGCTTCACACTGAACCTACGAGTTGAAATCAAGAATTAACCAGAATACTGCGGGTGTAACGATGGCTGCTACTGTTTTGAGCTATGTCAACCCCCAAAAACTACACTAAAAGCTAGTGGTACTTTTTTTTTTTTTTTTTTTTTTACTCTGAATAGGTCAGCGCTTGACCACAATTCACCTGATGGTAAGTGATATTGAGGTCTACGGTGGATCGCGCTTACCTAGAAGGAACCGGTTCACTCTCGCTTTGAAAATCGCTAGATTGTAGTCATTGGGGAACAGGGAATTTGGCAAGGAATTCCAAAGTTTGGCGGTTCGGACAACAAAGGTGGAGGCAAAACGCTTTGTGCGTGCCTTGGGCACCTCAACCGTAAACCGATGCCGCCTTGGCGTTTCCCTGCTCGTCCGATAGTGGAAGGGGGCGGGGGGAATTACTTCATGTAATTCAGTCGCACACTCGCCGAAATGCAACCGATAGAAGACCGACAGACTGGCAACAATGCGGCGGTGCTCTAGGCTCTGCAACTTTGCCTTGCAAAGATTGTCATTGCCTATGAGCCTTTTTGCACGCCGCTCAATTGACTCCAACGCCTGAAGCTGGTACTTTGCCGATCCATCCCAAAGGTGCGAACAATACTCCATGCATGATCGAACTTGTGCTTGATATAATATAAGCAGCTGTTCCTGCGTGAAGTACTTTCGCACCTTCGAGAGGATACCCAGCTTTTTGGCTGCTACGTGAGCCATATTCTCGATGTAGGAGCCAAAATTCAGTGTTGAAGACAATGTTATGCCAAGGAGTTCTAAGCTGTCGGTAACCGATACGGTTGCACCTCGGAAGGAAGGGGCCAGGTCAAAAGGTACTGAAAAAAGACAACCTATAGTATATTTAAAAAGAAAAATCAAGGTACGGTCCAAAACAAAATACTCATGAAACACTAACTAAAATATAACTTTGGTACTTTTCACCGCGCCAATATGTGTGGGCTACAAAAATATATTTCTTTATTAAAATCTAGACTTTTGACGAATTATAACGATAAATAATACTATTGCCTAGTATACTAGAAAACTTCAGCCCGTTAGTGAGTCAGCTTCATGCAAAACTGAGGCAAAAATATTTTAATGTTAAAAATATTTTTTGTGTTGAAAATTATGACACAAGGCAGACCTTTCTGAGGGTGCGCCTGATACATCGAGTAATGTATATAATAGATAAAGGTGTAAGCTACCTATGCTGAAAAATTCAGCCCGGCAGTGAGTCCACGTCATGCAAAACTGAGGCAACAAAAAAGTCATGTAAAAAATATTTTTATAGTGATGAAATCTATATCGCTCGCCAGACTTTTCTGAGGGTGCGCCTGATATAGTGAGTATTAAATAAGATAGACGATGATAAAAGCTACCTTTGCTGAAAGTTTCAGCCCGGCAGTGGGCCTGCTTCATACTGAACCTACGAGTTGAAATCAAGAATTAACCAGAATACTCCGGGTGTAACGATGGCTGCTACTGTTTTGAGCTATGTCAACCCCCAAAAACTGCACTAAAAGCTAGTAATACTGAAATAAGACAACCTATAGTATAATTAAAAAGAAAAATCAAAGTATGGTCCAAAACAAAATACTCATGAAACACTAACTTAAATATAACTTTGGTACTTTTCACCGCGCCGATATGTGTGGGCTACAAAAATATATTTCTTTATTGAAATCTAGAGTTAAGACGAATTGTAACGATAAATTACACTATTGCCTAGTATACCGCGCGTCACCTGGGACGCGCCCGCTCGCCCCTACTTCCAGGAGCTAGGAATTATGACGCTGCCTGGCATCCTCATATACCAAGTGGCGGTGTACACGCGCGTCAACCTAGCGGCCTTCCCCAAGCGCTCCGCGCGGCAAGACCGCTCCACTCGGCACCCGCTGCACTTCGCCAGCTTGCCGCGTACTCTGCACAAGTCCGACAAGTTAACACACATCATGGGCCCGGCGGTGTACAATAAGCTGCCCAATGATATTACTGCAGCCGTCACTCTGCACGCTTACAAAATGAAATTGAAACGGTGGCTCATTAATAGAGCGTTTTATTCCTTTGACGAACTCGTACCTAATATTTAGTAATTTACTGAAATTAAGTGTATTTTTAACCATTTGACATTTTTATTATTTAATAATTTTGTTATTACATAATGAATTAGGTATTAAAGATACCGTATTTTTATATTTATATTTTTAATTCCTGACTGAACTATAACAACTATACTAGAAAACTTCAGCCTGTTAGTGGGTCAGCTTCATGCAAAACTGAAGCAACAAAAAAGTCATGTAAAAAATATATTTATAGTGATGAAATCTATAATGCATGAAGTGGACTCACTGCCGGGTTGAATTTTTCAGCATAGATAGCTTACACCTTAAGGTATCATATACATTACTTGATGTATCAGGCGCACCCCCAGAAAGGTCTGCCTTGTGTCATAATTTTCAACACAAAAAATATTTTTAACATTAAAATATTGTTGCCTCAGTTTTGCATGAAGCTGACCCACTAACGGGCTGAAGTTTTCTAGTATACGAGGCAATAGTGTTATTTATCGTTATAATTCGTCAAAAGTCTAGATTTTAATAAAGAAATATATTTTTGTAGCCCACACATATCGGCGCGGTGAAAAGTAGCAAAGTTATATTTAAGTTAGTGTTTCATGAGTATTTTGTTTTGAACCATACTTTGATTTTTCTTTTTAATTATACTTCAGGTTGTCTTCTTTCAGTATCACTAGCTTTTAGTGCAGTTTTCGTGGGTTGACATAGCTCAAAACAGTAGCAGCCATCGTTACACCCGGAGTATTCTGGTTAATTCATGATTTCAACTGGTAGGTTCAGTATGAAGCAGGCCCACTGCCGGGCTGAAACTTTCAGCAAATGCAGCTTTTAGTATTGTTTATCTTATTTAATACTCGTTATATCAGGCGCACCCTCAGAAAAGTCTGGCGAGCGATATAGATTTCATCACTATAAAAATATTTTTTACATGACTTTTTTGTTGCCTCAGTTTTTTATGACGTGGACTCACTGCCGGGCTGAATTTTTCAGCATAGGTAGCTTACACCTTTATCTATTATATACATTACTCGATGTATCAGGCGCACCCTCAGAAAGGTCTGCCTTGTGTCATAATTTTCAACACAAAAAATATTTTTAACATTAAAATATTTTTGCCTCAGTTTTGCATGAAGCTGACTCACTAACGGGCTGAAGTTTTCTAGTATACTAGGCAATAGTATTATTTATCGTTATAATTCGTCAAAAGTCTAGATTTTAATAAAAAAATATATTTTTGTATCCCACACATATCGGCGCGTTGAAAAGTACCAAAGTTATATTTAAGTTAGTGTTTCATGAGTATTTTGTTTTGGACCATACTTTGATTTTTCTTTTTAATTATACTATAGGTTGTCTTATTTCAGTATTACTAGCTTTAAGTGCAGTTTTTGGGGGTTGACATAGCTCAAAACAGTAGCAGCCATCGTTACACCCGGAGTATTCTGGTTAATTCATGATTTCAACTGGTAGGTTCAGTATGAAGCAGGCCCACTGCCGGGCTGAAACTTTCAGCAAATGCAGCTTTTAGTATTGTTTATCTTATTTAATACTCGTTATATCAGGCGCACCCTCAGAAAAGTCTGGCGAGCGATATAGATTTCATCACTATAAAAATATTTTTTACATGACTTTTTTGTTGCCTCAGTTTTGCATGACGTGGACTCACTGCCGGGCTGAATTTTTCAGCATAGGTAGCTAACACCTTTATCTATCATATACATTACTCGATGTATCAGGCGCACCCTCAGAAAGGTCTGCCTTGTGTCATAATTTTCAACACAAAAAATATTTTTAACATTAAAATATTGTTGCCTCAGTTTTGCATGAAGCTGACCCACTAACGGGCTAAAGTTTTCTAGTATACGAGGCAATAGTGTTATTTATCGTTATAATTCGTCAAAAGTCTAGATTTTAATAAAGAAATATATTTTTGTAGCCCACACATATCGGCGCGGTGAAAAGTACCAAAGTTATATTTAAGTTAGTGTTTCATGAGTATTTTGTTTTGGACCATACTTTGATTTTTCTTTTCAATTATACAATAGGTTGTCTTCTTTCAGTACCACTAGCTTTTAGTGCAGTTTTTGGGGGTTGACATAGCTCAAAACAGTAGCAGCCATCGTTACACCCGGAGTATTCTGGTTAATTCTTGATTTCAACTCGTAGGTTCAGTATGAAGCAGGCCCACTGCCGGGTTGAAACTTTCAGCAAAGGTAGCTTTTATCATCGTCTATCTTATTTAATACTCACTATATCAGGCGCACCCTCAGAAAAGTCTGGCGAGCGATATAGATTTCATCACTATAAAAATATTTTTTACATGACTTTTTTGTTGCCTCAGTTTTGCATGACGTGGACTCACTGCCGGGCTGAATTTTCAGCATAGGTAGCTTACACCTTTATCTATTATATACATTACTCGATGTATCAGGCGCACCCTCAGAAAGGTCTGCCTTGTGTCATAATTTTCAACACAAAAAATATTTTTAACATTAAAATATTTTTGCCTCAGTTTTGCATGAAGCTGACTCACTAACGGGCTGAAGTTTTCTAGTTTACTAGGCAATAGTATTATTTATCGTTATAATTCGTCAAAAGTCTAGATTTTAATAAAAAAATATATTTTTGTATCCCACACATATCGGCGCGTTGAAAAGTACCAAAGTTATATTTAAGTTAGTGTTTCATGAGTATTTTGTTTTGGACCATACTTTGATTTTTCTTTTTAATTATACTATAGGTTGTCTTATTTCAGTATTACTAGCTTTTAGTGCAGTTTTTGGGGGTTGACATAGCTCAAAACAGTAGCAGCCATCGTTACACCCGGAGTATTCTGGTTAATTCTTGATTTCAACTCGTAGGTTCAGTATGAAGCAGGCCCACTGCCGGGCTGAAACTTTCAGCAATGGTAGCTTATATCATCGTTTATCTTATTTAATACTCGCTATATCAGGCGCACCCTCAGAAAAGTCTGGCGAGCGATATAGATTTCATCACTATAAAATATTTTTTACATGACTTTTTTGTTGCCTCAGTTTTGCATGACGTGAACTCACTGCCGGGCTGAATTTTTCAGCATAGGTAGCTTACACCTTTATCTATCATATACATTACTCGATGTATCAGGCGCACCCTCAGAAAGGTCTGCCTTGTGTCATAATTTTCAACACAAAAAATATTTTTAACATTAAAATATTGTTGCCTCAGTTTTGCATGAAGCTGACCCACTAACGGGCTGAAGTTTTCTAGTATACGAGGCAATAGTGTTATTTATCGTAATAATTCGTCAAAAGTCTAGATTTTAATAAAAAAATATATTTTTGTAGCCCACACATATCGGCGCGGTGAAAAGTACCAAAGTTATATTTAAGTTAGTGTTTCATGAGTATTTTGTTTTGGACCATACCTTGATTTTTTTTTTTAAATATACTATAGGTTGTCTTCTTTCAGTACCACTAGCTTTTAGTGCAGTTTTTGGGGGTTGACATAGCTCAAAACAGTAGCAGCCATCGTTACACCCGGAGTATTCTGGTTAATTCTTGATTTCAACTCGTAGGTTCAGTATGAAGCAGGCCCACTGCCGGGCTGAAACTTTCAGCAAAGGTAGCTTATATCATCGTCTATCTTATTTAATACTCGCTATATCAGGCGCACCCTCAGAAAAGTCTGGCGAGCGTTATAGATTTCATCGCTATAAAAATATTTTTTACATGACTTTTTTGTTGTCTCAGTTTTGCATGACGTGGACTCACTGCCGGGCTGAATTTTTCAGCATAGGTAGCTTACACCTTTATCTATCATATACATTACTCGATGTATCAGGCGCACCCTCAGAAAGGTCTGCCTTGTGTTATAATTTTCAACACAAAAAATATTTTTAACATTTAAATATTGTTGCCTCAGTTTCGCATGAAGCTGACCCACTAACGGGCTGAAGTTTTCTAGTATACTAGGCAATAGTGTTATTTATCGTTATAATTCGTCAAAACTCTAGATTTTAATAAAGAAATATATTTTTGTAGCCCACACATATCGGCGCGGTGAAAAGTACCAAAGTTATATTTAAGTTAGTGTTTCATGAGTATTTTGTTTTGGACCATACCTTGATTTTTTTTTTTAAATATACTATAGGTTGTCTTCTTTCAGTACCACTAGCTTTTAGTGCAGTTTTCGTGGGTTGACATAGCTCAAAACAGTAGCAGCCATCGTTACACCCGGAGTATTCTGGTTAATTCTTGATTTCAACTCGTAGGTTCAGTATGAAGCAGGCCCACTGCCGGGCTGAAACTTTCAGCAAAGGTAGCTTATATCATCGTCTATCTTATTTAATACTCGCTATATCAGGCGCACCCTCAGAAAAGTCTGGCGAGCGTTATAGATTTCATCGCTATAAAAATATTTTTTACATGACTTTTTTGTTGTCTCAGTTTTGCATGACGTGGACTCACTGCCGGGCTGAATTTTTCAGCATAGGTAGCTTACACCTTTATCTATCATATACATTACTCGATGTATCAGGCGCACCCTCAGAAAGGTCTGCCTTGTGTTATAATTTTCAACACAAAAAATATTTTTAACATTAAAATATTGTTGCCTCAGTTTCGCATGAAGCTGACCCACTAACGGGCTGAAGTTTTCTAGTATACTAGGCAATAGTATTATTTATCGTTATAATTCGTCAAAACTCTAGATTTTAATAAAGAAATATATTTTTGTAGCCCACACATATCGGCGCGGTGAAAAGTACCAAAGTTATATTTAAGTTAGTGTTTCATGAGTATTTTGTTTTGGACCATACTTTGATTTTTCTTTTTAATTATACTATAGGTTGTCTTCTTTCAGTATCACTAGCTTTTAGTGCAGTTTTCGTGGGTTGACATAGCTCAAAACAGTAGCAGCCATCGTTACACCCGGAGTATTCTGGTTAATTCTTGATTTCAACTCGTAGGTTCAGTATGAAGCAGGCCCACTGCCGGGCTGAAACTTTCAGCAAATGCAGCTTTTAGTATTGTTTATCTTATTTAATACTCGCTATATCAGGCGCACCCTCAGAAAAGTCTGCATAAACATACCAACTTCATGTATGAAAATACATCAATACTTTTCCATTTTCAATATTTTTCTTTGTTATTTAGAATGTCTTGGGGTTTTTCAACAGTTTTAGTACATATGTACCTAAATTGTATTTGTACTTAACGAGAAAATAGCGTGGCTGCTAACTTTTCAAAATTGACCTTCTTAATTTGGTCGGGTTATTGGCTGCTAACTTTGGCTGCCAACTTCACACCGGTGTTTCGGAGCCCATTCGCGTCAAACAAACAAACTAACTTATCCTCTTTTTAATATTGGTATAGATAATTAAATATTCTGTAAATATAATATACGTAGAGGGACTACCAAATGTCGTTAAAGAGGGAAAGTAAAAATTTGAATTTTTATTAAATTATTATTAACCCTTAATTATTTAACTCGAAAGGTAATATAGATTCACATATTCTGTAAAAGTTTCAAGCATCTAACTATTACACTGGTCTACAGTGGTTTTGTTGCCTTTGATATGATGATGATTTTGGGTCTATTTATATACGCAAGTCGTGAAAATATCAATGATTTTGTAAGATCTGCTCGTTTTTTTTTCAACAAATGACTGAAAATTAAAATTTTGACGATAAATCTTTTAAAATTCAATTTGTAAAAACGAGCAAATTTAGTACTTTTACGAATATTTTCGTAATCTGGGCACTTAAAAACGTAGAATTTGCGATGATAAACAGGGCAACAACAAAAAAATGATTATTTGTAGAGCTGTGTTATTGTTAAGAAAAAATTATCCCCTTTTATATTTTCATATACATATATTTTTATTATTTGTTGCTATATATGCGGGAAATACATATCTTGTGAAAGTTTCAGCTTTCCAGCTATTACGGTTTCTGAGATACAGCCTGGAGACAGACAGACAGCGGAGGTTTAGTAATAGGCTCCCATTTTTACCTTTTAGGCACCGAAGCCTTAAAAACATACAATTGAATAGGAAACATTAATGTAGCGACTTTAGCTTGGCTAGCTAAGGTGATCTGACGCGATCATCAAAGCTAAGCAACGCTCGATGCGGACAGGATTTGGATGGGTATTGTCACCCATCCACAAGCACAAGACTGTCGTTTTTCAAGCGACATTTTCATCTGGTTGCTACCGTGGGTCGGATGACACGTCAAATTGTAGGTCCCGACTGTTAGTCTCAGTACAAGCAGTTGTTACCAAGACAGAGGGCTGAGGGTGTGAAAAATTCTCGACTCCTAGCTCATACGAAGAAGAAGATGAGAATTGTTATATTCCAGCGTATATGATCAGTACGTGTGTGTGTGTGTGTGTGTGTCAGGTGACGGCGCTGTGTGTGTGCGGCGGCTGGGTGGTGGCGGGCACGGCGTGGGGCTGCGTGCTCATCGCGGACGCCGACTCCCTGCGCCCGCTCACCGTCTGCAGGCCCTACGACGCGGACGTGAGTATACACGCCCTCTTCCTCTCCCTATCCCTTTTCCTTCCCCCTCCCCCTCTCCCCTTCCTCACCCCTCTCCCTCTCCCCTTCCTCACCCCCTCTCCCTCTCCCCTTCCTCACCCCCTCTCCCTCTCCCCTTCCTTCCCTCTCCCTCTCCCCCTCCTCCCCTCTCCCCTTCCTTCCCTCTCCCCCTCCTCCCCTCTCCCCCTTCCCCCTTCGGAGCCTATTTGCGTCAAAAAAATCAGACATTTCCTCCTTATATAATATTGGTATAGATATTTATGGGGTATAATATAATAAATTTCATTTTTTTGACACATTTCACACACGGCTGGTTAACCCCATACTATTTCTAGAGAACCATTTCTAGTTCGTATTATGGTTACTAACACAACATACATACATACATATTTTATATAGTTACATATTTAACACCCAGACCGACAGCCAACAAATTTAATTTATGTCCTCTTTATAATTTTTTTTATTGGTAAATATATACACCGGAGGAATATAAATAGATATATAGAGATCGATATATCTGAGGCACGATGTATTACTTAAACTGCAATATTAGGGGTTAGAAACAAAAGAAAAAAAAATTTAAATCTCGTTTGAAACCCAGAATCGAGACTGACTTTCAACATCCATTGTATCGGAAATAAAACTTAAAATAAACTGCTTAATATACTTGTATTGTATATACAGGTGAACCTGCTGATCCCGCTCCCGCGGGGGGAGTCTGAAGGGGAGTCGGAGGGGGAATTCCCCCCCATGCTGGTCTCCTTCGGCACCGGATACCGCCCGCTGCTGCAGCGATACGCTCCTACACAAGTGAGGAGTCTAATATATAATTTTGGTCTTCTTATATTAGTTATGTTCTTCTTATATTAGTTATGCTCTTCTTTTATTAGTTATGTTCTTCTTATATTAGTTATGTTCTTAAATCTTTATGCAAAAAAAGATTTTTTGCATAATTCCTAAAGTATGTTACCATCAAAGAATGAGATAATCCATGACGTCATCAGATAACGATGGCCGACGCATGGCCTCGCTATCTTCCCTTATCAGTCTTATCACTGGTGATAAGGATCTCTATACCTGTTTACAGACACGGCTGGGTGCATGCAGCGTGATTACACATTTTATGGTATTAGCTTCTGACTCACTCTTCTCCTTCGTATGAGCTAAGTGGCCAAGCTCTGGTGTCAAGAATTTTCAAGCCGCCCGAAGGTCTCTGACTTGGCTTAACGACTGCTTGTACTAATACTAGCAGCCAGGACCTATAATTTAACGTGTCATCCGACCCACGATAAAAATGCCACTTGAAAAACGACATTCTTGTGCACGGTCACCCATCCAAAGAGTGTCCGCATCGAGCGTTGCTTAGCTGGGATGATCGCGTCAGATCACCTTAGCTAGACGAGCTACGGGCGCTACAATTAATCGTGGTAGGAAATAGGTATTCAATATTTATTAAGCACTAGCTTTGCGTTAATTTGGGACACAAATCATTTGATCCGAGATAAAATGTAGCATTTGTGTTAATCCAAGATCTAACCTACCTTCATAGTAAATTTCATCCAAATCGGTCCAGCCGTTGGAGCGTGAAGGAGTCACATTTTGAAGTTATTTGTTAGAGATTTTGTTGTCCCACGGGAACCAATTACATGAAGTAATTCCCCCCGCCCCCTTCCACTATCGGACGAGCAGGGAAACGCCAAGGCGGCATCGGTTTACGGTTGAGGTGCCTAAGGCACGCACAAAGCGTTTTGCCTCCACCTTTGTTGTCCGAACCGCCAACCTTTGGAACTCCTTGCCGAATTCCCTGTTCCCCGATTACTATAATATAGCGATTTTCAAGGCGAGAGTGAACTGGTTCCTTCTAGGTAAGCGCGTTTCACCGTAGACCTCAATGTCACTTACCATCAGGTGAATTGTGGTCAAGCGCTGACCTATTTAGAGTAAAAAAAAAAACCCAAGTAACGCGGGTAACACCGTGGGCGCAGCTATATTTATTTATTGAGGATTTTTTCTAATTACATTCATTACATAACTTATTGACTCAGGCGTTACTTTGCGGAAATCCATTGTAAATAGAAGACATAATTAAATATTTAGTGTACTTCCGCTGTGATCCGAAATCCAAATTAAGACAAGTAAAGGAAAAATCAACTAAGATCAATTAACCAAGCAAAACTCAAGTCGAGAGTCGACACTCTCGACTTGTCGTTCGAAGAGTCAGCATCTCCTGATGATGCCTTGTGGTTAGGCGAAACACGTGTAGAGTTAAGAACTTCCGAATTGTGATAGGTAACGTTAATCTTAATTAATCTTAGTTAAATGATCTTAGTTAATTAAGCTTGGTTAATTGATCTTAGTTGATTTTTCCTTTACTTGTCTTAATTTGGATTTCGGCTCACAGCATAGTACACTAAATATTTAATTTTGTCATCTATTTACATTCATTACAGTCTTTTTACATTTATTTTGACGTGACAACGTCTTAAATTAGGTTGCGGCTGGGAGTCACTTATGAAAAAGTGTAACGCCCGGTAACGTTACGATGAGTCACCGAACGAGAGAGAGGCCCGCCGAATGCCTTGCGTCTCTCTCCCACTCAACTATGATCGGTCTGCGCACGCGGCAGACGTTGTCACGTAAAATCTTCGCCCGTAAAACCGACTTTACAGGCAACCATTTTTTTTTTGGGAATTTTTCTTAGTTATTTTTTTTCTAAAAAATTGGTCTTTTTGTGTTTCAGTCTGGCAACGCGACGCAGTACTCTGGAACTTACTGCTTGCTGTGGACGGCGCAGCACTGGCTCCCCGACTAGACTTGGAGCTCTTGGACTATCATGACATTTATAGTATATATGCCATTCATATATATGAGTTTCATAAAAAGTGTTTCATACAAAAAAATTATGTACATGTACGAAAAAATGGACGACCTCGTTGGCGTAATGGTTACCATGCCGGACTGTCAATCAGAAGGTTCTGGATACGATTCCCAGCACAGCCAACATCTTTGTGCTGAACTAAATTTGTTGGCTGTGGGTCTGGGTGTTCAATATGTATCTATATAAATTATGTATGTATATGTAGTATATCAGTTGTGTTAGCAACCATAATACGAACTAAAAATGGTTTAGTATGGGGCTAACCAGCCGTGTGTGAAATTACCACGAAGAGAGATAATTAGTCGTATTTATAAACTTTAGGAAAAAAAAGGATCTTATGTTCTATGAAATCTCATATTGTAATAATGTATTATGCTTGCCTTATGATAATTACTTAAGTCTTATTCTTCGTATGAGCAAAGTGGCCAAGCTCTGGTGTTGAGAGTTTTCAAGCCGCCCGAAGCCCTCTGACTTGGCTTAACGACTGCTTGTACTAAAACTAACAGCTGGGTCCTACAGTTTAACGTGTCATCCCGACCCACGGTATTGCTCAGATAAAATTCCATGTAAATAAAAGAAATACTTGTGCATAGTCACCCATTCAAAGCCTGTGCGTATCGAGCGTTGCTTAACCTCGATGATCGCGTCAGATCACCTTAGCTAGCCGAGCTACGGCGCATTATTAAATGGTTTAACAGATATTAAGTTATTTTATCGAAAATCTCTAGCGATGGGTCCTGGTAGCTGCTTTTAGAGCCAGTAATTCCTAACTAGGCATTCCCTAGCTTAGGCAAGAGTGGTAGCGATTCAGCGGCGCACACGACTAAATTAAATTTAAAGAAGCCCCGTCTCTTTTCATCTTAGGTGGCCAGAAAGAGACGGCACGTTCTGAACCACAGACAAAACAACTAAAATCACGTCAAATATGGAAAATGTAGGTAGTTTTAGAGGAGATACAAGTGAGTGCGGACTAAAGTCGCCTATATTTTCTACATTTGACGTGATTTTAGTTGGTTTGACTATGGTGCGGAACGTGTCGTCTCTTTCTGGCCACCTAAGATAAAAAGAGACGGGGCTTCATTAAATTTAGTTTAGTCGAGTGTGCATTCTGTCACCTACTCGAATGGTTACGCACCCTTGTGGACATATGCCTAAATGTATTGTGTAAAAAAAATAAAATTGTGAATTTGACTTTGGTTGTGCGATCGATTGTGTTTGGTTTATGAGATAATTTAATTATTTATTTTTATTGTTCTTATGATTGTTTCAATCTATTCAGACTGCTTTTTGTATTATTTTTATATTAATTTTTAACTTAATGTAAGTGTCTATTAAAAAAAATTGTATTGTTGTAAATATATTATAATTTACTGCTTCCTGTTACATCCTTGCGTTACTCCGGGATTAAAAAAGTAGCCTTAAATGTTGAGCCGCATATTTGAGCGAAGCGCGTGTATCGTGGCAGTAGGTATTTCACGAAATAAATTCATGTTTAATCAACATTTAATATAATATGGAAGTTATGAGAGCTAACGATTCTAGATTTCTACAAAAAAATAGGTATGTTTTAATTTCTTTATTACTTTCCAAAGCACAACATTTTTAAATTTGAAAAAATAAATTCCAAATAATTAAATTAACTATCCAATTTAACCCTACCGTATTTTGAAGCTCTTACGATTATTTAAACTGAATTAAAAATAATAAAATTGAAATAACCGTAGCCATATCACTAACAAAGGGTTTTATTGGATTTTTAAAATATGCCATATTGTTCCCATAGCGACCTTAACTAAAACATTCTTTTCTTATTTCCTTTAATTTTTACAGTGAACTAGAATAAACGGAAGAGTAACTCCATACAATTGCCGCTTAGAATTTGAATCCATCTACGCACACAATTATACTGCTATCCCAACGAAACACACACACACAAATCTCGCACGCGATTGGTCGCATCAAGGTCACGCCACCGATACTAGCCGCGCGAGTAGCTGTTTTGCCCCGCCCACCGCGGTATTTTACGCGTGGACGGTGGAACCATATTTTATCGGCCAAGTTACTATTCTATTTATTCTAGTTCGCTGAAGTTTTTGGAACAATTTCACTTTTATTGGACCCTGCTTTTTTAGTATATTTAAAATAATTTAATTAACAAAAAAAAGTAACTGTATCAAACCTGGAGTATTTAAGCTACTTTTGATCTCAGATTAACGTGAATGTAATGGGTGCAGATACGTTTAAATAGAATGTAAGTTAAAAAAAAATCACGCCAAATATGGAGTAAGTGCATTAATTATTAAGAAAAAAAATTTTGGGCCGTCACAGGACGCCTGGCAGATGTGAAACATTGACATTTTTTGTAAAAGTTATATGGAGAACAGAAAATATTGTGATAGGAACTAAATGTCAATGTCATAATGATTAAAAAATAATATTTTAATCACTCTCTAAATTACCACGGTCAGACATTACCGTACACACTACTGCATATATGTTTCACATCAACAATTAATTACAGGTGCTTCCATTATGGAGTAAAAAAAATTATGTAACTGTATATATTTTCAGAATAAGGCGATGGTAAAACAAACAAATAAATAATAGTTTAAAAAAACTAAAAAACACGCTTATCAAATTAGTGTATTGTCATCGGTCCTCAATAAATCCACAAAGTTTGAACGAAATCTGGCCGTTTAAAGTGGGTCAAAATCGCGCCCAAAGAAGTCGGTTAAAAACAAACATACAGGTGAAGCTAATAAAAAGCGTGTAAAAATCAAACTTTTTCTCATTATAATATTGGTATTGATGTACAGAAGATACCCTTAATAGTAGTACTTTAATAGTAGTTAACACTGGTAACTGTATATTTGAAACATTTTATTCTCTAAAGCTTTTTACAAATTGTCTTTCTTTAGCGAAATGTTCTAAAATTATGTAAAAACTTGTACCAAAGAATAAATACTCTTCATTCTTGATTTTGATTTGATTGTTTTATTATAGTAAACCCTATTTACTTAACCTTTTGATATGTGTTTCGTCGGTCGTCCGCCGGCAAGATGGGTCGACGACATAATATCAGTCGCAGGTCGAATCTGGACACGATTGGCGCAGGACCGAGATGAATGGCATATTAAAAGAGAGGCCTATTCCCAGCAGTGGGGAGAACCGGCTGTGGATGATGATGATGATGTCTTAAATGATCGGCTATTGGCCGAGCGAGCTAATATTTTCAACTAAAGACTTAAAAATATATTGGCCAAGAGTGAGTCAGGCCTGCGAATGAAGGATTCCGTACCATTATCTTGAAAAAATGACAAAAAACACGTTTGTTGTACGGGAGCCTTCCTTGAATATTTGTTTCATTGTAAATAGAAGACAAAATTAAATATCTAGTGTACTTCCGCTGTGATCCGAAACCCAAATTGAGATAAGTAAAGGAAAAATTAACTAAGATAAACACAACTTGCTTGTCGTTCGAAGAGTCAGCATATCCTGATGATGCCTTGTGGTTAGGCGAAACACGTGTAGAGTTAAGAATTTCCGAATTATGATAGGTAACGTTAATCTTAGTTAATTTATCTTAGTTAATTAATCTTAATTATTTTTTCCTTTAATTGTCTTAATTTGGATTTCGGATCACAGCGGAAGTACACTAAATATTTAATTTTGTCTTCTATTTACAATGGATTTCCGCAAAGTAACGCCTGAGTCAATAAATTATTGTTTCATTGTATTATTTTAAGAACCATTACCGACCGAGCAGGGAGACTGCTAGGAGACACCGATATACAGTGGAAATGCCGAAAATGCGTACTAAACGATTCGCTTCCACGTTTATAGTACGGACGGCCAAACTGTGGAACTCCTTGCCGGAATCCCTGTTCCCACTCAACTACAACCTTACTGTCTTCAAGCCGAGAGTGAACCGGTTTCTTCTAGGCAAGCGCGCTGCACCTTAGATCGCAATATCGCTTACCATCAGCTGAATTGCGATCAAGCACAAGCCCTTTAAAAGTAAAAAAAAATGGTTGCCTGTAAAGTCGGTTTTACGGGCGAGATCGGTCTGCCGCGTGCTGCGCGCGCGGCAGACCGATCATAGTTGAGTGGGAGAGAGACGCAAGGCATTCGGCGGGCCTCTCTCTCGTTCGGTGACTCATCGTAACGTTACCGGGCGTTACACTTTTTCATAAGTGACTCCCAGCCGCAACCTAATTTAAGACGTTATCACGTCAAAAAAAAAACCTTTTTCCATGCCAAATTTCATCAAAATCGGTTCAACCGTTTGAGCGTGAAGAAGTTACAAAAAAACACGCACAGAAACTTTCGCATATAATATTACAGTGGAAACTCGAGTTTTCGGCCCTCAATTATACGGATTCGGGATTATCCGGACTAAAGGCCAATTGTCCAAAGATATAGGTATTTTTGGCAAGCATGAACGTGTTGGAGTGAACTGTAACCACCCCGCCCGCGCCAGATCCTCATAAAACAATAAAAAAACCCAGATTTCTTCATATTTTCGATTATAGAAATCATAGAACTTTAATAACCTTATAACATTGCGTTATACTAGGCACGTCAAATTTACATATTACATATATTCATCAACAATCAATTAATGAATTAGTCAATATCTTAATATTATAGTTAGTCATACAATGTCATAATAATATAATTATTCGTACAATGTCATAATAATAAAATAGAAAATAGCAACACATTTACATATAATTCATGTCACTTTACAGTCCGTCATACGTTTATCCGAATGCCTAACAACAACATAGTCATAGTCCGGTAAATCGAGTTTCTACTGTAGTAGGATTTTTCTTATAATATTATACTGGCTGACTCGGCAAACGTTGTTTTGCCTTAAGTACAGTTACAGATTAAAACACTATAATTGATCAGTTATCGAGCGGGATGAAAAAATATTAAATTACTAAAATGGCCATAAAAAATAGGGGTTGGTGATAGAAAAGAAAAATTGAGGTTTGTATGTATTTTTAATGCCACATTATTTATAAAAAAAAAATGTTAAAAAAATTAAGGCTTAACTACCCTTATCACTTAGGGATATAGAAAATAGATAGTAGCCGATTCTCAGACCTACTGCACACGCATATAAAATTTAGTAAAATCGGTCAAGCCGTTTCGGAGGAGTACGTTTCATCCATGGTGACAAGACGACGGCAAAAATTATCCGAATCACGCTGGAACATTTCGAGATTACGCTTGGAAATTTCCTTTTCGTTTTCGTCGGTTAACATTCGTGGCACCTATCTTGCAGACACTTTTTTGAACCCCAGTGAATCAATTAAAATGGATTGAACGCTACCAAAAGATATCTTTAGGATCTCAGCTATATGTTTTATAGTCATTCTTCTGTCTTCCAAAACCAGATTCTCAACCTTTTTGACATTTTCTTCTGTAACGGAGGTTGAAGGCCGCCCAGAACGCGGGTCATCTTTACAGCTTGATCTACCTCTTTTAAATTCAGCCACCCAGTACGCAACCGTAGAATAGGGTACAGCATCACCCCCTAATGTCTGCTGAATGTCCAAAAAAATTTCCTTCGTAGACATTTTTTTCAAACTGAGATATTTTATCACCGCACATAACTCACTTTTATCCATAATTTTAACTTTTTAGCAACTCGTTGCACAAAAAAATTTATTACATGCGAACGAACTGACAAAAACAAGTGACAGTCTGCATAAATATAGTGTGATAGACACTCTTTAATTTGAATATCGTACTTGATCCAAAAAGGTTTCATATATATGCAATTCTAAGAACTTTTTGATTCACCCTCGTACATCATCATCATCATCAATGGTCTTCTAAAATCCTAATAATATACCTATTGAGACTGATGATTTATCACGAGAAGTACAAATACCAAATTGGCAATAAATATTTTTTTCTTTTCCCCTTAAATAGGGGGGCTCCCATACAACAAACGTAATTTTTAATCAATCATTTACTTGTTCTTTATATCATTACACAGCTCTACAAAAAATCTATTTTTTTTGTTGCCCTGGATATTATGGCAAATTCTTACGTTTTTAAGTTCTTACGTTAGTGTGACTAGCTGACCCGGCAAACGTTGTTTTGCCTTAAAAATATATAGTAGAAGATTCTCAGACCTACTGAATACGCATATGAAATTTGGTAAAAATCGGTCAAGCCGTTTCGGAGGAGTACGGTAACTAACATTGTGTCATGGAAATTTTATAATTCTTTATTGGACACATAAATAAAAAAGGCACAGTAAAAGACAATTAACTTAAAATTAGTGTACCACAATTGGCGGCCTTATCGCTTAAAGCGATCTCTTCCAGGCAACCTTTGGATGGAAAGGAATTTATAAACGACTAAAGAAGGACGTAGTGTACAATAAAGAATAATAAAAAACATACATATAATATTAATAATCTTATCTTAATTTATATAAATCTCGTGTCACAATGTTTGTCCTCAATGGACTCCTAAACCACTTAACCGATTATAATAAAATTCGCACACCATGTGCAGTTCGATCCAATTTGAGAGATAGGATAGTTTAAATCTCAAATTATAGTCGCAATTTTAATTTATTGCTAATATAATTTGTTATAATTAACTGTAAGTAGTAATCTATATAGTAATTGAATTATCAATGAAGTACCTAATTCGTAAAAATGAAGTATCTTTTTGTACGTGTTACTCCTAACCAAAAAGAAACCTGGCAATAACTAACCTTAGGCCTATATTACTTAAAGTAGGCGACCATACGTTTTTATCAAATCGCTAGTGCCTTCAAAATTCGCAAAACGGACACAACCGTCAACGACGTCTACCCTCACCCGTCTGCCCGCGTTCGGGTCGCGCACTCAGCGATGAGCCACTTCTTCCCCACCGCACCTACCCCGCTCTCCCCACGCCCCGTTCGCCTGGCGCCGCTGCCGGTATTTATTGCTCTGCATTTTAAATCAGTGATATCTTCGAAAATATTTATTTAATTTACATGCTGTAAAAAGCCATATTGATCTTTATTAAATGCACAATGTATTTAAGATGCTTAATTGGATAAGGATTAATACTGTATTGCTTAAAATCGCTTCGTAAATAAGCCATTATTTCTCGTACAAAGTAAAGGATAAAAAATGGTTATTGTGGGTTATTCCTAAGAGATAAACATATACCATCACGGACTTTTTTGTAGACCTTTTTAAGTTGTACAATACTGTAGTAAATTGTTTTGATCTATCTTGTAGGATTCAGTCAGCGTTTGCAATGTAAGCGCAAAAAATGTGTTTTTTTTACGACCTCACATTAAAAACCTCAAAAATTTTAGCCTATGTGTTATTCTGATGTATAAGCTATAGCCTATGTGTTATTCTGATGTATAAGCTATATTGTGGTAAAGTTTCATTCAAATCCATTCAGTAGTTTTTACGTGAAAGAGTAACAAACATCCATACATCCATACATCCATACATCCACACATCCATACATACAAACTTTCGCCTTTATAATATTAGTAGGATAGACACTCTTCAATTTGAATATCGAACTTGATCCAAAAAAGTTTCTTAAATATGCACTTCTAAGAACTTTTTGATTCACCCTCGTATATAGTAGGTATTAGACATGCGCAGAATGTGTCACTAAAATGAAAAGATATGTACATATCTTTTTATATCAGTGAACTATATCTCTCTTCTAGTTCAGTAGTTCATTTAGTTCAGTACTAGTTTTCTTTTAATATTTCATTTAGGGCATCGCATCTCTGTCACCTTGGGATAGAGTTTAAATTTGCCTGGTCAGTCAGATTCGCCGAGTGATCTCTGTCACCTTGGGATAGAGTTTAATTTTGCTTGGTCAGTCAGATTCGCCGCAGTGAACTATCTTTCTTTTAGTTCAGTAGTTCATTTAGTTCAGTACTAGTTTTCTATCAATATTTCATTCAGGGCATCGCATCTCTGTTACCTTGGGATAGAGTTTAAATTTGCCTGGTCATTCGATTCGCCGAGTGAGTGAAAGAGGCTATCATGTATCATATCCATACGTACAACAGAGCGGGACAGGCATAGATAGTCCCGAATACTCCCGATGTTTTCATTCGAGTCTCGAGTCGTTCTTAAACGGATGAAACGTAGACAGAGAAAGTAAAAGAACTACTGAACTAAGAACTAATTGAAATGTAATTGAACTAGAGAGTGAAAGATACAAATCACTGAAGTACTTCATTTGAAGGATTCATTCGTGAACTACGCATGTCTAGTAGGTATAATTGTAATCTCGGAATCGGTTCAACGATTTTCATGAAATTTAGTATAAAGGGGGTTTCGGGGGCGATAAATCGATATAGCTAGGAATCATTTTAAGAAAATGTCATATTAGAACAAAAAGACAGGTACAACCAGGTACTTACAAAATTAGATTAGAAGATACTGACAAGGTGGTAACATGAATAATGTTAAAAAAAACATGACGCTAGTTACGTTACGATACATATATTATTATAACTTGTGGATACAACGTCTGGTCGTGTCAGAGCGGGGCGCGGCAGAACCGGTTCTCGCGGACTGCCGCCAAAATATGTTTGGAATGCACGCGCCTTCCACACGTTCCGCATCACGCAGTGTTACAACCTTAAAATATGCTATGCAACCTCTTTTTGCCACATTCTACATTTTCATTTTTAAAATTTGTCATTAGCCTTTTGTTTCTAAAATAGTCATTATAATAAAAACTGTCTACAACAAGATATGTATTTTTATTATTTCACGCATTTCACTAATAATAACAATAATAACCTACTCCATTACCTCAAGCAAATTGATCTAGACACCAACACATATATGACGATGCAGAAAGCTGCTATTCTTAACACATGCAGGATTGTTCGGAAGTTCTTACAAGATTACATGACTGAAATTGAAGACAACCCCCACAGCAATCTCCGCTTGGCTTAGGCCCGTGGTTTTTGAGTTTACTTACCGAAATTCTTAAAATTTCGAGAAGTCGTAAAGATTACAAATAATAATAATAAATCTTTATTATCATATCAGACACAGAGTCCATAGAATACAATGTTTATACAAGGTGTTCAAAAACAAAAACAAAAACACTAAGTCAGCGGCCACGGAAGAGTCCGCATAAGATTAAAATTGATTGAAGACTGGAGCCTTATTTGTGTTTATCTTTTAATTCTTCTTCTTCATATGATGTAAGTGGCCAAGCTCTGGTGTCGAAAGTTTTCAAGCCACCTGAAGGCCTCTTACAACACCAACAGTCATCTTTATCATTAAGTGCAATCTACGTAATACTCCTCATCATCCGCAATCGAACATTTCCATCGTGGCGTGACGTCATCGTATTTTACCCGAAAGAACGCAGATCAAAAAAAGTAGTGCTACTTTACAGCGCTGTAACTTTGGAAACGTTAGGACGATTTCAATCTTCTTCGTCGTATGAGCTAAGTGGTCAAGCTCTGGTGTCGAGAGTTTTTCAAGCCACCCCAAGGACTCTACCGGCCAGCCGGGACTTACAATTTAACATGATCCAACCCACGGTAGCGCCCGTATAAAAATGCCTAAGCCTAATGAAAGTCTAGTGCATGGTCACCCACCCATACACTGTCCGCATCAACCGTTGCTTAGCTTCGATGATCGCGTCAGATCACCTTAGCTAGCCGAGCTACAGGCGCTATATTTCAATGAAACAAAAACTATCATTATTTGCTTGAGTACGCGCGTTAAACTTTGTAAGTTTTTATCAGCGAACTAGAATAAACGGAAGAGTAAGCTCTATACAATTGTATCCATCTACGCACACAATTATACTGCTATCCCAACAAAACACACACTCACACAAAGCTCGCACGCGATTGGTCGCATCAAGGTCACGCCACCGATACTAGCCGCGCGGTTAGCTGTTTTGCCCTGCCCAGCGTGGTATTTTGCGCGTGGACGGTGGAATCATTTTATCAGCCAAGTTACTATTGTATTTACTCTAGTTCGCTGGTTTTTATAGCAATATTGTGATGTACTGATTGACTAGCTGGGGCACGATGGCCTCCTGTGAGACAATCATGTCCAGAAGAGAGGCCGAGGAGCGGGAGCGGGAGTTAGACCCTCACTCCCACCCGCTCCGCAGGAGACTGGCACTGATGTGAGCCGTTCGGGCTTGGACTCCGTCCCACTTGAAGGCCCTACATTATGCAGGTTTTTTTAAAATATTTGATTTTAAAAGTTGAAAAATTAAACTCGTCACCACAGGAAGTACTCATTACCTTGACGTGGTGTTTTCATGAATATGTTCAGACAGTTTTAAATGGAAATTCTCAGTTATTAGCCTTAGTAAAATAAGTTAAAGGTCTTCGGGTGGCTTGAAAACTCTCGACACTAAAGCTTGGCCACTAAGCTCATATGAAGAAGAAGATTGAACCAACAGCTTATCTACGTTAAACGGAACGTTAAGACGCGTCCATGACAGCTGTCAAATGCGAAAGGAATTTGTGCGAAAGAGAGAGAGCATAAACTGTCAAAGTTAAGTTTTCGTTTTCGTAACTTGAAATGCCGACATAATTACTAAACAGCAGTAAAATAACCAAAACTGATAACAAGTGCCTTAAAAACAATCCTTAGTCAGTGCCTTTTACATTTCCAACAACTTTTTGTTTAGTTTTAGCGAAACAGAGTGAATATTACCAGTGAGTGTTATTGGGTCACATATTTGTGGAATTCGGTTTTTGTTGGGAAAGGAGAGCTTCACGCCCGGTCTAAGGTCAGATATCTGTGTATTTTGCAATTAATTAACAGTTTACAAAAGTTTTTCCTTCTAACTTTGCGTTGTAAAGGTATTAAAGTAATGTACGAGCATCGTACACGCGGCATTTTTGACACGCAAAAGTAAACAAGAAGGTTCTATTTACAAAGTTGCCGATTTGGCGAATTTATAAATTAGGGCGTTTGTCATTGCTTTCGCCTTTTACATTTCGTTTGGTAACACTGATTTTTGTTTAAATTCGTCATTCTGTCTTTATTAATTAAGTTTATTAGTAATTAATATATTTTATCCTGTTTTTCCAGCCTATCCTGCCTTGAAATCCTGTCTGAAGACTTCCTTATTCCTCATCCTGAATATACCACAAATAAGCACCAAAATAAAGCATTTTTGTCTTGAAAAGTGTCTTGTTTGAATACTTCTTGACCAACCATATAAATTAAATTAGTCATAGTTGACTACTTCGTAGTAAAGCTGTTTCTGTTGTTTTGTTCTTTTATTATATGTAATTTAAAACTGTGTAAATGTGTTAAGTTTAACTTAAATAGTTTGCTGTAAATTTGTTTTGGAGAACTGAGAGTTAAATTGACTATTTTAACTGTTTGTACTTAAAAATCTTTAAATTCATACTGTAACCTAAATTATGAATTATATGATTAAAAATGCAGATTTTAGTGCACAAAGATTTCTAATCCAATATAAAATAGTGTTGGTAATTTTAGTTGTTTTTTTTTACTCATAATGGGCTTGCGCTTGATCACAATTGACCTGATGGTAAGCGATATTGCAATCTAAGGTGGAGCGCGCTTGCCCAGATGAAACCGGTTCTCTTTTGCCTTGAAAACTGCTAGATTATAGTTATCAGGGAACAGGGATTTTGGCAAAGAATTCCACACCTTGGCGGTACACACAATGAAGGTGGAGGCAAACCACTTAGTATGCGGCTTAAGCACTTCTACAGTATAGCGATGCCGCCTTGGTGTTTCTTGGCGCCTTTTTTTTTGTTTCAAACATAAAACACATGAATATTACAAATGGATATTAATACTTTTATCCTTAAATATTTCAAGTTAATGACGGATGAGAGGCATTTATTATAATATAAATTTATTAAGTGCCCTTCTGCTGTATTTCTGGCTTTAAATCAAAATGTTTATTTATAGATATATATACATATATATAGGTACATTGTAGGTGTTATGTTTCTCTTAATTTATAATATCAAATAGTGGCTGTACAAATGTGTCTAAAGTTTAATCTGAGAATAAATAAAACTATTGATATAAGGCCAAAAGTTTATTTCCAGAAGGAGGTTTCTTTTTTGCCTTCACCTTTTCCCACTATGTGGGGTCGGCACAGCCCGTTTTTTGCTTCCACATTCTTCTGTCAGCCGTCATATCTACATTCACTCCTTTCTCTTTACCAGAAGGAGGTTTGTTTGTACTTAAAAACATAAAAAAAAAACAATTACTTTAATTTAACTTTGGGAAAGAAATTTGAATAATTTGAGTGATCTGCTACAATTAGGGATTAAAAATTCAATTTTTATAGAATTTTTAGTTATTAAAGAATATCTGTCACATACATATTATTACAAATACATCATTAATGTAATAATACAATAATACATTAATGTAATACATTATCCTTAATAAACTAAAGATTTATGATAAATATGTACATAAAGTATTAATTAAGCTTATAATGTGAAGGAAAACCCAACAGTAATTGATTTAAAACTTCCTTAATAAACTTCTGTATATCTTTTTAGATTAGGGAAAATTCTATTAGGGAATTTCCATCAGTGGTCGCAGCCAACTTAAAATCTGGCCAGTTGCGAGTCAAATTTGCGCATGAAGGGTTCAATATCATTATCTCTTGAAATCTCTAATAACACAACTGATATACTACATATACATACATACATATTTTACATAGATACATATTGAACACCCAGAACAAATTTAGTTTACCACAAAGATGTTAGCCATACCGAGAATCAAACCCGGGACCCTCTGGTTGGCAGTCCAGCATGTTAACCATTACAGCAACGAGAGTGTCTTTCTAGCTATTACTGTTTTTGAAATACAGCCTGGTTACAGACAGACAGCAGAGGTTTTAGCATAAACAGCTCACTATATGTTCCCACTGCTGGGACTCTGAGTCTTCTCTCACAAGGAGAGAGACATAGACCATAATCCACCACACTGGCCAAGTGCGGGTTGGCGGAAGACACACGTTTTTCAAATATTGTGGTCCTAAAACATGTCGGTCTCCTCACAATGTTTTCCTTCACCATAAAGTGAGTGCAAATCCACACATAACTTGAAAAACAGGCTATTGGTGTAGGGCTGGGATCGAACCAGGGGCCGTCTGATTGAAAAGCAGACTTTTTACCATACTCTTTTAATTACTTCCCTTTAAATGTGTTTTAAATGTCTACTATGCTCTACTAGAGAATCACTAGTAGGTCATTCAATTTGTTTTTTATTTCTTTTAATTTTTAGGTTAAGTTTTAGTTAGTAATGTATAATTGTGCATACACAATATATTATTAAAAACAGAGAGAGAGAGTCAGTGAAGAGACACCGATACAGAGTTGAAGTTCCAAACTTTCGTACAAAATGCTTTGCGTCGACCTTTATTGTGAGGACAGCGAAGCTTTGGAACTCTCTACCCGAGTCTCTGTTTCCTGAGAGGTATCATCCGGGGGGCTTCAAAAGTTGAGTTAATAGGTATGTTCTAGGTAAGCGTGCCACATCGTAGACTGCAGTGCAGCTTAACATCAGGCTAGCTGTAGTCAAACGCTAACCTATCAAGGATAAAAAAAAATACATATAATTTTATGTTTTTAATAAAATATGTTCGGTACAATTTGTTGGTTTAACAAAGGTGTAGTCTTTAGTCCCTGACCAATTTTATCACTAAACACACACAATAGTCATGTATTGTTATATATATATACAAGATGATACATATGTTATGGAATGTTATCTTCTATAATTATAACGAGGGACAACATACTGCACTGATAACGATTGATAAATAAGTAATTATGAGTTCTTCGTATGTGCTAAGTGGTCAGGCTCTGGTGTGGAGAATTTTCAAGATAAGCCATCATAGGGCTTGTTTGTAAAATATGTCTAGACATATTCAATCCATCCCGAATCATAACAAATATCTATAAGTGTGTATGTTTGTTACTTCTTCACGCTCAAACGACTGAACCATTTTAGATGAATTTTGGTGTGAAGATAGGTTAGACCTTGGATTAACACATAGGCTACTTTTTATCCCGGACCAACGCGGGTTTTACCACGGGGTGCAACTAGTTATTAAAGCTATTATTTTAAGCTTTTATTTACTAGCAGATCGTCCCGGCTTCGCACGGGCTATAAAATAATCTAAGTTGTAAAGAGAAACAAAATAAAGCCTATATTACTCGGGGATAATGTAGCTTCACAACGGTGAAAGAATTTTTCAAATCGGTCCTATAGTTTCGGAGCATATTCGCGTGAAACAAACATACAAATTTATAATAACTATTGACATTTTAAATTGATCGTTGTTTTATTTTACAACAATAAAACAAAACTAGTAGTAATGATAAAAATAAATTTCAACATAATTTAAGAATAATAATGTAAAAATTATTTTTTCTTTTTTTTTTACTCATAATGGGCTTGCGCTTGATCGCAGTAAGCCGAGTGCAAGTTTTGTCGTATGCCTGACGCGCTCGACGAAAACCGCGTTCGCACATGATTTGTATGAAAAAAAATAGGGCGCCACCTTTTTTTTTTTGTTAACGAGGGGGAAATCTTCGACAAGATACCTGGCTACGATGGGGCGCAGCCAGGTTATGTGGGATTTGTACCCACTAAAACCCCCCCGGTGACCTGCCTCTGTGCTTAACGGAGGTCTCCGGGATCTTCCGGGAAACACTCCGGAGACCTCCTTGCACTGCGCTGTGGCCCTTCCCGCGACGGTGACGGTCACGCGACGCCGTCGTCGTTCACCCCGGACTCGATGGAGCGGGTGTCGGAACCCCATCTCCGAACACCTTCGAGTCTGATGCCCCTTTTAGTCGCCTCTTACGACAGGCAGGGGCAATTCCGCAGCCTTATTCTTTCACCCAGGCTGCAGGGTTAATAGGGCGCCACCTAGCGGCACGTTTTTGAAACTTTTTTTTTTTGTTTTTTTTTTTATACTATGATGGGTTTGCGCTTGATCAGAATTCACCTGATGGTAAGCGATATTGTGATCTAAGGTGGAACGCGCTTACCCAGAAGAAACCGGTTCACTCGTGCTTTGAAAACCGCAAGATTATAGTTTTCGGGGAACAGGGCATTTGGCAAAGAGTTCCACACCTTGGCGGTACGTACAATGAAGGTGGAGGCAAACCGCTTAGTGCGCATTTTAGGTATCTCCACAGTGAAACGATGCCGCCTTGGTGTTTCCCTGCTCGTCCGATTGTGAAACGGGGCGGGGGGAATTAAATCGTGCAATTCGGTCGCACACTCTCCGAAATGTAACCTATAAAAAACCGAAAGACTGGCTAACTTTTTGCGTTGCCGGTTTTCGTCGAGCGCGTCAGGCATACGACAAAACTTGCACTCGGCTTACAGTTCACCTGATGGTAAGTGGTTACAAAGGATGTTAAGCATGAAAAAAATGGTTGCCTGTAAAGTCGGTTTTACGGGCGAAGATTTTACGTGACAACGTCTGCCGCGTGCTGCGCGCCGATCATAGTTGAGTGGGAGAGAGACGCAAGGCATTCGGCGGGCCTCTCTCTCGTTCGGTGACTCATCGTAACGTTACCGGGCGTTACACTTTTTCATAAGTGACTCCCAGCCGCAACCTAATTTAAGACGTTGTCACGTCAAAATTTTATTTTTATTTATTTAATTTTAGAAAAAAAATTGTTAAGAAAAAATTAAGGCACCCGCCTAAATGTGTCCAAGAATTGGTATAGAATTTTGTCTGATGATGATGATGGTGAAGGTTGTAGGTACCTTCACGAAGCATGCACTCTCGCAGTGCACTGCGCGTGATGTCATCATGATGCAGGCAGGCCTTTTGTGATGAGGAACTGAGTACTACATAAAACGTATATAGATACTAATATATATGTATTTATGTGCAGTTAGCAGAAATAAGTGAAACTATATGCAAGGTTAACATTTATTATAAGGATAAGTATATATGTATAAAGTATGTACCTATGTATGTATATGTTATATATCAGTTGTGTTAACAACCATAATTCGAACTAGAAGTGGTTCAGTATGGGGCTAACCAGCCGTGTGTGTGTCTTTTATGTATAGGTACATATCAAAATCCTACTATCTATACTAACATTATAAAGCGGAAAAGTTGTGTTTTGCATTTATTATATTAGTAAGATAATACATGTAATCGTTACTTAAGAGTTTTATTTACAAATTTAAAACTTAAAACCAAACGATAAAAATAAATGTATATATAAATACTTTAAGAATACCTAATGATAAAGTAAGATAATTGAATTGTATGTTCTCTATTAAAAAAATAATTAATTGACGTATAACATTGGGTGTTACCAATAAATCATTAAATTTGTGTTCGTATCTAACTATACCAATATTATAAAGAGGAAAAGTTTGTTTGACGCGAATAGGCTCCGAAACTACTGGACCGATTTGAAAAATTCTTTCACCGTTGGGAAGCTACATTATCCCCAAGTAACATAGGCTATATTTTGTTTCTCTTTGTTACTCTGATTATTTTATAACCCGTGCGAAGCCGGGACGGGGTGTTAGTTGTGTATAAGTGATCATAATAAAAATGACGTAATAGAGGCAACTAATATGTCTCCTCTCAAAGTAACCTTGCGTTAACAAACAGTTAATGACATCATCCGAGCGTTATCATTAGATACAGTGTAAACTCTATATAACGACATTGAAAGAACTGTGCATTTTATGGCGTTATAGAGAGTGGTCGTTTTATGCAGAGAACATAACATATTCTTTATCTGTTATTTCCAAAAAAATTGTACATTTTTGTATGACAAACAAACAATGACTAAATAAGTACCTAATAGACCTAAAAGTATAAAATATGTGTAAATGATCACTTAGTTGCTCCCAGAATCCTACACGAGATAAAGCCTGTGTTGTGGGATTCAGTGCCTTCCCTTAACCTCTAGTAACTAAGTATTACAATAACTTGAATAACTAAACAAAAAATATAAATATAAATCTATCATTGTATAGAATACAAGCTAAACCAACTACAGCCAATTGATTTAGACGCTTTAGAGAGTTTGTCGTTAAATCGAGTGACGTTACATGGAGTTTACACTGTACTTTCGCCTTAACACTTATTTTGGGTATAATAAAAATGTTCTTCCGAAACCTACTGAACAATAAACGGCTCAAGAAATAATAAATTTAATCAATTTTTAAACCCTTTATTAGCTTCACCTGTATGTTTGTTTGTAACCGACTTCTTTGAGCGCGATTTTGACCCACATTAAACGGCCAGATAAGCGTGTTTTTTAGTTTTTTTTTTAACTATAATTATTATTAAAACCAAAACTCCTGAAACGAAGGCCGAAATACGTGTGTTATGATCTAATCGCTATCAGCCAGATAACGCATTCAAATATTGCCAAGGTTAATCGCTCTACTGCATTCTCTACTTTAAAACACCAAGTGTTTTGACAAAAAAAGTCTTTTTTTTATCCTTGATAGGTTAGCGTTTGACTACAGCTAGCCTGATGTTAAGCTGCACTGCAGTCTACAGTGTGGCACGCTTACCTAGAATGGCCCCCGGATGATACCTCTCAGGAAACAGAGACTCAGGTAGTGAGTTCCAAAGCTTCGCAGTCCTAACAATAAAGGTCGACGCAAAGCGTTTTGTACGAAAGTTCGGAACTTCAACTCTATATCGGTGTCTCTTCACTGTCTCTCTGCTCGTTCTGTATCAATAGATGGCGCTGTAACTAAATTTCCTCTCTCCAGGTACAAGCGCACGAGCTAGGTCGTGCTCTATGTAACGTCACTCGATTTAACGACGAACTCTCTAAAGCGTCGAAATCACAATGGCTTTAATTGGTTAAGCTTGTTTTCCATACAATGATACATTCTCTCCATTTGACGACCACTCTCTATAACGCCATAAATGATATTTTAGAAAATTATAAATATTAGAACACATTTCACATACGGCTGGTTAACTCCATACTGAACCATTTCTAGTTCGTATTATGGTTGCTAACACAACTGATATACTACATATACATACATACATATTTTATATATATACTTATTTAACACCCAGACCGACAGCCAACAAATTTAGTCCAGCACAAAGATGTCGGCCGTGCCGGGAATCGAACCCGGAACCTTCTGATTGGCGGTCCGGCATGGTAACCATTACGCCAACGAGGTCGTCGAATACTTTGTAGTAGGTCCAGTAATACTCTTATATTCTTGTAAATAGGTCATGTTTAATTTTGCGCCAAAACAGGCTCAGTTCAAAACCGCATTCTGTCACGGTTTGAAGAAACCATTTGTTTTTTAATTTATGACGCAGATTGATTAGCCTTCAAACTTTTCATTGGTTTTACATTTGATAGACCCTATAAACAATCACAGAGTATTTAATTGTGTATTAATTTTGAAAATAAATTAAAAAATTACAACAAAATTAATATTATTCACAATAATTAATATTAATAATAAAACTACATACCTAATAAAAATTAAATTAATACGAAAAATCTATTTTATATGTATTTTACATAAAATATCATGATGTTTTATTATTAATCTTGTCATGTCCGAACTAATTACTACTATTTATAACAAGTCAAAGCTTAAATCACTGCAATGTCAAATTTTAAATAATGTCAGATTTTTAAGAAGTACCTACGTATAAATATCCATTTAATACAATTTTGATTCATCATAGCAATTTCATTATTATTTACATGTATCACTTACCGCGTATTGCATTGTTAAGTCATTGACATTGTAAATAAAACAGTGCATTTACCATGTATTACCAGGAAACAGACGATATTTTTATAATTGTATGTAAAATATAAATAGTTTATATAAACCCTAGCTTATACCAGCAAACCGCACCGGCTTCGCACGGGCTATGTAAGGGCTTGTATTACATTATTGAATTTTTAGTGAGTTTCTTTTAGATTTAAAAAAAATAAATATAGTCTTTGTAACTCGGGAATAATGTAGCTTCCCAACAGTGAAAAAAATTTTCAAATCGGTCCAGCCTATTCACGTCAAACAAACAAACAAAAATCCTACTTTACCTCTTTATAATATTAGTATAGACATAGACAAACCCTATATTTTCCGCTTCGACAAATGGCGCCAAAGTCAACCAAAGGATACATTTTTTGGTTTCGTTCCGTTGGCAGAACTGTATTGTTGTTTTTTTAAACGAACAAAGCAGTCGGTGCCAAAAGAATTTGAGGTTTTGTGTTACACAAAAGAGTTTTTATGCGCACTCTGCTAAGTAGGTTACATCTCGTTGTTGTTGACAAAATATTTGGAAAAAAATGGCCAAGTTATTGTTTAAATAATAATAATAATTGTTCTTTATTTGTGAACCGGTTCCTTCTAGGTAAGCGCTCTCCACTGTTAACCTCAATATCTCTTAAAACTATTAAGATTAAAGTTTATGATCAACTAGCAGATCGTCCCGGCTTCGCACGTGCTATAAAATAATCTAAGTTGCAAAGAGAAACAAAATATAACCTATGTTACTCGGGGATAATGTAGCTTCCCAACTGTGAAAGAATTTTTCAAATCGGTCCAGTAGTTTCGGAGCCTATTCGCGTCAAACAAATACCCAAAAAAAAAACAAAGTTATCCTCTATTTAATATTGGTATAGGTATTTAGTATAAAACAAAGTATTTTACAAAATAAATTATATAAAATCCCGCGGAACCTTACATATAGTAAATTAAAGCAGGTTTAATTTACTATTAAAATGGCAAAAATATTGTTGTACCCATATATAATCATAATACATAATTATATTTTGTCTCCCTTAAAAAAATAATTATAATTTTTTAATTTATTTTTAAAGAATTACATTACAATTTTTTTGTTGACATCTGCACACTGGCCCAGGGTTTTTAGATAACATAATAATTACTTAATTTTAGAATACATTATGTTTCTTTTTATTGAATAAATGTCTTAATTTTTTTGATGTTACATTTACTATTAGTAAGGTTTTTAGATTGTTTATTATTGTGTAGTTTTTTTAGGTCTATTCAATAAAATGAGTTTATTGCTTGGATATTTTGTGGTTAAGTTTTTTTATGACTTTTGGCTTCCAATATATATATATATATATACAGTTTATACAACTAGTTTGGAAGCCTTTGGATTCCATATAATTTTGTTTATTTTTATTTACTGAGTCAAATAAAGATATTTTGTATTTGTATTTTTTTAGTCATAAAAATTGTTACATTTAAAACGGCCTATCCCACAATGGCGTAAGACGCTCCACCATGTAGCCACAGACTATATCATAGTTATAATACAGACAGGTCTACCACAAGTTCAAGATCACATGTTTTTTTTCACAATTGGGCCGAAATGGCTCCGGCGAGCGTACGGTGGCCGTAAGCCGATTACAACTGGTTTTATTTAGACTCCTAATCGGACAAACTATATACGAGTATACGTACTATCTTAATATATATAAATCTCGTGTCACAATGTTTGTCCTCAATGGACTCCTAAACCACTTAACCGATTATAATAAAATTCGCACACCATGTGCAGTTCGATCCAACTTTAAAGATAGGATAGTTTAAATCTCAAATTATAGTCGCAATTTTAATTTATTGCTAATTATTGTCTTTTATTATTTGATAGTCACAATTATTTGTTAACACCAAATGATTCTGACAGATATCGATACCTTTCGACTGGGTTGAGTAAGTAATCAATAGATGGCGCTGCTATGATAAATCTACGAACGTGTCATATAAGCTACACTATCTATTTTTCATACCCCTAAGTGAGGCAAAACAACGTTTGCCGGGCCAACTAGTTACATATAGATTTCAATAAATTTAGACATGAAGATAGTTAAATTCTTGGACTGCTTTATATCCCGGATTAACGGGATAAAAAGTCCCATTACCCCGGGATAAAAATTAGTCTATGTAGCGAGTAACATAGCTGACTCGGCAAACGTTGTTTTGCCTAAAAACACTATAATTGATCAGTTATCGAGCGGGATGAAAAATGATTAAATCACTAAAATGGCCTTAAAAAATAGGGGTTGGTGATAGAAAAGTAAAAATTGAGGGTTGTATGTATTTGTAATGAAAACAAAAAAATTCGTCTAAAAATTATATCACTTAGAATATTGTATTTGTATGCAACACTGAATCTGGTATATATTTGATGGAAGGTATATTGTAATAGATACAATAGTATAGTAAACTCATGCCATGTTTTGTGCTGTGTTTGTATGCAACACTGAACTTGGTATATATTTGATCGAAGTCGAAAATATTAAGATGCCTTACGTGATCAGTTTACAAATAAAGATAGGTCTCAATTAATGGCTATCGGTCGACAGTCGATGCGGTCATAGCAGGAAACTATTCATCATCTAACCTGCCGGAGTGAGCTGACCTCTATCCGTATTATGACGTCATTGCACAATATAGCTCTCAAATGTACGAGACCCAGCCGCTCGGCTAACTAAGGAGATCTGACTCGATCGCCGAAGTTAAGGCGCTATTGTAAAGTTACGATAGCGCCTTAACTTCGGCGATCGGAGGAGTACGGTAAATAACATTGTGTCATGGACATTTTATATATTAGAAGATTTATTTCTCTTTTGACATATGCACTTAGAGATTCGATCGATTTTACACGCTTTCTATTAGCTTCACCTGTATGTTTGTTTGTAACCGACTTCTTTGAGCGCGATTTAGACCCACTTTAAACGGTCAGATTTCGTTGAAACTTTGTAGATTTATTGAGGACCGATGACAATACACTAATTTGATAAAATTACGGTTTTCTATAAAAAGCGTGTTTTTTAGTTTTTTTTTTTAACTATTAGCTATTTATTATTTCAATTATTCTTGAGTTAAGTAACTATGCGTGGTGTAAAGCCTATAATTGTAATAATTTGGTTGTTAAGTAAGTTAGCTGTAAGTAAAATAAATAAATTGAATATAGTGTAAACTCTATATAACGACACTGAAGGAATTGTGCATTTTATTTCTTTTAAACCGTAGTTTTGTCATTTACGCAGGATTTGATAGGATTTTTCTAAATAATAATATTTTATTCTCATAGCGCCTGTAGCTCGGCTAGCTAGGGTGATCTGACGCGATCATCGAAGCTAAGCAACGGTCGATGCGAACGGTATTTGGATGGGTGTCTATGTACAAGACTGTCGTTTTTTCTAGTGGTATTTTCACCTGGGCGCTACTGTGGGTCGGATGACACGTTAAATTGTAGGTCCCGGCAGTAAGTCGTTAAGCCAAGTTAGAGGCCTTCGGGCGGCTTGAAACTCGCGACACCAGAGCTTGGCCACTTAGCTCATAAGACGATGCAGATGAAGCGCCTTTAGTACGGTCAATAGTCGTCAAATACCAATACAAATCATTTATTGATAACACCAAAGTTACAAGTAAAATAATATGATATCATTACAACAGTAAGTTTATGATATTAATCAAATGTCAATTTTCAATTCTAGATAATCATTTGTATTATTAAAAGTTTTATATAGGTAGTTATACACATTAACATAAATACAGAACTTTATTAACCCTAAATAACATAATTATGTTAAAGACAAGTCATACTACAATAATTACTTAATATTTAAAAACATTCGGTAGATTCAATTACTTAAATAAACTTACAAATTTTATTGAATAAATATTCTACCCCATTAAATACTAAACACAATAGCACTTGTTTTTCATTTCTATTAAATTTTAAATACTACTGTTTACACATGAATAACGATTCTGCAAGCTCCATATTCATATATTCGCTTAAATTATAAAAGGGATTACTTTCACAAAAACTCTTTATTTTCTGTTTAAACATACTACTATTAAGATGTGTTAGTTTTTCTGGCAACTATTTAAGTAAAAATGTAAAGCAACAAAGACTCTATAAAATAAATAAAATAAAATAAATAAATATTAGGACACATTCACACACGGCTGGTTAGCCCCATACTGAACCATTTCTAGCTCGTATTATGGTTGCTAACACAACTGATATACTACATATACATACGTATTATACATATATAAATACATATTTAACACCCTATGTATTGGTATTTGACTTGTATTTGTCAAAAAGTCGTTAACGTGTCATGTAAATGTTATTTGGGGATTGACTCATCTCACTCGTGATCCCGTTTACAACACACGACACGATTGGTAGACTAAACTATAACTACAGTTTAAACTCCATGATCGATTCACTCGATTTAACTCACTTTAACGACAAACTCTCTAAATCATCGCAATCAATTGGCTTTAGTTGGTTGGTTTAGTCTTTTAAATATTATTGCTTAGCTGTAAATTCTAGTGGAGTGAAATTAACATATTAATTGAATTTTTGCACACCGCTTATGCGGTAGCCTACAAGGGACATTTTATATTATTTTCCATGTTTTTATATTACCTGTGGCTACGCAAATAAAATTATTTTTATTTCATTAGCTTGTATTCCATACAATTATGCATTTTCTCCATTTAACGATCACTCTCTATAATGCCATAAAATACACAGTCCTTTCAATGTCGTACATTGTGTTTACACTGTACTAGGATTTGTTTCACACACGGCTGGTTAACCCCATACTGAACCATTTCTAGTTCGTGTTATGGTAGCTAACACAACTGATGTACTATTTATATCGATACATACATACATGTCACTTACCATCAGGTGAATTGTGGTCAAGCGCTGACCTATTAGTGTAAAAAAAAAAAAAAAAAAAAATTACATATTTTTAAAATACTTTTATTGAGCCACCTTAAATTCGAAATAATTTGTTGCGCTTTCACAAAAAACAGTGTTACAATGTTTTACAGTTAAAAGAGTGGTCGTTAAATGGTGATAATGTATCATTGCAGAGAATACAAGTTAAACCAACTAAAGCCAATTGATTTCGACGCTTTAGAGAGTTTGTCATTAAATCGAGTAACGTCACATGGAGTTTACACCGTAAACATATTTTTTTGACGTGACAACGTCTTAAATTAGGTTGCGGCTGGGAGTCACTTATGAAAAAGTGTAACGCCCGGTAACGTTACGATGAGTCACCGAACGAGAGAGAAGCCCGCCGAATGCCTTGCGTCTCTCTCCCACTCAACTATGATCGGTCTGCCGCGCGCGCAGCACGCGGCAGACGTTGTCACGTAAAATCTTCGCCCGTAAAACCGACTTTACAGGCAACCATTTTTTTCTTCGGGACCTATATTTTTTTTGCAGATCACCAATTAACCTAAGATACCTAACAACATTTACTTGAGCACTACCTCCCTATCTGTCATACTTATGGAGATCCTATGGGGTACTCCAGGGTCAGTTCCACTTTCAGACACTTTTCTATTTTTTCCCAACGTCTCATGGTCCCTTCTTTATTTCTGAGCCTCGCAAGTGGTTTTAGGCGACTTTTAAGCTAAATAGATGACAAAATTAAATATTTAGTGTACTTCCGCTGTGATCCGAAATCCACATTAAGACAAGTAAAGGAAAAATCAACTAAGATCACTCTTCGAACGACAAGTCGAGAGTAGAGACTAGAGTCTCGACTTGTCGTTCGAAGAGTCAGCATTTCCTGATGATGCCTTGTGGTTAGGCGAAACACGTGTAGAGTTAAGAATTTCCGAATTGTGATAGGAAACGTTAATCTTAATTAATCTTAGTTAATTAAGCTTGGTTAATTGATCTTAGTTGATTTTTCCTTTACTTGTCTTAATGTGGATTTCGGATCACAGCGGAAGTGCACTAAATATTTAATTTTTAACCGACTTCAAAAAGGAGGAGGTTATATATTCGACGTGTATGTATTTTTTTTTTTTTTTATGTATGTTCACCGATTTCTCAGCCATTTGTGGATCGATTCTCAAAATTCTTTTTTTAATTGAAAGAGTATGGTTCTGAATTGGTCCCATTGTCACCAAAACTGGTTCTGATGATGGACTCCTAGGGAAATCGAAGAAAAACCTAAAAAGTTAGGTTATTATTACGCATGAAGAGAGATTCACGCTCGTTTGGCTGTACTGATATTCATGAAATTTGAGAAGAAAATAGGTAAGACTATGTGTTAACACATATGCTACTTTTTATCCCGAAAATAAATACTATTCCCGTGGGATGCACCAAATAACATATAAATCTTTTTAACTTCTTCACGCTTGAACGGTTGTACTGATATTGATGAAATTTGGAATGAAGATAGGTTAGACTATGTGTTTACACATAGGCTACTTTTGATCCCGAAAATAATTATAGTTCCCGTGGGATGCACCAAATAACACATGACACACTGATTTCGCAAAAATTTGATATAGGGGGTAGACTAGACCTTGTATAACACGAAGGTTACTTTTTATCTTAAAAGTCATTGCTATTCCCGTGGGAAGCCCAAATAACTCGATAACCTATTTTACTTCTTCGCGCTCATACGGCAATACAGATTTCGCTCATAAAATTAGCAGCCTGGCTAACAAAAGTAATCTGACGCGAACATCGAGGCTAAGCAACGGCCCATGTGGCCAGTCTTTGGATGGCTAACCATGCACAAGACTTCCATAAAAAAATGTGATATTTTCATCTGGGCGATACGGTGCTTCGGATAACACGTTAATTTATTGATCCTGGACTACTACTCTTAGTACAAGCAGGGTTCAAACTAAATCAGGGGCTTGAAAAACTCTCGACGACAGAGCTTGGCCACTTGGGTCATACTAAGTGGAAGAAGGAACTGTAAAATTTGATATATTAATAGACAAGACCCTCGAACGGATAAGGAAAATATTTACGCGCTCGCTTCGCTAGGAGTTATCCCGCTTCGTTCGAATGTCCCCCAGGATGTTCTGGGCTTATGACACTCCAAATATTAAATATTTTGTGCTGCTTTGGACTTCAAACGGTTCGAACAAATAAGGTGAAAATTTTCGCGTTCGCTTCGCTCGCGCATAGCTCGCTTTGCTCGCAATTAGTTCTAGTACGTTTTGACACAACAAACATTATGGAATTTGTGCCGCTTTGGACTTCTTTATGCTCAAACGGTTGGAACAAATACGGTGAAAATTTTCGCGCTCGCTTCGCTCGCGTCGACCTCTTTTTGCTCGCACTTGGTTCTAGTAAGTTTTGACACAACAAACATTTTGTAATTTGTGCTTTGGACTTCTTTATGTTCAAACGGTTCGAACAGATACGGTGAAAATTTTCGCGCTCGCTTCGATCGAACATAGCTCGCTTCGCTCGCGATTGGTTCTAGTACGTTTTGACACAACAAACATTATGTCATTTGTGCTGCTTTGGACTTCTTTATGCTCAAACGGTTGGAACAAATACGGTAAACATTTTCGCGCTCGCTTCGCTCGCATCCACCTCTTTTCGCTCGCACTTGGTTCTAGTACGTTTTGACACAACAAACATTATGTAATTTGTGCTGCTTTGGACTTCTTTATGCTCAAACGGTTCGAACAAATACGGTGAAAATTTTCGCGCTCGCTTCGCTCGCGTATAGCTCGCTTCGCTCGCATCCAGCTGTACCTCGCCAGGGCTGCCTAAGCTCTTTTCTAATACTTTAAATGCAATTCCTAGAACTAGCGTCTATTTATCCAGTTATTGGAATAAATCTATTAATATAGAAAATTTAGTTATGGCAGTGTAACGTCTAGCAGAAGATAGGACCTCGTCATGTATGTAGAACTCAAGCTCTTTAAAGGTTCTAGAAAATACAGATCTGATAAACTGATCTAGCAAGAGAACAACAGAACTAAATAACCTAACATAGGAAAATCCTAAAAGGGAGATTAGTGACATATAAACAAACTTGAAATTTAACTATTTACATTTATTTACTGAATTCATTACAACACATTCACAAATAACATAATGATGATAAAGTATCACTGAACAACCGAAGCAGATCGCAGGGCATGTGAAACATCTTCTTCTTGCTAAATAAATCAAAGAAAGATTAAACCCTATTTAACAAATACTAGGTTTCATAGTGCTTGATTCCTGACTATCAATTTTTTTATTGATAATCGGGAAGAACGGAGCCCCACGCACGCTCCCGTTCCGTGAAAGTCATCCAGGGTGGTTATTTCCCCGTCAAGCACTATTTGCTTGACCTTCATTGTTGGAGGGCATAATTACGCACTTTTATGCCATCATCATTCAAGTCGAGTCATCGAAACGACAGATCACCTTGCGATACAAATTGTCTAAATATTATAAATCTGGCAAGCACCTTGTATACCAACTTAAAGTTTCAAGTCTGTTATTCCACCTTGTATACAATTTTAGTTTTAAGCCTAATACTCCTCCATACACTCGCCCTAAGCAATTAACTCGTTGGTTAATATTAATTAATCTAAGCAAAGGGACAAGAGGGCATCCTATATTCTGTCAGTTTGTTCAGTTTCCTATAGTATAGTCCATTACCTACTAGATCAATCACCTGCTTACAAACTGATACTTTCTTTCAATTCTCTTTCTTTTATTTGATATAATCCAAGTAGTGGCAAGGATTTTAGCCCTTAAATTATACCAAATACTGCATCCATCGCCACAGTTTACCTTTGGATCCTAAAGGACTCTTATGTTCGAGTCCTAAAGGTCCCCCGTCAATTCCAGGTTTCCCTATCCTAACTATCCTAATTTTCTAAGTACTATAACGAATCTATCCTATTATTTGAAACTTTAAACTAGTCTGTCTGTAGCTATCGGCCCTAGACTAATCCTAACCCAATTAAACACGATGCTCTAATCTCAGTATGTTCAAAGAAGGAAGTAGAGATGATAAATGAGATTGATATATTCTCCTGGGTCGGCAGAATATATAGATGAAATATTCTCCTGGGTCGGCAGAATACATAAAAGAAATATTCTCCTTGGGAGGTAGAATATAGATGAAATATTCTACGTTGGTGGCAGAATATAGGGATGAAATATTCTCCTTTGGAGGTAGAATATGATAGTTGAACGTGATTATATATTCTCCTTTGGGGGTAGAATATATATAATAGAGAAGTCTCGCTCTCTTACTTATACTCAGATTAGAGTCATTAATTGAAATAAATCAACATTATACTTTGTCTCATTAAAATAGCTTGACACAATATTTAAGTACATAATCTTGCATATAATGGTTCTTTTATATCTCAGGAAAGTAAAGCAGTAGACATGTTTATGTCCAAGAATAAAGTATGACTATACTTTTGAGTAGCTTGGTCGCCATAAAGTTGGTTTAAATAATCTTATGAAATAGTAGACATAATAGCATTATCAATAAGATTTATTGTCTTTTCAAGTTTAGTTCTTCCTTTTAAAAGAAACAATTTTATTATTGAAAAATATAATTCCACAAATCGATACAATAATTATAGCTCCGTAAAAGTAAAGTAAAAGGCTTGCACAAATCAATCTGGTGTATATTTAATATTGTATGATCTTAAGTTTTACATTCTTATTACGGCGTCTAGTAAATTAATCTCTTACCTCCCTTCTCTCCTGAGAATTTCGTGAATGATACAATCTCACCCAGATCCAGTTGTGACTCAGTCCAGGAGAATTACGCTCAGAAACCTGGAACCAGGATCCCGGAACCGCTGCAAATTGGTACTTTATTTCCACACTATTTGATCATCACATTTTCTTCTACTAAAACAGAAAGATACAATTTATAAAATATTTTTCACAATTTTCCATCTTTTCACTTCAAAATCCCAAACGTCAATCCCCGATATTCGAATGACAATCTCTCTTTTCCCAAATTCAAATATTTTTCGTTTCTTTTTAATTTCTCAGAATAAAGTATGAAACCTCAAATGAGTTTGCACTCGCGCGAAAGGAGATTTATATCTATTATTTCTAGTTCCAGATAATATTAATGAATTAATAACTGTAAGCCATTTCTGGCCAGTTACAGCCGACCCCTGGTAAAATTCTGAAGGTTTATTCCTTTGGACTGAAAGAATTTTAGCACAAATTAAAATATGAAATTTCAAACAGTTACAATCGCGCGAGAGCAGATTTATATATATAATTTCTTTCTCAAGATATTATTAATGAATGAATAGATAACTCTAAGCCATTCCTGGCCAGTTACACAGCTCGATTTGCTCCCAATTGGTTGCCTGCCTGGCACACGCCAAATTTTTTCATCGTGAAGTATATTTGGCTCTCCATAGCTAAACTTAAACAAAATATCATTACCAACCACTAAAAATGTAAAAATAAAATTGTTTTAAAAAACAAACAACCGACTTCAAAAATACAACTAAAAAGGGAAAAATAATTTTAAGCCTAAATCAAATCAAGAATATATAAATAGAATAGGAGAGTTTATTTCATGTACTTATAAAAAACTATTTACAATTTTTAGTAATCCTGTATTCTTAAAGTCGGTGCCATCTAATAAGAACAAATTAATGTTTGTTAAAAAAAACTATTCTCAATTGTCTTTCTTTGCTGGCACCGACTCCAAGAATACAGGATTGGTAAAAATTGCAAATAGTTTTTTATAAGTACATGAAATAAACTCTCCTATTCTATTTATATATTCTTGATTTGATTTAGGCTTAAAATTATTTTTCCCTTTTTAGTTGTATTTTTGAAGTCGGTTGTTTGTTTTTTAAAACAATTTTATGTCTTCTATTTACAATGGATTTCCGCAAAGTAACGCCTGAGTCAATAAGTTATTGACTTTTAAGCTATTTGGTCGATATATTTTCCCGTTTACGATTTATATAAAAAAAAATGGTTGCCTGTAAAGTCGGTTTTACGGGCGAAGATTTTACGTGACAACGTCTGCCGCGTGCTGCGCGCGCGGCAGACCGATCATAGTTGAGTGGGAGAGAGACGCAAGGCATTCGGCGGGCCTCTCTCTCGTTCGGTGACTCATCGTAACGTTACCGGGCGTTACACTTTTTCATAAGTGACTCCCAGCCGCAACCTAATTTAAGACGTTGTCACGTCAAAAAAATACACTGTATTTGGATCGTTTTAGCCGAGCGGCGGTCGTCATCGTGTGTAGTAAAGGCGAGTGAACACATGTGTCCAGCTGTAGCGCACGTGTTGTAGTTTGACTATTCACACCCAGTAAACTCCGGGGGGTAACTACTACTATTCCGGACGACTCGGGTTCCGTACGATAATCTTAAAGTATTTTGTTACCAGTTATCGTAAGGCATAATGGTGGCGATTCTGCCATACACATGACTAAACTAAATTTAAAGAAGCCCCGTCTCTTTTCACCTTAGGTGACCAGAAAGAGACGGCACGTTCTGCACCATAGTCAAAACAACTAACATCACGTCAAATATAGGCGACTTTAGAACGCACTCATTTGTATCACCTCTAAACTGCCTGCACACTCCATATTGGATTTTTTTTAGATAATGGTACGGCCATTATAGAATAGAATAGAATAGAATATAAAAAAACAATGGCTAAATAAAAACAATAGGCACCAATGAAAATCAGCGGTAGATTACTTAATGCTCTCAGCATTATGCTAAATTTGCTCCTTTTGTGCACATATGTACCTGTGTATAATATGTATAGTATTAAATATCTTTTGCAAATACTATGTGTATTTATTGTGCACAATAAATGTATTTTCTTTCATTCCACACACGGCTGGTTAGTCCCATTCTTAACCATATCTAGTTTGTATTAAATTCAGTAATTCCATACTAGGTATGCTACCTAAACCTTTCACCTTCTGTCAGTATTTATATCTTCGCTGAATGCAGCGAAGATATAAATAAATTTAATAATTCAAAAAATTTAATTGTTTCGTAAAAAAATTCAACGATATTTTAAACGCCTTAAAATAAATAAAAGTATACAGAAAAAACTACATTTAAATACCATGTTATTCAGTACCAATATAGTTAGCTATACATTTGTGTTGGAAAAACACAAAAATAGTTACCGTACACTTATTACCGTACTAAAACCAATTCAGTACATGTGTCCGAAAATCTCCAAAAACATGAAGACAGCAAATCACCAAAACAATTCTTGCCGTTGAAAACAAAGCAAGATTATGCAAATCAGGCGGAACCCTAAAATCGCATTATCTCACTCCGATGACGGAAAGCGCCCATGTATGGAATAACTTTAGTCTGGCGTGAGCGACCGGCGCGCGCGAACGTTGCTGCCAATTTCTAAAAAAAAATAACCTAAAAAAAAGTTAGTTCCGTTAAGTTGGTACCGGGATCAGTGCTGTGTGTATTTCCTTCCTCTATGTCCAGTGCAAGTGTCAGTGTTGTGATACAATTTTAATTATTCCTTTTCTAAGGCTAAATGACCCGCTCATATTTGACTCGTGATTAATAAATACACACGTCATTTTGATGGGTCATCATTATTTTAAGAATTCTTACGTTGAGTTTGAAGTTGTTTGGTAGAAAAAACTTTGAAGCTTAATTATTATTATTATTTTAAAGGAATGCGCGAGGTCTATACTTCTATACTAATATTATAAGGGGGAAAGTTTGATTGATTGTTTGACGCGAATGCTACGAAACTACTAGACGGATTTGAATAATTCTTTCACCGTTGGGAAGCTACATTATTCCCGAGTATAACATAGGATATATTTTGTTTCTCTTTGCAACTTAGATTATTTTATAACCCGTGCGAAGCCGGGAAGATCTGCTGGTCTATAATAATATTATAAAGGGGAAAAGTTTGATTGTTTGTTTGACGCGAAACTACTAGACAGATTTGAATAATTCTTTCACCGTTGGGAAGCTATATTATCCCCGAGTAAAATAAGCTATAATATATTTCTAAAATTATAAGAGATCTCTACTAAAAATCCTATAATGTAACACAAGCCGCGACGAGCTGTTAGTTTCTATAAGTTTTTCTGGTACTGAAATAAGTATAAATAATTTTAGAGTGTTTTTGTAGACGGCTTTTAACCTATTTTTTCGAGATTTTATTCCGGGTCCAATTTATATATTTAAAAAAAAACTGTGTAGTCAATCAAGATTTTGTTCTAGTATGTACACTAAGATTTGACACAACAAACTTTAATTATTGAAAACTATTTTTGTAAATAAATTCTCTTGATTTTTTTGCCGTTCCAAAGACATATCTTTGGATTTTCTTCCTTCTATGTGTTGAAGTATTTGCCTAACAGATATAAGTGTTATCAATACTTTTATCTTGTGATAAAGAGAGGTACACACACTTATTCTAATAACCTAGTCTCTTTGTACAAATACGTGTCTTTATATAGTCATTCTAGCCGGTCATGATATTTATCGCGTATGATTCAATAATTTCTCTTTAAAAGAAACTTTTATATTGTAGAGTTTTTTTCCTTTATTTGTTAACCATTTTTTTACTTCCTTGCCTTATCCCACTAGGTGGGGTCGGCAGCAAATCTTCATCTTCCACTCTCTTCTCTCAGCTGTCGTCTCTACACTCAATCCTTTCTCTCTCATGTCCTCATACACTCCATCCATGTCTTCTTCCACTCTCCTCTATCAGCCGTCGTCTCTACACTCACTCCTTTCTCTCTCATGTCCTCATTCACACACTCCATCCATGTCTTCTTCGGTCGGCCTCTTGCCCTTCTTCCTTGAACTACCATTGCCATACATCTCCTAGTGACATGCATCTCCTACGCATCACATTTCCATACCACGCTAACCTTCCACTCTTTAATTTCTCCCTCACTGGCGCTACTTTTAAACTTCCTCTAATGTCCTTATTTCTTATTTTGTTATATGTATTCCATATTATAAGTAGACTAGATGCGTCCCGCGGTGTTACACACCTTAATCCGGGATAAAAGTAGTCTATGTGTATGTAAGGTCTAACCTATCATCATAGTAAATCTCATCAAAATCGGTCCAACCGTTGGAGTGTGAAAGAGCAACATCGATTTTGAAGTTATTTGCGTATCCCATGGGAACCACAATTGTTTTCGGGATAAAAAGTAGCCTACGTGTTAGTCCAAGGTCTAATCTATCTTTCACACTAAATTTTATCAAAATCGGTTCAGCGGTTTGAGCGTGAAGAACTAACAAACATTTACATACAAATATCGCATTAGTAATATTAGTAGGATAAATTAAAAACCTTATAGTAAGTGATAAAGCCGCCTATTATGCATTTTTTTAAATTTATGTATAAATTTATTACAACTGTGTTATTGGTGAGCAATATAGAGTTTTTGTTATTTAAATGAAGTTTGTATTGTATTGTAAGTAAAATCCTAGTTTAATAATTGTAAAACAAATCTTCTAGTCAATCCTCTATGAATTCACGAACTAGAAAGTCTGTAATAAAATCTTTGCCAATCACCTTTTTATTCGACCTTGCATCTCCAAAAACAAGTTTAACTGGTTTTCTCAAATTTACATATTCATATGAATTGAATAAAGTGAAGTCTGAAACTGCGCGGAGTTTGTGAGAACCGGTAACTTCTTTGTATAATCTGTTATTTTTTGTTGTATTATACATACATATTTTGGCTCTGCAGGATTTTATTATTTAGCTATCTACGAAAAAAAATGCGCTATACTCATAGCAGCAGTATTTAGTAAGTAAGTTAATTACTAGTTCCTACTTATTATTAATGTAATTAACATCCTAGCACAAATAAAGTGTTTTTATTTTATATAGAAAAATTGGTATGTGTGAATCGGAATTTTATAGAAATCGGTATCCTAAAAAAGAATAGATGCTAATACCTTGGATTAAACAAAATGCTTTTTTCAAATGAGAATATCGGTATATTTTTTCAAACTCAGCGCCTTACTTAAGTTTTCTATTTTTTTTTTAATATTTGGCTTTACACTGTTCCATAATTTACCATGTTAAGAGTAAAAACATCGAAACAGTTGTAACTTTTCTTTGGCTATTTACTACTTTTTATATAAACTTAATATCATATGCAAAAAGTAATGTTCTTAATTAATCTTAGCGTAATTTCCAACTGGTTGGGTTTTATAAACACTAGCTGATCCGACAAACGTTGTTTTGCCTTAAGTACAGTTAAAAACATTATATTTGATCAGTTATCGAGCGATGAAAAATTATTAAGTTACTAAAATGGCAATAAAAAATAGGAGTTGGTAATAAAAAAAAGGTTATATATATAATTTAGGGTTGTATGTATTTTTAAGCCACATTATAAAAAATAAAACAAAAAAAATCGGCAAAAAATTTATAAATAAATTTAAGATTGAACAACCCTTATTACTTAAGGGTATAAACATAGATAATAGCCGTCTCTCAGATCTACTGAATACGCATATAAAATTTGGTAAAAATCGGTCAAGCCGTTTCGGAGGAGTACGGTAACTAAGATTGTGACATGGAAATTTTATATATAAGAAGATAAAAAGAAACAAAATACTAAAAATAAAACAAATGAAAATATAAAGGTGGGTCCCCAAACAATTAACGTGTTTTTTTCGTATTTTTTGCTATATATCAATAACGGTAGCATGTAGACACATAAAATTTTCATATTCCGTGAAAATTTTAGGTGTACAGTACATTGCCTTTCAAATTAAATTATAAAATTTAAATAAAATAAATATTTGAGGGGGGCTCACATACAACAATGGTACGGAACTCTTCATGCGCGAGCCCAACTCGCACTTGACCATTTTTTAAAATACTAAAACACATTTCACACACGGCTGGTAAGCCCCATACTGAACCATTTCTAGTATATATTAGTAGGATAGTAGGATTAACCCGGAACTCAAACGGAAAGACCAAAAAGTAAAAACTAAAGGCATTTGTGAGATCAGAATTCAGCGCGCGTGGGGAAAGCGCACGCGCAGAACACGCGCGTGTCGCCGCATCGCGATACATTGCGCACTCCGGGGAATAGTGTCAACTCTGTATAACGACACTGAGGAGACTGTGCGTTTTATGGCGTTATAGAGAGTGCTCGTTAAATGGAGAGTCTGTATCATTGTATGAAATACAAGATAAACCAATTGATTTCGACGATTTAGAGAGTTTGCCGTTAAATCGAGTGACGTTACATGGAGTTTACACTGTATTCTCTACTAGCGGCGCCCCGCAATGTAACACGCGTTAATCCGGGATAAAAAGTAGCATATGGATTACGAGGAGGTCGGTGTGGACTCCGGCGAAGGAGATAATCTCATTTAAATCAGACCAGCTGTTAGAGCGTGAAGGAGTAATACAGAAGTTATTTGCGTATCCCACGAGAACCACGATTGTTTTCGGGATAAAAAGTAGCCTATATGTTTATCCAAGGTCTAAACTATCTTCATAGTAAATCTCATCAAAATCGGTCCAACCGTTTGAGCGTGAAAAAGTAACAAACACACAAACTTTCGCGTTTATAATATTAGTAGGATTATATTATTTTTTATTGATTCTCCATCTATAACGCCATAAAATATTTTTGATTAATTTTGTTTTATATTTTTGGAGTTAATACCCCAAAAATATAAAATATAAAAAATAAAAGATTTTTCCATTACATCCATTTTTTCCTAAGAACTTGACAGATCATGGATTAGTGAAATCTATATTAGTTTTCATCAATAAATAAATTTTCTTCTGTTTATTTACAATTCAAAAACGTCTAAGAGAACCCAAATGGCCTCCTCCATGTGTTGCCAGGACATCTGAACCCCAAAGATAATACTCGTAATAATAATAAACACACGCTATTTCGGGTCCATCCCTAATCATTGCAGCGGAAGTTACGCATCCACCATTTAGCGGAAACAACGCTTTGTAACATGTGACCAACATGTTGTATATTATTCATTGGCACAATCATAGATAATAAAATACGTTTGGTTATTTGCCATAACCATTAAACGGACGATTTTTGTTTCACGTTTAAAAATACTTATTTGTGTAATAGACATGTATTACTGTCTAGGAAAAATTTGTAAAAATATCTAGACATTAATTTACTATACTTTTTTTGCAATAATGTGAGTGTTGTTGCGCAAAATTATAAAAAATATATATATGAAAGTCAATATTATGTGTGATTTTTAGGTACAATTAAAAACACTATAATTGATCAGTTATCTTACGGGAAAAAAAATAAATTAGACCATAAAAAAATGGGTTGGTGATAAAGAGGGAAAAATTAATGGTTGCATGTAGGTATTTTTAATGCGACGTTATAAAAAAATTAAAACAAATAATTTCGTCACAAAAATTAAAAAGTAAATTTGATGATGAACAGCCCTTATCACTTTAGGGGTATGGAAATTAAATAGTAGCCGATTCTCAGACCTACTGAATACACATATACAATTTGGTAAAAATCGGTCAAGCCGTTTCGGAGGAGTACGGTAACTAACATTGTGACTTGGAAATTTTATATACTATAAGAAGAAAGATCTATACCGATATTATAAAGAGGCAAAGTTTGATTTTGTTTGTCGCGAATAGGCTCCGAAACTACTGGACCGATTTGAAAAATTCTTCCACCGTTGGGAAGCTACATTATCCCCGAGTAACATAGGCTATATTTTGTTTCTCTTTGCGACTTAGATTATTTTATAGCCCGTGCGAAGCCGAGACGAGATACTAGTAATTAATAACTTTTTCTTTTTTCTATCATAATATTATACGCGTTTACTGGACAAATAAATGAATTACTTATTTATTTATTATTAAACTACTGACCTATTTATTAACACATAACAAACACTTAATAAATTTTTTAAGAAATATCAACTCTAATGGTTTAATTTTCCGACATAGTTGTCTGAACAAGGAAAATAAATAAAGAGTCTAAAATGACGCATCAACAAAGCTATGATCTCAGTATCTAAATATAAACAGAATAATATGCGCTTATTAAACTTTAATAAACAATTTACTTTCATTTATTGAATTTAGTCATCTTTTGAAGGTTAAACGTGATCTGTCAATAAAAATAATTGATTCTTTCTAAAATTTAAATTATTTAGACGCGTTCGAAATTCAAATTACGTTTCCACACGCTAACGGCCTTCTTAATCGTTTAAAAGTCTTCATATGACTCTATAACTCTATGGTCAAAACTTAAAATCATAGACAGCGTACAAACTCTTTGGTCAAGAACTTTTTATATTTTATAACCATAGAATTATAATGCGTTATAAGTCTATGTTTATTACTATAATTATAACTTTTATATAAACACACACAAAGAATTAAATTACAGTGTAAACTCTATACAAAAAGAAATGGTTCAGTATGGGGCTAACCAGTCTTGTGTGAAAAATGTCCTAATATTCATATTCAATTGTGCTAGAAAATAATGTTTTTCAATAAACTCTGTAATAATTGTAATTCCTCAACAATCTTTTCAAGGGCAAACGTGCTATATCTAACAACCTTATTCATTCTTCCTTAGATAAAATGAATAGTTTATTATTTATATTGAAATATAACAACTGTAATTAAAGAGTAACTTGATTTTTTGGGTTACTTTAAAGGTAAAAACGGGACCCTATTTCTAAGCCTCCGTTTTCTGTCTGTCTCCAGGCTGTATCTCAGAAACCGTAATAGCTAGAAAGCTGAAACTTTCACAAGATATGTATTTCCCGAGCCGCTATTACAACAAATACTGAAAATATAAAAATGTGGAGTGAAGCCCACATACATAAACATCTTTTCGTTTTTTTTTACACCAATTACGGTATAGAATTAAATTAATTATTATATTCTCTGTAAGACACTTAAAATTTTCACAGTATGTACTGTGTACACTCCATGTAACGTCACTCGATTTAACGACAAACTCTCTAAAGCGTCGAAATCAATTGGTTTTAGTTGGTTTAGCTCGTATTCTATACCACGATACATTATCTCCCTTTAACGACCACTCTCTATAACGTCATAAATTGCACAGTCCCTTCAGTGTCATTATATAGAGTCTACACTGTAGATGTAGTCTTTTGAAGTAAATAATAAAATAAATATAAAAAAATATTCTCCTTTTCAACGACTTCCATGAATGAAAGGTCAATTTACTTTCTGCCATAAATAGTGTACATATTAACTTAGTGAAAATGAGTTGGTACATAACATTTGACATTGACATATGGGTGACGTCATCATGACATCATCACGCCACAGATTATATTAGCACTTAGTGTGACGCTTCACACGTTCTTACTATAATATAATTATTACATACTAGCTGACCCGGCAAACGTTGTTTTGCCTTATTAATTAATGTGTTTTTTTTACGACCTCACATTAAAAACCTCAAAAATGTCTATGTGTTATTCTGATGTATAAGCTATATTGTGGTAAAGTTTCATTCAAATCCATTCAGTAGTTTTTACGTGAAAGAGTAACAACCATCCATACATCCATACTTACAAACTTTCGCCTTTATAATAGTAGTAGGATAGACAACTATGATTTATACATATAATTTGCCAAGTGCGAGTTGGACTCGCGCATGTAGGGAGCTCCCTAAATACTTTTTTTTACCTGGAGACAGACAGACAGACAGCGGAGTCATAGTAATAGGGTCCTGTTTTTACCTTTTAGGTACGGAACCCTAAAAAAAACATGCCCTTGCTTGAGATGGAAAATCACTCCAAACGAAGCAAGCTAATTGATTTACTGGCCGGCGCATCTGACCTCAGGTCATTGACCTCAATAACTACTATTTATTATCATTTAGAGCCATTATCATAGGTATTAATAGTTACTACCTTGACTGTTACGCCTGGGCTTGGCAAACTAAGGCGATCTGACGCGATCATCGAAGCTAAGCAACGTTCAGCGCGGACGGTGTTTGGATGGGTGACCATGCACAAGACTGTCGTTTTTCAAATGGCATTTTCATCTGAACGCTACCGTGGGTCGAATGATGCGTTAAATTGTAGGGCGCAGCTCATTAGTCTTAGTACAAGCAGTCGTTAAGCCAAGTCAGAGGCCTTCGGGTGGCTTGAAAACTCTCGACACCAGAGCTTGCTCACTTAGATAGATTAGATAGATAGATTAACACTTTATTAAAACACATACTAAAAATAATAACTGAAACAAAAAAAGGTATTTAAAAACTAGTGCCTTAATTGGCGACCTTACCGCTAAAAATGATCTCTTCCAGACAACCAATTAGCTCATACGAAGAAGCAGAAGAAGAGTGAGTCAGTAGCTAATTTAAAATACTACTGTTTACACATGAATAACTATTCTGCAAGCTCCATATTCATATATTCGCTTAAATTATAAAAGGAATTACTTTCACAAAAACTCTTTATTTTCTGTTTAAACAGCTACTAAGATTTGCTAGTTACTAATAAGATTTGCTAGTTTCTCTGGCAACTATTAAAGTAAAATGAGGTATTGCACATATTTTTAGGAGCTTTATGTCTATTTAACACGTTTTTGAACTTGTTGACTAGACTATATTAAGATTTGTTATTTTGAGTCAGTAGCTAATACCATAAAATGTGTAATCACGCTGCATGCACCCAGCCGTGTCTGTAAACAGGTATAGAGATCCTTATCACCAGTGATAAGACTGTTAAGGGAAGATAACGAGGCCATGCGTCGGCCATCGTTATCTGATGACGTCACGGATTATCTCATTCTTTGATGGTAAAATACTTTAGAAGTTATGCAAAAATCCTTTTTTTTTATCGCATAAGCAGCGGTCTAAAATTAGGATTCCATTGCTGGGTCTTGGTGCCTTCTTTATTCATTGTGGTCAAGCACTTACCTATTCTGCTTAAAAAAATGGTTGCCTGTAAAGTCGGTTTTACGGGCGAAGATTTTACGTGACAACGTCTGCCGCGTGCTGCGCGCGCGGCAGACCGATCATAGTTGAGTGGGAGAGAGACGCAAGGCATTCGGCGGGCCTCTCTCTCGTTCGGTGACTCATCGTAACGTTACCGGGCGTTACACTTTTTCATAAGTGACTCCCAGCCGCAACCTAATTTAAGACGTTGTCACGTCAAAAACAAAAAAAGACGGGCACATAAGCTTTTGTAATAGAATTACGTTGATTTAGGCCAGAAATTCTAAAAAGGTCCTACTCATTCCGCCCATAGATTATAATTAATAGGTACAGTGTAAACTCCAGTGCAACGTCACTCGATTTAACGACAAACTCTCTAAAGCATCGAAATCAATTGGCTTTAGTTGGTTTAGCTTGTACTCCATACAATGATATTTATCTCCATTTAGCGACCACTCTCTATAACGCCATAAAATGCACAGTCCCTTCAATGTCGCTATAAAGAGTTTACACTGTACAATATAGTTATTTTTTTATTTTAAATGAATTTATTTTTGAAATACCTATAACCGACTATAAAAGTTTGTTTGTTAGACGCGAATAGGCTCCGAAACTACTGGACCGATTTGAAAAATTCTTTCACCGTTGGGAAGTTACATTATCCCCGAGTAACATTGGATATATTTTGTTTCTCTTTACAACTTGGATTAGTATTTTATAGTCCGTGCGAAGCCGGGACAATCTGCTAGTTTCATATAAAATTACAATTAACGAAAAAAAAAACATTTTCCTATAAAATTATAATATAAGTAATTCGTTTTAAATAACATTACAAGTAGAAAAAAAAATATTCCAAACGTTAGTACCTACGTTTAAAAAAAAAAAAAAAATAGTTCTCCCCCTTACTAAACCTCCTCAATAAGCCTCTCCTGTACTAAAGTCTAAACCTCCTTGATTCCGACACAATACCAACAACATAACAAAAAAAGAGAAACAGAATTCAAATTCCGAACGGCCACTTCAATAACCGGCCTGTTATCGCGTAACGACAATGGAACGTGTGATTCCATTTTTAAATCCGTATACGGAGTGACCTTGCGCCGGCGCGGCTTACTGCTGCCTAATCTGTGGCCGAGCTTAGAAGCTATGATGATATACTTCTTGATACCACATACACTTATTACGAAACAAGTCATTCTTCTTCTTCTTCCTATTTATTTATTGGTTATAATTTGCACCGCATACACGAGTTACACTAATGCTAGATTAATAGAATTACAAAGCACAATGAATACGAACTAAAATAAACAAACATAAGCAGGTAATAAATATACATTCACGCAAAATAAAAGATGTCCATAACAGATAAATAAAAATAAACAATAATAATAATTAAATAATAAGTCATCATCAAATTCAATGGCAAGACATAGTCATTAACTTATAACGGTAGATTCCCTTGTAAAAGCTAATTCACAGTACTTTAGATATTCCGTTAAGATATTTTCCCAGCAACCATCAAATATGTCAATCAGTGGATTTAACTAAGCTATGATTTTTAATTAAAATAGGATTTAATCACCTATGAGCTAAGTAGCTAACTAAGGTGATCTGACGCGATCATCGAAGCCAAGCAACGGTCGATGCGGACGGTGTTTGGATGGGTGACCATGCACAAGACTGTTTTTTAAGTGGCATTTTTATCTGGGCGCTACTTTGGGTCTGAATTTGTGAAAATTCTAATTATCTATATACCAATATTATAAAGAGGAAAAGTTTGTTTATTGTTTGTTTGTTTGACGCGAATAAGCTCCGAAACTACAGGACCGATTTAAAAAAATCTTTCACCGTTTGAAAGCTGCATTATTCTTGAGTAACTTAGATAATATTTTGTTTTTGTTTGCAAATTAGATTATTTTATAGCTCGTGCGAAGCCGGAACGATCTGCTAGTTTACTAATATATAAAATGTCCATGTCACAATGTTAGTTACCGTACTCCTCTGAAACGGCTTGACCGATTTGTACCAAATTTTATATGCGTATCCAGTAGGTCTGAGAATCGGCTACTATCTATTTTTCGTACCCCTAAGTAATATTTATTTAATTTTTAACGAAAATTTTTGTAATGATTTTTTTTATGTGGTATTAGGCAAGACCACGTTTGCCGTGTCAGCTAGTGTTTATATAAAATCAAATAATTATATAAAATTCCGTCAATACAAAAAAAAAACTAAGCTCAGACTCCTTTATAATTAACTGTAAAATGAAGCAATAACTTGATAACCAAATGAGTTGTTAAAACTAAATATCATCAGAGCTGCCAACTGTACAAACCGCGGGATGGTCTGTATGAAGATCTGTCGTAAGTGCAAAATAACATTTTCCGTTATCATCATTATTTTCAGCCAAATATCGCACATATTATAAACATCACAGGTATAAACTCAATTTTAATCCTACTAATATTTATTTTAAGTGACGCATAAACTCTCAATGTACTGTTTTCTGACGATAAATTATTTTTTATTTTAAATATGCTAGGTGTTTTATAAATCAGCTTTAAAATTATTTATTCAAACTTCGGTATCAATCAGATTTATCAATAAGAAAAAAAAACTAATTAAAGCAATGTTTTTAAATAAATAAACAGATACACGGCAGCTTAGCTCCATACTAAACCACCTGTATTACTAACTGGAAAATTTAGTAATACAGGTAACTAAACACAACTGATATAGTTAGTACGTATACACACAAAAATACTTTATATCGATACATTAAAATATGGATATATATATATAACAAAGAAACAATATTTTAAATTATTTTTTATTCGTTGTTTTACTACTTTCACTATAAAAAACATGAAGATATACTAAAAATTAAAACAAAACATTTTCATTATTTGATAAGATTTTTCTAATGCATTTTTTTTACACATACGACAGTGTTGGTTGTAAACTACGCCGGGCTTCGACATTCATTTGTGGAAATTAAGCTAGTTATTCACGGACAATTATCATCAGAGTTCAGACTAACACAAAAACACGGTTATAAAAACTTTATAAATTGCTCTTTTTGGGTATTTTCAGACAGACTGGCAATTGCATGACTCAATCACTACATAGTATAAAACAAAGTCACTTTCTCTGACCCTATTTCCCTTTGTATGCTTAAATCTTTAAAACTAGGCAACGGATTTTGATGCGTTTTTTTTTCAATAGATAGAGTGATTCAAGAGGAAGGTTTATATGTATAATCACATCCATTAAATATTGGAGAAATACTGTTATTTTTGAGGTTTCTAATGTGATGTTGTTAATTATATTTTTCTTCTGCTTACATTGCAAACCCTTTTTTTTTTTTTTTTTTTTTTTTTTTTTTTTTTTTTTTTTTAACGTGAGGAAATGCATTTACGCATGCCCACCACACCCGGGGAGGTGGGTGGGGTATGTCGGGCTCGATGCCAGAAGGGCATCACTACCGACTAAAACCTCACGATGGCCTCCTCACCGGAAAGGGCGGGGTGAGGTTCCGCTCTTCGCATTAACTCACCACCCCGCCCACCTCGGCTAGCCTGCGAGACTCCTCCTCTGGGGATGACTCCCCTTGCAGTGCACCACGTGTGTACCGCAACCACCTCGGGGACCGTGAGTGCAATGGACGCCGGACAACCCCGGTCCGACGTCCTTGGTCCCCCGCAACGGGTCAGGTCTGTGGCCCCGTTACCTGCCACTACGGCCGCAGAGAATAGGGAAAGTGGTAGTTGCTGGTTACCACTCCCTTCTCCCTGCGGCCCCACCGCGTCCGCCATCATCCGGTGGCGACCCCGTCGAGGCTGCGGCAGGTAGGAAGAGCGGCGCATCGTAATACCGACACTTCTCTCCTGCCGCGGTCCCACACCTTCGGCTGCGGTGGGTGTCTCCAAAGCCACACCGCAACCCGCCTCAGTTGCGAAACCTCCCCGAAAACCCCCGGAGCGAGGTCCCGCAACCTACTGGTGCCACTCCATCTAGAACTTGCATGGGGAGGACAAGTCTAGGGAGCGGCCCGCCTCAGGGACCCTCTTCGCTTCACCGTGGGTGTCCAGGCCACGGTTACTGAGCCCCCCCGCCTCGACAATGCGGGGCCCCACGGGGGGGTTACATTGCAAACCCTACGAGATGAATCAAAATAATGTAGTACTTAAATAAATAAATACATTTTAGAACACATTTCTCACACGGCTGGTTAACCCCATACTGAAACATTTCTCATTCGTATTATGTTTTTTTATATTTAATTTTTTAATATTAGGACACATTCACACATGGGTGGTTAACCCCATACTGAATCATTTCTAGTTCGTATTATGGTAGCTAACACAACTGATATACTACATATACATACATACTTTATATCGATACATATTTAACACCCAGACCGACAGTCAACAAATTTAGTTCAGCATAAAGATATTGGCCGTGCCGGGAATCAACCCCAGAACCTTCTGATTGGCAGTCCGGCATGGTAACCATTAAGCCAACGTGGTCAATATGAATTTATTTCGTGAAATATACACTGGCGAGCAGCAGGCACTTCGCTCGAATTTGTTTGGCACGGGTGACTCGGTACCATAGCGCGTTAACAATGCATAATGCATCGTGTGTAGCATTTTCCCATTACTTTCTCTCAAGCCGCTCGCTATACATAGCTACTTATAAAGAGATACTAGCTGACTCGGCAAACGTTGTTTTGCCTCACTTAGGGGTATGGAAAATAGATAGTGTAGCTTATATGACACGTTCGTAGATTTACCATAGCAGCGCCATCTATTGATTACTTACTCAACCCAGTCGAAAGGTATCGTCATCTGTTAGAATCATTTGGAGTTAACAGATAATTGTGACTGTCAAATAATAACAGACAATAATTAGCAATAAATTAAAACTGCGACAATAATTTGAGATTTAAACTATCCTATCTCTCAAGTTGGATCGAACTGCGCATGGTGTGCGAATTTTATTATAATCGGTTAAGTGGTTTAGGAGTCCATTGAGGACAAACATTGTGACACGAGATTTATATATTAAGATACATATGTATTATCTTCATTGGCTATAAATTCTTTCTCTAATAATTGGCCAAGTGCGAGTAAGGCCCGCGCATGAAGGGTTTCGTACCATTGTTGTATGGGAGCCCCCCGCGATTATTTTTAAAGTTACAGAATTTAATATTATGTGAATGTATAAAAGGTACTGTAGTGGCCTACATTTGAATAGCGAGCTGAATACGCGTGCTCCGCTGAGCGCGCCGACCGAGCTCCGACGGACAACATCCCAGCGTCGATGACTCCGGCCGACTGCGCGCGCGCCACCGAAAATATTTACTTATAGTAAGCGAGGTGTAAGCGGTGCGCGCGTGGGCGAGCGAGAGGGCAACAAGATACGGCTGCTATTCACCACTAAGGCGCGAATGAAATTTGAATTATATAAACGTAGTGATGTTCAATAAACATGGTTCCTGTAACTGCTGTTTCATTTATCCTACTAACATTAGCCAATAGGTGGCTAAACTGGTGACCCCGAGCAAGAGCACAGCACCTCCAATACTGAAGACTATCGCAACCGAGCCCGTTCAGAACCCTTCTTCCTTATGGCTGAGGACAAGGCGCAAGAGCTTGAGACGATCGGAGTTAAATCTAGAATTCCTCAATTTTGGCGCGATAAACCTCGCCTATGGTTCGCGCATTTTGAAGTCGTGACAGCGGGCCAGAAGTTAGGCGACGGGAATAAATTTGGTCTCGTCGTCGCGCAGCTCGACAAAGCTGACGTAGAGCAGATTAGCGACATCATATTAAGCCCTACAAGCAACGGGAAGTACGACGAAGTTAAGCAACGCCTAATATCGGTGTACGAAGAATCAGAAGATGTACAATTAAGGAAGTTATTGAACGAGATTGACCTTGGTGACCAGCGGCCGACTCAACTATTACGACGAATGAGAGACTTGGCGCGAAACAAAATAGAAGACGAAACACTTCGCATTCTTTGGATGGGACATCTGCCAAAATCAACAAGAGCTGTTTTATCTGTTAGTTCAGAAACCAAGTTGGATGCATTAGCAGCTATGGCGGACAAGATGCACGAGCAATCTAGAGAGGTGAGCAGCGTCTGCTCCTGTCAGGCACGCGCTTCAACGTCACAACAAGCACCATCAGCACCACCAAGTCATGATGTCATCGCCATGATCGAAGATTTAGCGAAGGAAGTCGCAGCGCTACGAGATTTTACAACGAACTCCAGACGGCAATCTTATCGTGGTAGAACTCGATCACGCTCCAACTCAGCTTCGGATCGCCGCAACGACAACACAACCGACGAGTTATGCTACTATCATCGTAGATTCGGCCGTGCGGCGTTCAGGTGCCGCAGCCCATGCAGTTTTAACATCCCAAGGAGCAATGGAGCACACCAGATGTCGGGAAACCAGAAACGACTGTAACTACGGCGGGAGTCGCGGTCGAAGAATTTACCATGTACCGCCTTTTCATAAAAGATTTGACATCACTGCTCCGTTTCCTCATCGACACCGGCGCCCACGTGTCGGTCTTACCAGCTCGTCCATCAGACAAGCGGGACCGTACTCCGGAAAACTACCTCTACGCAGCCAACAAGACTCTGATTCCCGTGTACGGCGAGCGCGCCGTTACCCTCAACCTGGGAATGAGACGACCATACACCTGGAAGTTCGTGATTGCTGACGTCAGTCGACCGATAATTGGGGCTGATTTTCTGCACCACCACGGGCTTCTGGTCGACCTACGCGGAAGAAGACTCATCGACCGAGAAACAAACATGTTTGTGCGGGGATCTCTAACTCAGTCAACCGAAGGCAGCATTCGCACCATCGACGACAGCATTCCATATCACGACTTACTCGCTGAGTACCCGAACATAACCAAACCGACTATTTCGAACATTACTCAAAGCACTGTGGAGCATCACATCGAAACTACGGGAACTCCTGTATTTGCAAAAGCACGACCCCTTCCTCCTCACAAATACAAAGTGGCCAAAGAAGAGTTCCAAGAAATGCTGAATCAAGGAATATGCAGACCCTCGAACAGCCCCTGGGCAAGCCCACTCCATATGGTGTTGAAAAAGGACGGAACATATAGAGCATGCGGAGACTACCGGCGGTTAAATGCAATCACTGTTCCCGACCGTTACCCCATTCCGCGCCTGCACGATTTCACATACAATCTGCAAGACAAGAAAATATTCTCGAAAATCGATTTAAAGAAAGCGTACTACTTGGTTAAAAATCGAGAAGAAGATGTCAAGAAAACGGCCGTTATAACACCATTTGGATTATACGAGTTCACAAGAATGTGCTTCGGGTTGCGCAACGCTGGACAGACATTTCAACGCCACATCGATAACGTTATGAGGGGGCTACCAGTGTTTGCTTTTGTCGACGACATTTTATTAGCATCGAAAGACGAAGAAACACACCGCCGGGAGCTGAAAGAAGTTTTCAAGCGCCTGAATGAAAATGGATTGCAAATCAACGTTGCAAAATGTGTTTTTGGCCAGGATAAAATAAATTTCTTGGGCTACAATATTACGGCCGACGGCATTACTCCCACCGACGAGAAGATTCAAGCTATTCAATCTTACCCCTTGCCTGAAACGATCAATGACCTGCGCCGATTTCTGGGAATGATCAACTTCTACAGGCCGTGCATACCTCGAGCAGCAGAACATCAAAGAAAATTGAACGAATATCTGCACAATACAAAGAAGAATGATACGAGAAAAATTGCATGGGATAACGAAACAAGGGAAGCTTTTCATCAATGCAAGAAGGACGTCGCCAACGCGACGCGCCTGGCGTTTCCATCTGCGCAAGCACCTTTCGCGCTCATGACCGATGCATCAGAAAACTGCGCAGGCGCTGTACTACAGCAGAACATAGGAGGAGTATGGATACCCCTCGGGTTCTTCTCCAAGAAGTTCAACGATGCACAAAGAAAGTACAGCACCTATGACCGGGAGCTATTATCAATGTACCTGGCAGTGCGATATTTCCGGCGGATGTTCGAAGGAGGGGATCTAATTATATACACCGACCATAAACCTCTGCTCAACGCACTAACAGCAGATAGCAAGAACGAGACACCAATGCGAACAAGATACCTCGAATTCATCGGCCAGTTCACTTCGAACATTCAGCACTTATCCGGAAAACTCAATACCGTTGCAGACGCACTATCGAGATCGTCTGTTGAAGCCATCGCAACGCCGTCACTGATCGACTATTCCGCGCTAGGGGCGAGCCAAACAAACGACAGTACACTGGCTCGGGCTCTGAAAGAAAGAAAACACGATCTTAGACAAGTTTTCGTGCCCGGAACTAATACGAAGATTTTCTGCGAGATGTCCACCGGCATGGCTCGACCGTTCCTGACTGAAGAATTTAGAAAACTCGCGCACGCATCAATCCACAACCTCAGTCATCCAGGCAACAGAAGTACGCGGAAGTTGGTCACCGCACGATTTTTCTGGCCTTCTATGAACAAGGATGTTAACGATTGGACAAGAGCATGTACGCAATGCCAGCGCGCCAAGATTCAGCGACACACACAAGCGCCTGTCGGAATATACGAAGCAACAGATCGCCTCCGCCACGTTCATCTAGACATAGTGGGGCCGCTGCCGACTAGTACTGAAGGTTATCGGTACTTACTCACTATGATTGACCGAGCGACTAAGTGGCCTGAAGCTTACCCCATACCAGAGATAACAGCGGAGAGAGTCGCAGAAACTTTTTATACCGGATGGATCTCGAGATTCGGAGCGCCACACAGGATAACCACAGACAGAGGCGTACAATTCGAGTCTGAGTTATTCAGAAGACTGACGCAGCGTTTAGGTATCGAGCGTTGCCGGACTACAGCCTATCACCCGCAGGCAAACGGTATGATTGAGCGCTGGCACCGAACGTTGAAGACGTCCATAACCGCGAGATTGAACACCGGCTCGTGGGTGCACGAGCTACCTACTGTGTTGCTCGGCTTACGAGCGGCTATTAAAGAAGACATTAACTACAGCGCAGCTGAACTCCTCTACGGCCAGACGTTAAGGTTACCTGGAGAGTTCTGCGGTGAACCCGTCAAGCTTGAAAACTCACCGTCATTCTTCATGCAGCACCTCAGTGAAGCTATCAAGAAAGCTCAAGCCCAAAGGAAATCGAACGCATCCCGAGCTACGTTCATTCACCGCGAGCTGCCAGCCAGTACGCATGTATTCGTCAGGAACGACGCACACAGGCCGCCGCTAACGCCCGCGTACAACGGACCATTTCGAGTGCTCGAGCGCCACGAAAAATTTTACAAGATCGAGCTACCGAATCGAAATGACAACATAAGTATAGACAGATTGAAACCTGCGTTTTACGTCAACGATCACGAGGAACCTAGCCTCGTGGCGCAAGGAGCTTCCTACACGACTAGATCTGGAAGAGAATCGAAACCACCAGTACGCTTCGCTCTTTAACACGGCGGGGAGTGATGTAGTGGCCTACATTTGAATAGCGAGCTGAATACGCGTGCTCCGCTGAGCGCGCCGACCGAGCTCCGACGGACAACATCCCAGCGTCGATGACTCCGGCCGACTGCGCGCGCGCCACCGAAAATATTTACTTATAGTAAGCGAGGTGTAAGCGGTGCGCGCGTGGGCGAGCGAGAGGGCAACAAGATACGGCTGCTATTCACCACTAAGGCGCGAATGAAATTTGAATTATATAAACGTAGTGATGTTCAATAAACATGGTTCCTGTAACTGCTGTTTCATTTATCCTACTAACATTAGCCAATAGGTGGCTAAAGTACACCAAATAAAAATAAAGATGGAGTAAAAAATGCTTTAAAATCATTGTTACGTAATTACGCAAATAACTTCAAAATGTTACTCCTTCACGCTCCAACGGCTGTACCGATTTTGATGAGTTTTGAAGTCTATGAAGTTAGGTTAGACTTTGGTTTAACACGTAGGCTTATCTCTATCCCGAATTAACTTCTTTTTGTCCCGGAGTAACGCGGGTTACACCGCGAAGCGCATCTAGTAAATAAATGAAATTGAATTGAAAATGCCCTTCAAGCACAGAATAATAACTTGTAATTCGCTTCAAGTAGCCGTAGTTTTCAAGGCGAGAGTGAATCGGTTCCTTCTAGGTAAGCGCGATTCACCGTGGACCTCAATATCACTTACCATCAGGTGAATTTTGGTCAAGCGCTGACCTATTCGGAGTAAAAAAAAGTAGTAGTAGTAGTAGTATTTCTTTATTTTTTATTTTTGGTCTTTGCCCTGCAGTGGGCTGATTTATAGGCTTAGATAGATAGATAGTAGTAGTATTAGTTCTTGCGCACTACTGCTTGGCTGAGCAAGTAGTGATAGAGAAGTGTGTGTCGGTAACTCACTCGGTACAGTTAGGTGCTATGCTAATTATTTAATATCAGTGCCATCGCTTGCTGGACTGTCAGGGTTGCCACTACATTTATAATAATTCATGACATTTTATATAAATTACATTCAGTGACACAAAATATAATTTTGATATTAATTTTATTCTTATTTTTATTATGTAGTTTTATTATTGTGATTAAGTTCTTAAAAATTATATAATCTTAATGAAATGTTATTTGTGAGGTGCCGTGTAGGACATAAGTAGTCATAAGTTAATAAATCGCTGCTTTGAAAGAATACTGTCATAAGTCAAAATGAGTGAATTTTTCAGTAGAGCACTTTAAAGTTTTTTTCAAACTACCAAATGCTGTATTTTTTTATTTGCTGCGAAAATGTTGATGACACTTCAATAAAAACACGAAACATATATTGCACTTTATGTTTATTAAATGCTTTTAAGAAAATAATACTTATTTAGTACTAAATATTGAAAATAATTACTAGGTCTCAGACTTATAACAAAATTATACAAACAATCTTATGAAGATTACTGTCTCATTACAAAAAAGTACAAGAAAATATAAGATTATTTTAAATAACAGTGGTGTTTTTAGATTTAATACATAATATTCATTGTGTTTTTCTCAGTGATACTGATACATTTTGAGTTGTTACATCTTAGCATTCATTATTTTTAAACAATAGCGTCACAATACCAAATCAGTCGCTCCATTACAAAAATGCCTATTGTGTGTAACATGTTTAATGGAAAAATAAAGTATTAACTGGTTTTACAACAAATAATAAACGTACGAAAATTAGAAACATAAAAGAAAATAAGAAACTTTATCTTAAAAAATTGCTTAAGTAGGTAACTGTTATAGCATAGAATCTTATAAACACTGAAAAACAAAACATAAAAATTGAAAAATGCTCATATAAGAACATCTGGATACACTTAAAGATAGAAGAATTTTATAAATTCTAAGCCCAAAATAGACTCTCTATTTGTACAATATTTTTTAAAGCTCGTTTGAATAATCCATTTTTTGGTGAGTATTGGGCGGACTAATTTGTCTTGAACTTGAATTTTTAGTCACTACTGAAATTGTGGGATCGATGTTGTCAGCAAACTTATTTCTTTCAAATTGCTTTGCGCGTTTCTTACTAGTTAAGTCACTAAGATCAGAATCGGAATAATAATCCTCAGTATTTACGTAATTCGGGTCTTTGACGCTGTAATCTGAACAATAGTCATGTACTAGCTGGTTTTGCGGATCTCCTGTTTCTACAAGCTTGTTGTTGTCAGACGGTAAAGGAGATAATACAACGTTCCGCATGACCTATTCTGTCCTCTGCTTGATTTTCCTATAACATAAACAAAACGTAACAAAATCCAATGAAACATGATTAACAAGTTTAAAATAGTATTATTATCGATGTTAATTGTTAAAAGATAATGTTATTATAAAATCTACAAATCCAACCACCTACACTTCATGTAAAAGTATGTAAGCACCACTTCGTTTATTACCTTGATACTCAACCGGACATTGATGTTCCGGAATAAATGTAGTGTCCGTCGGTTTGCCACTAAAATAAAAATAAACAAGGAAAACATTGTAAACTGTTCACGTAAGGCATCTTAATATTTTCGCGTAGTTCAGTGCACGTGCACGCGTAGATCTCGTCGGCGGCGGTCCGTGTAACACTCGCCCCTGAAGATGGTGCTCGGAAAGCACCGAAACTGTTGGACTCATTCCAACTTTTAATAATAAGTAAGTGTGACCGTTTTCTACGCGAAAAAACAAGGAAAAGTTAGGTAGGTTTGAGTATATACTCTCACTTTTAGACCTATATATATTACCTGATTCTGATTCCCTATCGTAGATATCGGAGCTAGATCTCTTATGTATTCCCGACAATATGGCTTTCGCCGGAACCGGTCAACTGGGGATCTTCTAGTGTACGCCACGCACATCTGGAGTGAGGCCATCGAATTCGGAGTAGCCCTAGCGGTTTCTCTCGATATTTCTAAGGCCTTTGACAGGGTTTGGCACGACGGCCTTATCAGCAAACTTCCTTCGGTTTGCCCACTGGTTTTTGTTTGTGGATATTAAACTTTTTGAGGGATCGATCAATCCGAGTAGTCATATATGGCTGCTCGTCTGATCAAATGTCTATAAACACCGGTGTCCCTCAAGGTTCAGTGCTCTCTGCAACTCTCTTCTTGCTGCATATTAATGATCTGCTCAAGCCTGGCATCATAGGGTATGCAGACGACAGCACGGTTGTAGAGAGCTATATGTCCAACGCACGAGCCAGTGCGGCTGATATGCAGTTACTCAGAGAGGGCATGGTCGAGCGCATAATCGACACCATACAGGCAGTCTCCAATTGGGGCGATGCCAATCTGGTTAAATGCTGCTAAGACTCAGGCCAATTCAAAGAAGCCATTTCATCAGGCCCCCACTTTCCGAAATGTATCCGTTACGATCACAAACCAATTAGAACTTCTCGGTATCACCTTGACCTCGTCTCTCAATTTTGGCTTATATTATATTGTATCCAAAGCGCAAGTGGCTGGAAAAAAGCTGGGTATCCTCTCAAAGGTGCGATAGTACTTCAGGCCTAAACAGTTGCTTATCTTGTATAAAGCGCAAGTTAAATCATGTATGGAGTACTGTTCGCATCTATGGGATGGTTCTGCCAATTACCAGCTAGAAGCGCTTGAGTCCATTGAGAGACGAGCTAAGAAGCTCATCGGCAATTCTTGCGTTGCGAAGGCGAAGCTTCAATGCCTAGCGCAAGGTTGCTAGTTTGTCGATCTTTTATCGGATACATTTCGGGGAGTGTGTTTTGGAACTTCATAATTTGATTCCACCATCTTCGTTCTACTACAGAGAGTCAGTGAAGAGACACCGATACAGAGTTGAGGTTCCAAACGCTCTCACGAAACGCTTTGCGTCGACCTTTATTGTGAGGACTGCGAGGCTTTGGAACTCACTACCTGGGTCTCTATTTCCTGAGAGGTATCTTCCGGGGGTCTTCAAAAGTAGAGTTAATAGGTATCTTCTAGGTAAGCGTGCCACACCGTAGACTGCAGCGCAGCTTAACATCAAGCTAGCTGTAGTCAAACGCAAACCTATCAAAGATAAAAAAATGTAGATAGTCTTAATCCTACGTAGAATACCTACTCTTTATAAGTACCTAAGTACCGTAGCAATAGAATCTGTTTACCTAGAATACAGCTACCTAGAATCTACTAACTAGCTACCTAGATTACAACGAGTCGATATGTAACAATAAAACCTGCTAGGTATCTACCAAAATATTAGCTTCAGTAAGTTCTTCACGATTAGTAAGGTAGTTAATAAAAAAAAGTAGTATTTGTGGTGCTTTTTATCTGAAATACTGTATCAAGTACAATAACACGACCAATTGTTTTACAGAATAAAGTCTTATTACGAAAAATACTATTACAATCACGAAATAATTTATATAGAAAAACGTAGTAGTTTTAATTGTACCAATACTTACGACTCTATTTTTTATTATAAACAGTAATATCTAATTATAATACATTTAAGTTATACTTACTTTTTGTAGAACAACGTAGTAATCCCAAATGACACTTTGTATATGAGAAGTTTCAAAAAGTGTTTGTAGATTTTTTTAAGCAATAGTGTCACATCTTGTAAAAATGCAGTGTTTGAGATAAATGCGCACTCAAAATCTGAATTATTTTGGAATATGACCAAATTCAAGAAAACCAACATGGGGTTCACTTCAAAACACTAGTTGCAACTGGCAATACAACGCTATCTATAAAAAAATGCGGCCAAATTTGACAAAAAGGATATAGTCTTTTTGTGGTGCCACGCCGTGAAATGTTGTTATAAAAATACGATCTTAACTGGGTATACAAAACAGATCATTTTACGTTGAATGGCGTTGAAAAATGAATTTTGTAGTATTTGGTAATACTACGCTATTCTTCCAAAGCAGCGAAATGATTTGATTTTGATAATAGCTTATGTGGCTACTATACGTTCTCATTGCTGAGCACGCACTTGGCCAATTATTTTATAAGTAAATAAATATTAGGACACATTTCAACCAAGGCTGGTTAACTCCGTACTGAACCATTTCTAGTTTGTGTTATGGTTGCTTACATATTTTATATAGATACATATTTAACACTCAGACCGACAGCCAACAAATTTAGTTTATTACAAAGATGTTGGCCGTGCCGAGAATCAAACCAGGAACGTGCTGATTGGCAGTCCAGCATGGTAAACATTACGCCAACGAGGTCGTCAAATAATCTCTAAAGCGCTACTACATTCTTAATATCCTACATATATAATAAATAAATCTATACCAATATTATAAACATGAAAAGTTTGATTTTTGTTTATTTGTTTGACTCAAATAGGGTCCGAAACTACTGGACCGATTTGAAAAATTCTTTCACCGTTAGAAAGCTACATTATCCCCGAGTAACATAGGCTATATTTTGTTTATCTTTGCGACTTCGATTATTTTAAAGCCCGTGCGAAGCCGGGACGATCTGCTAGTATATAACGACCTCGTTGGCGTAAAGGTTACCATACCGGTCTGCTAATCAGAAGGTTCCGGGTACGATTCCCGGCCCGGTCAACATCTTTGTGCTTAACTAAATTTGTTGGCTGTGGGTCTGGGTGTTAAATATGTATTTATATATATTACTAGCTAACGTCAAACGTTGTTTTGCCTTAAGTAAAAATTTAAGGGTGAACAACCCTTATCACTTAGGGATATAAAAAATTCACAGTAACCTATTCTCAGACCTACTGAATACGCATATAAAATTTGGTAAAGATCAGTCAAGCCGTTTCGGAGGAGTACGGTAACAAACACTGTGACACGGAAATTTTATATATACCTAAGTTATGTATGGATGTATATGTAGTATATCAGTTGTGTTAACAACCATAATACGAACTAGAAATGGTTCAGTATGGGGCTAACCAGCCGTGTGTGAATGTGTCCTAATATTTATTTATTTTAATTACTAATAACTAGAAGGTGGCAGCCCTAGGGATTGCGTTCGGCGACGCGTGAATTCTGAACTGTGCGTAACGGAACGGGGCGTATTAACTAATACATACTTACGTATTTATGACTATAAGTTATCTATACTAACATAATAAAAAGAGGAAAAGGTTTGTTTGACGCGAATAGGCTCCGAAACTACTGGACCGATTTGAAAAATTCTTCCACCGTTGGGAAGCTACATTCATCCATACATCTTCGAGTAACATAGGCTATATTTTGTTTCCAAAAATATAAAAGATCCATAGTAAAATCCAATTATGTAATACAAGTCTTTATATTTCTTTCATAATTACTCCATTTCTATTAAGAAACTAATACTTATTCTTCAATAAACATAAACATAAGCAGCCCACTATACGTTCCTACTGCTGGAACTAGGGACCTTCTCTCACGAGGAAAGAGATATAGGCCATAATTCTCCACGCTGGCTAAGTGCGGGTTGGCGGATGACACACGTCTTCGGATATTGTGGTCCTCAAACATGCCGGTTTCCTCACGATGTTATCCTTCATTGTAAAGCGAGTGCAAATCCACACATAACCTGAAAAGCAAGTCATTGGTGTAGGGCGGGGATCGAGCCAGTGGCCGTCAGATTGAAAAGCAGACGTTTTCCCACTGAGCCATTCGCTTTTTACCGACCAAAAAAAATATGTAAAAAATCTATAATATGTTCGACTGTATCTAATTTTTTTATATATCTTCACAAATTTCTTAGCCATTTATAAACCAATTTTAAATTATTTTTCCATTATTTTATTCTCTATAATTTCCAGTAATTAATCAAACAACTTTAAAATCTTAGACAAAAACCAGTGACAATAAAGTGATACCAACTTAAAGACAGTGATACCAACTTAAATCAGTGTTACCAACCTAGAAACAGTGTTGCCAACCTAGAAACAGTGTTGCCAACCCAAAAACAGTGTTACCAACCTAGAAACAGTGTTGCCAACCTAATGAGATTACAAAAATGCAACGACAGCTGAGCAACGTGAGCTTTCACTCGTATCAGGATTACCAACCTTCCAGAAAATATGGTAATTATCTTCCTAGTTTAAGTAGTATCATAAGCAGCCCACTATACGTTCCGTCTGCTGGGACTCGAGGCTTTCTCACGCGAGGAGAGCGATATAGGCCAGTAACCAGCCATGCTGGCCAAGTAAAGATTGGCGGATGACACACGCCTTTGGATATTTAAATGCGCATTCACTTAGTATTTTAAAAAAACCCTTACGTTGCCTGTAAATGCATGTGCCATTTTTCAAAACTTAATCCCTTAATATTAAAATCCAATGTGTTTTTCATTAAAAACGCATTGGAAATCTAACTAAACAAATTATAAAGTATTTGTAAAATTAAATTCTACACAGTACAAACCATTCATTATATTTATATTTTCTAAATATCAATGCCCTCTTATCAACTTAGCATTCCATTTTCAAAACGTAACCCCGCGAATTTCCTCACAAACACGTATTCTACATTCAAATAAAGAATGTTTCATTCTATTTTCAAATTCTAACCCGCAATGTTACTCTCAAACACGTATTCTGCGTTCAAATAAAGAATGTTTCATTCTATTTTCAAATCCCTACCCCACTATGTTGCTCTCAAACACTAAATCTACATTCGAATAAAGAATATTTCATTCTATTTTCAAATCCTAACCCTGCAATGTTGCTCTCAAACACGTATTCTGCGTTCAAATAAAGAATAATACTGCTCTCAAACACGTATTCTGCGTTCAAATAAAGAATAATACTGCTCTCTAACTCGTATTCTGCGTTCAAATAAAGAATGTTTGTCTCCACTTCAAGCGTGTAACGGTGTGATGTTGGCGGCAGGTGCGCAGTATGAGCCGGGAGGGTACGCGCAGGCAGTGCAGCAGCGTACCAACATGACGCAGCGGGAGGACGCGCTCAAGTTCGAGCAGGGCCGGATCAAGGCCCTGCAGGAGGAGCGGCTCCACATACAGAAGAAGACTTTCACCAAATGGATCAACTCTTTCTTGCAAAAGGTAAACAACTATGTAATATTAACAAATACATTCTTGTCACAATTATCAATTTTAATTTATTTCTCAGAAAATTGTTACAAATCACTTATGTATCTTCTTCCTCTGCCGATCACTAGTGTTGCCACACCACTCCCCATTGCCAGTCCCTAAATACCGTTTTCCCAAACAAATAAATGTTACAAAAATTATACAATGCTAACAGTAATTTCATTCCACCACCTCGGAAAGTTTTGATCTCTTAGATATCTGAATATACTAAATAGGCCCAATTAAAATGAAAAAAAAAACTACACAATTATTAAAAATTATAATTAAATTTAGTTGTTTATGCTATTTAGTAAATAGATTTATTTAAATAACTAAAATAACAAGATCATATGTATACAATTTACAAAGATAATAAGATTAAAAACTAATTAAAAAAAAACACTCATATATTTTTAAATTTGTATCTTTATTGAAAAATAGGAATTAAAATATTTATATCTTTCATATCCATTTCATATTCTATTCTAATAATTCTATTCGAGTAAGCAACATAACGCTATGTATATGTATAAGTATTGTATGTGGGTCTTATTATGTATTGGTTATTTGTAGGTATTTTTAGTTATTATTTAATCTCTTTGTTGAACACCCCGTATCATATTTATTGTCATTTCCTCTCCATGCTTTCTTTGGTTGCCTGGAAGAGATCGCTTTAAGGGATAAGGCCGCCACCTGTAACACTACTTATAAGTTGTTTATTTATTATTCTCTTTGTTTTGTATTTTATTTTGTGTTGCAATAAAGAGTATATCTATCTTACGCTGAGAAACCGAACAAAGGGCGGGACATGTCTGCAGGATGGACAATTGGAAATGGACGAAACGTGGGTCCCTCTAAATTGTAAGAGAAATCCTGGAAGACAAAGGAAAAGATGGAGGGAGCTATTCCTAAAGATATGCGGACCAACATGGATGAGACAGGCGAGGGAGAGAGAGAGTTGGAAATTAACGGGGGAGGCCTATGCCCAAGCGGGAACTTTTGCTTAAAATTGTTTAAAAAAATGTAATGCAATAGAATAAAAAGATAACAAGATGAACCATTTATTGATAACTATACAATTATACGTCAAAAATTAAAAAAATGTCAATATGATATACAAATAAATTGTAATACATGTCATATGGAATAATGTCAACATTAATACCTAATAAAAATAATAATATTTAACAATTACATGTCACGACATGATTCACATAACATTTTTTCTGATATTAAAAAATTCGTCCTTAGAATAAAAAGTTTCCTGAACGAGCCAGTTCTTGAGCTTATTTTTGAAAATGCTATCATTACATGCATTTTAATAAAGGCTTTTGACGTGACAACGTCTTAAATTAGGTTGCGGCTGGGAGTCACTTATGAAAAAGTGTAACGCCCGGTAACGTTACGATGAGTCACCGAACGAGAGAGAGGCCCGCCGAATGCCTTGCGTCTCTCTCCCACTCAACTATGATCGGTCTGCCGCGCGCGCAGCACGCGGCAGACGTTGTCACGTAAAATCTTCGCCCGTAAAACCGACTTTACAGGCCACCATTTTTTTACACGCTTTATATTAGCTTCGCCTGTATGTTTGTATGTTTGTTTGTAACCGACTTCTTTGGGCGCGATTTTGACCCACTTTAAACGGCCAGATTTCGTTCAAACTTTGTAGATTTATTGAGGACCGATGACAATACACTAATTTGATAAAATTACGGTTTTCTATAAAAAGCGTGTTTTTAGTTTTTTTAAACTATTAATTTTTTACTTTTACTTTACCTAATGAGTGTTGGAACGTCCCGGCAGGCCCGCATGGAGGTGGAGGACCTGTTCCAGGACCTGGCGGACGGGCGGCGGCTGCTCAAGCTGCTGGAGATCATCTCGGGTGAGCGGCTGCCGCGCCCCAACTCCGGCCGCATGCGGGTCCACAAGATAGAGAACGTCAACAAGAGTCTCAGCTTCCTGCATACTAAGGTACGTTACTATAGATATATTTAGTACCTGGTTGACCGAGTTTTTTTCTTTTTAATATGACATTTTCTAAAAATGATTCCTAGCTAGATCGATTTATCGCCCCCGAAACCCCCTATATACTAAATTTCATGAAAATCGTTGGAGCCGATTCCGAGATTCCAATTATATATATAGTCTCAGCTTCTTGCATACTAAGGTACGTTACTATAGCTATATTTAGTGGTTGACCGAGCTTTGCTCGATTTTTTTTTTAATATGACATTTTCTAAAAATGATTCCTAGCTAGATCGATTTATCGCCCCCGAAACCCCCTATATACTAAATTTCATGAAAATCGTTGGAGCCGATTCCGAGATTCCAATTATATATATAGTCTCAGCTTCTTGCATACTAAGGTACGTTACTATAGCTATATTTAGTGGTTGACCGAGCTTTGCTCGATTTTTTTTTTAATATGACATTTTCTAAAAATGATTCCTAGCTAGATCGATGTATCGCCCCCGAAACCCCCTATATACTAAATTTCATGAAAATCGTTGGAGCCGATTCCGAGATTCCAATTATATATTATACTAGCTGACCCGGCAAACGTTGTTTTGCCTCACTTAGGGGTATGAAAAATAAATAGTGTAGCTTATATGACACGTTCGTAGATTTACCATAGCAGCGCCATCTATTGATTACTTACTCAACCCAGTCGAAAGGTATCGTCATCTGTTAGAATCATTTGGAGTTAACAGATAATTGTGACTGTCAAATAATAACAAACAATAATTAGCAATAAATTAAAATTGCGACTATTATTTGAGATTTAAACATCCTATCTCTCAAGTTGGATCGAACTGCACATGGTGTGCGAATTTTATTATAATCGGTTAAGTGGTTTAGGAGTCCATTGAGGACAAACATTGTGACACAAATATATTAAGATTAGATAAATAGTTTATTAGTTACTTGCTACTACGCCCGCGTGGCGCTTTTTTAAGGTTCCGTACTTCAAAGGTGACCAAATGCGAGTTGAGCTCACGCGTGGAGGGTTTTGTACCATTTTTGTATCGCCCCCCCCCCCTTAAATATGTATTTAATATATTAACTTTTATAGTTTGATTTGATAGCTAATATACATTTATACATCTTGTGAAAATTTTGAGTGTCTAGCAGCTATCGTTGTTGATAATATATAGCAAAAAATACGAAAAAAACACGTTTATTGTATGGAGAACCCCTTAATATTTTTATTTTTCTTATTTTTAGTATTTGTTGTTATAGCGTCACGGGAAATACATATCTTGTGAAAGTTTCAGCTTTCTAGCTATTACGGTTTCTGAGATACAGCCTGGAGACAGACAGACAGCGGAGTCTTAGTAATAGGGTCCTGTTTTATCGGGTTTTCACCGAGAGTTAACATATGCCTCTTATCATTTTAAACCCTTAAAAAACAGCAATCTTACGATAACACTTAATTCTAACACTTATTCCAAGTAAAACTATATTTATAAGCCTACCGGTTGAAGATAAATTGATAGATTGGTTATAATATTATATTATTTTGACACTGGTAGTTGCTATTCTTATCACTGATAACGTGATAAGGAATTATTATGATAACGTAATGATGCCTATTATTGAGTGTTATATCATCCCGTAGCTCAGCTAGCTAGGGTGATCTGACGCGATCGTCGAGGTTAAGCAACGGTCGATGCGGACAGTGTTTGGATGGGTGGTTTTTCAAATGGTCAATCAAAATCTACACAATAATCAAAATATAAAAAACAAAATTACAAATAAAGATATACCTAAATCTGAGTCATGAGATAAGCCAGTGGCATTACTTCGCTGGATCGCCAATTTAAAACGTTGACCGGGGTAAGCGCCAGTTCTTGGCTCATTGGTTCCCCCACAATTTCGTGTTTTTTTTTTTTCATAAAAGTAAAAGTAATATCGAATTTTAAAATAGTTGGCAAAATCTTGTTTCTGTTCTAAGAATTAGCTAGTTATGTAAGTATGTGTAATAGTTAACCTACAATTCTATGAAATACGCTTAGAAGCCTTATACAGGCAGTTGGCCGAGTTACGCTATTTCTCTCAACTTACTGTTAGGCGTATAGTAGCTAATTTTTTTTAGCATAAGCAGTCGGACTTTCCCACTGTTGGGACTCAAAGAGACTACTTAAAAATACGTTTGTTGTACGGGAGCCCCCCTCAAATATATATTTTATTTAAATTTTATAATTTAATTTCATAGATATATCTGATATATATATATATATCCGACATTTATATATTTAGCGAAAATTTTAACTTATTTAACTTCTTTTTTTACTCTATCTTTATAACGACATTTGGATTCTCTATACATTCACATATCATTTAATTATGTACTCATATTAAATTTAAAAATAAAATAAAAATAATATTCAAGGGGGGCTCCCATACAACAAAGGTACGGATCCTTTCATGCGCGAGCCCGACTCGCACTTGGCCATTTTTTTTTTAATAATAATTGTTTAGAATCCTTGAAGGCAAACCCGACAATTTTTTTAAATATTTTACTTGACGTGTATTACAGGTCCGACTGGAGTCCATTGGCGCGGAAGACATCGTGGACGGCAACCCTCGCCTCATCCTCGGCCTCATCTGGACCATCATCCTGCGCTTCCAGATACAGGAGATCGAGATCGATGTGGTCAGTGCCAACTACATAGATATTACCAACATAGAATACAAATAGTCAAGTTTCGGGAGCTTGAAACTTTAGTTTTTAAAAACTAAGTAAATTAAATGCACTAAGCCGATTTTGAGGCTTTATTACTAAAGTTAAAATATAATTAAAACTAGATGTAGCCGATTCGGAGGCTCTACCTCTATTGATTTATACATAAATAAATAATAAATATTAGGACACATTCACACACGGCTGGTTAGCCCCATACTGAACATTTCTAGCTCGTATTATGGTTGCTAACACAACTGATATACTACATATACTTACATATTATATATAAATACATATATAACACCCAGACCCACAGCCAACAAATTTAGTTAATCACAAAGATGTTGACCGGGCCGGGAATCGAACCCGGAACCTTCTGCTTAGCAGACCGGCATGGTAACCTTTACGCCATCGAGGTCGTCAAGATGTTTAATATGAAAGCTTATTCCTAACTTAACTATGGCTGGTCGAACCACCGGGAATTTTATTCAGCGCTTAAAGTTCTTAGTATTAAAAGGAATGTGCTAAACAAGCCCCCTCTAATCTAATACAGAAGGGCGGGGGCGATGTATAACTAAATACAAAATAAAAAAAACAAATCATTGCTAAGGGACCGGGAACTAGTGGCTGTTTGATTGAAAAGCAGACGTTTCTACCACCGAGCCACACTAGCTTCATAAATAAATGAATGGACAATAACTAAATAATTTTAATACATTCTTAAAGATATTGGTATTAATGTTGCTTACCCTTAAATACTGTATGTATCTGTACTACTTAAATTATGTCTACAATTGTGTTAAGGAGCAAATTGAAAATCAGCGCTGGAGTACTTAGTGCTCTCAGCATTATGCTAAATTTGCTCCTTTTTTGCACATACTATTAGTTATAATTACAAAATATATTAAAGAAAACAAATATTATAAAAATGAACATTAATAATGATTTGATATGGCGACCAGCACTTCCACTGAGAACTAGTCTCTAGCCGTGAGTGCTGTTTTCTTCAGGGTACCTTCATATAATATAGTTTCGTAAACTACTTCCATTTTACATTATTTAATTTCACTGTATTCAATTTCAGTAATAAAAATAGGATTTAGAATAGTTTAGTCATAATAATAATAGGATTTAACATAAAATAATAAAAAGTACTAAAGGAAGAAAAAGAGAATTATTTTCTCGCATCATTTATTGTATGTTTTTTTTTGTTGTTTTGTGCACAATATTTTTTTTTCTCTCATCTTTCGTAATTATTTAAAAAGAAATAACACCTCGTTTCTCTTTCTATGTGTACGTTCTAGGAATTGGTTGCCTGGAAGAGATCGCTTTTAGCGATAAGGTCGCCAATTAAGGCACTAGTTTTTAAATACCTTTTTTTATTTCTGTAATTATTTTTAGTATGTGTTTTAATAAAGTGTTAATCTATCTATCTATCTAACATCACGATTCATCGAAATCCGACATTTTTGTGGGTCTGGGTGTTAAATATGTATCTATATAAAATATGTATCTATGCATATATAGTATATCAGTTGTGTTGGCAACCATAATACGAGCTAGAAATGGTTCAGTATGGGGTTAACCAGCCGTGTGTGAAATGAGTCCTAATATAAAAAAAAAAAACTAAACAACATTAAAATATACGGATATTTATACAATGCTAACACAAACTAGAAATGGTCCAGTAAGGGGTTAACCAGCCTTGTGTGAAATCTGTAAAAAAAATGGTTGCCTGTAAAGTCGGTTTTACGGGCGAAGATTTTACGTGACAACGTCTGCCGCGTGCTGCGCGCGCGGCAGACCGATCATAGTTGAGTGGGAGAGAGACGCAAGGCATTCGGCGGGCCTCTCTCGTTCGGTGACTCATCGTAACGTTACCGGGCGTTACACTTTTTCATAAGTGACTCCCAGCCGCAACCTAATTTAAGACGTTGTCACGTCAAAAAACTAAACAACATTAAAATATACTGATATTTATACAATGCTAACACAAACTAGAAATGGTACAGTATGGGGTTAACCAGCCTTGTGTGAAATGTGTAATAAAAGTAACATCAGGAATTCCCCACTCCTCTCCCCAGGACGAAGAGAACGAGTCCTCGGAGAAGAAGTCCGCGAAGGATGCTCTGCTGCTGTGGTGTCAGCGCAAGACGAGCGGCTACCACGGTGTGCACATACACAACTTCACCGACTCCTGGCGCTCCGGTCTCGGGTTCAACGCGCTCATTCACGCGCACAGGTAACTTATCTCGTTAAACCCATCTCTAGGTAACTTACTTCGTGATAACTTTAGCAATAGTTAACTTACCCCGTAATAACTTCATCAATAGTTAACTTACACCGTGATAACTTTAGCAATAGTTAACTTACCCCGTAATAACTTCATCAATAGTTAACTTACACCGTGATAACTTTAGCAATAGTTAACTTACCCCGTAATAACTTCATCAATAGTTAACTTACACCGTGATAACTTTAGCAATAGTTAACTTACCCCGTAATAACTTCATCAATAGTTAACTTACACCGTGATAACTTCATCAATAGTTAACTTACCCCGTGATAACTTCATCAATAGTTAACTTACACCGTGATAACTTTAGCAATGGTTAACTTACCCCGTAATAACTTCATCAATAGTTAACTTACACCGTGATAACTTTAGCAATAGTTAACTTACCCCGTAATAACTTCATCAATAGTTAACTTACACCGTGATAACTTCATCAATAGTGAACTTACACCGTGATAACTTTACCAATAGTTAACTTACCCCCTTATAACTTTACCAATATGTATCTTACTCCGTTATAACTTGCCGCCAAAACTAACTTACCCTGTTATAACTTACCACCAAAACTAACTTACCCCGTTATAACTAAACTTCAGCTAACTTACTCCGTTGTAACTTACCTTCAACTAACTTACCATGTTATAAATTAGCTTCAACTAACTTACCATGTTATAACTTACCTCCAACTAACTATCCTGTTATAACTTACCTTCAACTAACTTACCCAGTTATAACTTACCTCCAACTAACTTACTCCGTTATAACTTACCTCCAACTAACTTATCCCGTTTATAATTTACCTTTAAATAACTTACCCCGTTATAACTTACCACCAACTAACTTACACCATTGTTACTTACCTTCAACTAACTTACCCCGTTTATAATTTACTTTCAAATAACTTACCCCGTTATAACTTACCTCCAACTAACTTACCCTGTTATAACTTACCTTCAACTAACTTACAATATTACAACTAACCTTCAGCTAACTTACCATGTTATAATTTATCTCCAACTAACTTACCCTGTTATAACTTACCTCCAACTAACTTACAGTGCACATGGTGCACCTTAACCACCTCGGGGACCATGAGTGCAATGGACGTCGGACAACCCCGATCCGACGTCCCAGGTCCCCCGAGGCCGCGGCAGGTAGGAAGAGCGGCGCATCGTTATACCGACACTTCTCTCCTGCCGCGGTCCCACACCTTCGGCTGCGGTGGGTGTCTCCAAAACCACACCGCAAGCCCGCCTCAGTTGCGAGACCCCTCCGGAGCGAGATTCCGCAACCTACTGGTGCCACTCCATCTAGCACTTGCATACTGGGAATACTAGTATAGCATAGCATAGTAGGGAGTGGCCCGCCTCAGGGACCCTCTTCGCTTCACCGTGGGTGACCAAGCCACGGTTACTGAGCCCCCCGCCTCGACAATGCGGGACCCCACGGGTGGGAGGCTACTAATTTACCCTGTTATAACTTACCTCCAACTAACTTATCCTGTTATAACTTACCTTCTACTAACTTATCCTGTTATAACTTACCTTCTACTAACTTATCCTGTTATAACTTACCTTCTACTAACTTACCCAGTTATAACTTACCTTCTACTAACTTATCCTGTTATAACTTACCTTCTACTAACTTACCCAGTTATAACTTACCTTCTACTAACTTACCCAGTTATAACTTACCTTCTACTAACATACCCAGTTATAACTTACCTTCAACTAACTTACCCTGTTATAACTGATATATATTTATATTTAACACCCAGACCCACAACGGACAAATTTAGTTAAGCACAAAGATGTCGGCCGGGCCGGGAATCGAACCCGGAACCTTCTGGTTAGCAGACCGGCATGGTAACCGTTGCTCCAACGAGGTCGTCATTCGGTCGGTTTTCGTCGGTTTCGCAAGAGAGATGGCATGAACTTTCAAATATTTTCTTTATTGACTCCAATTGTACATCTGTCCAGACCCGACCTGTTCCGCTGGAGCGAGGTGCCGGTGGCCGAGCCGGTGGACACCCTCAACCACGCCTTCGACGTCGCGCACAACCACCTGGGCATCCCCAAGCTGCTCGATGCTGAAGGTAAGGAGACTTACACCTTGGGGCTAGGGAGATTAAACAGCCATTGGTGGCGATTCTGTTGTACATACGACTTAACTAAATTTAAACCTCTTTCTCTTTTCATCATATCTGACTAGGAAGAGACGGCATGATCTGAACCATAGACGATACAACTAAAATTACGTTAAATTTGGAAAATGTGGGTAGTTTTAGAGCTGATACAATTGGGTGTGTTCTAAAATCGTTTACATTTTCCATATTTGACGTGATTTTAGTTGTTTTGTATATGGTTCAAATCGTGCGGTCTCTTTCTGTTCACTGAAACACTGTGAGGATTTTTTTTTTTATATTATTAAAAAAAACCTGTATACACTGAACAAAAATAATCGTCGCGACACCACACTGTTCAAGGCGAAATAGAAATGAAAATATCTGGCTTGCTTTCTATAAGAGAGAGAGAGAGAGAGAGAGAAGAGAGAGAGAGAGAGAGAGAGAGAGAGAGAAAAATGCGCTCGCCGCACAGCTATAGCCTACTATAGCAAAAAGTGTCGTGACAACTTTTATTATTTATTATTATTATTACTAGCAGTTACCCGCGGCTCCGCCCGCGTGTAGGTCGCTTTTCGCGTCTTCCGTCCGTCCATGCAGAACCATATTTGTTTCTAGTACATGCTATGTATCAGAGATGGCGCTGTATGTGGATGATTTTTCCTGGTTTTTCTCCTTTTCCGTTGAAACGTTCCCTGAATGTTGTTAGCTACTGCCCTCACGGAGCCCGAGACCTTTCCAACGAATGCTGTACCGTGGAAATCGGTTCGTGCGTTCTGGAGTTATAGCGTCAGGAAGGAAAATTCGACTTATTTTTATATAGAAATGTATTTTTGACGACCTCGTTGACGTAAAGGTTACCATGCCGGACTGTTAATCAGAACGTTCCGGGTTCGATTCCCGGCCCGGTCAACATCTTTGTGCTTAAATAAATTTGTTGGCTTTGGGTCTGAGTGTTAAATATGTATTCATATATAATATGTGTTGTGTTAGCAACCATAATACGTGCTAGAAATGGTTCAGTATGGGGCTAACCAGCCGTGTGTGAATGTGTCCTAATATTAAAAAAAAATAGCGTTCCTTTTTTCTTGTATATAAAATTGTTTTTTTTTTTTTAATTTCAGACGTAGACACGAGCCGTCCGGATGAAAAGTCGGTGATGACGTATGTAGCGTCTTACTACCACACTTTCGCGCGGATGAAAAATGAACAAAAGAGTGGCCGAAGAATCGCTAATGTAAGACAATTATTCTTTTATTTATTATTGCAGAACATGGGTAATAATAAGATGAAATAAATAACAATTAATAATATTATATAACATTCAATATATAACTTCATTATGACTTAAAATAATCCGTTAAAAACTTACCAAAAGCTTTGTGATTGAACATTTTTCAAAAATTCTGTTTAAATTTAAGACACTATAATCACATATTTAATTATATTAATAATTATAATTTATGAATTTTATAATTGACTTTAATATTTATGTAACCTTTTATATATCAAAATGAACTTAATAAAACATAGATTATAGCAATATAATATCAATACATCAGACTTATCAATATAGACAAAAATTTGAGTGCGCCATATTCTAAGCCTTTCGGCATACAATTAAAAGGAACATATAGGTATATAATACTTACAACTTTACAAATTACAAAATACACATTTTTTTATAGAAAAAAAAAAACACATTGAACAGACTGGAATATAAAAAAAAGTCATGAATTCAAATTAGTAGTCAAAAACAAAATTATTATTTCAGAGAAATTTATTGTCTATACCAATATTATAAACAGAAAATCAAAAAATCAAAATAAAAAATATAGTAAATATTGTCAAGAGTGATGCGTAGAGAGGAGATGCATGTGACTAGGAGAAGTATGGATGGATATGGTTGTAAGAAGTAGCGGAAATAGAGGCGAAATTTTATTGCGAAATCAATTTTGTGGATTGCTTGCGATACGCAAATAACTTCAAAATCTATGTTACTCCTTAACACTTCAACGGCTGGACCGATTTTAATGAGATTTACTATAAATATAGGTAATGGATTAACTCATAGGCTACGTTATATCCCGGATCAACCTCTTTTTGTACGGGATTAAAGCGGGGAATACCGTGGGGCTCAGCTAGTTAGTTGAAAATTATAACTATACCTATGTATACATTATAGGCTTTAAATTTAAAATACACAAAAAACAATTACTATTGTGCGTAGTATTCAATAGTGTAGAATATTTAATTAAATACATAAGTTTTATTAATCTAACTAGTATTTTAAAGTATTAAGTAATGATTGTAATGTGACTTGCCTTTAACGTATCTTATATATGGCCAATCATACCAACAAAAGTTCTGTGTTTCTTGTAACACGACCGGTCTGAAAGCTTGAAACAACTATCCATCCCTTTCCCTCTCACACAATCGGTCAACTGATTAAAGTTCTGTGTTTCTTGTAACACGACCGGTCTGAAATCTTGAAACAACTATCCATCTCTTTCCCTCTCAGATAATTGGTCAAATTATGAAAGTTCTGTGTTTCTTGTAACACAACTGGATTTGAAATAGATGACAAAATTAAATATTTAGTGTACTTCCGCTGTGATCCGAAATCCAAATTAAGACAAGTAAAGGAAAAATTAACTAAGATTAATTAACTAAGATAAATTAACCAAGATTAATGTGATAGGTATATCACAATTCGGAAATTCACTCGACTTGTCGTTCGAAGAGTCAGCATCTCCTGATGATGCCTTGTGGTTAGGCGAAACACGTGTAGAGTTAAGAATTTCCGAATTGTGATAGGTAACGTTAATCTTAATTAATTTTTCCTTTACTTGTCTTAATTTGGATTTCGGATCTCAGCGGAAGTACACTAAATATTTAATTTTGTCATCTATTTACAATGGATTTCCGCAAGGTAACGCCTGAGTCAATAAGTTATTTGGATTTGAAATTTTCAAACAACTATCCATCCCTTTCCCTCTCAGATAATCGGCCAAATGATGGACTGCGACGACCGTAAAGGCGAGTACTCCCGCCTGGTGTCGGCCCTGCTGGAGTGGATCCGGCTGAAGAGGGTGGAGCTGGACGGCCGGGACCTGCCCAACTCGTTGGACGGCATCCAGAGGCTGCTGCTGGCTTTCAAGCAGTACAGGACTGTGGAGAAACCACCCAAGTAAGACCACAAACAAGTATACATTTTTTTTTTTTTTATTTTGGACACATTCACACACGGCTGGTTAGCCCCATACTGAACCATTTCTAGCTCGTATTATGGTTGCTAACACAACTGATATACTACATATACATACATACATATTATTATATATAAATACATATTTTTAGTATAAGCAGCCCACTATACAAATAGAAGACAAAATTAAATATTTAGTGTACTTCCGCTGTGATTCGAAATCCAAATTAAGACAAGTAAAGGAAAAATTAACTAAGATTAATTAAGATTAACGCTACCTATCACAATTCGGAAATTCTTAACTCTACACGTGTTTCGCCTAACCACAAGGCATCATCAGGAGATGCTGACTCTTCGAACGACAAGTCGAGAGTCTCTCTCGTTAATCTTAATTAATATTAGTTAAGTTTTCCTTTACTTGTCTTAATTTGGATTTCGGATCACAGCGGAAGTACACTAAATATTTAATTTTGTCTTCTATTTACAATGGATTTCCGCAAAGTAACGCCTGAGTCAATAAGTTAGCCCACTATACGTTCCCACTACTGGGATTAGAGACCTTCTCTCACGAGGAGACACTTACACACTCGCTTATAGAATAGAATATATCTTTATTGTAAAACAAAAATAATTAACATATTTAAAAATTAAAATAAAAGTACAATGGCGGCCTTATCACCTTTGGTGATTTTTACCAGGCAACCGTAATGGATATATAATCATACAAAAGAAAGCGATGGTACGAGTAAACTACAATAAATACAAACATAATAAAGGAAAGAAGAAAAAAAAAAGGTTGCCTGTAAAGTCGGTTTTACGGGCGAAGATTTTACGTGACAACGTCTGCTGCGTGCTGCGCGCGCGGCAGACCGATCATAGTTGAGTGGGAGAGAGACGCAAGGCATTCGGCGGGCCTCTCTCTCGTTCGGTGACTCATCGTAACGTTACCGGGCGTTACACTTTTTCATAAGTGACTCCCAGCCGCAACCTAATTTAAGACGTTGTCACGTCAAAAAACAATGGATAAAAAGTGATTAAATAATTTTGTTTTGAAAATATGAAGAGATTTAGCCTGCCTTATAGACAAAGGCAGAGCGTTCCACAGTCTAACAGCTCGCACGGTGAAAGAAGAGTGAAAGTATAAATTGGAGTGATCGAGTGTGTGAGGAAATTCCAGGATAAGAGAACGGGAAGGACGCAAAGAAGAAGAGTGTGAAGGAGTCAGTTATAGCCCGGCGACTAAACTATCGAAACTACACTCGCTTCCCGCTGATCGCCAACTCGTTTATAGTTTCTAGTTCTACTCGTTTCTCGTTCATCGTCGCCGGTGGGACCGCAGCTTTAAGCCATAATAATGTTTTGTTCTACTGTTTTAACTATTAACTTTTCTATTCAAATATTATAAAGAGGAAAAGTTTTTTTCAGATTCAGATACATTTATTGTCTATCTGTGCATAAGACCAGAAATATCTTGTATAATTATGTTATATCATATCATATGCTTGAAGACCTCGTTGGTAATGGTTACCATGCCGGACTGCCAATCAGAAGGTTCCGGGTTCGATTCCCGGCACGGCCAACATCTTTGTGCTTAACCAAATTGGTTGGCTGTGGGTCTGGGTGGTAAATATGTATGTATATGTAGTATATCAGTTGTGGTAGTGTGGTTAACTAGAAATGGTTCAGTATGGGGCTAACCAGCCGTGTGTGAAATGTGTCTTAATATTTATTTTATTGATTATTTATTATAAACATTGAAAGTCATTGTTTGTAAACAACCAAAGTCAAAAATAATTTTGATACTCTTACTTCTTCTTACAGATACAAAGAGCGTTCAGAGATCGAAGCTCTTTACTTCCACATCAACACGATGCAGAAGAGCCTGACTGGAGAACCCTGGTCTCCTCTCGAAGGCCAGCTGCCTCAGGACCTGGAGCGCGCCTGGCAGCAGCTGGAACAGGTCTGGTAACTCTTCATGATGAAGAGCATAGAAAATTTCGAAAACTTATTAACTGAGACTTTAGGAATATTCCTCTTTTCTTACTTAGCCTCTAAGTCATGATTACATTTACTTTTAATTACTAAACATAATATAAATATCGATCCTTTTATTACAAGCGTCTTCAATATAATAAGAATAAGAGCCAACGTTAAAAAAAACAATTTAAATACTACATATATACCAACTTAAAGATAACAAAAAAAAATGGCTTGTCGAGAAGGCATTCTACAATGTATCGGAATAATTATATTAATATTGTAGTATACATTTGACAAATTATATTTTACTTTATTTTTTAATGACCGTTATTTTTATACACAGACATTAATTATAATAATATTATTTATATTGAATAATTTTGATAATTTAATGATTTAATTGAAAATATATGTGTAATTTTTGTTATCAATAAAGAACTATGAACAAGAAATGAACAAGAAACGGTTGCCTGTAAAGTCGGTTTTACGGGCGAAGATTTTACGTGACAACGTCTGCCGCGTGCTGCGCGCGCGGCAGACCGATCATAGTTGAGTGGGAGAGAGACGCAAGGCATTCGGCGGGCCTCTCTCTCGTTCGGTGACTCATCGTAACGTTACCGGGCGTTACACTTTTTCATAAGTGACTCCCAGCCGCAACCTAATTTAAGACGTTGTCACGTCAAAATCAAAACACTACAATTTACACTACAAGTAAGCGTTAGCTCAACGTTAGACACATTTATTTAATTATGACTCTTGATGACTTAATGTTGACTTTGAGTCAACATTAAACCAAAATCGTAGTTATTCATTAGATGTTTCATCATTTTTTTGTTGGAAAATAATAAAAAACATGAAAAAAAACAATAATAGATTATTTATGGACATTTAAAAGGGCTTACGTATCTACTATAATTACCATACAATGAATCGTCTTATGGCATATACATACATATTGTGCCTTATTGTATAATTTGCATTTCTATTTGTACAACTGGTTAGTTTAGAGTAAGGCCGCTGAGTTTACTCCATGGACCTAGGCGTGAGCCTGTGTCTTGGCGATCCATATTTCCTCTGGTACCTGCTCTGAAATTCGCGCGCTTGTTTAGCTGTTACACAGAATTGTTTTATTACACAATGGTGGCGATTCAGCGGCACACACGACTAAACTAAATTTAAAGTAACTCTGTCTCTTTTCGTCATAAATAACCAAAAAGAGATGGCACGATCGATCTATATCATAGACAAAACATCTAAAATCACGTCCAACACGTCAGATTTAGAGTTGATACAATTGGGTGCGCTCTAAAATCGCTTACATTTTTCATATTTGACGTGATTTTAGTTGTTTTGTGTGTGGTTCAGAACGTGCCGTCTCTTTCTGGCCACCTAAGGTGAAAAGAGACGGGGCCTTCTTTAAATTTAGTTTAGTCGTGTGTGCCGCTGAATCGCCACCCATGTATATAATATTGACTAATGAGGCTTAATTTTTTGATGTTGTATGTATGTATGTGTGTGTGTGTTTCCAGGCGGAGCACGCGAGAGAGATAGCTCTGAGAACAGAGCTGCTGCGACAACAAAGGCTGGAACAGCTCAACTACAAGTTCAACACCAAGGTAAACTACGCAAATATATATATTTACTAGCTGACCCGGCAAACGTTGTTTTGCCTCACTTAGGGGTATGAAAATTAGATAGTGTAGCTTATATGACACGTTCGTAGATTTACCATAGCAGCGCCATCTATTGATAACTTACTCAACCCAGTCGAAAGGTATTGACAACTGTTAGAATCATTTGGAGTTAACAGATAATTGTGACTGTCAAATAATAACAGACAATAATTTGCAATAAATTAAAATTGCGACTATAATTTGAGATTTAAACTATCCTATCTCTCAAGTTGGATCGAACTGCACATGGTGTGCGAATTTTATGATAATCGGTTAAGTGGTTTAGGAGTCCATTGAGGACAAACATTGTGACACGAGATTTATATATATTAAGATTATTATTATTTATCTTTCTATCAAAAGTACTAGATTTAAGGTGATGTCTCTAAAAACGGTAAGGAAAATAAAACGAAAGAGACCAAGGTCTCTTTTATAATTTTTTTTAAAGTATTTTCACGTGCAAGAATGAAATAATAGGTACATGTACCCATTTTTTTTATTATCCTCTGAGTTCTCTAGGCTATATGGTCCCATTTTTACCTTTTAGGTACGGAACCCTAAAAAAGATTGTCATAAATTATATTTTCAATATGAAAACTTTTTTTGCAGTCTGTACTCCGCAAAGGCTACTTGAAAGAAATGATCCAAGTACTCTCCGACCCTCGCTACGGCTCGAACCTCGCGCAAGTCGACGCCACAGTCAAGAAACATGAAGCTATATCTGCTGATATTCTGGCAAGGTAAGGAAAATAATGTATGGAAGTTATTTAGACTGTGGCCTGAATAGTCACAGCCTAAAATAAATTTGGTACAATGTTTTGCTTTTCTGTTGATTGTAATGTAATCAATGTATGAAGGAACTTCAGTCTGTGACAAAGTATGTGGTACAGATGCAACAGACTAAAAATACTCGGGACATTTATTTAATGTAATTTCTAAGTCAATATAACAAGAATTCGATCCGTATTTTTTAGTCTGTTACCTATGAGACGATAAAGCCAAAATGAAATATAATTTTTTTCTCCTTTTTTAGGGTTCCGTACCTAAAAGGTAAAAACGGGACCCTATTACTAAGACTCCGCTGTCTGTCTGTCTCCAGGCTGTATCTCAGAAACCGTGATAGCTAGAAAGCTGAAATTTACTCAAGTTATGTATTTCCCGTGCCGCTTTAACAATAAATACTCAAAATAAAAATAAATAATATTAAGGGGGGTCCTCATACATACAATAAACGTGTATTTTTCGTATTTTTGCTCTATATCATTACCGGTAGCTGCTAGACACTTAAAATTGACACAAAATACATAAAAGTATATTGGCTATCAAATTAAATTATAAAATTTTAATTAGAACAAATATTTGAGGAGGGCTCCCAACAAGATACAACTTTCTCAAACTCAGGGAATCCTACTGAGAAAGCGCCTCCAAATATGCAAAATTTAGCAAAAACTGACACTAAAATAAGACTTTTATTTAATTTATAACATAAATTTTGTATAAAAATTGTTACATTTTCTTTTGCATAAATAAACATTATTATTATTATATACAACAATGGTACGGAAGCCTTACGAAGCCCAACTGGCACTTGGCCAATTTTTTTTGACGTGACAACGTCTTAAATTAGGTTGCGGCTGGGAGTCACTTATGAAAAAGTGTAACGCCCGGTAACGTTACGATGAGTCACCGAACGAGAGAGAGGCCCGCCGAATGCCTTGCGTCTCTCTCCCACTCAACTATGATCGGTCTGCCGCGCGCGCAGCACGCGGCAGACGTTGTCACGTAAAATCTTCGCCCGTAAAACCGACTTTACAGGCAACCATTTTTTTTTTTAACATGTGATTCTTTTTCCAGGACCGAGCGTTTCGAAGACCTGTCAGCAATGGCGGCGGAGCTAGTCCGTGAGAAGTACCACGGGGCCGAAGCGGTGTCGCGCACGGAACAATCAGTCTTATCCCGCTGGAGAGAGTTGCTAGAGTTGCTTGAACGTCACCGCGCTTCGCTGGCGAGGCTCGCGTCTTTGATGGCGTTACTACGAGAGGCTGATGCGACGCAGCATACTCTGCAAGAGATGAAGGTACGATTCGGTTACTACTAGCGCCATCTAGTTTTCTATAAATACAGTGTAAATTCTATATTACGATACTGAAGAGACGTTGGATAGTTAGTGGATAAAGACGAGATGCCCAGGATAGGGCCAAGTTGCGTGCCTTGGAAGAGGCCTATGTCCAGCAGTGGACGCAGACAGGCTGATGATGGTGATGATGAAGAGACGCTATAGCCCGTGCGGAGCAGGGACGGGATGCGTTATTTATAATAATAATAATAGTTTAAAAAAACTAAAAATACGCTTATCTGGCCGTTTAAAGTGGGTCAAAATCGCGCCCAAAGAAGTCGGTTACAAACAAACATACAGGTGAAGCTAATGTAAAGCGTGTTAAAATAGCAAATAATCACGTTTTTTTATTTAATTTTTTTCACACTTCACACACGGTTGGTTAACCCCATACTGAGCCATTTCTAGTTCGTATTATGGTTGCTAACACAACTAATGTACTACATACACATACATATATATTTTATAGAGATACATATTTAACACCCAGACCCACAGCCAACAAATTTAGTTAAGCACAAAGATGTCGGCCGGGCCGGGAATCGAACCCGGGACCTTCTGATTAGCAGACCGGCATGGTAACCTTTACGCTAACGAGGTCGTCATTATAACAATTGTTTTCCCCCCCAGAGCCAGTTCCAGTCGGAGGAGGTGGGTCGGCACCTGGTGGACGTGGAGCGGCTGCTGCAGGCGCACGCGCTGCAGGAGCTCCAGCTGGGTGCTCTCGACGACAGCATCCGGAGACTCGTGCGGAGCAGCGCCGCCGCCGGCGGGGGCGAGCAGCTGCAGGCCAAGCTGGACCAGCTCCAGGATAGCTATAACAGGTGAACAGAGAGCATGAGCTGCCCACTATACGTTCCCACTGCTGGGACTCGGGGCCTTCTATCACGAAGAGAGATATAGGCCATAATATTATGGAGCGACGATAGTCTGCCTCCATTTAGCAAAGGGATATCCCCCCGGACAGATGTTGTGTCCGGAGACGGCCGTCCACAGGTCATGGATTGTAGCTTGAACCCGTCGTACGCGCGCTGTAAATACCGCGCGCGCGATTCAGGACAAGCGCTCTGATTGGTCGCGGGCGATGAAGTGCGACAGAGACGCCACAATATATTTCGGATTCGATATTTCGGAAAAAGCTTATCCACTTGTATGTTGAAACACCGGCTCCCAGTATAAACACATTTTCGCCGCAACTGTTGACATACCGGGAGCCGGTGTGGGTAACACTAAAACTTGGACTTTTTTTTTAACAGATAATACGAAATGGGCTAATGTCTTTCAACATACGAACGATTAATGGTTTTTTGACATCCAAGTTCTATTATAGTTTGAAATTATTTAAATATATATTACCGATAAAATTTAAAAATGTATAGTAGTTTGTTTATTTATTTAATATTGTGACTTTTAATTCGCTGCTTATTTATGTTATATTTTATTTGACATGTCATTTAATAAGATAATAAAAATAGAATGAATTTAATAATATTGTATGTTTGTAAGAACGAAACTGTTGGGACTAAATTTACCTTATTGTAACACCTTAATATGTACAGATTGACAAGTGCGGGTTGGCGGATAACACACGTTTTTCGGATATTGTGGTCCTCAAACATGTCGATTTCCTCACGATGTTTTCCTTCACCGTAAAGCGAGTGCAAATCCACACATAACTTGAAAAACAAGTCATTGGTGTAGAGACGGGATCGAACCAGGAGCCGTCTGATTGAAAAGCAGACGTTATCACCAACGAGCCACACTCGCTTTTTTTTAAATAAAGATAATAATAAGGAAATGGGTTGTACCAGGGATCAGAATACTAGAGAGAATTGCTGATTTCCATACAATAAAGCGTGGCGCGGAAGTTTGCCATAATGAAACCTAGATGGCGCTGCTAATCGAGCGTGCAACCTAGCGCACGCCAGATTCCGCAACGTGCTGCAGTCGCATAGTGATATAACGATAGTAGATTACGTGACCCGAGAGTCAATTTAAATAACATAATCTGACTGAAACTGCTCTTGTAACTATTTGACAACATTGTTTTTTTTTTTTTTTTACACTTTCACACACGGCTGGTTAGCCCCATACTGAATGAACCATTTCTAGCTCGTATTATGGTTGCTAACACAACTGATATAATACATATATATACATACATATTATATATAAATACATATTTAACACCCAGACCCACAGCCAAAAAATTTAGTTAAGCACAAAGATGTTGACCGGGCCGGGAATCGAACACGAAACCTTCTGATTAGCAGACCGGCATGGTAACCTTTACGCTAACGAGGTCGTCAATTAATATAACTGGTAATTACATTGTTTCAGCCTGGTAGAAGCTGCCAAAGACCGTAAGGCTAGACTCGAAGACGCCAGGAACCTCTACCAGTTCCTCGAAGACCATGACGAAGAAGAAGGTAAGAAGAATTTACAATCATGAAAGCAAATAATAATAGTTTAAAAAAACTATAAAACACGCTTTTTATAGAAAACCGTAATTTTATCAATTTAGTGTATTGTCATCGGTCCTCAATAAATCTACAAAGTTTGAACGAAATCTGGCCGTTTAAAGTGGGTCAAAATGGCGCCCAAAGAAGTCGGTTACAAACAAACATACAGGTGAAGCTAATAGAAAGCGTGTAAAAAGATTAAATACGCAGTTTGTTTCTTTAGATTTTGCCAGTATTTTGTGATATCAGTATAGTATTTTTGCAAGGTCAAAATAGCCAAGATTTAATATTTTAATATTTAAAACTTCTTTGGTTAAATCAAATAATAGCCTTTTTTAGATGAAGAGCAAAGGGTTTCTTTACGTAGGGTCTTAAATCTATGGGTTACTAATGTAGATCATTTTTCTTGTAATTTCCCCCAATTTGTCTAAATTTATCTTAGAATTAAATATAAATAATAAGTAGTTCCTGTATTTGTTAAAAATAAAATATGTTGCAATAATAATTAGTAATAAGAATTAATGTAAGGTGACAAATAAAGGCATGGACCAAAGAGTCTATGGTGCGCAGAATGTATAAATAAAATTTAGATCACTCAAAGAGCTGCTTTTCGACTTTCGACCTTTGACTTTAACTCTTTGACCAGTGACATATGTTTACTCCATGGACAAGAACATTTTAATATAATGCCACGCCAATTTTGGCGTGTTTTTCATAGGTTACTTTTATGAAAAAGTATAACAAATTTCGTCACAGTTTACTTTCGCAAAAACGTAGCTAACTTAACTTCTTTTATTTCTTTGCTAAAAGTTTTTAACATTGAATTTTGAATTTGACATTTGACGTTGACATTTGACGTTGACGTTTGACATTGACATCTGCCTTTAACATGAAACTGCCAGTCGCCGTTTTTATTAACTCTACCGCTTGTTCGCAGGTTGGGTGACAGACAAGCAGCGCATATGCCGCGCGGACGTGGCGGCGAAGGACCTACGCGCCGTGCTTGCGCTCCGACAGAAACACACCGCACTTCTCAGCGAACTGCGCGCGCGGGAGCACGTGTCGCAAGGACACCGCGCCAAGGGGCAGAGGTGAGGGGGCATACTGACTTATACTAGGGGCACTACCACCACTTCCCATGGCCCCACCAACATTTCCGTTAAGCATAAGCAGCCCACTATACGTTCCCACTGGGAACTCGGGGCTTACTTTCACTAGGAGAGAGATATAGGCTGTAATCCAAGTGCGGGTTGGCTCCCAAAGCTGCTGCGCTCGTCTCGTACTGATTCCGCGTAATACACCGGTCCCTCCTACGACCGAGTGATTCCATACATCATTCTTTCATTTTCATTCTTTTATTTCCTCATATCATACTAGGGACAATGTAGTAAAGGAGCTATGTCATACTGGGCTTATAGAGGATTAGCATTTATTTATTATTATAATTATCAACTTAGTTAATATGAATCTATTATTCGTTTTTATTCTAATTGTGTCAGTCAAATTATTGGATAAATTTTGGGAAGGACTTTCTGCCAAGGCACGGGCTAACGCCTATTTTGGCAACTAGAGCTTAATGATTAAAATATGTATTTTTTTGCCAATAAATTATTTTCTCAATCTTCTCTGTTCTTAATCCGCCTCGAAGGACCAGACGATTTTGTTTCGGTAACCTTTTGATATGGGTCAAAGTGACAGCTGCCAAGCTGTATCCTCATCCGGCTCGAAGGACCATAGAATGTCGTGGATGGTTTGCTTGAATTCCATAACTTTTAAACTAATTTCTTAGCTTGATATTCCTAACGTATAATGGGTTCTCAGTGCCGGGACTTGGGGTTTTCAAAAACTGCTAAATTTATTAGGCGCGTCCACACAGAGCGAGCAGCCTCGCGAGGCATTTGTTGCGCGAGGCTGCTCGCTCTGTGTGGACGTGCCTCGGCCGAGGCAAGCGCGCGCTCTGCCGCGGGCGAGCGACCGAGCGCCCGAGCCATCGAGTGTCTTTTTTTTATTTTGCTCATAGACGCATCTGTCGTTTGCCTCGCGCACTCTGGACGCTCGCGTATTTTATTTCGTGCCTCGCTCGAGCATAATACTAATTATGAATCAAAATCAGGGTTTGAAATTAATATCTCTCTTTGGCGTAAACGCCTGGCTATAGGTAGAATGCAAGTGATCCTAATTATACTAATAGAGGACTTAGGGAAGACGCTGGTTAAATATTAGCCGCAAGATGCATGTACCGGTTCCTCCATGATGTCTTATTTGCCAACTGAACGAACGGAATGTCTCGGGCTTGCCGCGCGCGGCAGCCTCGCGATGATCCGAGGCTGCCGCGCTCGTTCGTGGGTAGTTTCCTCGCGCGGCAATTGCCTCGCGAGGCTGATCGCTATTCAAATTCAAATTATTTATTACGAGTAACACAGACTCACAACTTAATAAAATAAAATATTATAAACAATGGAATAAGTAAATTAAGTCAAAAATTAAATTAAATGCTATGTGTGGACGCGCCTATTTACTATTTATGCCTTTGGAAATGTTAGAACCCCGTGTTTTTGTTCCCAGCCTGATGGACGCCAAGCACCCGAAGTCGGGCGAGATCTCGCGCCGGCTGCAGTGCCTGTCCCAGCAGTGGGCGGCGCTCCGCGAGCTGGCGGCCGCGCGGGACAAGCACCTCGCTGACGCTGCTGATGCTCACCAGGTACTCTCACTTTCCTATATTATAAACTGTTCACGTAAAAGTAAAAGTAAAGTAAAAGTAAAAAAGCCTTTTATTCAACTACAACATATTTACGTGTACACATATTAATAACTCTTGTCAATTATCAAAATTAATTTCATTATAACTACTCATTAAATTGATTATTAAAATTAAATGTCACATATTCGATTTATTTGTCAATAGCTATAATAATTGTAGTATCATATTAATAGTGCGATTTCTCTTGTCAGTTAAACTATCGGTTTATGTAGCTGTCGCCTCCTTGGCGTAGGCCTCCCCCAGTTTATGCCATAATTTCCTATTTCTCGCCATTCTAGTCCATTCTTGTCCGTGTCTCTGCGTGAACAAGTCCTCCCATCTTCTATTTGGCCTTCCTCGACCTCTTTTGTCATCTCTAGGTACCCATTCTAATACTTTCTTAGTTAAACTGTTCACGTAAGGCATCTTAATATTTCCGCGTAGAAAACGGTCACACTTACTTATTATTAAAAGTTGGAATGAGTCCAACAGTTTCAGTGCTTTCCGAGCACCGAAACTGTTGGAAACGGACCGCCGCCGAAGAGACGCGACGCAGTGCGCGCGCGGATCTCGTCGGCGGCGGTCCGTGTAACACTCGCCCCTGAAGATGGTGCTCTGAAAGCACCGAAACTGTTCCACTCATTCCAACTTTTAATAATAATGTAAGTGTGTCCGTTTTCTACGCGAAATATTCTGTTATTTACACAAATACTTTTTTTGGAACGAAGTTCCTTATCGCGCGTTGTGAAAGGGGGCTAGGAGAAAAAATTCTTACGAAAAGTTGTCACGACACTTTTTGCGCACGTTATGGCAACGTCGCATCTCCAAAATTTGTTCGGAAGTCAAATACAGCTAAGTAAGTAATTATTCACTAATTGACAACAGCGCCATTCGTTTCAGGTGGAGTTGCGATTAAGCCAATAATAACAAAAATATTATTATAACTTAAAAAAAATACAATTCCTTCACTAATTAATCGAAAAGAACTTCGTTCCATCCGGGTGTTCTTTGACACCACTCAAGTCTGTTTTTATTTTTGTATGTACTTACAGAAAAAATACCAAATTATTCAGAAAAATCTTCTACTTTCAGTTGAGGTCTATCATTAAATTAGTATGATATCAGTATCATAAAGCAAGTGTGGCTCGGTGGTAATAACATCTATTTTTCCATCAAGACTGTCCCTGGTTCGATCCCGGCCCTACACCAATCAATGGCTTGTTTTTCAAGTTATGTGTGGATTTGCACTCGCTTTACGGTGAAGGAAAACATCGTGAAGAAACCGGCATGTTTGAGGACCACAATATCAGAAGACGTGTGTCATCCGCCAACCCGCACTTGGCCAGTGTGGTGGATTATGGCCTATATCTCTCTCTTTGTGAGGGAAGGCCTCGAGTCTCAGCAGTAGGAACGTATATCGGGCTGCTTATGCTATAATACTATGGTATCAGCAACCGTTAACCATAAGAATGAAAACCTAACTTTGAGCACTTTAGTAATGAATAAAATATGTATTATATTTACACAACAAACTAAAATTCTTATGTAAAACAAAACCTATAAGAGGTCTTAGTAATCAATAACGAATGAAACAAAAAAAACATTAGGTACAATTAATAATTAACTTATCGAAATAAAGTTATTAAGTTAAACGAATTAAAACACCCATAAGAGGTCTTATAGTAAACAAAAGCGGTAGAAAAGAAATACACATTCTGAAAAAAAAAGTAACTAAAAATTTTTATCCACAGTTCTACGGCGACGCCAACGAGGCTGAATCCTGGATGAAGGAGAAGCGCCCCCTGGTGGCGACATCCGACACCGGCCGCGACGCGCACACTGCGGCCGCTCTGCTCGCCAGGCACAAGGTCATTTATATGCATAGGGAATAGAGAGGGGCCAAGTACGCCTCCCTGAAGTAAATTGAAGTTTAAGTTTAGTAAATTGAACTGAAGTTTATTTGTCCAAATAAAATGGTGTACAATAATGAAAAAGAATATTTTGACGTGACAACGTCTTAAATTAGGTTGCGCCTGGGAGTCACTTATGAAAAAGTGTAACGCCCGGTAACGTTACGATGAGTCACCGAACGAGAGAGAGGCCCGCCGAATGCCTTGCGTCTCTCTCCCACTCAACTATGATCGGTCTGCCGCGCGCGCAGCACGCGGCAGACGTTGTCACGTAAAATCTTCGCCCGTAAAACCGACTTTACAGGCAACCATTTTTTACAAAAGTATCTTACATACTATTGTACAACAACAAGATGTACCCTGTGCTTCACTGTAGGACAAGTCCTGTGTTGTGAAGCACAGTCTCCTCTCCCTAATAGGCAAACAATTTAAAAAAAGGAAATAACAAGTACCTACTAAAGTAACTAACTAATAAAGGAAAAATAAATATTAAGTAATAGAATTGAATGAGTTTATTCCTAATTGTTACCAAATATATATATACAAAATACAAAAAATGTTGTGTGCGATGTGTAGGATGAATATGTGAGGGATGTGTGTGTGTGTGTGTGTGTGTGTGTTATGTGTGTGCTAGTAAAGTTAAGCACCGCCAGGCAGTTAAGCTAGGGTGACAATCATAATAGGGGTATGTATGTGCGTTATGTTGCATACGATTTACTGTCGAAGTTCCGAGGATTCGCACAAAGCGTTTTGCTTCGACCTTCATTGTGAGAACTGCGAAGCTTTGGAACTCTCTTCCTGAGTCTCTGACTCCCGAGAACTACAATTTGGGGGTCTTCAAATCTAAAGTAAATAGGTTCCTTCTAGGCAAGCGTGTTACATCTTAGACCACAGTCAAGCTTAATAACATCAGGCAAGCTGCGGTCAAACGTAAGCCTATTCATCAATAAAAAAAAACTACTGAAATAATTGTGGGTATTTATTATTGTAATTTAAATCTGATACAGTATGAACTCTACTTAAATTTACAATTTCGATATGATAATCTTAATTTATATAGAGTCATAATGTATATTTTTCTATTACATTATATTATTATATCATACAATTCTTTACTACGAGTAGAGGAAATCTAGTACATTATGTTGAACGTTTTTCAAATATATGAAGTTATTTGTGTATGTATTATGAAAAATGGGACCTAGTGTAACTCCCTAGCACAGCGTTATTCTAACACAAGGTGATGCATACTTATTTATATAAGTGTAGTGTCAAATGCTTTTCCCAGATCGACTTTTTCTCAAAGATATTTGTCTATATAACGTAGTTTTTTCCATCATAGAATAAATTTAGTTTATATTCTTATTTAATTAATTAATTCCTCTGCTCGGGTAAAGTTTTTTTTTTTACTCTGAATAGGTCAGCGCTTGACCACAATTCACCTGATGGTAAGTGATATTGAAGTCTACGGTGGATCGCGCTTACCTAAAAGGAACCGGTTCACTCTCGCCTTGAAAATCGCTAGATTATAGTCATTGGGGAACAGGGAATTCGGCAAGGAGTTCCAAAGTTTGGCGGTTCGGACAACAAAGATGGAGGCGAAACGCTTAGTGCGTGCCTTGGGCACCTCAACTGTAAACCGATGGGTGAAGGTCTCTTTCTAATGACGTACTTCTCTTATTAACTGTGTTTAGTGTTTATCAGATTTTTTACTATTGTACACCACCAAAACTGAATGGAACTGACATTTTGATTTTCTTACAGGCGCTGCATGATGAAATCCGTGCTTACGATGCCGAGTTAGCTACCTTGAAGAACCACGCCGAGAAGTTGGAGAAAGCTGGCATTTCTTCTCTACAGGTGAGGAGAACTCTTCAATATTTTTTTAGTCTTCTTCTTCTTCTTCGTATGAGCTAAGTGGCCAAGATCTGGGGGCGAAAGTTTTCAAGCCGCCCGTAGGCCTCTGACTTGGCTTAACGACTGCTTGTACTGAGACTAACTGCGAGGACCTACAATTTAACGTGTCATCCGACCCACGGTATAACCCAGATGAAAATGCTATTTCAAAAACGACAGTCTTGTGCATGGTCACCCATCCAAACACTGTCCGCATCGACCGTTGCTTAAGAGATCAGATCAGATCACCTTAGCTAGCCGTGCTATAAGTGCTACTATAGAAGTTAGCAAATATTATAAATGGCCACATGGTTCGTAAGATTTATTTTATAATCTAATTACCCACGGATTTAGTTCTACTAATTTGGTATTAAAAGATTTAGAACTTATCCAGAGAACGATAGCGTATGTGCCGAGATTAAGACTTGACATTTTTGATAGCTTTTGTATAAAAAAACTAGCAAACCCGGCAAACTCCGTTTCGCTACAAAGTTAAAATTTTCCCTGAATGTTGTTTGCTACTGCCCTCACGGAGCCCGAGACCTTTCCAACGAATGCTGTACCGTGGAAATCGGTTCGTGCGTTCTGGAGTTATAGCGGCAGGGAGGAAAACACGACTTATTTTCATATTATAAATATTACACCAATTTTATTTTGTTTTACGCTTTAGAAAGAAAGAAAGAATCATTTATTTTGTGACACGAAAAACGAATACACAAGAAACATAAAAGAAAAAGACAACTTTAAACCAAACTTAACTACAATGACCCACAAATTTGATAGAAAGCTTGGATCTATTACTCATTAACCTATCATAAAACAGTAATTTAAACCAATCAGCAAATAAATAAATCAATAATTAAATTCTGTTTAACTTCTAGCTACCCACAGAAGTAGAATCAACCGGTGCGATAGAAGAAGAAGAGTGGGTGAATGAATCCCGCCTGGTTCCAACAGAAGTGTGGGAAGAGGAACCTGTGGAGCGACTCGAGCATAGGACTGTGACTGAGGAGCGAAGCGTGCCACAGGTAAGCGAAGTGGGCGAAATGAGCGAAAAGAGTGAAGTGGGCGAAAAGAGCGAAGTGGGCGAAAAGAGCGAAGTGAGCGAAATGAGCGAGATGAAAGTGCTTTTTTTATTTAGTTCACAAACAGATTCATATATTGTACTTTGTAAACTGTTATCGTAAGGCATATTATATATTTACACGAAACAAAACGGTCACACTTACTTAAAAACGTTGGATATACGTCCAACGGGTTTCAACGCATTAAGAGCGTCATCATCGGGGACGAGCTGCACACGGACTGTCACCGACGAGATCCGCGCACAGACTGGCGCGGCGCATGTTGCGCGGGAGCGTCAGCGACCCGCGCGTCCCGCACCCCGCGACGCTCTGCGCGCGCCGCAGCCCTCCGTTCCCGCGCAGATAACGCCGGCTGGATGGAGATTGTTTCTTCCTTTGAGGAAGCTCGTCCCCGATGATGACGCTCTTAATGCGTTGAAACCCGTTGGACGTATATCCAACGTTTTTAAGTAAGTGTGACCGTTTTGTTTCGTGTAAATAGATTCATATATTTTCAGACACAGCATTATAACAAACCTTAAACTATTTACAATTGATATAAATCCTTAATAGTGAACCTAGCTTATTTATCAACATATTTAATAACTATCTACCATACCTAATACACAAAATAAATATAAACATTTAAAGGAAAACCTATCTCAAAACTAAATTAAAAATATATAGTTTATACCTAAAACTATACTCGTTACTATTATGAAACTCGCTGCGCTCTTTTCATAAACTCACACTCGTGTTTTAATACCCTTCATAATATGAGAGTTGCATAAACTACTGTTGTGACGTAGTATATTGTAATAGATACAATAGTATAGTAAACTCATGCCATTTTTTGTGTGCAATACTGAATCAGGTATATATTTGATCGAAGTAAAAAATTTTAAATCACCACAACTTCCAAATTATCCTCCAGGTGAAAGCCCTATACGCGTTCACCGGGCAGGGGATCTCCATGGCGAAGGGGGAGGTGATGTTCCTCATCAGCAAGACCAACCCGGACTGGTGGTCGGTGCGGAAGGCTGACCGCACGGACGGGTTCGTGCCTGCCAACTACGTCAGAGAAATCGAACCTAGAGTCGTGCCGGTATGTACTATTATTATTAAAAGCCTGTCCGATCCCACTGCTGGACAAAGGCCTCCCTACCCTCTTTTCATTTTTGTCCCTATCTAGCGCTACTGGTGGCGATTCAGCGGCACATACGACTAAACCAAATTTAAAGAAGCCCCGTCTCTTTTCATCTTAGGTGACCAGAAAGAGACGGCACGCTGTTCACCATAGTCAAACCAACTAAAATCACGTCAAATGTAGAAAATATAGGCGACTTTAGACCGCACTCATTTGTACCACCTCTAAAACTGCCTGCACATTCCATTTCATTGATTGCGATATAAGGTGGAGCGCGCTTGCCCAGAAGAGACCGGTTCACTCTTGCCTTGAAAACCGCTAGATTATAGTTATCGGGGAACAGGGAATTTGGCAAAGAATTCCACACCTTGGCAGTACGCACAATGAAGGTGGAGGCAAACCGCTTAGTACGCGACTTAGGCACCTCCACAGTATAACGATGCCGCCTTGGTGTTTCCCTACTCGTCAAAGGGTGGAATGGTGGAATCAAATCATGCAATCTCGTTGCACACTCTCTGAAATGCAACCTATGCTTTATATGCTTAAGACTCTGCAGCTTCGCCGTGCATTGCAAAAGATGGTGTTCGGAAAGCTTCGAAACTCTTGGACTCAGTGTAGCTTCTCTATTGTGAACGAATTTTTCAAATTGGTCCTGTAGTTTCGGAGTCTATTCGCGTCAAATGAACAAATAAACAAAAATCAGACGTTTCCTCTTTATCATATTGGTATACATATTTTATACCACACCCACTTCTGATGGGTAACAATAATAAATCTGACGCCTGACTCCAGGTCCAAGTCCGTCGACCAGAGAAGGTGAGGACCGTCCAGCGTGTGAAGAAAACGGTGCTGGTGAAGCAGGTGGTGCCTGTGAAGAGGAGTGCTCCTTCTGGGCGCCGTGCCTCCAGGGTAGCTCCGGCCCCGCCCAGCGCCAGCGTACCCAGTCGGATGACCGACATCCAGAGGGCTTACGGTGAGTTTGTGAGGGTACTGGGTCCTTGAGGACTTGGTTTGTGGTTATCATGCTGGGTTACCCACCAGAAACAGTCCTGGGTTAGATTCCTGGCACAGGCAACGGCTTTGTTTGCTGCCGGTCTGGGTAAATATGTATCGATGTAAAGTATTTATGTATGTATATGTAGTATATGTTTGTACGAGTAGTTGTGTTAGCAACAATAATACAAACTAGAAATGGTTTTGTATGGAGCTAACCAGCCGTGTGAAAAAACCTTAATTCTTTCATTATTGCTCCCTCCAATTCTTCCATTATAATTCTCCCCTAATCTTCCATCATAATTCTCCCTATTCTTCGATCATAATTCCCTACAATTCTTCTTCGTAATTCACCTCAATTCTTTCTTCATAATTTCCCCTGTTATTTTATCATAATTCCACCTTATTCTTCCATCACGATTCCTCTCAATTCTTTCTTCATAATTCCCCCAATCCTTCCATCACAATTCCCTCCAACTCTTTCATCACAATTCCCTCCAATTCTTCCGTCACGATTCCCCCAATTCTTCCATCACAATTCCTCCCAATTCTTCCACCACAATTCCCTCCAATTCTTCCATCATAATTCCCTCCAATTCTTCCACCACAATCCCTCCAATTCTTCCACCACAATTCCCTCCAATTCTTCCATCATAATTCCCTCCAATTCTTCCACCACAATCCCTCCAATTCTTCCACCACAATTACCCCCAATTCATCCATCATAATTCCCCCCTATTCTCTCCCCCCAGACGAGTTGGTGTCCCTGTCGGCAGCGCGCCGCGCGCAGCTGGAGGACGCCATCAAGCTGTACAGCTTCTTCTCCGAGTGCGACTACTTCGACAAGTGGATGAAGGACAAGGAGAAGATGCTCAGAGCCGACGAGAGGGAAGACAGCGTGGACACTGCCAAGAGGAAGTACGAGGTAATCTCCAACTTATGTCTTACTAGCTCTGGGACAAAAGAGAAGTTAATCCGGGATTAAAAAGATGTTAATCCGGGTTAAAAAGATGTTAATCCGGGTTAAAAATATGTTAATCCGGGTTAAAAATATGTTAATCCGTGTTAAAAAGATGTTAATCCGGGATTAAAAAGATGTTAATCCGGGTTAAAAAGATGTTAATCCGGGTTAAAAAGATGTTAATCCGGGTTAAAAAGATGTTAATCCGGGATTAAAAAGATGTTAATCCGTGTTAAAAAGATGTTAATCCGGGTTAAAAAGATGTTAATCCGGGTTAAAAAGATGTTAATCCGTGTTAAAAAGATGTTAATCCGGGTTAAAAAGATGTTAATCCGGGTTAAAAAGATGTTAATCCGGGTTGAAAAGATGTTAATCCGGGTTAAAAGATGTTAATCCGGGTTAAAAGATGTTAATCCGGGTTAAAAAAGATGTTAATCCGGGATTAAATAGATGTTAATCCGGGTTAAAAAGATGTTAATCCGGGTTAAAAAGATGTTAATCCGGGTTAAAAAGATGTTATTCCGGGTTAAAAGATGTTAATCCGGGTTAAAAAGATGTTAATCCGGGTTAAAAAGATGTTAATTCGGGATTAAAGGGATGTGATCTTTAATATATTTGTCAATTGTATAAAATGTATTTTGAACGAGCCAATTTCGTAATTTATGCTTAAATATATTTACACGAAACAAACGGTCACACTTACTTAAAAACGTGGCATATACGTCCAACGGGTAAAATATTAGATCGTTGCTAAAATATTAGATCGTTGCTAGAACTTTTAATCTCATTCGGGAGGTAAAAAAATAAATGAATTATAAGAAAATAAATTACATTTAATATACTATAAATATACAATAATAATAATAAAATGGACACAGTTAAAGAAATTAAATAAATTTAGTCAAAATAAAATTAAAGAATAAAATTTAAATTTGAGTCAAATATTTATAATATTGGTATAATAGATTTGCACAGCGTCCCAAGAACGCACCACAAAATGTACTTACTTCTTCCACTCTTTGTGGAAGGCACTCACTCCACAAAAAATATTTGTATTTGTATTTGCACAAACAAACAGTCACACTTACTCAAAACTATGTGTTGTCAGAAATTCGTGACGGACCTGTCAGCTGCTTCGAAGCGCCTGGAACACATCGACGCTGCTGCCGAGGAACTGGTTGCCACCAACCACAGCCAGGCTGCTAAGGTACTATCCATATTATAATTGGCCAAGCGCGAGTCAGACTCGCGCGTGAAGCGTTCCGTACCATAATCTTAATAAATTTGCGAAAAACATGTTTGTGTATGGGGAGCCCCACTTAAATATGAATTTTATTTTAGATTTTGAAAATGCATATTTAATGTTAGCACATAATAATATATTAATATTCTGTTGATGTTAAGAGAGTCTACCATATGTTTGATAACACTGGTCTACAGTGGTTTTGTTGCCTTTGATATGATGATGATTTTGGGTCTATTTATACACACAATTCGTGAAAATATCAATGATTTTGTAAGATCTGCTCGTGTTTTTTTCAACAAATGACAGAAAATTATAATTTTGACAATAAATAGTTCAAAATTCAATTTGTAGAAACGAGCAAATTTAGTTCTTTTACGATTATATTCGTAATCTGGGCACTTAAAAACGTAAGAATTTGCCATAATATCCAGGGCAACAAAAAAAATAGATTTTTTGTAGAGCTGTGTAATGATATAAAGAACTAGTAAATGATTGATTAAAAATTACGTTTGTTGTATGGGAGCCCCCCTATTTAAGGGGAATAGAAAAAAATATTTATTGCCAATTTGGTATTTGTACTTCTCGTAATAAATCATCAGTCTCAGTAGGTATATTATTAGCATTTTAGTAGACCTCTAATGATGATGATGATGTATTAACCACTGCTGGTCTCCAGGCGACTGCCAGAAGACAGCAGCTGAGGCAGCAGTGGGACAGGTTGCTACGACTCAAGCAGCAGAAGGAGAAGAGCTTGGAAGGTGCTTCCAGGTAAGCAGTTCAGTCTTTCCATTACCAATTCTTAATCAATTATCTTATATATAAAATTTACGTGTCACAGTGTTTGTTACCGTACTCCTCCCAAACGGCTTGACCGATTTTTTCCAAATTTTATATGCGTATTCAGTAGGTCTGAGAATCGGCTACTGTATATTTAGAAATAATTATTAAGGCAAAACAAAGTTTGCCGGGTCAGCTAGTATACCTATAAAAATTACTATCAAAGCGAAGATTTTTTATTATTAGGACACATTTCACACACGGCTGGTTAGCCCCATACTGAACCATTTCTAGTTTGTGTTATGGTAGCTAACACAACTGTTATACTACATAAACATACATATTTTAAATAGATACATTCTTAGCACCCAGACTCACAGCCAACAAATTTAGTTCATCGCAAAGATGTTGGCCGTGCCGGGAATCGAACCCTTCGAACGAGGGAACCTTCTGATTGGCAGGCCGGCATGGTAACCTTTACGCCAACGAGAGAAAGAAAAATCCTTGATTTTACAGTTTTTTCGCTATAATTTTACTTTTTATGACATTTTATAATACCACCTATGTATGTACCTAGTTTTATGGACAATAAATCATTCATTCTTTCACTCATTCATTCAACCGTAAATTTAAAATTTTGCCTTTTTTTTAATGATGAATAGGCTTACGTTTAACCGCAGCTTGCCTGATGTTAAACTTGACTGTGGTCTAAGATGTAACACGCTTGCCCAGAAGGAACCTATTTACTCTAGATTTGAAGACCTCCAAATTGTACTTCTCGGGAAAAAGATACTCAGGAAGAGAGTTCCAAAGCTTCGCAGTTCTCACAATGAGGGTCGAAGCAAAACGCTAGGAGACATTTCACACACGGCTGGTTAGCCCCATACTGAACCATTTCTAGTTTGTGTTATGGTTGCTAGCGCTGACTGATATACTACATTATACATGCATACATATTTTATATAAATACATTCTTAACACCCAGACTCACAGCCAACAAATTTAGTTCATCACAAAGATGTTGGCTGTGCTTTGAATCGAACCCTTCGAACGAGGGAACCTTCTGATTGGCAGGCCGGCATGGTAACCTTTACGCCAACGAGGTCGTCAGAGAAAGAAAAATCCTTGATTTTACAGTTTTTTCGCTATAATTTTACTTTTTAAGACATTTTATAATACCACCTATGTATGTACCTAGTTTTATGGACAATAAATCATTCATTCATTCATTCATTCATTCAACCGTAAATTTAAAATTTTGCCTTTTTTTATGATAAATGGGCTTACGTTTGACCGCAGCTTGCCTGATGTTAAGCTTAACTGTGGTCTAAGATGTATACGCTTGCCCAGAAGGAACCTATTTACTCTAGATTTGAAGACCCCCAAATTGTACTTCTCGGGAAAAAGATACTCAGGAAGAGAGTTCCAAAGCTTCGCAGTTCTCACAATGAAGGTCGAAGCAAAACGCCTTGTGCTAATCCTCGGAATTTCGACAGTAAATCGGTGTCTCTTCAACCTACTAAAATTGTTTAAAACATATATTTCTCTGCCTTTGCAGCGTGGAGCTGTTCAGCCGCACCTGTGACGAGGCCCTCGACTGGATGTCTGAGAAGGAGCAGCAGCTTGCAGCATCCTCTGCCCCGGCATCAGACCTCCGCACCGTCAGGGCTCTGCAGAGGAGACACGCGGCCCTGGAGAGGGAACTGGAACCGCTACGGGAGAAAGTCAACACAGTCACTATGCTAGCTGACTCGTAAGTAGACCGGGAGTAGACCGGAAGACTGAGAGTAGACCAGAAGACTGAGAGTAGACCAGAAGACTGAGAGTAGACTATTAGACTGGGAGTGGAGCAGTAGACAGCGAATAGACTAGTAGACTGGGAGTAGACCAGTAGACAGCGAATAGACCAGTAGACTGGGAGTAGACCAGTGGACGAGAGTATACCAGTTGTCAGGGAGTAGACCAGTAGACCGAGAGTAGACCAGTTGACTGGAAGAAGACCAGTATACAGAGGAACTGATAAAAATTAAAAACGATTTGAAGGGTTCTTTAGATATGTTTAATAGATAAATTCAGGAATAGACCATGAATAGACGAAGACATGGCTACGTTGAAAATACGCTTAAGACTATTTTTCAATGATTAAACTCTGTTTTTTGTATTTGTTTTTTTCTGTTGCATGCAGCCTTCTAAAATGGTATAAAATTCACAGGTAACTGTAAAAAATAATTTTAGGGTTGTACATTTTTAGAGTTCCGTACCTAAAAGGTAAAAACGGGACCCTATTACTAAGACTCCGCTGTCTGTCTCCAGGCTGTATCTCAGAAACCGTAATAGCTAGAAAGCTGAAACTTTCACAAGACACGTATATTTCGTACCGCTATAACAACAATTTTTTTTTTTATGATAAATGGGCTTAAGTTTGACCGCAGCTTGCCTGATGTTAAGCTTAACTGTGGGCTAAGATGTATCACGCTTGCCCAGAAGGAACCTATTTACTCTAGATTTAAAGACCCCCAAGTTAAATGGACTGTATTTAAATTAGGCTGAATTTTTGGGCATTTGTGCAGCGTTTTGAAATAATTTAATAAAAAATTATATTTAAGGGGAGCTCCCATACAACAATGGTACGGAACCCTTCATGTGCATGTCCAACTTGTAAAATAATTTATTTATTGGGAGCGTAATTGAAACAGCTGAGCACCATGCATAGACTTATTATATTTTCCTACCTTCATTTACAATAGTATTTGACACATCCTAATCAGACACCCACAACCCCCTTCTTAAGTTAAATTAAACGGTAAAACGAGAAATTAACTACAATACATTGAAATAGTTTGTTAACTTATAATTTGTATTATAAGTTAAAAAAAAATGGTTGCCTGTAAAGTCGGTTTTACGGGCGAAGATTTTACGTGACAACGTCTGCCGCGTGCTGCGCGCGCGGCAGACCGATCATAGTTGAGTGGGAGAGAGACGCAAGGCATTCGGCGGGCCTCTCTCTCGTTCGGTGACTCATCGTAACGTTACCGGGCGTTACACTTTTTCATAAGTGACTCCCAGCCGCAACCTAATTTAAGACGTTGTCACGTCAACAATATATGCATACAGATAATGGTGGCGATTCAGCGGCACACACGACTAAACTAAATTTAAAGAAGCCCCGTCTCTTTTCATCTTAGATGGCCAGAAAGAGACGGCACGTTCTGAACCACACACAAAACAACTAAAATCACGTCAAATATGAAAAATGTAAGCGATTTTAGAGCGCACCCAATTGTATCAGCTCTAAATCTGACGAGTTTGACGTGATTTTAGATGAAAAGACAATGACAAAAGTCTATGGTTTGGATCGTACCATCTCTTTTTGGTCATTTATTACGAAAAGAGACAGAGCTACTTTAAATTTAGTTTAGTCGTGTGTGCCGCTGAATCGCCACCATTATTTACTTAATTTGAATTACATTGATTACATTATTTCATAATTATTTTAATTTATACACTACTAATGATTAATTATTTTATTTACACTTTTTGTATTGTTTCCCAGCGTGAAGTCCCAGTACCCGTCTGAGAAGACGAACATCGACTCTCGCCAGAAGGAGATCCAGCAGATGTGGCAGCGGTGCCAGGACCAGGCAGCCGAGAGACGGAGCAGGCTGGAGAGCGCTGTGGGACACCAGATCTTCGGTTCCAGCAGTGCGCTTCTGCAGAACTGGCTCCAGGTAACTTCTGGAAGCTACAAGAGTCTTCTCTTTACGCTTTACAGCTTGGCATATCCTTTATAGGATTCATTTCACAAACGGCTGGTTAGCCCCATACTGAACCATTTCTAGTTAGTGTTATGGTTGCTAACACAACTGATATACTACATATAGATACATATTTAACACCCAGCCAACAAATTTAGTTTAGCACAAAGATGTTGACCGGGCCGGGAATCGAACCCGGAACCTTCTGATTGGCAGACCGGCATGGTAACCTTTACGCCAACGAGATCGTCAGGTAATTCAAGGTAACTTCTAGAAGCTTCTAGAGTCTTTATTATACTCTTTACAGTTTAGCACCTGCAGGGTACGTAGCGCGTAATAGTTACTCTGACTTAAGGTGAAGCATGCCTGGAGTGTAATAACTGACTCGAAGTTTTTTTTTTTTTTTGTATTGTCATATTGTTAAATAATTATTACATTTTATAAACATAATCATAACTATCATCAATATGGACTCGTCAGTATTTCATTCAATAGTAATCAATAAATTAAATTAAAAGAATAGCAGCTGTATAGGGGCTTTGTCGAAAAGTAAATAATTATAAATAAATAAAATTTTACTAGACTTGAGTGGGGTAGCTTGTAAGGCGAGCACTAGATGATGCCCTACCACCATGCTATGGTTTTCATTTGATGTTTTCCTTCACCGGAATCTCGAGCTCATTGGCGGGGATCGAACCTTCGGGGCATGAGACGGCCCCATGTTCAACTGAGCTGTCATCTCTTCAAATACATGTCTTTAATACATTTGTATGGAGTATGCAAGTGTTTATGTTTTGTTTTTATACACTTTGAAACAGTCTTCTTCTTCGTATGAGCTAAGTGACCTAGCTCTGGTGTCGAGAGTTTTCAAGCCGCCCGAAGGCCTCTGACTTGGCTTAACGACTTCTTGTCGTTAAGACTAACAGCGAAGACCTACAATTTAACGTGTCATACGACCCACACCAGCGCCCAGATAAAAATGCCACTTTTAAAACGACAGTCTTGTGTATGGTCACCCATCCAGACATCTGCATCGATCATTGCGTAACTTCGATGATCGCGTCAGATCACCTTAGCTAGCTGAGCTACAGGCGAGTTAGTCGAATGGGACGAAATTATTTTTTTCTTACAATAAATCTGGGCATGTCATGCGTAGAGAGGAAACGCATGTGACTAGGAGAAGTATGGATATGGTTGTACGAGGTAGCGGAAGTGGAGGTCGACCTAGGAAGACGTGGCTGAATTGTGTAAATGAGGATATGAAAGAAAAGGGAGTGAATGTGGATATGACAGCTGACAGAATCGTGTGGAAGAGGAAAACTTGATGTGCCGACCCCATCTAGTGGGAAAAGGTTGAAGAAGAAGAAGAATATCTACAAATCTGTGCATCGTATTGCAGAAAGTCCGCGAGCAGTTGTCCCAGGAGTCCGTGGCGAAGGACGTGGCGACGGCGGAGGCTCTCCACAAGCAGCATCAGGAGCTAGCTGATGATATCAAGGCGCATGAGGACGAGTGAGTAGACCAGTAGACCTGGAGTAGACGAGTAGACCTGGAGTAGACTAGTAGACCTAGAGTAGACCAGTAGACCTAGAGTAGACCAGTAGACCTAGTGTAGACTAGTAGACCTGGACTAGAGAAGCCGAAATTAATAATCAAAGAATTTACCGATTACCAAAAATTTAAAGCCTAGAGAATGATAATTTGTATACTCTTCACTATACATATTTCTTTTGAATATTTAACAAAGAAATGAAAAATCGTTGTATTAAAATGACTCCAGAAAATTAAAAATAAGAACTACAAACTGTCATCATGCAATATACGAAAGTTATAGTCAATAGATTTGTATTATTTATTATTTATTCATTTTACATACTAACAGTTGTCAAATTCCAACAAATAAGTTTTTTCGCAATGGACAAACCAGTCATCTTTTATTAATTTATTTCACTTTTCACTTTAGGATTGCCCAAGTTATAGATGTCGCTTGACGTACCCTTCTATGCTACAATAGTTACGACGATCGAAACTAGATGGCGCCACTTAACGCTTCAACATTTATATGTATGTTTCCAGGTTCAAAGAAGTGGTAGGTCTGGGCAGGCAGCTTCTGGCTAATAACCCGTCTCTAACAGACGTCTCTGATAGGATCAACACATTGGAGACTGAACAGAAGCAAATGCTAAAAGGTATGTACATATTTAAGTGGAAATTTTCCCTTAATGTTGTTTGCTACTGCCCTCACGGAGCCCGATACCTTTCCAACGAATGCTGTACCGTGGAAATCGGTTCGTGCGTTCTGGAGTTATAGCGGCAGGAAGGAAAACACGACTTTTTATTATATTATAGATTTATTTTGTATATATAGAAAAATACTAGTAAGATTAAATTAAATAAACTTACAAATTTCATTAAATAAATATTCAATAAATAAAACTACGTAAAATCTTCAGTCAACTTAAATAAAGATTCCACTAGGTGCATAGTCAAGAATTCCTTTAAGGAGTACGGTGGATTGTCTTGAAAAAAAAATGTTCCAGTGTTGTTCTGAATTTGACATGTGGCAATTCAATTACTTGACGGGGTAGTTTATTAAACATCATTATTTTATTATACATTCCTTGTTTTTGTACTTTGGCTAATCTGACCTGGATTTTTAAATGGTCCGGTTTCCTAAAACTATATTTATTATTCGAAGCCAGTAAGTCCTTCTCGTCATATATTTCTAGTTAACAGTTATAAATGAAGGGCACAGGAAAAGAAGGAGCTCATTAAAATTTTCATTGTTTCAAGTAATCATAGAATTAAATCAAAAATAGAATGCAATGGGCTCGTTTTATTCTAAACTTGGATATTTTAAAATGAACTTTTATGTATAATGAGCCCCTTTTATCATGTTTAAAATAAAGTGCTCTGATTGGCCATAGAATTATGAAGTAAATGGTACAGTTAATAAATAAAATGTAGAAATGTTAATGAGCTCCCTTTTTTCCTGTGCCCTTCAAATATAAAGTGATACCACAGTCATTATTTTATTAGCCTCGAAGTGTTTTCTTACTGAAGTACGTTTTTTTATTCCCAGCATAGTCCGAATTGCACGTTTTTAAGCTCTGAGCACTTTAAAATAGAAGACAAAATTAAATATTTAGTGTACTTCCGCTGTGATCCGAAATCCAAATTAAGACAAGTAAAGGAAAAACAACTAAGATCAATTAACCAAGCTTAATTAACTAAGATTAATTAACTAAGATCAATTAATTAAGATTAACGTTACCTATCACAATTCGAGTCTCGACTTGTCGTTCGAAGAGTCAGCATCTCCTGATGATGCCTTGTGGTTAGGCGAAACACGTGTAGAGTTAAGAATTTCCGAATTTTGATAGGTAACGTTAATCTTAATTGATCTTAGTTAATTGATCTTAGTTAATTAGTCTTAGTTGATTTTTCCTTTACTTGTCTTAATTTGGATTTCGGATCACAGCGGAAGTACACTAAATATTTAATTATGTCTTCTATTTACAATGGATTTCCGCAAAGTAACGCCTGAGTCAATAAGTTATTTGAGGGGAAGCCGTATTTCTGATATACTCAGACAAATGGTTAAACAGTCTGTGTCCACCAACATACACCGACTGCCCAGAGCTGGTCAGGGAGTGGGCTGGGTTCGCCAGTCTCTGCCGATGCCTCGTACCGAAACTTATTAGTTAAATTTAACTGATATACATTATTATGTAATTCGTTTCATAATGACATTTTATAAAACAAATTGATATCTCTTTGTAAATACTATAACTTTGACATTATATAAAACCTTGACATATTATTATTATTATTGACATTTTTTTATTATTTTTTTTAAACACAACAATATTTCTTTATTTCTCACAAGAAAGAAAATGGGTATAAAATAGTCTTGCAAATAAAGAATAATTGATATTGATTGATATTGTATACTTATCTATAATCTTTTGACATTTCTTTTAAATATTATTGCCTAGCTGTAAATCATAGTGGGAAATTAACATATAAATTAACTAATTAATTGACATTTTGCACTCCGCTTAAGCGGTAGCCTACAAGGGACATTTTATATTATTTTACATGTTTTTATATTACCTGTGGCTACGCAAATAAATTATTTCATTTCATTACTTCATTTCATAGTCTGTTTACGATTTAAAATAAAGTTAACCTCTAACAAGGTAGTACAAGCACTAGTATGTAACGTAACGTGTGGTCTCCAGAATGGGCGGAGAAGGAGGCGTTCCTGAAGCAGCTGGTGCAGCTGGCCAGCTTCAACCGCGACGCCGACCGCCTGGACGCTGCTGCCGGCGCGCACCAGGCGTACCTCGAGTATGCTCCGCAAGGGGTGAGCCACTTTACATTCATAAAAAAAACTAAATTATAATTGATAATTTATTTATTTATTTCAGATTGTCATCCATACTTACATAACAACAAATATTACAACACTATACATAATTACAACAAATAAATTAAAAAGACTTTTATGTCCTTAAACTGGAAGTTTTAATGTAAAGAAAATAAACTTTAAATTCAAGCTCATATGTAAAATATTATTGATATACATTCAATACTATAGGCTCAAATTAGAGTATAAATAAAAATGGTTGCCTGTAAAGTCGGTTTTACGGGCGAAGATTTTACGTGACAACGTCTGCCGCGTGCTGCGCGCGCGGCAGACCGATCATAGTTGAGTGGGAGAGAGACGCAAGGCATTCGGCGGGCCTCTCTCTCGTTCGGTGACTCATCGTAACGTTACCGGGCGTTACACTTTTTCATAAGTGACTCCCAGCCGCAACCTAATTTAAAACGTTGTCACGTCAAAAACAAAAAAAATTGTGAGCCATCACGGGACGCCTGGCAGATGTGAAACATCGACATATTTTGTAAAAGTAAATATGCAGAAAAGGACATATTGTGATAGGAACTAAATACGAGTATGTCATAATGATAAAATAAAATATTAGGTTTTTTTTTTTCAGATAACGATGATTATAGAATAAACATTTATATTCAAGAAATACAAAAATTTACGAATTTATTCCAAATCGTGACTACTTAATTCGTCACAGTCGATTGCGCATGGCGACGCGTCGCCACACCGTATACACTACTGCATATAGACTGTATATACCTATATACCATCATATAGCGTGGCGATACAGCGTCGCCACGGAATGCGTCGCCACGCCAGAAATCGGTTTTACGTGCGCCTATAGATGTTTCACATCAAAAAGCTTTAAAAACCGGCTTGATAGTTAGTTGTAGAAAACTAAAAAATCTCTTGCTAACCTGTGATCAGTGCACTAGTGGACTTTAAACATTGACATTGAACAGTGGACATTATGTGAACTATAAAAAAATATTTTCAACTCCGTGTGATATAGGCACATCAGCATAATGCTGCTCGCCTATAAATCAAATAAATAAATAAAAATATTATGAAAACAAAAACAAAATTATAATTAATAATATTACGAGGGCAGGTCAAAAAGTCCGTGACTCTTTGACCTGCCGTCGTAACTTCTGACCTTTCTGACTTTATCTTAGTTAATTAATCTTAGTTAATTTTTCCTTTACTCGTCTTAATTTGGATTTCGGATCACAGCGGAAGTACACTAAATATTTAATTTTGTCTTCTATTTAAGTGGTTTAGATAACGTCGTTTCTCGTACTAATAGATATTGTATTCTTTTCCTTTTGCAGTCATCAGTAGACGAAGCAGAAGCGCTAGTGAAGCGCCACGAGGAGTTAGAAGCGAAGCTAGCTGCGCAGGAAGAGAGCGTTGCCTCGTTCGCTGCGCGCGCGCATGCTCTTGAGAACATACCTCACTACGCTGCTGCACAGTGAGTATATGCCTTACGAGTAGACCAGTAGACTGGAGGTAGACCAGTAAACCAGAAATAGAGAACAAACACGGAATAAATTAATAGACCGGAAATAGACTAGTAGACCGGGAATAGACCAGTAGACCGGGAATAGACCAGTAGACAGGGAAAAAACCAGTAGACCAGGAATAGACCAGTAGACCGGGAATAGACCACTAGACCGGAAATAGACCAGTAGACCTGGAATAGACCAGTGAACCGCGAGTGTTTTATTCGTCAAGAATGCATTATAGGTTAACAAATAGGCTACTTTTTATCCTGTATTAATTAATATTTGTCTTGGTTTTTCGCGGCTAGTTTGATAATAATTAAGTATTAAGAACATTTGTTTATGCCTCTCTGAAATTAGAGAAGCTTAAAACCAGCAGTGGGATAGAACTAGTGCAGATTTTTAGAATTATGATTAATTATAATTAATTACAACGCGGCAATGCCACGAGCGTTATGGGTACCTTTCCGTCAGGTTCTATCCGGAGTGGCCTATTAAATTAATTTTATGAGTGTTTTTTTTTATTAGTTTTTAATCTTTTAAACTGTATATAAACATTTTAAAAATAGTGATGAATTATATTTAGTTTATTATGATTAATTAGTTATAAGATCTTCTCGATGTGACAGGATTCCTTAACTGAAACAATTTATTAAAAAAATAATACCTAGAATACGTAAAACATTACTAGCTAACGGTCGGCTGGTAATAACGTCTGCTTCTCAATCAGACGGCCCCTGGTTCGATCCCAGCCACAAACCAATGACTTGTTTCTAAGTTATGTGTGGATTTGCACTCGCTTTACGGTGAAGGAAAACATCGTGAGGAAACCGACATGTTTGAGGACCACCATATCCGAAGACGTGTGTCATCCGCCAACCCGAACTTGGCCGGCGTGGTGGCTTAAGGCCTAAATCTCTCTCCTCGTCAGGAAAGGCCTCGAGTCCCAGCAGTGGGAACGTATAGTGGGCTGCTTATTTTTTTTATAAGGTATTTTGTAAGTGTAATATTTTTGCATTTGCTGAGTTGCGACTGTATTGCGGCAAACTAAGGTGTCTTATTTTTAATTTATACGTTTGTCTTAGGTTTTGTGTTTGCCAAAATAAAAATTATTTTTCTTCTTTCTTTCTTTCTTTCTAATAAAGACAAATCGACGACCTCGTTGGCGTAAAGGTTACCATGCCGGTCTGCTAATCAGAAGGTTCCGGGTTCGATTCCCGGCCCGGTCAACATCTTTGTGCTTAACTAAATTTGTTGGCTGTGGGTTTAATATGTATTTTTATATAATATGTATGTATGTATATGTAGTATATCAGTTGAGTTAGCAACCATAATACGAGCTAGAAATGGTTCAGTATGGGGCTGACCAGCCGTGTGTTTAAGTGTCCTTATATTTATTTATTACTAGCTGGCCCGGCAAACGTAGTTTTGCCTTAATAAAAAAAAAAAAACTAAATATGCAGGAGCCGATTCTCAGACCTACTGAATACGCATATAAAATTTGGAAAAAATCGGTCAAGCCGTTTCGGAGGAGTACGGTAACAAACACTGTGACACGGAAATTTTATATATAAGATGTATGTATGTATATGTAGTATATCAGTTGTGTTAGCAACCATAATACGAGCTAGAAATGGTTCAGTATGGGGCTAACCAGCCGTGTGTTTAAGTGTCCTTATATTTATTTATTATAAATACAGCATATATTTAAACTTGTCTGTCTGTGTGTTTTGCAGTATAGCGGCGCGTCGTGCCGCAGTACTGAAGCGTCGAGAAGGACTCAAGCAGGCCGCGGCTGAGCGACGCCGCGCGCTGCACGCTAGCTTGGCACATCAACAGGTACGTTGCTTGCCTTCTACTACTATGTATATATCAATAATTACAATATCGAAAATGGAACAGAATAGAAAAGAAAAGAATAGGTAGTAATTACAGGGTAAACAAAAATATCGAACAGAAAAGAAAAGAATAGGACGTAATTACAGTAAAAAAAATGGTTGCCTGTAAAGTCGGTTTTACGGGCGAAGATTTTACGTGACAACGTCTGCCGCGTGCTGCGCGCGCGGCAGACCGATCATAGTTGAGTGGGAGAGAGACGCAAGGCATTCGGCGGGCCTCTCTCTCGTTCGGTGACTCATCGTAACGTTACCGGGCGTTACACTTTTTCATAAGTGACTCCCAGCCGCAACCTAATTTAAGACGTTGTCACGTCAAAAAAATAAACTCCATGTAACGTCACTTGATTTATCGACAAACTCTAAAGCGTCGAGATAATTAAACTGTGGAACTCATTGCCGGAATCCCTGTTCCCTCTGAACTATAACCTTACTGTCTTCAAGGCGAGAGTGAATCAGTTTCTTCTAGGCAAGCGCGCTCCACCCTAGGTCGCAACATCACTTAACATCAGGTGAGTTTCGATCAAGCGCTTGCCTATCCATCATAAAAAAAAAGAAAAAAAAAGAGATCAATTGGCTTTAGTTGGTTTAGCTTGTATTCCATACTATGATACATTCTCTCCAATTAACGAGCACTCTCTATAACGCCATAAAATGCACAGTCCCTTCAGTATCGTTATATAGAGTTTACACTGTATTTTCAATTACATATTCAATTTTGTATGTAAGGGTATGTTAGGGGAAAGTGTAATAAGCTGTTTGATAAAATCTGATTTCATATCAATTGTTAAGGTATTTGGAATATTAAATTAGTAGAATATAATAATTAATAATTACTATTAATAATTATTATTAATTACTATTCATATTAGTATTTGGTATTTGTTTTAATTTCAACTTTTAAGGTGGTATTTGATGTAATTTTAAAGTATAAGGTTAAATTGTTTTGATGATTTTTAACATTTCATTTAATTTGTACATATAATATACTAATTATTCGGTAATTTCTGTTTCTGCAGTTCATAGCGGCTACCGAGGAGCTGCAAGCGTGGATACAAGACAAGACTAGGACGGCCAAAGATCAGAGTTACAGGTACGAGTACATACATATCTTCTCTTTGAAAGGAAAAACTGTTAATCCAGGCTAGGTTTGATTCCTTCGGGCAAAGTGTGGTTGCACGCGCTGCTGCGCGATTTATTCATTTAATCATTCATATATTCATTTATTCAACAAAGTTTTAAATTAGTTTATTTATTTTGCTGGTCCAATGTCTGCTGTAAAAGAAGAAAAAGAACAAGCGTCAATTATTGTAAGAGAACAGAACCCTAAAAGTAGTTACTTTGATTGAGTCCAGGGACCTGGTCAACCTCTTGTTGAAATTGTATTACGTCTATTATTTGATACACGTAGCGCCATCTATTAGTATTTTCTTGAAACGACTTTACTCGGGACACGCAATCTACTATCGTCATCTCACTTTATAGATACAGTACCTGGTTGATCGAGCTTTGCTCGGTATATTAGTATTTTTTTTTATATGACATTTTCTAAAAATGTTTTGTAGCTAGATCGATTTATCGCCCCCGAAACCCCCTATATACTAAATTTCATGATAATCGTTGGAGCCGATTCCGAGATTACAATGATATATATATTTACAAGAATTGCTCATTTAAAGATATAAGACCCATAAGGCATTGGAATTGTTTACTAGAGAAGAGCAATCCTGTTAATTTAATTGTTTTTTTTTTGTGTTCCGTCATTTAAATCTATTATAGTTATATCACTATGCGACTGCAGCGCGTTGCGGAATTTGGCGTGCGCTAGGCTGCACGCTCGATTTGCAGCACCATCTAGGTTTGATCGGTAATTATGGCAAACTTCCGCGCCACGCTTTATTGTATAGGAATCAACAATCCTCTTTAGTATTCTGATCATTGCTAATATTGATATTATTTATGTATTTCCAGGGACCTAGTAAACTTGGAGCGTAAGCTACAAAAGCACGAAGCGTTTGAAGCTGAGCTGCAAGCCAACGAGAAGCAACTTAGAAACGTTGAAAGTGTAAGTAACAGTTAATCTAATCTTCTTATATATAAAACTAGCTGACCCGGCAAACGTTGTTTTGCCTTAATAATTATTTCTAAGTATACATTAGCCGATTCTCAGACCTACTGAATACGCATATAAAATTTGGTAAAGATCAGTCAAGCCGTTTCGGAGGAGCTCGGTAACAAACGCTGTGACACGGAAATTTTATATATAAGATTTCCATGTCACAATGTTAGTTACCGTACTCCTCCGAAACGGCTTGACCGATTTGTACCAAATTTTATATGCGTATTCAGTAGGTCTGAGAATCGGCTATTATCAATTTTTCATACTCCTAAGAGAGGCAAAACAACGTTTGCAAGGTCAGCTAGTAATCATAATAAATATAATTCGGGTTTTCCTTCCTGCCGCTATAACTCCAGAACGCACGAACCGATTTCTACGGTATAGCATTTATTAGAAAGGTCTTGCGTTCCATGAGGGCAGTAGCAAACAACATTCAGGAAAAGTTTCAACAGAAAAAAGAGGAAATCATTTTTCACATACAGCGCCATCTCTGATACAAAGCATGTACTACAAACCAATATGGTTTCGCATGGTAGTGGAGCACTATAGTTCCCAATTTTTCAAACTATAAGTCGCAAACTGACAATTTATATTTATAGGTAGAAAGAAAGAAAGAAACATTTATTTTGTGACACATAGAAAAACAATACACAAAAAACAATAAAAAACATTCACGTGGCACAAAACCGGCCCCAGCTCAGCGCTGGTCTTCCGCTGGATCCGACCAGTGACGTCACAAGTCACAAGGTCGCAAGGTGTCAAACTATAGGTCGTTATATTTTATTTCTTAAATTATTTATTAATATTCCATAAAAATTTGTATCTCTGATGTATATATATATATATATATCTCTTATATATAAAATTTCCGTGTCACAATGTTAGTTACCGTACTCCTCCGAAACGGCTTGACCGATTTTTTCCAAATTTTATATGCGTATTCAGTAGGTCTGAGAATCTGCTACTGTATATTTAGTTTTTTTTTTTATTAAGGCTAAACAACGTTTGCCGAGTCAGCTAGTATATATATATATATATATACACCTGTGTCGGCAGGTGGGCCAGTCCCTGCAGAAGTCGGACTGTGCGCGCGCGGGCGAGGTGTCGGAGCGCCTGCAGCAGCTGCACTCAGCCTGGGAGCAGCTGGTGGCGGCCTCCCGGGACAAGGGCAGCAAGCTGCGCCAGGCCGCGCAGCAGAGGAAGTATAAACGGTAAGAATACCACTCTAGAAAGTTCTGGAGCTTCCTGGATAGTTTCAAATAGGGATTTCATTACTCATACTCTGAAAGTAGGTCTGAAGTTGTATGTTTAAATTAATCAAAATGTATGTTTAAATTAATCAAAATGTATGTTTAAATTAATCAATTTTCTTACTGACATTGTTCTACATAATTTTTTTGACATTATAATCTTGCATGCCTGACGGTCAAAATAAAGGGCCAACTTACTGTTATAACACCATTTGTATCTATTTTGCAAGAAATATGTGATTTGATTTGATTTGAAAGTTGCCTGAGAAGCGGGATGAAAGTAATACATTGCATCCCTAGGGAGAATCACTTTCAACTGACAGCTGTCAAATTATTTGAAAAATAATACAGTAAAATAAAAGGTTTTACTTTCTACACAGCCAAGTACTGAGTATTGATTAAAATAATATATTTTTTGAATAACTTAATTTTAACTGTTGAAACTACCAACAATTTCTTTAAAATAACTTAGAATTGGGCAAAATATTTACCATTTTTGCAATAGTGAAAATAAGAATAAAAAGGCTGAACAGTTAGCCGGCTACATAAAAAAAGAATGGTGGGAAAGCAAAAGATTAAAAGCAATCCCATCTTCATTTATTTTTTCAATTTGAAGTCTTAGCTTTACCGCACAAACGAGTTTCACTTATGAGTAGGTTTATAATTTAGTTATTATTTCATTTCAAAAAAAAAACATGCGTTCGCTTCTAAAAAATAAAAATAAAATCATTTATTGACCTTGCTACATCTCATCGCATTTGGCAAGTCATTTACGTTTAGTTTAAGTAACACAGAATAATATTATAACTAAACTTAATGATTGTAATATAGACTAAAATTGTAGGTATTTAAAATTAGGGTTGTTATGGCAAAATTATGTCAGAAGAAAATGAAGATTCAAGAAGTTGCATATTCAAGAATTCTTTTATAAAATAAAAAAGATTAATAAAAAAATAAATGTTATAACTTCTTTTTGAATTTGTTTACTGGTAATTCAATAATTTTAAGTGGCAGTTTGTTAAATTAATAACAAACAATATTAATAAACAATAATAATTATTTATTTTTATTTATTTATTTATTTATTATGGTTCACAAAACAGAAAATAACCAAAACTATACCTAAAAATGATCAATTAACCAGGATCAAAACTAGATTATTTTCCTAACTATGTGTACACAACATGAACAAATATAAATTAGAAAGAAACAAAGAATCAAAACAAAACTACATAACTAGTTGGAGACAAATAGGTTAAGCTACAATTTAATTTAATTTAGTTAAGTATAAGTTTATTATTTAAGCTTCAGTGTAATAACTATGTATATCTTGCGTCAGCTCGGTGGAAGACGCGAAGGCTCGGCTGGCAGACCTGGAGAGGTCCCTGCGGAGCGAGGAGGTGGGAGCCGACCTGAGGAGCTGCAAGCGGCTGCTCAACCAGCACCAGGTCTGTACCTTACACCAACACGGGCTGATACTGTTGTTTGAGGACTTTGCCAGTCTTCTTCTTCCTTGCCTTATCCCACTAAGTCATGCCAGGCCTGTGTCACTCCGCGTGTAGGTGTTAAAAACATACCATACATAAATATTTTCGGTGATACTATAGATGATACCTATGGAATTCTATTCGCGCTAGATGGCATATGAAGTAGTTTCTCGAAGTAAGCAACCCTAGTCCGTGGCTCTTTCAATACCACAGAATAATAACTAGTACTACGTATAACCATGTACAACGTATTTAGCATAGTGAATTAAGGCCCATATTCCTTTGAAAAGAAATTGGTAGGTAACGTAAACATCACGTGCTCGACTGGACCGCGAGCTAAATTAAATCATATTGTTTATCAGATTGAGTTCATATTTCTTTGAAAACCATTGCGCAGTGAAGCTTCAGTACGAAGTACAAGTTATTATTCTGTGGTCATTTGTTATTTTTAAATTTAAATGACCTCCTACTCAACATGTGACGGTGGCCATCTTATTTGAAGTGTATCAAAGTGTAGTATTTTTCTTCTTCTTCTTTACCTTATCCCACTAGGTGGGGTCAGCAGCAAATTTTTTTTCTTCCACTCTCCTCTATCAGCCGTCGTCTCTACACTCACTCCTTTCTCTCACATGTCCTCATTCACACACTTCATCCATGTCCTCTTCCACTCTCCTCTATCAGCCGTCATCTCTACACTCACTCCTTTCTCTCTCATGTCCTCATTCACACTCCACCCATGTCTTCTTCCACTCTCCTCTATCAGCCGTCGTCTCTACACTCACTCCTTTCTCTCTCATGTCCTCATTCACACACTCCATCCATGTCTTCTTCGGGCGGCCTCTTGCTCTTCTTCCTTGCACTATCGTTTCCATACATCTCCTAGTGACATGCGTCTCCTCTCTACGCATCACATGTCCATACCACGCTAACCTTATACTCTTTAATTTCTTATTCACTGGTGCTACTTTCACACTTACTCTAATGCTGGCATAGCAATTCTTAAATACACCTATTGATGTTTTCATTGCTTATCCTAATTTGGTTTCATATGACAGCGGAAGTAGAATTTATTTATTTATTTATTTGAATTTAATTAAATGGTACGTAGACCAATTACATTAATTAAATATAAATATTAATAGCATAATATAAATAATAATAGTTTCATTAAATTAAGACAATAATAATTACATTACATTAAATTATTTACACATATTTAAGTCAAACCTAAAAATTTTGACGACCTCGTTGGCGTAAAGGTTACCATGCCGGTCTGCTAATCAGAAGGTTCCGGGTTCGATTCCCGGCCCGGTCAACATCTTTGTGCTTAACTAAATTTGTTGGCTGTGGGTCTGGGTGTTAAATATGTATTTATATATAATATGTATGTATATGTAGTATATCAGTTGTGTTAGCAACCATAATACGAGCTAGAAATGGTTCAGTATGGGGCTAACCAGCCGTGTGTGAAAGTGTCCTAATATTTATTTATTTATATTTATTTATAGAAAAATACAAATCTAACTAGAACATGAGTCATTAATTACATAATAATTGTCAAATTATACAAACTTAGCCTATCTCTTACCCCTTTTTTAGAAGAATGAATGAAAGTGGAAATGAATGTAGAAGAATGTTTCAGATTTCTTCTATGTATCATATTATTTCCAGGCTCTGGAACAGGAGCTCAACCAATGGGAGCAGAAGACCAGCGCGTTGGCAGCTCAGGGCGCAGACCTGGTCTCCGGCGGTCACTTCGACGCGCCAGCCATACAGCGCGACAGCCAAGCGCTGCTGCAAGCGCTACAAGCGCTCAAAGAGCCAGCTGCCAAGCGCAGAGAAGCGCTTGATACTAGCATGCAGTAAGTTATCTTTAACATACTTTTTACACGCTTTATATTAGCTTCACCTGTATGTTTGTATGTTTGTTTGTAACCGACTTCTTTGGGCGCAATTTTTACCCGCTTTGAACGGCCAAATTTCGTTGAAACTTTGTAGATTTATTGAGGACCGATGACAATACACTAATTTGATATTTTTTTTTTTTTTTTTTTGTATTTTTGTTTGTATGTTTGTTTGTAACCGACTTCTTTGGGCGCGATTTTGACCCAATTAAAACAGCCAGTATAAGCGTGTTTTTTAGTTTTTTAAACTACTATTATTAAGGGATGACAGCTTATTTGTTCCTTTTTTTTATTGGTGAATAGGCTTACGTTTGACCGCAGCAAGCCTGATGTTGAGCTTAACTGTGGTCTAGGATGTAACACGCTTGCCTAGAAGGAACCTATTTACTCTAGATTTGTAGACCCCCAAATTGTACTTCTCGGGAGTCAGAGACTCAGGAAGAGAGTTCCAAAGTTTCGCAGTTCTCATAGTGGTGTCGATTCAGCGACACACACGACTAAACTAAATTAAAAGTAGCTCTGTCTCTTTTCGTCATAAATGACCAAAAAGAGATGGTACGATCTAAACCATAGTCAAAACATCTAAAATCACGTCAAACATGTCAGATTTAGAGCTGATATAATTGGGTGCGATCTAAAATCGCTTACATTTTTCATATTTGACGTGATTTTAGTTTTTTTGTGTGTGGTTCAGAACGTGCCATCTCTTTCTGGCCAACTAAGATGAAAAGAGACGGGGCTTCTTTAAATTTAGTTTAGTCATGTGTGCCGCTGAATCGCCACCAATGAAGGTCGAAACAAAATGCTTTGTGCGAATCTTCGGAACTTTGACAGTGAATCGATGTCTCTTCGCTGTACCTCTGCTCGTGTTTTGCGCCTCCAGCCGTCTTACGTCCTGAAAGCAGTGGGTTCAATTTCCGTCAATGAACTAGTGTTTTAGGTGAAGGAAAACTTCGTGAGGAAACCATAGCATGGTTGTAGAGTATTACGACCTCGTTCGCGTAATGGTTACCATGCCGGACTGCCAATCAGAAGGTTCCGGGTCCGATTCCCGGCACGGCCAACATCTTTTTGCCGAACTGAATTTGTTGACTGTCGGTCTGGGTGTTAAATATGTGTATCTGTAATTATTATAATTTATTTCTGATTCGTAAGTCTGTTTGGTACTAAAATAAGTATAAGTATCTTTAAATATATTTTTATTTTTACTGTTTACGACTTATGAGGAAAAAACTGTAAAATTAAAATGTTGCCCTTATCTTTGACTTATTGAAATCTAAATATAAAAAATATTAATCCATATCCATGGATTCATTTTCATATATTTAGATTGTTCGTCTTAAATAATATTCGTTGAGACAGGTTTTGTTTGACGTCAGAATGTGTGTGTGTGTGTGTGTGTATTCGTAATGAAAAGCACAGTGTTTCCCTCGGGTTAAAGACTTATTTAGTCCCTCGAACTATTAGCGCCCTCACATCGTTCGGGTGCCAAACCCCTTCTCGGGCCTAAATAAGTTACTTTCTCTCGACTGGTCGTTCGAAGAGTCAGCATCTCCTGATGATGCCTTGTGGTTAGGCGAAACACGCGTAGAGTTAAGAACTTCCGAATTGTGATAGGTAACGTTAATCTTAATTAATCTTAGTTAATTTTTCCTTTACTTGTCTTAATTTGGATTTCGGATCACAGCGGAAGTACACTAAATATTTAATTTTGTCATCTATTTACAATGGATTTCCGCAAAGTAACGCCTGAGTCAATAAGTTAAGTTACTTTCATCCCTTGGGTAACAATAATAACAATGTACTATTACCCCCCAGGCTGCATAAGTTTGCCGCCGAGGTAGCAGGAGAGTTGGATTGGTTAGAGGAGCGTCGAGCTGCTGCCACTTCAGACTCCTCGCCCAACGACCTCCACGCAGCACAGTCTGCCCAGAAGAAGCACGCCAAGCTGAGGGCAGAGTTAGCTGGAAGACGACCCATCATCGAGAGGTTATTGGCGCAAGGAAAGACGCTGCAAGCAGGACACCCTCAGAAGGAAAAGGTAAGGTCCTATAGAACATGTTTCTTTTTCCTCCAAGGAAAATGCAAATAATATCGTGTCCAATAAACTTCAAGGCAGACGAAATGACAAAAAAAGAAGGATTAAGACTCTGAAAGAAGGAAAAGGTAAGGTCTTATAGAACATCTGTTCTTATTCTCTAAAATGCAAATAATATAGTGTCCAAAAAACTTCAAGACACAGGAAATGACAAAAAAAGAAGGATAAAGACTCTGAAAGAAGGAAACCTTTAGAAAGACAAGGTAAAGTTCATTACTTAGTATCATCTACCATAAGTCTGCATAAAATGTATATTTCAGAGCAGTATTAGCGATAAATCTGCCGTTAATATTGGCTCAAAGAAAAGAACTGCAAGAAGAACAGAGAAGACAAAGAAGAGGTAGATCTTTATAATTTCGACAGTGCATCGGTTTTTTGGGGTTCCGTACCTAAAGGTAAAAACGGGGCCCTATTACTAAGCCTCCGCTGTCTGTCTGTCTCCAGGCTGTATCTCGGAAACCGTAATAGCTAGAAAGCTGAAACTTTCACAAGATATGTACTTCCCGTGCCGCTATAACAACAAAAACTAAAAATTTAAAAAAAATTAAGGGGTCCCCATACAATAAACGTGTTTTTTAGTATTTTTTGCTACAAATCAATAACGGGAGATGCTAGACACTTAAAATTTTCACAATTTTTTTTTTTTTTTTTCACATTCACACACGGCTTGTTAGCCCCATACTGAACCATTTCTAGCTCGTATTATGGTTCCTAACACAGCTGATATACTACATATACATACATACATATTATATATAAATACATATTTTAACACCCAGACCCACAGTCAACAAATTTAGTTAAGCACAAAGATGTTGACCGGGCCGGGAATCGAACCCGGAACTTTCTGATTAGCAGGCCGGCATGGTAACCTTTACGCCAACGAGGTCGTATGTATATTAGCTATCAAATAAAATTTAATAAAAATAAATATTTTAGGGGGGCTCCCATACAACAATGGTACGGAACCCTTCATGCGCGAGCCCTACACCCACTTAGCTAATTATTTATAAGCTTCTGCTCGTAATGATGATAATGATGATATATTACTTTCCCCCAGATCCAGTCCCTCTGCCAGCAACTAGAAGAAGCGTACTCCGCCGTGTCCTCAGCAGCGGAGGCCCGTGCGGCGGCCCTGGAGGCGGCGCTGAAGAGCCAGCAGTTCTACCACGACGCCGTGGAGGTGGACTCCTGGCTGGCAGACAAGGCCGCCGCGCTTAACACTGCGCACGTGGGCAACGACAAGCACAGAGCTACTCAACTTCTGCAGAGACATAAGGTAAGAAATTATAACTTATTGACTCAGCCGTTACTTTGCGGAAATCCATTGTAAATACATGACAAAAATTAAATATTTAGTGTACTTCCGCTGTGATCCGAAATCAAAATTAAGACAAGTAAAGGAATAATCAACTAAGATCAATTAACCAAGCTTAATTAACTAAGATTAATTAACTAAGATCAATTAACTAAGATTAATTAAGATTAACGTTACCTATCACAATTCGGAAATTCTTAACTCTACACGTGTTTCGCCTAACCACAAGGCATCATCAGGAGATGCTGACTCTTCGAACAACAAGTCGAGAGATTGTCTCTCGACACTAAATATTTAATTTTTGTCATCTATTTGTATGAAATTATCATGATATTTTTAAAAACAATTGCGCTATGTTACTCGTAGATTTTAAATGAGCTCAACCTAGCCTTAATCTTAAATCTAAATTTATGCATAAGGATATTTATAACTTAGCTAGGATTATGAACCATATTGTTGTTTTGAATAAAATATTTTGAAATTTGAATTTAAAATAAATCTTTGATTTTTGAAAGAAAATTATTTATTTTGACATATTAAAACACAGGACAAAATATAATAATTAAAATAGGACACATAATAAATTTTAATTTAATTTTCGATCTTCTTTGCTGGATTAATTAAATCATTTAATAATCAGATTATCCTTTTATCCATTAATTTAGATATTTTTGCGAGGGCAAGGGCTTTTATTTAGAAGCTGTTGTGTGTATTTACATAGGTTTGTTCAGGTGTTTTTAGGTTAGACTTTAGACACATAGACTACATTTTGTCCCGGATTAACGCGGGTAACTCTGGTTAATACATGATATCCAGGAGGATGGTGCCAAAAATCGCCTATATTTATTTGCTAATAAAATCATGTAGTAAGAAAAAAAACATTTCATGATGCTAATTTATCATTGCGGCCATAGATTTAGAAACAAAATTTAAAAAAATCTAATAACATTTTTTTTCTATCCGTAGGCGGTAGAACTAGAGTTGGACACGTACGCAGCGATCATCGCGGAGATGGGTCACGTGGCTGTTTCGCTGGACGGTGGCAGCGGCGGACCGCTGGCCGCGCGCCATGCGCTGTTAGCTGACAGCCTCGCCAGGCTTCAGCGGAAGGCAGCGCAGCGGCAACACGCGCTGCTTGAAAGCGTTTGCAGGTAAATATTGTTGTGGGACATTCCAGGGGGGTGGCTAGTCATATGGCATGTACGTGGAGATTGGTCAAGTGACGGTCTCACTAGACAGTGGGAGCGATAGACCATCTCGTCAGGCTACAGCGGAAGGCAGCGCAGCGGCAACACGCGCTGCTTGAAAGCGTTTGCAGGTAATTGTTGTGGGACATTCCAGCGGAGCTAGTCACTTGGCACGCACGTGGAGATGGGCAAATGTGACGGTCCCGCTGGACAGCGGAAGCGATGGGTCAACAGCCTCGCCAGGCTACAGCGGAAGGCAGCGCAGCGGCAACACGCGCTGCTTGAAAGCGTTTGCAGGTAAATATTGTTGTGGGACATTCCAGGGGGGTGGCTAGTCATATGGCATGTACGTGGAGATTGGTCAAGTGACGGTCTCACTAGACAGTGGGAGCGATAGACCATCTCGTCAGGCTACAGCGGAAGGCAGCGCAGCGGCAACACGCGCTGCTTGAAAGCGTTTGCAGGTAATTGTTGTGGGACATTCCAGCGGAGCTAGTCACTTGGCACGCACGTGGAGATGGGCAAATGTGACGGTCCCGCTGGACAGCGGAAGCGATGGGTCAACAGCCTCGCCAGGCTACAGCGGAAGGCAGCGCAGCGTCAACACGCGCTGCTTGAGAGCGTTTGCAGGTAAATATTGTTGTGGGTCATGCCAGTGGGGTGGCTAGGTCACATGGCACGCACGTGGAGATGGGTCAAGTGATGGTCCCGCTTGACAAGGGGAGCGACGGACCGTCTCGTCAGGCTTCAGCGGAAGGCAGCGCAGCGGCAACACGCGCTGCTTGAGAGCGTTTGCAGGTAATTGTTGTGGGACATAACAGCGGGGTGGCTAGTCATATGGCATGTACGTGGAGATGGGCCATGTGACGGTCTCGCTGGATAGCGGGAGTGATGGGTCAACAGCCTCGCCAGACTACAGCGGAAGGCAGCGCAGCGTCAACACGCGTTGTTGGAGCGCGTTTGCAGGTCAATTATTAAGTTGTACCTATTTTATAGCAAATGTACGAGTGTTTTTACAAACGTTTTTTATTCGTGAAATTTTACAGCCTATGCATAAAATGTTTGTCCGATGTAGTTGTATCGGGGAAGCCTTTAAGAGGTGCGTTATTTATTCATGCAAGCTATTGTTAAAAGTATTAAAAATAGTTTAATTTTCATTATGATCTGAATGATAAAACGTATTAAAAGTTGTACCGTTACAAGATTTTAGATAGATTAAGATATTTTTTAAATGTAGAGATGGGCCACGTTGCCCTTAAAAGTAGAACAATTAAGTTATTATTAAATTTATTAATGCCTTTATAAATTAAGTTTAATGTGTATATAGTTTTTGAATAGAAAAGATTTTAAATAGTAATGTTATGTGCAAAAATACATAAATAGTACATGTCAACAATTTCCTTACACAATATTGATTTTGGATAGAAAAAAACTAGCAAAAATATCACGACCAACGGGATTTGAACCCGCGTCTCCAGCGAACCAGGCCGAACGCCCACTTAGCTATATCTAGTAGATTATTTAAGGATCAATGTCTTCCAGACACGAGTATCTGTCGGAGAGCGCTGAGTTGGAGAGCTGGATCCAGGAGCAGTACGCGGCCGCCTCCAGCGAGGACTACGGCCAGGATTACGAGCATTTATTGGTAACTTTCCATTGTCCTCACACACGTTTTGCCAGACTAAAACCTACCTTATCACTTAGACCTTAACGACGAATTTCTACAAACACTCTTGTCATTGTCCTCACACAAGGTTTGCCAGACCAAAACCTACCTCAGTCTCGACCGCGGCCCGCTCAAGACAACCCCGCGTAAAATTGCTCTAAAATATATTTTCTAAAAGTGTGTTTAAAGTGCAGTTGGAGTGTTTAAACTGATATAGAACCAAAGCTAAAGAACTGATCTTCACATTAGTGGTTACTACAATTAAATCCGTCAAGTGGTATCGATTCTATAAGCGAAACTAATTCAAAATATTTTTGCCAACGGCTGCGTGTGCGAATATTGTAATCGGCAAGCAGCGCTGAGTCACCGCGCGCTGCCAACCGTCGGCTGCCCGCGCCCGCGCGCCGCGCTCCGCCCCGTCCACGCCTGCGACTACTGCGCGCGTATGTGCGTCTGCATAAAGCTGCGCGTATCGCCTCCACCACCGTTTAACCGTTATCGCAGTAAGATAACACGCTTTGAGCGGAATACTGGTTAGAATATTTTGACTATTGACTATTGACAAGTACCAATATGAAGAGCAATTGCGCTGCTTGTTTTGGTGACATCAATAAGACTGATGTAATAATAAAATGCAGCCTTTTGAACTGCGGTAAACTTTATCACGCAGTATGCGGTGGAGCAAATAACCCAGATACCGATCAATATAAAAGTTGGGTCTGTCCTGAATGCCGTTGTACCTTAAAAAAAGGGGGCGATAACACCTCAACGCCCGTAGGTGCTCATAAGAAACTGCGGGAGCAGCAAGAGACACCGCGGGACCAGTTTGTCACTCTGAGATCGAAATTTCCTAATAATAATTTGAAAGAAACTATGAGCAATGATCATAATACGGATCTTCTTACTATGATTGAAAAATTGTACATCGAAATTAGATCAATGCGTGAACAATTTAGTCTGGAAGTCGCATGTTACGAAGCTAAGATAAAGCAGTCCGCCGTCACGATCGCAAGCTGTGAAACGAAGCTGGGCGAGGCTGTAGCTGCAATAGAAATGCATGAAATAAAACTCGAGAAGTATGCGGCGCAGAATGAACTGCTTTTAGACTTACTAAGTAAGCGCGAAAGTTTAAGCGTTACCCCTCGTGATGTCTCTGAAAATTTTAATATCTCGTTGCAATCTACATCGATATCATCCGAGCCGCATGGTGCGGGTGCAGCGGCTACCATGCGCCCGCGTGCTTCTAAGCGCCAAATCCGCAAGCATAAACAACCACTGGAGGAATATGCCGCACCAGCGTTCGAGCCAAGTCCCCTCGTATCCAAGCCGCCTACACATGTCGAGCCCTCAGCGCCCAGCAGCGTCCCAACATATCAAACCGTACCAACACGGCCCAGTGAACTCATGCTCGGTACTGAAATGACGGACGTGACTGCCGAAAATGACGGATGGGAGAGAATGGAAAAGCTGAAGCGCGGGAAGAAAACTCAACACCGGCGAATCGTAGTTCGAGGCACCGGAGCTAGCGATGATGACCTGAAAACTGTAGAGCGAGCCCGGAAAATTCACGCATGTTTCTTTACGCCGGAAACCACTGCAGAAACTATACGAGAATATATGAGAAGGAAAAAAAATTGTGACAATTACGTAGTTGAAAAACTAAGATTAACACATAACCACTATTCTTCATTCCGTATCTCAGTGCCTTCTAGTATATTCGACTTCTTTATGTCTTCTGAAAACTGGCCTAAGAGTACACAGTTAAGCGAGTGGTTTCGGGCGAGCGGCGGGCGCATGGGAGGCGCGCCCCGCCGCTTCTCCGCGCCGCACCGGCAGCACTCGCGCCCGGTACGTGGCGCCGGAGCAGCTGCCGCGAACACCGCTGGCACCGCCACCGCCCGAGCCGACCCGAGCTCCGCCGCCGTCCCTTCCGGTACCTCCAGGACATCGAGACCAGCAACGTACGCCTGCGCGACCCGCGCCACCTCCCCCGCGGCTAATTAAATCACCCACTTTGACTCTATGTCACCTTAACATTCGTTGCTTAATGAATAAAACCAAATCATTAGAGGTGTTAATGACAAAGGAACTTTCCTGCGACATAATAATTTTAACCGAACATTGGTTACGTAGAAACCAATTGATATCCGTTACACTATGTAACTTTCATTTACTGTCATATAGTTGTAGAGACCGAGTAGCTCACGGTGGAAGTTGCGTCTACGTGCGTTCGGGTATGCTAGCTGTTAATAGACAGGATTATTGCAATTTGTCCAAGGAACAAATTTTTGACGTGTGCGCCGTGCACTTATTAGAAAATAATATTCTTGTTGTCGCGATATATCACTCCAATGCGACGAGTCATAGTGAGTACTTAGAACTATTCGAAGAACTTCTATGTAAGGTAACGGACGAGGGTATAGACTGCGTGATCATGGGAGATATAAATATAGATCTCCTCCAGAGCGCAACCACGCAAAAACAATTAGTGGATATGCTGGCTAGCTTTGCGTTTAGGCAACTTGTAGGTGAGTATACAAGGGCAGACGTAGGTGGCAGGAAATCGCTGCTTGATCACGTATACACTAATATGTCTGGAAAACGTGTGACCGAAATTACCAATGTGGATACGTGTCCGCTAAGCGATCACAAAGCGCAGCGACTCACGCTTGCAGGGCGCGTCGCGCCCGAGCCCGCGCCCGCTCACCGCCCTACGCGTTGTTTCTCGGAGGCTAACCGAGTTCATTTTTTCAATGCTCTAGAATCGGTCGACTGGGACAGTATAGCTGTTAAAAGTGGCGGTTGTTGTAGCGCATTATCAGTAAGCATTATCAACATACTGTCTAGTAAATTTAATATTTGTTTCCCTTTAAAAATGCAACTCCAGCGGATAAACCATTGGGTCGACGATGAAGTTCATAACTTCAAACACCTCTTACAAGAGACTATTAATCTAAAGAAAAGGTGTCCTTGTAATGAGATATTGCGTGCAAGGTGTGACGATCTAACGATTAAATATCATTCTCTCTTAAAAGAAAAACGAATTTGTCACTATGCTAACATAATAAAGAAAAACCCGAGATGTATGTGGCGCGTTATCAACTCTGAGTTAGGTCGCGGGACTCGTGAGAGAGTCGATTTCACTGATCTAATAAAAGACACGAACGGTGGAACTTACCCGACTAAAAAACATGTGGTTGATGCGCTCAACCACGAGTTTATCACCGCGGCGAGTAAGTGCGGGGCGCCCGCTGCAAACAACGCTAACGCGCTTACAGCGCTAGCTCTCGGTGTTGGATCAAGCGCTAGCGACGTGTCCGTTAGGTTAGAGCCGTTCACCCCTTTCGAGGTCTGGACAATAGCCAAAAAGAGGATTGCTTCTAAGAAGAGCACAGATGTATATAACATGTCAGCCGATATATTAACAAGCGGGATAGGACCAGTAGCGCCGGTTATCTCGTATTTGTTCAATCTGTGCATTCGGCAAGGGGTGTATCCAGCGTCTTTGAAAAAAGTTAAAATAAGCCCGTTATACAAAGGAAAAGGCGAAAAATCGGACCCAAAATCGTACCGTCCCATATCGCTCGTCCCAGCTGTCAGTAAGGTGTTCGAAGTAGGGCTCAACAGGAGACTCCTTAACTTTTTAGTTGACCGTAACATATTGTCAGATAGACAATATGCGTACAGAGCCGGGCGCGCTACCACCGACTTGGTGCGCCAGGTGTTGTGGCAGGTCCTTAGCGCGCGGGAGTCGAGATTGCAAGTAGCTCTATTGTGCTGTGATCTGTCACGCGCATTTGACAGCGCTGACCACGGCCTTATCGCGCAAAAGCTCCAATATTACGGAATCCGCGGCCCGGCTTTGTCCGTACTGACCTCATTTATGTCTCAACGGACACAGGTTGTGGTGGGTGATAGAGGCAGCATTGTATCTTCCGAGCTGGAGAACAAGATGGGGGTCCCGCAGGGATCTTGTCTATCTAATACTCTTTTTAGCCTCCTTCTGAACGATTTGCCAGGAGCAATAAACGGGGCCGAGATTTATCTTTATGCGGACGACGTCGCTGCAGTGGTTTCGGCGCCAACGCATGCCCAGCTTGAGTCAAAACTTAACTCCGTAACGAAACATCTCGACGAGTGGTTTAAGTCAAATGGCATGGCGCTTAATAAAGATAAAACTTGTTTCATGGGTTTCAATCTCAATGGGCACGGAACTAGAACGTACTCGGTAGCAGTAGGCCAGACCACACTTCAGCAAGTGTCTCGTACCAAGCTACTAGGTTTTCACTTGGATAGCGCACTGTCGTGGGAGACGCACATACACGAAGTATGCGGGAAACTGTCGAGCTCTTGCTTCGCGCTCCGGCGGCTCGCGAGCACCGCCACCCGCAGCGTCGTGCGCTCCTGCTACTTCGCGACTGTCCATAGTGTAATAACATACGGGTTGGAGTTGTGGGGCAGCGCTGCCGATAGACATAGAGCTTTTGTCATGCAGAAGAGAGCCATCCGCGCAATTTGCGGGGTTCAAAGAGATGTCTCCTGCGTTGAACTGTTTCGGGAGCTTGAAATCTTGCCTCTACCGTGTGAATTTTTATATCAGGTGGCACTGTTCACACACACGCACCTCGAAATATTTCAACGCAGGGGCACAAATAAAACGTGGGATTTACGAAGCAACGCTAAAAATAATCAATTAAAAACGCCAGCACATAGACTCGTCAAATCGGAGAGGTCCGTGTATATATTAGGGCCCGCGATCTACAACCGCATACCCTCATCTGTCCGCGCCGCGCCTTCCACCGCGAGCTTTAAGACAAAACTTAGGGTGTGGCTATTAAGCAATACATTTTATAATTTAGACGATTATCTGAAACTAACTTCATTTTAGTCATGACTCTACTTGATTCAACTTTATCTATTGATAAAAATGTAATAAATTGACGTGTAACTTTTGGTGTTACCAATAAATAATTTGAATTTGAATTTGAATTTGAATTTACCTTATCCCGTAGACCTTAACGACCAATTTCCACAAGCTCTTATAATATTTCTGACACAAGGTTTGCCAGACTAAAATTAACCTTATCCCGTAGACATTAACGACCAATTTCTACAAACTTTCTTGTCATTGTCCTTACACAAGGTTTGCCAGACTACAATTAACCTTATCCCGTAGACATTAACGACCAATTTCCACAAGCTCTCTTGTCTTTGTCCTTACACAATATTTGTCAGATTAAAATTAACCTTGTCCCGTAGATCTTAGCGACCAATTTCCTAAAGCTCATTTGTCATTATCCTTACACAATATTTGTCAGACTAAAATTAACCTTATCCCGTAGACCTTAACGACCAATTTCCACAAGATCTTTTGTCATTGTCCTTACGCAAGATTTGCCACACTAAAATTAACCTTATCCCGTAGACCTTAACGACCAATTTTCACAAGCTATTATCATTGTCCTAACACACGGTTTGCCAAATAAAAACCTACCTTATCCCGTAGATCTTACGACCAATTTCCACAAGCTCTTTTGTCATTGTCCTTACGCAAGATTTGCCAGACCAAAACTTATCTTATCCCGTAGACCTTAACGACCAATTTCCAAAAGCTGATTTGTCATTGTCCTTACACAAGGTTTGCTAGACTAAAATTAACCTTATCCCGTAGACCGTAACGGTCAAGTACGACCAACGCTTTACCTTTGTCCTTACACATGTTTTATCAAACCAAAACCGACCTTATCTTGGAGACCTTAGTGTCCAAGTTTAACAAGCTCGGTCAGAAATTTATAAAGCCACACTGTACCTCGCTTCATCATCATCATCCACAGCCGATTCTATCCCACTGCTGGGCATAGGCCTCTCTCCTGTCATGCCATTTGTCTCGGTCCTGTGCCAATCTAGTCCAGGTTGGACCCGCGACAGCTGTTATGTCGTCGACCCATCTTGCCGCTGGACGACCGACGCTCCTCTTCCCTAGCCTCGGCCACCACTTAAAACCCAGTAATTTCTCTCTCTAAATCTGACCTTACCCTTTAGATACTTAAGTGCAAATTTTCCTGTGTCACTGTTATAAAAAGCTCCAGCAATCATGTCAAACTGTAATCAGCCTTATCCTGTAGAAAGTAAAGTCTAATTTTGGCGGATTCCCTGTTATACCACATAAGTACACTTTAATTAATCAAATCCTCGTACTATTGGAATCAAAACTCTGCAACTTTGCCAAACTAAAATGAACCTTCTCCCTAGATGTTAACGTCGAAGTTTGAGGAGCTCCATCACCGCGCTGAGAGGTTCAGCTAGCGCGAGCAATTAGACAAGGCCCAGCTACTTTGTCAAACTAATAGCAACCTTACCCGCCTGTTACTAAAGTCCGAATACAACTGAATGCTATTTATGTACCACCTGCATCAAACTCCAGCAACTTTGTCAAACTAATATGAACCGTCCCTCCTAGATCCTAACGTCGAAGTTCGAGGAGCTCCGGCACCGCGTGGAGAGCGGCGCAGAGAGGTTCAGTCAGTGCGAAGAACTGGCCAAGAAGCTGTTGGCGAGCGAGAGTCCCTACATAGAGGATATTGAGAAGCGGCAGGAGGCGCTCGGGTGAGGATTGTTTATATTACACGACTCTACAAAAAAAATTTCGTTCTTTGTCCTAAAGTTTATACTATTATTTTCCAGTTAGTTATGCACAAAAACGAAAAGAAAATACCTTTTTTTGGTATAAAGTTTGCTTTTGTGATAGTTATAATAATAATACTATATTTGGGGTTTATTGAGAGAAAGTAGCTATGAACATAAAAGAAAAAGTAAAAGTGTGCACTTTTAAGTTATTTCCCACTTTTCTGTAAGCTAATTTGATAGTTAAACTTAATAAAAATAATAAACATTTTTATTTCAATAGTTTTATTTTGAATCAAAAATTAAAATCCGAGATTTTTAAAAATTTCGTTCAATCAGTCTTCTAAGCACAAAAGCAAAGTTTTTCATGCCATATATTTTTTTTCCGTCTTATTACGACCTATACTACCGAAATTTGATGCTTTGCAATCAAAGTCAAATTTCATGTTGACCCGTGTTATTAATGGGTTCTACAACCTTCCTGATTTAGCAGATCGCTTTAAAAACTGTAATCGTTACGAGCATAGCAGAGGCCATAACCAGAAAATCCAGCGTGATCTTGTTAACACTAATACGGGGCATAATATACTCAGCAACAGAGTGGTTCATAATTGGAACAAGTTGCCCGAGGAAGTGGTCAGTGCTACATCAGTGAACAGCTTTAAAAACCGGCTTGATAGCTGGTTGCAGAAAACAAAAACATCTCTTGCTAACCTGTGATCAGTGCATTAGTGAACTTTAAACATTGACATTGAACAGTGGACATTATGTGAACTGTTAAAAAATATTTTTTTAACTCAGTGTGATATAGGCACATCAGAATAATGCTGCTCGCCTATAAATCAAATAAATAAATAAATATTAGTTTGCTTTTTGGGTACGGTTCCAAACCCAAAAAGTACCAAAGGGACCACTAAGACTTCGCAATCCATCTGTCACCAGGGTCTCATGAACCGTGATAGAGATTTTAAATTTAGTTGTAGTTTTTTTTTAAGTGATAATTGCTGCTTTTAAATGCTCCAGTTATATACTGAAAAAAGAAGTTTATGTGGATCCTCTGTTGATTTAATTCAAAACGGCCGCCTCTGCAATATCTTCGTTGGTGGTTTTCTTAATTTCTAATTTATAGTTATCAAATAAAAACGTTCTAAGCATTCATAAAATTTTAATTACTAAAAGATCACGTCAGCTTATAATGACCGCCTTCCTTTTTGAACACATTGAAGTACCAGGCATTCATAACTTAACAAGAGCCAGTTCACAAAGATATAGCTGGCAACGCGTCGTCGACCAGATCCAGTCGCGTGATTTTAAATGTATGTTTGTTGCTTGTTTTATTAGAACGACCGAAGCATTCAAATCTAAACCGCGAAGTAGCAACTTAATGATTTCTTTCATTTTTGAACTCATTAAAGTACCAGGCACCCATAACTAACCAAGAGGCCGTCCACAGAGAGAGCTGGCAACGTCTCGTGGACCAGATCCAGTCGCGTGCGGCGCGTCTCCACGCGGCGGGGGAGATCCACAGGTTCCACCGCGACGTTGCCGAACTGCGAGGCAGGGCGGCGGACAAGCGACGTGCTTTGGCTATACCACATCCACCCAGGTATGTCATATTCTTCATCAAAAACATACTCTGCATTCGGTATTTAAGAGCTGGTCTCTTGTCTGTAGAGTTTTTTCCAGGTAGTTCTATCTTCGGCCAAATTCTTGACCTCCCTATACGACATGACTTTCGCCTTCTCCTTAATTTGGTCTAAATTTGATCTTCTAGGTCTTTATTCCTCTTTTTCTCCTAGCTTCTATCTTTCCTTCTACGATATTTTTAATGAAATTGTCATGTCGTATAAGGTGACCCCATCTTTCCTCTTCAGTTGTCTATTATATTTAATATGGTTTTTGGTTCTTGTACAAGAACCAAGAACCATATACTCATATGGGCCATAGAGATAACATAATAATATGTTAAAGGCAAGACATACTACAAGTATTACTAATAGCTATACAAAATAAACTTATAAATTTCATTAAATATTCTGCGTCTTATCAATATTATTAACTCTTCTTTTGAAACCCCCGGATGATACCTCTCAGGAAACAGAGACTTAGGTAGAGAGTTCCAAAGCTTCGCAGTCCTCACAATAAAGGTCGACGCAAAGCGTTTTTTACGAAAGTTTGGAACTTCAACTCTGTATCGATGTCTTCGTGACGCTGTCTCTTATGATTACGTGCTGATATGGATAAACGTTTAGCTATTTAGTAGTTTTTTCTGGACCTTTAAAATAAACTTCAAAAGCTGAAAATATATATCTATATTCCCAAATTACAGAGATTTGAGGGCGGCCACCGCAGCGCTCCGGAACCACGACACCATTCAAAACGACCTCGTCGCCATCGACGCTCAAATGCAGGTTAGTTACATGTTTTGTATAATAGATGGCGCTTTTATAGGTTTTTGAAGTAGTTGAATCATATTTGAAGATCCGTCCTTTTTCGGAGACTTGTGTCTTGTCAGAATAAAAATTGAGGCAAGAATAAAATTTAAAATTAATGTTTTGTTTTTATTTTATAATTTTCTATTTAGTTTTGTATGTACATAATTCGAAGCTGCGTAATAAATGAAAAGTGTGACAAAATAATGCAAATAAATTATTTGACTTATTATTTTCTTTTAACCTATCATAGAATAGGTTTTACTTTTACTTTTAACCTATTCTATATTTTAACCTATTCTATCTTTTAACCTATTCTATCTTTTAACCTATTCTATCTTTTAACCTTTTCTATCTTTTAACTTATTCTATATTTTAACTTATTCTATATTTTAACTTATTCTATCTTTTAACCTATTCTATCTTTTAACCTAATCTATCTTTTAACCTATTCTATCTTTTAACCTATTCTCTATTTTAACCTATTCTATCTTTTAACCTATTCTATCTTTTAACCTATTCTCTATTTTAACCTATTCTATCTTTTAACCTATTCTCTATTTTAACCTATTCTATCTTTTAACTTATTGTATATTTTAATCTATTCTATCTTTTAACCTATTGTATATTTTAATCTATTCTATCTTTTAACCTATTCTATCTTTTAACCTATTCTCTATTTTAACCTATTTTATCTTTTAACCTATTGTATATTTTAATCTATTCTATCTTTTAACCACTATTTTACATCGACTTTTTCTCCTTTTTATCCAGGTGCTCCAAGAGGAAGGCACGCGTCTCCAGAAGCTGTACCCTGGCGACAACGTCCAACAGATAGCCCTGCAGCAGCAGGCGCTGGCGGACAGCTGGGCAGCTCTTCAGAGCGACGCCAAGGAGACCAGGCTCCTGCTGCAGCAGCATCTCGCGCTGCACCAGTTCCTTACACAGGTGAGATCATCATCCTGAGATCCCTCGCAGCAGCTGGACTGGCACAGCTGGTAAAAACCAAAAAAATACTTAAAACGATGACAAGGCCAAAATTTTTAGTATACAGTTTTTGAAAAATGTTTGTATAACCGGCTATTTTGTCGGTATAAGTGGGACATGTTTGAGCACAATCAGTGTGCCATTCTCAAGGGCAGGAACACAGCCAACGTACGTCCGCGGTGACGGGTGGGCCTGCACTGCCTACTCCACCGACTAATGACCCCAGCGAGCCGCAGCGCGCGCCTCGTGCGCCGCGGCTCGCTGTGATGTTGCTATTGCAGCCGGCGCAGGCGACATTATTCAAATATGCCTTACGAAAGTTTTAATACAGTGATACAGTTTTTGCGTTATAAAAAAGTACAAAAAAAAACTGGACTATACTTATTTTTTCCCGTTCTTTTTTTATAAACGGGAAACAAAATAAAAAAAAAAATGTTTACACACCGTCTAAAGAGCAACTCTAAAAGTGTTTTACTTAAAAAATATAATGAAAACTGAAATAAAAAATCTTAAATATTTCTTTTTTACACGCTTTCTATTAGCTTCACCTGTATGTTTGTTTGTAACCGACTTCTTTGGACGCGATTTTGACCCACTTGAAACGGCCAGATTTCGTTGAAACTTTGTAGATTTATTGAGGACCGATGACAATACACTAATTTGATAAAATTACGGTTTTCTATAAAAAGCGTGTTTTTTTTAGACTATTATTATTCATATTGATATATCTGTTTGATGACAAAATAAGTATAAATTTTCTTAGGAGTCGTTCTTTAGACGATCTTTTTGTCAGTTGTTAGCAACCATAATACAAACTAGAAATGGTTTAGTATGGGGCTAACCAACCGTGTGTAAAATGTGTAGCTAAAAGTTTAAAACAAATCTTCCTGTGATATTATCTACAATCATTTGAGCTTTAACCTTAATATTTAATTGCTTATTGTATCGTTTATAATATTAAATACCTGAAATACCTTTTACCGCGCTTCAGGCGCTTAGTCCAAATAAGTAAGAGCTCATCAAAACATCGCCCTCAAAAGAAGTAAGAGCTCTCAAAGGGTTGACCCTTTGATCAAAAATGTATTCAAGGAGATGTCTTTATAAACGGCAATGAAAATAAGATCACAAGTAAGAGTGTGGTATTATTTGTTAAGCGTTATTAGTATACTAATACAGTTGAAATTTCTAACGCTCACTGCGTACGGTCATACAATTTTACGATCACCAGTTGTTCTCGCGGAGCAAGATAGCTTGTTTATTACGGCACTAGTCGATACTCAACCTTAAGATACAGTGGTAAGGTTGACTTTAATTGAAATAATTTTGTGACTGTAAAACTATTTTATTAAACGGGAGCGAAATGCAAACACGAGATTAGAATCATGACTGGTTTATTTTTTGGATTACTCTCAAGTAAATAGATGACATAATTAAATATTTAGTGTACTTCCGCTGTGATCCGAAATCCACATTAAGACAACTCACTTCACTTTTCGAACGACAAGTCGACTTGTAGAGTCAGCATCTCCTGATGCTGCCTTGTGGTTAGGCGAAACACGTGTAGAGTTAAGAATTTCCGGATTGTGATAGGTAACGTTAATCTTAATTAATCTTAGTTAATTGACCTTAGTTAATTAATCTTAGTTAATTAAGCTTGGTTAATTGATCTTAGTTGATTTTTCCTTTACTTGTCTTAATGTGGATTTCGGATCACAGCGGAAGTACACTAAATATTTAATTTTGTCATCTATTTACAATGGATTTCCGCAATGTAACGCCTGAGTCAATAAGTTATTTACTCTCAAGTACAAAGTGACATGCTAATATTGACATTAATCTTCAGTGACGTAGTTATATTTTGTATTTCTGTGTATATCGTAATAGATACAATAGTATAGTAAACTCATGCCATTTTTGTGCTGTGTTTGTATGCAACACTGAATCTGATATACACTATTTGGTGGAAGGTATATTGTAATAGATACAATAGTATAGTAAACTCATGCCATTTTTTGACATGACAACGTCTTAAATTAGGTTGCGGCTGGGAGTCACTTATGAAAAAGTGTAACGCCCGGTAACGTTACGATGAGTCACCGAACGAGAGAGAGGCCCGCCGAATGCCTTGCGTCTCTCTCCCACTCAACTATGATCGGTCTGCCGCGCGCGCAGCACGCGGCAGACGTTGTCACGTAAAATCTTCGCCGGTAAAAGCGACTTTACAGGCAACCATTTTTTTGTGCTGTGTTTGTATGCAACACTGAATCTGATATACACTATTTGGTGGAAGGTATATTGTAATAGATACAATAGCAAAGTAAACTCATGCCATTTTTTTGTGCTGTGTTTGTATGCAACACTTAATCCGGTATTCCCTCAACTCCCACTAAGACAAGGTTTGGTCCCCAGGCGCGCGACCTGACCTCGTGGTCGCAGGCGGTCCGGCAGTCGATGTCGGCGCCGCTGGTGGTGCGCTCCTCCGTGTCGGCGCAGGCGGCGCGCGCGGAGCACGACGCCGTGCGCGCTGACCTGGACGCGCGCGAGGACAGCTTCTCCAGCGTGCTCGAGTGCGGCCGCCGCCTCGTCGAGGACGGACATCCCAGCGCACAGGTCAGTCAACAACTATGACGTAAATTGACGACCTCGTTGGCGTAAAGGTTACCATGCCGGTCTGCTAATCAGAAGGTACCGGGTTCGATTCCCGGCCCGATCAACATCTTTGTGCTTAACTAAATTTGTTGGCTGTGGATCTGGGTGTTAAATATGTATTTATATATAATATGTATGTATGTATATGTAGTATATCAGTTGTGTTAGCAACCATAATACGAGCTAGAAAATACTAGAAATGGTTCAGTATGGGGCTAACCAGCCGTGTGTGAAAGTGTCCTAATATTTATAATAAAAAAATAGAAGAAAAATTGGCCAAGTGCGAGGCGAACTCGCGCATGAAGGGTTCCGTACCATTGTTGTATGGGAGCCCACCCTTAAATATCAATTTTATTTAAATTTTATAATTTCATTTGATAACTAACATATATTTATATGTTTTGTGAAAATTTTAAGTCTCTAGCAGCTCCCGTTATTGATATATAGCTAAAAAATACGAAATAAACACGTTTATTGTATCAAGACCCCCCTTAATATGTGTTTTTTTTTTCATTTTTAGTATTAGTTGTTATAGCGGCACGGGAAATACATATCTTGTGAATGTTTGAGCTTTCTAGCTATTACGGTTTCTGAGATACAGCCTGGAGACAGACAGCGGAGTCTTAGTAATAGGGCTCCGTTTTTACCTTTTAGGTACGGAACCCTAATAAAATTGTTTTAAAAAACAAACAACCGACTTCAAAAATACAACTAAAAAGGGAAAAATAATTTTAAGCCTAAATCAAATCAAGAATATATAAATAGAATAGGAGAGTTTATTTCATGTACTTATAAAAACTATTTGCAATTTTTACTAACCCTGTATTCTTGGAGTCGGTGCCAGCAAAGAAAGACAATTGAAATAGTTTTTTTTTAACAAACATTAATTTGTTCTTATTAGATGGCACCGACTTCAAGAATACAGGATTACTAAAAATTGCAAATAGTTTTTATAAGTACATGAAATAAACTCTCCTATTCTATTTATATATTCTTGATTTGATTTAGGCTTAAAATTATTTTTCCCTTTTTAGTTGTATTTTTGAAGTCGGTTGTTTGTTTTTTAAAACAATTTTATTTTTACATTTTTAGTGGTTGGAAATGATATTTTGTTTAAGTTTTAGCTATGGAGAGCCAAATAAACTTCACGATGAAAAAATTTGGCGTGTGCCAGGCAGGCAACCAATTGGGAGCAAATCGAGCTGGATGCGAGCGAAGCGAGCTATACGCGAGCGAAGCGAGCGCGAAAATTTTCACCGTATTTGTTCCAACCGTTTGAGCATAAAGAAGTCCAAAGCAGCACAAATCACATAATGTTTGTTGTGTCAAAACTTACTAGAACCAAGTGCGAGCGAAAAGAGGTGAATGCGAGCGAAGCGAGCTCGAAAATTTTCACCGTATTTGTCCCAACCGTTTGAGCATAAAAAAGCCCAAAGCAGCACAAATTTCATAATGTTTGTTGTGTCAAAACGTACTTGTACCAATTGCGAGCAAAGCGAGCGTGAAAAATTTTCACCGTATTTGTTCGAACCGTTTGAACATAAAGAAGTCCAAAGCAGCACAAATTACAAAATGTTTGTTGTGTCAAAACGTACTAGAACCAAGTGCGAGCGAAATGAGATGAATGAATGCGAGCGAAGCGAGCTATGCGCGAGCGAAGCGAGCGCGAAAATTTTCACCGTATTTGTTCGAACCGTTTGAACATAAAGAAGTCCAAAGCAGCACAAATTACAAAATGTTTGTTGTGTCAAAACGTACTAGAACCAAGTGTGAGCGAAAAGAGGTAGATGCGAGCGAAACGAGCTATGCGCGAGCGAAGCGAGCGCGAAAAATTTACCCGTATTTGTTCCAACCGTTTGAGCATAAAAAAGTCCAAAGCAGCACAAATTACATAATGTTTGTTGTGTCAAAACGTACTAGAACCAATTGCGAGCGAAGCGAGCTGGATGCGAGCGAAGCGAGCTATGCGCGAGCGAAGCGAGCGCGAAAATTTTCACTGTATTTGTTCGAACCGTTTGAAGTCTAAAGCAGCACAAATTATATAATATTTGGAGTGTCATAAGCCCAGAACATCTTGGGGGAAATTCGAACGAAGCGGGATAACTCCTAGCGAAGCGAGCGCGTAAATATTTTCCTTATCCGTTCGTGGGTCTTGTCTATTAATATATCAAATTTTACAGTTCCTTCTTCCACTAAGTATGACTCAAGTGGCCAAGCTCTGGCGTCGAGAGTTTTTCAAGCCCCTGATTTAGTTTGACCCCTGCTTGTACTAAGAGTAGTGGTCCAGGCCCAACAAATTAACGTGTTATCCGAAGCACAGTAACGCCCAGACGAAAATATCACATTTTTTTATGGAAGTCTTGTGCATGGTCACCCATCCAAAGACTGGCCGCATGGGCCGTTGCTAAGCGTCGATGTTCGCGTCAGATTACTTTTGTTAGCCAGACTATAAGCTGCCGATTTTATGAGCGAAATCTGTATTGCCGTATGAGCGCGAAGAAGTAAAATAGGCTATCGAGTTATTTGGGCTTCCCACGGGAATAGCAATGACTTTTAAGATAAAAAGTAACCTTCGTGTTTTACAAGGTCTAGTCTACCCCCTATATCAAATTTTAGCGAAATCAGTGTGTCATGTGTTATTTGGTGCATCCCACGGGAACAATTATTATTTTCGGGATAAAAAGTAGCCTATGTGTAAACACATAGTCTAACCTATCTTCATTCCAAATTTCATCAATGTCAGTACAACCGTTCGAGCGTGAAGAAGTTAAAAAGATTTATATGTTATTTGGTGCATCCCACGGGAATAGTATTTATTTTCGGGATAAAAAGTAGCGTGTGTGTTAACACATAGTCTTACCTATTTCCTTCTCAAATTTCATGAATATCAGTACAGCCAAACGAGCGTGAATCTCTCTACATGCGTAAAAATAACCTAACTTTTTAGGTTTTTCTTCGATTTCTCTAGGAGTCCATCATCAGAACCAGTTTTGGTGACAATGGGACCAATTCAGAACCATACTCTTTCAATTAAAAAAAGAATTTTGAGAATCGATCCACAAATGGCTGAGAAATCGGTGAACATACATAAAAAAAAAAAAAAATACATACACGTCGAATATATAACCTCCTCCTTTTTGAAGTCGGTTAAAAATTAAAATATATTTAAAAAAATGGTGTGTTCCTCCGTCCAACCACCACATCATGGGTTTGTAAATACAATAGCAGACATTCAGTGTTCAGACGAATGAGATGTCAAAAGATTCCGATTCTGATTTTTGACATTTCATTCGGATATGCAGTCTAGGTTTTTCGAAATCGTTTCCGATATCAAATTGCGCGTGGACACAAATATCCCATTTTAGAAAAGGAGCTTGCGTGAACCTGTTATCCGCGATCTGTGGCAGATTAGTTTTTTTTCACTTTAAATAGGTCAGCGCTTGACCACAAATTCACCTGATGGTAAGTGACATTAAGGTCCACGGTGAAGCGCCCTTACCTCGAAGGAACCGGTTGACAATCGCTAGGTTGTAGTCATTGGGGAACAGGGAATTCGGCAAGGAATTCCAAAGTTTGGCGGTTCGGACAACAAAGGTGGAGGCAAATTATGTTTACGAAGAAAACTTTACTTCTGTGTCTAGTCTGCGAGTAAAAGTATCTATCTTTATACGAAAGCATAATGAATGAATGAATGAAATAAAGTAAATGTTGATTTGATTTATCCAGGAAATCGAGGAGAAGTGCGAGTCCCTGCTGGAGGAGCGGCAGCGGCTGCAGGGCGCGTGGGCCGCCCGCCAGGTGGCGCTGGACCAGCTCATAGACCTGCACTGCTTCCTCCGGGACGCCAAGCAGCTGCACTCTCTCTGCGCCACGCAGGAGGCACAGCTCAGTGAGTTGGACTCATTCATGTGTTGAATCTACTAGTGACGCCATCTATTGTCAAGATTTAGCAACAGTTAAAATTGCTAAACTACTAGTAGCGCCATCTATTGTCAAGATTTAGAAACAGTTAAAATGGCAAAACTGCTAGTAGCGCCATCTATTGTCAAGATTTAGAAACAGTTAAAATGGCAAAACTACTAGTAGTACCACCTATTATCAAGATTTAGCAACAGTTAAAATGGGTAAACTACTAGTAGTACCACCTATTGTCAAGATTTAGCAACAGTTAAAATGGCTAAACTACTGCTAGCGCCATCTTTTGTCAAGATTTAGCAACAGTTAAAAGCTAAACTACTACTAGAGTCATCTATTGTCAAGATTTAGCAACAGTTAAAAGCTAAACTACTACTAGAGTCATCTATTGTCAAGATGTAGCAACAGTTAAAAGCTAAACTACTACTAGAGTCATCTATTGTCAAGATGTAGCAACAGTTAAAAGCTAAACTACTACTAGAGTCATCTATTGTCAAGATGTAGCAACAGTTAGAAGCTAAACTACTGCTAGAGTCATCTATTGTCAAGATTTAGCAACGGTTAAAAGCTAAACCACTGATAGAGTCATCTATTGTCAAGATTTAACAACAGTTAAAATGGCTCAACTACTACTAGAGCCATCCATTGTCAAGATTTAGCAACAGTTAAAATGGCTAAACTACTAGTAGCGCCATCTATTGTCAAGATTTAGCAACAGTTAAAATGGCTAAACTACTACTAGAGTCATCTATAGTCAAGATTTAGCAACAGTTAAAAGCTAAACTACTTGTAGCGCCATCTTTTGCCAAGATTTAGCAAGTTAAAATGGCTAAACTACTAGTAGTACCATATATTGTCAATATTTAGCAACAGTTAAAATGGCTAAACTACTACTAGAGCCATCTATTGTCAAGATTTAGCAACAGTTAAAATGGCTAAACTACTAGTAGTACCATCTATTGTCAAGATTTAGCAACAGTAAAAATGGCTAAACTACTAGTAGCGCCATCTATTGTCCAGATTTAGCAACAGTTAAAATAGATAAACTACTAGTAACGCTATCTATTGTCAAGATTTAGCAACGGTTAAAAGCTAAACTACTTGTAGCGCCATCTTTTGCCAAGATTTAGCAACAGTTAAAATGGCTAAACTACTAGTAGTACCATGTATTGTCAATATTTAGCAACAGTTAAAATGACTAAACTACTTGTAGCGCCATCTTTTGTCAAGATTTAGCAACAGTTAAAATGGCTAAACTACTACTAGAGCCATCTTTTGTCAAGATTTAGCAACAGTTAAAATGGCTAAACTACTACTAGAGCCATCTTTTGTCAAGATTTAGCAACAGTTTAAAGCTAAACTACTTGTAGCGCCATCTATTGTCAAGGTTTAGCAACAGTTAAAATGGCTAAACTACTTCTAACGTCATTTATTGTCAAGATTTAGCAACAGTTAAAATGGCTTTACTACAACTAGCGCCATCTATCGGTAACGTAGTGGCACTACGTAGAAATTGTGTCCCACAAAGTCGCTTTAACATTTCCGAGACGTATTGGCAGCCCGCTAGGTGGCGCTCGACTTTCCCATACTCCTGCACTTCAAGGATTGATTATTATCATTATTAATATCATTATTTGTTCAGGCACGGAGATCTCACCCACGAGCAGCGTGGAAGAAGTAGACAACCAGCTCAAGAAGCATGAGGCGTTCGAGAAGTTACTCGCCACCCAGGTCAGTTAAGCGATAATAAACAAGTTTAATTATAATACTCCGTGAGGAAACCATAGTCTGGAATTATGGGTAAAATTTTTATTTTACAAATTTTTCGCAGTAAATCATAAATGTTAAAAACGTAAATAATAGCTTAAAGTCCGTATAAAGAATCAAACCTAGAGTGTTAGGTTATTTTGATATCAATCAGACTTATGAATTAGAAAAACAAATATTATTTAATTTTTTTGAAAAAAAATTTTTTTTTCATAATTCATAAGCCTGATTAGTACCTATCTAAATAAGTATAAATTATATTCTTACAAATTTTCTTTACACGATCTTTAAGCTATTTTTTCAATATTTTTTTCCGTTTATGATTTACAATAAAAAAACTGTAACTAAATTTATTAGCTGTCAGTCTGGGTGTTAAATATATACCAATATAAGGTATTTATGTATGTATTTTTGTAGTATATCAGTTGTGTTAGCAACCATAATACAAACTAGAAATAGTTTTAGTATGGGGCTAACCAGCAGTGTGTGAAATGGATCTAATATACATAATTATAGTACTTAGACTAACAGATCGTCCCGGCTTCGCACGCGCTATAAAATAGTCTACGTTGCAAGGAGAAATAAATATAGCTTATGTTACTCGGGGATATTGTAGCTTCACAACGGTGCAAGAATTTTACAAATCGGTCCAGTAGTTTCGGAGCCTATTCGTGTCAAACAAACAAACTTTTCCTCTTTATAATATTGATGATATGATGATACAAACATACATAAATAACATACGTTAAAGGCAATACTACAATCATTACTCAATACTTAAACATATTAATTATTAAATAGATTAAATTAAATTAAATTACAAAATTCATTAAATAAACATTCTACCCCATTAAATACTACACACAATATAACTTGTTTTTCATATCTATTAGATTTAAAATACTACTTTTTACACGTGAATAACGTTTCTGCAAGCTCCAATTCCTATAGTCGCTTCAACTTAAAAAAATATTTATAAATGTAAGCTTTGTTTATGGTATGTTGTTAAAAGTATGACACTGCATACGAGCAGGACAGCCGAAATGTCAAAGTCAAAGAATGGATCAATGAAAATTTAAAAAGTAAACTGAATTGAGGCGATACAGTGTCGATCTACTAAATACTGGAAGTAAAAACCTTTAATTGTCGTTTTACCTTTTATTATAAAATATATATTTTTCATTCAATTGTAATAATTAAGATAAACTAACATATTTTTTATCTATTTTAGATAAATCAAACTGATGCACAATACGCTCCTAGCGGGATGTGTCAGGTCTCATCACCCCCACTTCAAATTAGAAATCAAACTGCTTATTCTCCCGTACCATCCATATTATATAAATTTGTATTCCAGGACGAGAAGCTGTCGATCCTGAACAGCCACGGCGACAAGCTGCTGCAGCAGAACCACGTAGAGAGCCAGCGCATTGCTGATGAGCTCCAGCTTATCAACGAGAGACGAGCCAAGGTACGGTCTCTGTCATACTCACTCCATTGTACAAACTTTCATAAGAAAGAGGAGGCTTATACCCAGCAGTGGGCAGATATAAGTGATGATGATAAAACCAAAAAAGCAAAGTCAAATTCAGGCATTTGTTTCATTTTTAAATGTTATGTATCAATATAGTTACGTGGTGGACAGGCCACTCGGGATAAAGGTTTGGGTATAAAACTAAAACGTCGGTTTCGTGGATAACTAGGATTTATTAAGTATGGAATCCCCACGCTGATACGTGTCTGGTCTTCCAACTCGTCGAAACGTCCAAATCGTGTGCAGTCGCAATCCTTGTTCCTCGCCGGAGTCGTACACTCGTAGACACTAATAAAAAATCGCATTTATCGCTCGGAGTTAACTCTGACGTAGAAGAAGAATAAAGATATTCTATATTCGATGATGAAGTGTATGGTATATGACGACCTCGTTGGCGTAAAGGTTACCATGCCGGACTGCTAATCAGAAGGTTCCGAGTTCGATTCCCGGCCCGGTCAACATCTTTGTGCTTAACTAAATTTGTTGGCTGTGGGTCTGGGTGTTAAATATGTATTTATATATAATATAAATGTATGTATATGTAGTATATCAGTTGTGTTAGCAACCATAATACGAACTAGAAATGGTTCAGTATGGGGCTAACCAGCCGTGTGTGAAAGTGTCAAAAAAAAATGCATTTTTTCTACTAATGACTGATGGCCCGGTACACTAAAAACCCAATATTTTAGTTAAATTCGCTTTATCATTCCAAATACTTAAATCATAAAGTTTTTTTTATCTCCTCGAAAGTAGTCAACCTTGTAGATACGCACTATTGCAAATAGTAGATCCGCGCTTTTGCAGTATCGTCGACGATATTCTATATTCGATGATGATGTGTATGGTATATGTCCTGCAGCTGTACGAGGCGGCAGTGCGGCGGCGCGGCGTGCTAACGCGGTGCCGTGCACGCGCGCAGTTCGCACGCGACGCGGCCGAGGCGCGCGGCTGGGTCGCCGACAAGCTGGCCAAACTCAACGCCGAACAAAACCAGGGTACGTCACTATACTACTAATATTACAAACTCAACGCCGAGCAACACCAGGGTACGTCACTATACTACTAATATTACAAACTCAACGCCGAGCAACACCAGGGTACGTCACTATACTACTAATATTACAAACTCAACGCCGAGCAACACCAGGGTACGTCACTATACTACTAATATTACAAACTCGACGCCGAGCAACACCAGGGTACGTCACTATACTACTCATATTACTAACTCAACGCCGAGCAACACCAGGGTACGTCACTATACTACTCATATTACTAACTCAACGCCGAGCAACACCAGGGTACGTCACTATACTACTAATATTACACACTCGACGCCGAGCAACACCAGGGTACGTCACTATACTACTCATATTACTAACTCAACGCCTAGCAACACCAGGGTACGTCACTATACTACTAATATTACACACTCGACGCCGAGCAACACCAGGGTACGTCACTATACTACTCATATTACTAACTCAACGCCGAGCAACACCAGGGTACGTCACTATACTACTCATATTACTAACTCAACGCCGAGCAACACCAGGGTACGTCACTATACTACTCATATTACTAACTCAACGCCGAGCAACACCAGGGTACGTCACTATACTACTAATATTACAAACTCAACGCCGAGCAACACCAGGGTACGTCACTATACTACTAATATTACACACTCAACGCCGAGCAACACCAGGGTACGTCACTATACTACTAATATTACAAACTCAACGCCGAGCAACACCAGGGTACGTCACTATACTATACTATCGCCGCATGGTAGTCAGCCTTTCGGTTACTTATAGGTTACATTTCGGAGAGTGTGCAACGGGATTGCATTATTTGATCCCCACCGCCCCATTCCACCATCGGACGAGTAGGGAAACACCAAGGCGGCATCGTTATACTGTGGAGGTGCCTAAGTCGCGTACTAAGCGGTTTGCCTCCACCTTCATTGTGCGTACCGCTAACGTGTGGAATTCTTTGCCTAATTCCCTGTACCTCGATAACTGCAATCTAGCAGTTTTCAAGGCAAGAGAGAACCGGTTTCTTCCGGGCAAGCGCGCTCCACCTTAGATTGCAATATCGCTTACCATCAGGTGAATTGTGCTCAAACGCAAACCTATCAGTTGACGACCTCGTCTTCGTAGTAGTTACCATGCCAGACCGCCAATCAGAAAGATCCGGTTTCGTTTCCCGGCACATCAAACATCTTTGTACTAAACTAAATTTGTTGGCTGTGGGTCTGGGTGTTAAATTGGGTCTATATAAAGTATGTATGTATCTGATTATATATTAGTTATGTTAGCAACCATATTACAAACTAGAAATGGTTTAGTATTGGTCTAACCAACCGCGTGTGAAATGTGTCCTATTATTAATTAAAAAAATAAAACAGAGTCCAGCGGCTGATCCTAAGAGTAAGAAATTTGGACGGTGTATTTGTTTCAGTACGTAGACATGTACTATTTTGTACTCGTTTGCAGGTGAAGTGACCAACCTGGAGGATAAGATTAAGAAGCTGCAGAAGCACCAGGCCTTCACTGCTGAGTTGGCTGCCAACCGCGCCAGACTGGATGAGGTAAGTCAGGAAGTCTGTTAAAAAGTTAATAGGTACCTTCTAGGTAAGCGTGCCACACCGTACACTACAGCGCAGCTTAACATCAGGCTAGCTGTAGTCAAACGCAAACCTATGAAGGGTAATAAAAAGTACTTTATTCATTTTTTAAGCACAAGTTTACACAAATAAAAACACACACACAAAAACCTTACAAATAGTAGATTAAATCGAAGTCAATGTCCGCGGGTAAGGTGCCTAAAATGCTGGCGGCATTACCTCGCTGGTTTGCCCAACTTATACGTTGGCCGAGGTAATAGCCAGCTCTTGGGTCATTTGTTCAGTTAACACATCAAAGGTTATTTTTTTACAATCATCTTCTATCTAATATATAAAATTTCCATGTCACAATGTTAGTTACCGTACTCCTCCGAAACGGCTTGACTGATTTTTACCAAAATTTATATGCGTATTCAGTAGGTCTGAGAATCGGCTACTATTTACTTTTCATACCCTGAAGTGATAAGGGTTGTTCACCCTTTAACTGTTTTTTTTTGACGAATTTTTTTGTCTTTATTTTTATATAATATGGCGTTAAAAATACATACAACTCTACATTTTTACTTTTTTATCACCAACCCCTATTTTTTATGTAAATTTTTGGAATTTAATATTTTTTTATCCCACTTGAAAACTGATCAATTATAGTGTTTTTAAAAGTATTCATGCAAAACAACGTTTGCCGAGTCAGCCAGTATATATGTATGTAGTATATCAGCTGTGTTTTTTTAATGATAAATAGGCTTACGTTTGACCGCAGCTTGCCTGATGTTAAGCTTGACTGTGGTCTGAGATGCATCACGCTTGCCTAGAAGGAACCTATTTACTCTAGATTTGAAGACCCCCAAATTGTACTTCTCGGGAGTCAGAGACTCAGGAAGAGAGTTCCAAAGCTTCGCAGATCTCACAATGAAGGTCGAAGCAAAACGCTTTGTGTGAATCTTCGGAACTTCGACAGTGAATCGATGTCTCTTCGCTGTGCCCCTGCTCGTTCTGTAGTGGAATGGAGTGTTATCAACAGAATACAAACTAGAAATAGCTTCGTAAGGTACTAACCAGCCGTGTGTGTGAAGTTTGTTCTAATTTTGACGTGACAACGTCTTAAATTAGGTTGCGGCTGGGAGTCACTTATGAAAAAGTGTAACGCCCGGTAACGTTACGATGAGTCACCGAACGAGAGAGAGGCCCGCCGAATGCCTTGCGTCTCTCTCCCACTCAACTATGATCGGTCTGCCGCGCGCGCAGCACGCGGCAGACGTTGTCACGTAAAATCTTCGCCCATAAAACCGACTTTACAGGCAACCATTTTTTTTTTACAATTTATTTTTGTTTGTTTTAACACGTAGTTTTTTGTGTATATTATTATGTGATGAATATCATTGTTGTCGGTCTGGGTGTTAAATATATATCGATATAAAGTATTTATGTTTGTATATCAAGTATATTGTGTTATCATATTAATATTATAAATGCGATAGTGTGTGTGTGTGTATGTTTATTACTTCTTTAAACTCAAACAGCTTAACCGGTATTAAATAATTTTTGTATGGTAATAGGTTAGACATTGGATTAACATATAGGCATACTTTTATCCCGCAATAACGCGGGCGCAACTAGTCAACTACAACACAAACTAAAAAAGAAGTATGGGGTTAACCAGCCGTGTGTGATATATGTTCTATTTTTCCTCCCCGACAGGTATCAGCTCTGGCAGAACAGCTCCGCCCTGACCCTGATGCGGAGAAGCAGCTGGAAGTACTCCGAGCTGACTGGAAGAAACTAGAGGATGCTACAGAGAAACGAGGTACCTGGATCTAGATCATCTATCTATTTATCTATCTAAGCCTCAAACAAACTGCCTCAAAGTATGACAGACCTACCTTTTCACACATTTAAAAGAAAATTGAAAAACTAAAATCCTTTTTATGTTATAAATGAATATATGAGGTAGCCTCTTTCAGAATCTTTATTTAAGTATGACGGCCTGTAAAGTGACATGAATTATGTGTAAATGTGTTGTTATTTTCTATTTTATTATTATGACATTATACGACTAATTATATTATTATGACTTTGATGACTAATTATATTATTAAGGCATTGTACGATTGACTAGAAGAAGATCTTTTATAAATATTTTACGTCTGTCTGTAGGTCGTGGTCTGGAGGAGGCCCAGGATATCCTGGAGTTCAACCAGCATCTGGACAAGATCGAGGCCTGGATCCGAGACAAGGAGATGATGGTGAGTAGAAAAAACATAAAAAATCTAAACGCAATATAAAAAAAATGCAACAAAACATAAGTAGTATCAAAAGTTGTTTTTCCAAAACTACTCAAGTGGGCTTTAAAAGATATTGCGTTTTTTTATTCCAGTAACCTAAAATAAAAGTAATTTTTTCGCTTTTACCACACTATCATCCTATTTGACGAAGTCCCTACACAAGCTAGTTTAACTCATATTTTCAACAATAGATGGCGCTTGAATAATTTTCTAAACTCCTCTTTGAGCAATATAAAAAAAAAACTGTTTGTCTAGAGATACTTAAGTCAACCTCTAAAGTTTTCTCGTTAGATTAACTCAAGTAACCCAGAATAAAACTCATATTTTCGCTATAACCAGACTATCCTCCCTTAAGGTGGAATTTTCTACACAAGTTAGTTTAACTCATATTTTTAACAATAGATGGCGCTTGAATCATTTTCTTAACTCCTCTTTGTGCAATATAAAAATGCATATAGACGTACTTATTATTATATATTTTCAACACTAGATGGCGCTTGTATCAATTTCTAAACTCCTTTTAATTCAATGTAAATAAATTTTATAGACGTAATAGACGCCCTAAAATGATTTTTCGTTACTTTTAACCTAAAATGATTTTTCGTTATTTAAAACCAATGAATGAATGAACGAATTATTTATTGTCTATGAAACCGGGTACAATAGGTGTTATATTGATTGTCATAAAAAAACTTATAACTAAATTAAATATTATTCCGCTAGTTTCTACCCAAAGGGCAGAATTTAACTCATATAAGTTTAACTCAAGTTTTGATCAATAGATTTTTTTTTTTATCCTTGATAGGTTAGCGTTTGACTACAGCTAGCCTGATGTTAAGCTGCACTGCAGTCTACGGTGTGGCACGCTTACCTAGAAGATACCTATTAACTCTACTTTTGAAGGCCCCCGGATGATACCTCTCAGGAAACAGAGACTCAGGTAGTGAGTTCCAAAGCTTCGCAGTCCTAACAATAAAGGTCGACGCAAAGCGTTTTGTACGAAAGTTCGGAACTTCAACTCTGTATCGGTGTCTCTTCACTGTCTCTCTGCTCGTTCTGTATCAATAGATGGCGCTTGTATCAATTTCTAAACTCCTTTTAATTCAATGTAAATAAATTTTATAGACGTAATAGACGCCCAAAAATGATTTTTCGTTACTTTTATCCTAAAATGATTTTTCGAAACCAGAATTTAACTCATATTTTAAGTGAAATTTCCGACACGAGCTAGTTTAACTCAAGTTTTGATCAATAGATGGCGCTGTAACTAAATTTCTTCTCTCCAGGTACAAGCGCACGAGCTAGGTCGTGACTACGAGCACTGCAGCGCGTTGCTCCGCAAGCTCGACGACGTTGACTCCGACATGAAGGTGGACGACCGCCGCGTGCGCAGCATTACCGCGCTGGCTGACAAGCTGCTACAACAGGTAAGATTGTAATTTTAGAAAACAAATATAATAATATTAATACTGAAACTGTTGAAACGTAATTTATTTGACAAGAAAGATCTTCATATATATTTTTAATGTTTTGATTGTACTGTGTGTGTGTGTGTGTATTTGTATTATATATTTTGTATTAATTATTGGTAGCGATTCAGCGGCACACACGACTAAACTAAATTTAAAGAAGCCACGTCTCATTTCATCTTAGGTGGCCAGAAAGAGTGACCACTGAGCCACACGCGCTTTTTTGTATTTTTTAACTTAATAGAATTTAATAGCTTAAGACAAAATGAGATAACATTTTCAACCTAAGTCTAACTTAAGAACCAAAGCGAGTAAGGCTATGTTTTTTTGTTGACGAGGGGGAAATCTTCAACAAGATACCTGGCTACGATGGGCCGCAGCCAGGTTATTTGGGATTTGTACCCACTAAAACCCCCCTTGGTGACCTGCCTCTGTGCTTAACGGAGGTCTCCGGGTTCTTCCGGGAAACACTCCGGAGACCTCCTTGCACTGCGCTGTGGCCCTTCCCGGATTGTTTCACCAACGACGCGACGGTGACGGTCACGCGACGCCGTCGTCGTTCACCCCGGACTCGATGGAGCGGGTGTCGGAACCCCATCTCCGAACACCTTCGAGTCTGATGCCTCTTTTAGTCGCCTCTTACGACAGGCAGGGGCAATTCCGCAGCCTTATTCTTTCACCCAGGCTGCAGGGTTAATGCGAGTAAGGCCTAGTCATAAGTATAGCATGATGCAAATACAAATACAAATCATTTATTGATAACACCAAAGTTACAAGTCAAATAATATGATATCATACAAAAGTATATGATATGTATCCATGTCAATTTTCAATTATATTCTAGTAATATAATATCATTACAATAGTATATGATATTAATCAAAATGTCAATTTTTTCTACTAATTCTAGTAGGTATCAAACGAAATAAAATGTAATGTAGTATTTTGTATTCGAAAAGTCGTATTCCACATTACTGGGGTCAAGATTCCCCTGCGAAATTGCATTCTTTGGAGAAGTTTTCTTGGAAGTACATTGAGGTGGGGCCTTTATCCTTTCGCCAACCATACTGAACAATACATGAACTCCTCCATACGTCTCAACACTTCGCATAAAAAGTATCCCTATACTACTTTGTTCTATGATAAAAACAAAAAGAAATCAAAATGGACTATAAACTATTATAAAAATAAAATGATTCTAGTACAACCAATCTGATATACGAGTAATATCAATACAAATTATATGATATGAATCAATTTTCAAATTTAGATAATCCTTTATATTATAAAATTTTTTATCTAATAGCCAATCTCTGAGTGTAGTGTTAAAGCTGGCGGTGGAAGGTGCATCCCGGACTGTCGCAGGTACGATGATGATGATGCTCGTTCCAGGGTCCGACAGCGCAGGCGGCGTCGGTGTCCTCGCGGCGCGACGCGGTGCTCGCCAAGTGGAGGGAGCTGACCGGCGCCCTGCAGCAGTACAGGGACCACCTGGCTGCCGCCCTGGAGATACACTCCTTCAACAGGTTACTAGACCCTTTTTTACTTTGTTACTTTCCTTTTTTTCGTAGCGGGTGACACGTAAATTATAGGTGCCGTAAGTCTAAGAACAAGCAGTCGTTAAGCCAAGTCAGAGGCCATAGAGTGGCTTGAAAACTCTCGACACCAGAGCTTGGCCAGTTAACTCACACGAAAAAGAAGAAGAAAAAGATTTATTCCTTAAAGTATAGCATTACAGGGAAATAACCTCTAAAGCGCAACATTCTTAAAATTAGGAAAGATTATTACATCTTCTTATATATAAAATTTCCGTGTCACAGTGTTAGTTACCGTACTCCTCCGAAACGGCTTGACCGATTTATTCCAAATTTTATATGCATATTCAGTAGGTCTGAGAATCGGCTACTGTATATTTAGAAATAATTATTAAGGCAAAACAAGGTTTGCCGGTTCAGCTAGTAATTAAATAAAAACTAGCTGCGCCCTTCGGTGTTACCCGCAGAATCCAGGACAAAAAGGCGTTGATCCGGGATAAAAAGTAACTTAACTTATCTTTTCATAGTTAATCATAGTTTTGACAACCTCATTGGCGTAAAAGTTACCATACTGGACTGCTAATCAGAAGGTTCCGGGTTCGATTCCCGGCCCGGTTAACATCTTAGTGCTGAACTAAATTTGCTGGCTGTGGGTCTGTGTGTTAAATATGTATTTATATATATTACTAGCTGACCCGGCAAACGTTGTTTTGCCTCACTTAGGGGTATGAAAATTAGATAGTGTAGCTTATATGACACGTTCGTAGATTTAGCGACGACCTCGTTGGCGCAACGGTTACCATGCCGGACTGCTAATCAGAAGGTTCCGGGTTCGATTCCCGGCCCGGTCAACATCTTTGTGCTGAACTAAATTTGTTGGCTGTGGGTCTGGGTGTTAAATATGTATCAATATAAAATATGTATGTGTGTATATGTAGTATATCAGTTGTGTTAGCAACCATAATACGAACTAGAAATGGTTCAGTATGGGGTTAACCAGCCGTGTGTGAAATGTGTCCTAATATTTATTTTATTTAAATGTTGGTCTGTCAAATGTCTTATTGTGCTACATACGTCGGTATCTCAGTAAGTTTTTTAGTTGTCAATACACCTTGCAAGTGACAATACGTATTTTATTCCTTTCCCGAAATTTCAAACAAAAAACAACCTTAACACACCAAATGTATTACTATGACAATAAAGAAATTCTATTATATTCTTTTCTGAATAAAGAGCTTGACTGGTAAAAAACATACAATATAATTAATTTCATATACAAAATGGCCGCCACTGTTGTCAAAATATATATAAAAAAAAATGGTTGCCTGTAAAGTCGGTTTTACGGGCGAAGATTTTACGTGACAACGTCTGCCGCGCGCGCAGCACGCGACCGATCATAGTTGAGTGGGAGAGAGACGCAAGGCATTCGGCGGGCCTCTCTCTCGTTCGGTGACTCATCGTAACGTTACCGGGCGTTACACTTTTTCATAAGTGACTCCCAGCCGCAACCTAATTTAAGACATTGTCACGTCAAAACTAGTTTATTGATCTTTCGCATCACTCCCCCAGGGACGTGGAAGACACGGCAGAACGTATATCGAAGAAAGCAGCTCTCTTCAGCAGCACGGAGCGAGGACGCGAGCTGAGCGCGGCAGAAGAGCTCAAGAAGCGCCATCTAGCGAGAGTCGCTGAAGCTGGAGCGGTTAGGGACAAGATACAGGCGCTCGAACAAGAGGGCCAACTGCTCGCTCACAAGTAAGTGTTTGAAACGATTAAGAACAGCAAAAAAAATTATAAATAGCGCCATCTAGCGGTGGAAGTGTGGAAGCTTTTTGTATTGGTGGAGTGCTGAGCGTAGCTGAAGAAGCGCCATCTAGCTAGAGCTGTGTGTTAGGACAAGAAGCCCAGCTTTACCCTCACAAGTAAGTGTTTAAACCATCGAGAAGAGTCAAAAAATTGGTTTGAAAATAGCGCCATCTAGTGGTGGAAGTGTGGAAATTTTTTAAATAGATACTTAGCTTACCTCAGTTTAAGAAGCACCATATAGTCACTGAAGCTAGAGCTGTCATGGACTAAATACAGGTGCAAAATCAAAATGGCCAGCTGTTCGCTCACAAATAAGTGTTTAAAAACAATAAAGTAAAGTCAGAAAGGAATAAAAATAGCGCCATCTAGCGGTTAAAATGTGGAAGCTTTATGTATTAATCGATGGAGAGCTGATCGTAGCTGAAGAAGCGCGTTGAGGATAGTTTTATTCCATTATTATTTAAATTCTGAGTTACTTTTTTTTTTAATACGTAGTTATGACAGATTTTTTTAAGTATCTTTATTATTTTTTGTTTGATAATGCCGCCAGCAATCAGCGAGGTAATGTCGCCAGCATTTTAGGCACCTTACTTGATTGACTTGATTTAATCTACTATTTGTAAGTTTTTTTTTTATTGTGTGTGTGTGTGTTTTTATTTATGTAATTATTCTATTTATCATTTTTAATTCCAAATAATTATCATATATTACTAACCCTTAAATGGACAATGTTGTTTTTAAACAACATACTAAAAATCATACATAAAATTGACCTTCATTTAATTTTGCGCAATAAACAACACTCACATTATTGCAAAAAAAGTATAGTAAATTAATGTCTAGATTTTTTACAAATTTTTCCTAGACAGTAATACATGTCTATTACACAAATATATTATTTTTAAAGCGCGAAACAAACAGAAATTAAGACAGAAATTAAATATTTTTATGAACAGTAATAAATGAATTTGACAGATAAACAATTACAAAATAAGTTATAAAAAGTGGTAATTTTATTGTTTTATATTAATTTGAATGTGTTTAATATGTCTTTTGTGCATCACCAATTTTATTGCAAGTTTAATTTAAATTATTTTATTTTTACTTATACTACAGTCATATCTAATTTTGTTAACATTGTATGGACCTATGTCAGACTGAAATAAATAATAATAATAATAAAACACGTATATGACGATGCAGAAAGCTGCTATTCTTAACACATGCAGGATTGTTCGGAAGTTCTTACAAGATGACATGAATATTGAAAACAACCCCCACGGCAATCTCCACTTGGCTTAGGTCCGTGGTTTTTGCATTTACTTACCGAAATTTTTCAGATTTCGAGAAGTCGTAAAGATTACAAATAAAAATAATATTAAAAAAATCGTCCATTTAAGGGTTGAAAAGTTTTTTGTTTTAACGTTTTGTTTTCCTCCCACAGCCACCCAGAGCATGCCAAAGAGATCTCCTCCCAGATCGGCCAGCTGAAGGAAGGCTGGTCCAGACTCTCCCAGCTTGCCGAGGAGAGGACAGCTGCCCTGGACGAGGCTATAGCGCACCACAAGTACTCCGATACGCTGAAGGTGAAATATAACAAAAAATACTAGCAAAAATATCATTACCAGCGGGGTTTGAACCCGCGTCTCCTGCAAACCAGGCCGAACATACATAGGGCTCTTATATCTATACCAATCTATCATCCACTATCGGACGAGCAGGGAAACACCAAGGCGGCATCGGTTTACGGTTGAGGTGCCCAAGGCACGCACTAAGCGTTTTGCCTCCACCTTTGTTGTCCGAACCGACAAACTTTGGAATTCCTTGCCGAATTCCCTGTTCCCCAATGACTACAATCTAGCGATTTTCAAGGCGAGAGTGAACCGGTTCCTTCTAGGTAAGCGAAATCCACCGTAGACCTCAATATCACTTACCATCAGGTGAATTGTGGTCAAGCGCTGACCTATTCTGAGTAAAAAAAAAAATACTATAAGACTCTTTTTCCTGACTCATTCGTTCATTCATTCATCTATAGGCAACGCAGAGCCCAAATGGCTGGTCCTAGGGTTGTGAAATTTGGACGGTGTATTTGTTTTAGTATGTAGACGCGTACTAAGAACGGATTTTTGGAAATTCCACCCCTAAGGAGGTGAAAAGGGGTAAAACACTTTGTATGGAACTTCTTGCTTTTTGAACTTATAGCTACGACATTTGAAATATGTATAGTTTAGGTTAAATTTAAAATAATGATATCAAGTTTTTTTACCAGGGGTGAACTAAGGGTTTGAATGGGGGGTGAAAGTTTGTATGGAAAATTCTTTATTTATCAAGTTAAAATCTTGAAAATTTGTATGCAAGTAATTTATTCAATGGTTAATATAAAATTAATAGTATATTTGCCAGGGGTGTATTAGGGCGATGCCATTGGGTTGAAAGTAAAAGGTACACGCGGGCAGAGCCGCGGGGAACAGCTAGTATTATATTATAATTATAAAGAGAAAAAGTTTGATTGTTTGTTTGACGCGAATAGGCTCCGAAACTACTGGGCCGATTTGAAAATTTCCTTCACCGTTGGGAAGCTTCATTATCCCCGAGTAACATAGGCTATATTTTATTTTTCTCTTTGCAACTTGGATTATTTTATAGCCAGATATATTATCTTTTCTTTCTTTCGAATGGCCATTGAAAATAACCAACTAAAAATAATATAAAAAATAGCATGTCAAAACTAATCAAATAACCCGCCCCTGGTGAAAAGGTGCCCATCACGCTCGCTGCATTACCGCGCTGAATAGCTATGGCCAACTTCACCAAGAACGACCCGGAGTAGGATTCACCGGATATGTTATTTAGCCTAAGACCTAGCTCGATATTTTATATCGCGAAACAATTTACTGAGAAAATCTTCAATTTGGAACTGTATTCAATAGTAAAGCAATCATGCTCTCTCTTTCCCACAACAGGAGTTGGAGCTGTGGGTGACAGAGACAGTAAAGCGTATGGAAGGAACAGAGGAACCGGAGACCGTGGCTGATGCTAAGGCTTTGTTGGAGTTACATGATGAGAGGAAGGTGAGTTTAAATAAATAAAACAATAAAATTATAAACATTACAATCTTAATAGAATACGTCGTGCCAAAAGTTGGCTCGACAAAACTCAACACAAACAAGGCTTTGAGTTGACTTAGTTTAGTCAGACTTATGAATGAGAAATAAAACTGGTTCAAAAAATCAAAAATATACTTTTGAACTTGTTATTTTCCTTATTGATACATTGGATTGGTACCAAAATACGAGTAAGTATAAATATTCTGACAGTTAATAACCTATTGTCTCAGGCGTTACTTTGCGAAAATCCATTGTAAATAGAATGCTGTGATCACTGTGGATCAATCACAGCGGATATACACAAAATATATAATTCTATTTTCTATTTTTTTGTAAATTATTCTTTGGACAGTTTTTATGCTATTAAAAAAAATATCGTTTACGATATTTAACGAAAAAACTGTATATTCACGATTTTGACCTTAACGACTGCTTACACTAGGACAAACAGCGGGGACCTACAAATTAACGTCATCCAACCGACGGTAGAGCCCCGATGAGATTGTTAATTTTTAAAAGACAGTCTTGTGCATTGTCATCAATTCAAAGAGTGTCCGAGTCGACCTTTGCTTACCTGGATGATAGCATCAAATCACCTTAGCTGACCATGCATACAGTATTGTAACCATTACACTACTATTTTGTAATATATTTGTATTTCTGTATATAATATATAGTATATATAAATTGGCACTTATTCATTGGCACTTATTAAGTCCATATCACTATATGACAATATATATTAACTAGACACACCTCAATATCTATAGACAATATATACAATGACTATGCTATGCCATAATTTTAAACTGAAAAACCATTACACCGACGAGGTCGTCAAGTTTTAGTTATTTTAGCTTACTAGTCTAAAAATATCAAAAGTTATATTACGAATTCTGAACGTATTGTATCTGGGTTGGCGCGTCGACCCGAATCGGATTTTGGCCTCCGATACTAGGAGACGCCACTGTTCTCGGTCCTGAATAAATAAAATAAATAAATAAATAAAATAAATAAATATTAGGACACATTTCACACACGGCTGGTTAGCCCCATACTAAACCATTTCTAGCTCGTATTATGGTTGCTAACACAACTGATATACTACATATACATACATACATATTATATAAATACATATTTAACACCCAGACCCACAGCCAACAAATTTACTTAAGCACAAAGATGTTGACCCGGCCGGGAATCGAACCCGGAACCTTCTGATTAGCAGACCGGCATGGTAACCTTTACGCTAACGAGGTCGTCAAAAGATACGAGTACATTAACTGATGAATATAATATTTTATTCTCTCAAGGCGGAGATAGACGGGCGGCAGAAGGCGATAGCAGCGCTCCAAGCGGAGTCTGAGCGCGCCGAGCCCGAGATGCGGCAGAAGGTGGTCACACTGGCAGAGACGCTCGACCGGTCTTGGCAACATCGGAAGGAATATCTCACCCAGGTAAGAAAGAAAGAAAGAAAAAAATATTTTGGCAAACACAAAACCTTATGTGAAATGTATAATCTTAACATATAAATCTCGCGTCACAATGTTTGTCCTCAATGGTCTCCTAAAAAGGCAGCCGCCGATATTGACATGGACCTCGTTCGTGCCGCAATAGATGACTGGCCGCGCAGATTGAAGGCCTATCATAATCGCGGGGGTAATTTTGAATAAACTTTATTACCATAAGAATCTATGTTTTATTAAGTTCATCTTATATATAAAATTTCCGTGTCACAGTGTTTGTTACCGAACTCCTCCGAAACGGCTTGACTGATCATTACCAAATTTCATATGCGTATTCAGTAGGTATGAGAATCGGCCAACGTGGAACGTTTTTACCCCTAAGTGATAAGGGTTGTTCACCCTTAAATTATTATTTTTATTTTTTTGACGATTTTTTTTTATTTGAATTTTATATGAAGTGGCATTAAAAAATACATACAACCCTAAATTTTTATTTTTTTAACATCAACCCCTATTTTTTTATGGCCAGTTTAGTAAATTTCCGTGTCACAGTGTTTGTTACCGTACTCCTCCGAAACGGATTGACTGATCTTTACCAAATTTCATATTCCTATTCAGTAAGTACGTGAATCGGCTATTGTGTAATGTTTTTACCCCTAAGTGATAAGGGTTGTTAACCCTTAAATATTATTTTTATTTTTTCGACGAATTTTTTTTATTTGAATTTTATATAAAGTGGCATTAAAAAAAACATACAACCCTAAGTTTTTACTATTTTATCATCAACCCCTATTTTTTTATGGCCATTTTAGTTAATTTCCGTGTCACAGTGTTTGTTACCGTACTCCTCCGAAACGGATTGACTGATCTTTACCAAATTTCATATTCCTATTCAGTAAGTACGTGAATCGGCTATTGTGTAATGTTTTTACCCCTAAGTGATAAGGGTTGTTAACCCTTAAATATTTTTTTTTATTTTTTCGACGAATTTTTTTTATTTGAATTTTATATTAAGTGGCATTAAAAAAAACATACAACCCTAAGTTTTTACTATTTTATCATCAACCCCTATTTTTTTGTGGCCATTTTAGTTAATTTCCGTGTCACAGTGTTTGTTACCGCACTCCTCCGAAACGGTTTGACTGTTCTTTACCAAATTTTATATACGTATTCAGTAGGTCAGAAAATCGGCTACTATCTATTTTTTATACCCCTAAGTGATAAGGGTTGATCACCCTTAAATATTTTTTTTTTAATTTTTTAACGAATTTTTTCATTTTATTTTTGTATTAAGTGGCATTAAAAAATACATACAACCCTAATTTTTTTACTTTTTTATCATCATTCCCTATTTTTTATGGCCATTTTAGTATTTTATTCATTTTTCATCTCGCTTGATAACTGATCAAATATAGTATCTAACTGTACTTCGAGTAAAAATCTTTTATGTTTTTTTTTAAAATAACTAACAAAATTTAACCTGATATACATATGCTTAGTATTATTACCAATCTTAAATACTTAAAATTTGCCGCGCCTTTACTTTACTGGTGAGTGAAATGCCACACTATGCCATAGACCGAAGTCGGTCTCCTGTTTTACTCACAAAATTCTTCTTCACAGACTTCTCTCACTGTTTACACAAATTTCGACCTTCGTTATTGTTTATGTATCGTATGTAGTAGTATTGTTAACAATTATCATTTTGCTATATGAATGTAACTCTCTTATTAACTTAAACGCGGCTCCACCCGCGTGTAAGTCGCTTTATAGCATAACCTCTCCTGCACATGACTGTTGTAAAAAAATGTATTTTCATCTGTGCGCTACTGTGGATCGGATTATACGTTAAATTGTAGGTCCTTTTAGCACAAACAGTCGTTAAACTAAGGCAGGGGCTTGAAAAACTCTCGACAACATAACTTGATCACTAAGTTCTTACGTAGAAGAAGCTATAAAATTTGATGTACTAATGAACTAGACCCCGAACGTATGAGCAAAAAATTTTCAACAAATATGATGATAACTCTACAAATATAATGTAATTAGTTCTGCTTTGGACTTCATTATGCTCAAACGGCTCGAACAAATATGCTAAAAATTTTCGCGCTCGCTTCGCTCGCGCATAGCTCGCTGCGCTCGCATCCGGCACGCTTCGCTCGCGATTGGTCCTAGGACGTTTTGGGTCATAGCTTACGACACTACAAATATTATGTAATTTGTTCTGTTTTGGACTTCTTTATGCTCAAACGCCTCGAACAAATATGCTAAAAATTTTCACGCTCGCTTCGCTTGCGATTGGTCCTAGGCCTTTTGGGTCATAGCTTACGACACTACAAATATTATGTAATTTGTTCTGCTTTGGACTTCATTATGCTCAAGCGGCTCGAACAAATATGCTAAAAATTTTCGCGCTCGCTTCGCTCGCGCGTAGCTCGCTACGCTCGCATCCAGCTCGCTTCGCTCGCCATTGGTCCTAGGACTTTTGAGTCATAGCTTACGACACTACAAATATTATGTAATTTGGTCTGCTTTGGACTTCATATACTTCTAACTGTATCTAAAAAGTTAAAAATATTTTAATGCCTACACATAAGTACCATCGAAGACTTTATTTGATTAAATTATAAACATGCTATTTTCAATTTTTATTTATCCTGTATTCTTGGCATCGGTGCCATCTAAGAAGAACAAATTAATGTTTGTTAAAATAAACACTATGAAATATATATGATTGAACATAATATTTTTTGGCGTTTGTTACTTTTATATTCCCTTAACGTTTGTTCATGGCGCTCCATACCCATTTCACGCTTATACCATACACACTTATAATATGTAAGTATCTAACATTTTAATTATACTAGAATTTGTCTAGAAACTCAAATAAAAATAATTAATAAGGCAAAACAACGTTTGCCGGGTCAGCTAGTTTTGATATATAAATGATTACATAAATATTAAACATGTCTAAATGATCTCATATTACACATGTGACAGAACTTAAGACCTGACTAAGTATATTTTTAATGTTTTGATTGTACTGTGTGTGTGTGTGTGTGTGTGTGTGTGTATATGTATTATATATTTTGTATTAATTATTGTATATTTATTTTGTTAAAATATGTATTTAAATTCATATACACTTATGTTATTACACCTCATCATTATGTTCTTTCTTTGTGTTATTTCTTGAAATTGGTTGCCTGGAAGAGATCGCTATTAGCGATAAGGTCGCCAGTTAAGGCACTAGCTTTTATGTACTTTATGTGTTTTCTGTAATTTGTTCCATTTTTTTGTGAGTGTTTTAATAAAGTATTTACTCGTATCTATCTATCTACTTGTGTAGTAAAAGTGTAATATGTATTGCGCAGGCGCACCAGCTGCAGCTGTTGAAGGAACAAGCTCGCCAGACGGAGGACTGGCTCGCCTCCAAGGAGGCCTTCCTCAACAACGATGACCTGGGGGAGGACCTAGACGGTAACTACCTTCTTTTTCAAATACAAATACAAATTAGACATGCGTAGTTCACGAATGAATCCTTCAAACGAAGTACTTCAGTGATTTGTATCTTTCACTCTCTAGTTCAATAACATTTCAATTAGTTCTTAGTTCACTAGTTCGTTCATCCGTTTAAGAACGACTCGAGACTCGAATGAAAACATCGGGAGTATTCGGGACTATCTATGGCTGTCCCGCTCTGTTGTACGTATGGATATGATACATGATAGCCTATTTCACTCACTCGGCGAATCTGACTGACCAGGCAAATTTAAACTCTATTCCAAGGTGACAGAGATACAATACCTGAATGAAATAGTGAAACAAAACTAGTACTGAACTATATGAACTACTGAACTAAAAGAAAGATATAGTTCACTGATATAAAAAGACATGTACATATCTTTTCATTTTAGTGACACATTCTGCGCATGTCTAATACAAATCATTTATTGATAACACCAAAGTTACAAGTCAAATAATATGATATCATTACAAAAGCATATAATATGTATCAATGTCAATTTTCAATTATATTCTAGTAATATAATATATATTTTTTTTACACATTCACACACGGCTTGTTAGCCCCATACTGAACCATTTCTAGTTCGCATTATGGTTGCTAACACAACTGATATACTACAAATATATACATTTTATATATAAATACATATTTAACACCCAGACCCACAGCCAACAAATTTGGTTAAGCACAAAGATGTTGACCGGGCCGGGAATCGATCGAATCCTGGTCAAACGCAAACCTATTCGTTTTATAAAAAAAAATGACTTCGACAGTGAATCGGTGTCTCTTATCAGTGTATTAATAACTGGTTTGTTAATAGAAGACAAAATTAAATATTTAGTGTACTTCCGCTGTGATCCGAAATCCAAATTAAGACAAGTAAAGGAAAAATTAACCAAGATTTATTAACTAAGATAAATTAACTAAGATAAATTAAGATTAACGTTACCTATCACAATTCGGAAATTCTTAACTCTACACGTGTTTCGCCTAACCACAAGGCATCATCAGGAGATGTTGATTCTTCGAACGAAAAGTCGAGAGTACACTCTACGACTAGTCATTCTCGATTTGTCGTTCGAAGAGTCAACATCTTCTGATGATGCCTTGTGGTTAGGCGAAACACGTGTAGAGTTAAGAATTTCCGAATTGTGATAGGTAACGTTAATCTTAGTTAATTAATCTTAGTTAATTTTTCCTTTACTTGTCTTAATTTGGATTTCGGATCACAGCGGAAGTACACTAAATATTTGATTTTGTCATCTATTTACAATGGATTTCCGCAAAGTAACGCCTGAGTCAATAAGTTATTAACTGGTTTGTTCTTCGCTCCAGCTGTAGAAGCTCTGATCCGCAAGCACGGAGAGTTCACCAAACTGCTGGAGTCCCAGCTGACCAGGGTCCAGGAGTTGCAGCAGTTCGCCGAGGAGGTGCAGGCGAGAGGCCATCACCACTCGCGCTACATCGAGGAGAGGATCCAGGCCATCATGGGAAGAAGAGACAGACTCCAGGTGAAGAGTTATTCCAGATTTAAGTTTTTGTACCTGGTGGTTCTCACTATATTGGTGTAGAAACTGATGAAGCCAATCGTACGTCAATGTTACAATCTACAGAGATACTTCGATGGAATGATGATGGATTCGATGGCATTGAATAATATAATTTAAAAAAAAAATTACATCAAAATAAAAACATTCGCTTGTCTAACTTGCTAACTACATGCACACTCACGCTTGTCAAATTATCTATCTTATCTTAATATAAATAAATCTCGTGTCACAATGTTTGTCCTCAATGGACTCCTAAACCACTTAACCGATTATAATAAAATTCGCACACCATGTGCAGTTCGATCCAACTTGAGAGATAGGATAGTTTAAATCTCAAATTATAGTCGCAATTTTAATTTATTGCTAATTATTGTCTGTTATTATTTGACAGTCACAATTACCTGTTAACTCCAAATGATTCTAACAGATGTCGATACCTTTCGACTGGGTTGAGTAAGTAATCAATAGATGGCGCTGCTATGGTAAATCTGCGAACGTGTCATATAAGCTACACTATCTATTTTTCATACCCCTAAGTGAGGCAAAACAACGTTTGCCGGGTCAGCTAGTTACTATAATATATCGTTACTTCCTCAGGAGTCGTGCGCTAACCGCGGCTTGATGCTGCACCAGTCCCGGCAGCTGCACATGTTCCTGCGGGACCTCTATCACGAGAGGGAGTGGATCGCGCTCAAGATGCAGGTCGCCGCCGACCACAACTACAGGTCAGTGTGACTATAGTTATCGGGAGTAGAAGTCAGTGTAACTACGGGTCAGTGCGACTATAGTTATCGAGAGTAGAAGCCAGTGTAACTACAGTTCAGTGTGACTTTAGTGGCCGGGACTAAAGGTTAGTGTGACTATAAGATAGATGACTTCAAGTCAGTGCGACTATAGTGACTACAACTATAATTCTGTGCGACTATCGAAGCCGGGAGTAAAAGTTAGTACATCTACAGGTAAGTGTGACTATAGTTATCGGGAGTAAAAGTCAGTGTAACTACAGGTCAATGGAACTATAGTCACCGGGACTCTAGGCTACTATAGGTCAGTGCGACTCTAAGGGCTGCAGCTACAAGTCAATGCTACTAAAGTTGCTGTAACTGTAGGTCAGTGCAACTTTAGTTATCGGGACTAGTGGTCAGTGCAACTGTGGTGGGCGTGAACCAATGGTTAATGCGTCTAATAGTAGTCAGGTTAAGAGGTCAATGCGACTATGGTTATCGGGACTAGAGGTCAGTGCGACTATAGGCGAGATGACTACAAGTCAATGCGACTATAGGCGAGATGACTACAAGTCAATGCGACTATAGGCGAGATGACTACAAGTCAATGCGACTATAGGCGTGATGACTACATTCAGTGCGACTATAGTCACCGCAACTATAGGTCAGTGCGACTATCGAAGCCGGGAGTAAAAGTCAGTGCAACAATAATCGTCGAAAGTTAAGGTAATTTTTTTTAAGACGGATAGGCGAGCGCTTGATCGAAACTCACCTGATGTTAAGTGATGTTGCGATCTAGGGTGGAGCGCGCTTGCCTAGAAGAAACCGATTCACTCTCGCCTTGAAGACAGTGAGGTTATAGTTCAGAGGGAACAGGGATTCCGGCAATTTAGTATTTAGTTGATATTTTGTAACCTTATAAAAATGGTTGCCTGTAAAGTCGGTTTTACGGGCGAAGATTTTACGTGACAACGTCTGCCGCGTGCTGCGCGCGCGGCAGACCGATCATAGTTGAGTGAGAGAGAGACGCAAGGCATTCGGTGGGCCTCTCTCTCGTTCGGTGACTCGTCGTAACGTTACCGGGCGTTACACTTTTTCATAAGTGACTCCCAGCCGCAACCTAATTTAAGACGTTGTCACGTCAATATGAAGTATATAAGTATAACTAGTAATAACCTACGTTCCAGGGACCTGTCCAACCTGCAGAGTAAGATCCAGAAGCACGCGGCGTTCGAATCTGAGCTGGCGGCTAACAAGGGACGCATTGACGATGTTGTCAACACCGGGGAGGCGCTCATTGGTAAATCAAAATCAAAACCAAATTGTTAATTACACATTTGTTAATTACAAAATGAAAATTTACAATTTTTTAATTTTTCCAACGGCAATCTATTCTAAGACCTTTGAAAAATAGCTCCACGAAAGGAAGAAATTCCTAGATTAATAGTTTAACAATTATCGCACTTGCAATGTTAATGTTCGTGCTACAAAAAATTGTTAATTAATTAATGGATAACTTATTGAAACATCGCGATAAATATTTTTTGACCACGGATTATTGTTTATTGATCTGTCCTGTAGGCATCTGAATTTTTTCGAATTTTAATTTTCATATTTAATAAGTTTAAATAATATTTATTCATGCAAGGTCCGAAGGAGGCGTGGCTTGCGCAAGCCGGATTTCCCGTTTTCGGGCGTACGTTCAACCCTCTGGGAAAATTATAAATAAAAATAGTTCTACAATTTAGTTAGACCTTTTTTTTAGAAAATTTCCTCCTCTTTCTGAAACTTTTTTCAAATTTGAAAAATCTTTATTAGTTTATGAGATATTTGCAAAAAACTAAACCCTTCTATGTTTTTAGTTAATTGTTAATAACTTTTGTAATTTTTACTAGCGGAACTTCATTGTTTTTCGAAAACTATCTAGATGCCATTCCGAATCGAATGACACCTCAATCATAATTTAAGGAGACTGCTGAAAAAAGTTGACCAAAAAAACACTTGTTGACTAGACTATATAGTAGAAGAGCCGTGGAAGATCGTCCTTCACCGATCTGATAACCAGATGAGACGTATTTTTTATCAAATATTTTTTATAAACAAATATGCCTAAAATTGCTTGCCTATCGAAAAGTGCTCATGGCTATTTTTAATTAAATAAACTTTTATCGATTTTTTTTCATCACCTTCATCCTTTTGATAACCAAATGAAATTTATTTCACTGATAGTTTTTAATATATATATGTTATATTTTTTATGTTTACAGAATGTGATAGTTTTTGTTTTTTTTTTTTCAGAATCAAACCACTACGCGTCTCAAGAGATCGCGAGGAACGTAGAGGATCTAGAGAACCAGTGGAGAGAACTACAGGTAAATAAATAGAAAAAAAAAACAACCAACATAGGTACAGCTATAGATTTTTACTAATATTTTTAGGAAATTGGTTAAAAAAATATTAGACACAAAATACAGAAAACAATTTAAAGTTAAGAAAAGTTTAGAAAAAAAATGGCAAATATTGGTGGCTGGTTTTATCGCTTTAAGTAACAAAGTAACAAAAGTACGCACACACACACACTGCGTATTAGACCTACTGAATACGCATATCAAATTTGGTAAAAATTGGTCAAGCCGTTTCGGAGGAGTACGGTAACTAACATTGTGACATGGAAATTTTGTGTATTAGAAGAAGATAAGATTCTAAAATATTATCCTGCTAATATAATACATACTTTTGTGTTGTTACTTTTTAATTTGACTTGTATCTTTAATTTGCCCCCCCTTTAGAGTTTATCTATCTATCTATAATAAATGTAAAAGTATCTGATTCACAGAAAATAAAAATAAGGGTGAACAACTCCTATCACTTATCTGCGGTGATTTTTTTTAAATTTTGGTATATTGTGGCATTTAAAATTACATAAAACCCAAAATTTTTACATTTTTATCGCCAACTACTATTTTTTGTGGCCATTTTAGTAATTTGATCATGTTTCATCCTGCTCAATAACTTCTTTTTAATGCTGTATTCTGCGGTTAAATGATTTGATTTGATATTGCAGTCGGCGGCGAAGGTGAGACGCGAGCGGCTGGCGGAGGCGTACGAGGCTCGTGTCTACCTGCGCGGTCTGGATGACTTCACCGCCTGGCTTGATGACACCGAGACGCAGCTGCTCAGCGAGGACCACGGTATGTAGGGTCTGAAGCCAGCACAGCACTGCTGCTCAGCGAGGACCACGGTATGTAGGGTCTGAAGCCAGCACAGCACTGCTGCTCAGCTAGGACCACTGTATGTAGGGTCTGAAGCCAGCACAGCACTGCTGCTCAGCTAGGAACACGGTATGTAGGGTCTGAAGCCAGCACAACACTGCTGCTCAGCTAGGACCACGATATGTAGGGTCTGAAGCCAGCACAGCACTTCTGCTCAGCTAGGACCACGGTATGTAGGGTCTGAAGCCAGCACAGGACTGCTGCTCAGCTAGTACCACTGTATGTAGGGTCTTAAGCCAGCACAGCACAGCTGCTCAGCGAGGACCACGGTATGTACAGTCTGAAGCCAAGACTCCTCAGGTGAGCGGCCGCCTTACGTCTTGTATCCAGGGTTCAGTTTTTATATTCTTTATTAACATATATACAGTGCAAACTCTTTATAACGACACTAAAGGGACTGTGCATTTTATAACGTTATAGAGAGTGCTCGTTAAATGGAGATATTGTAACATTGTATGGACTACAAGCTAAACCAACTAAAGCCAATTGATTTTGACGCTTTAGAGAGTTTGGCGTTAAATCGAGTGATGAGTAATGGAGTTTACACTGTATATTAGTACTTAATACAACACTAGTGTACTTCTTATCCTAATGGTACATTATTATGAAGAATTGTTTATTCTTTTACACCGTAATGCATTTAGAACTTTAGCTGTGGGTAGCTTTAGATTTAGACAATAGCTTTAGATCGAGCAATATGTTTTAAAACTTTAATACAGTAAGAAGAAAAGATCACGGCGGAAGCACACTAAATATTTCACTCTTTCTTTTATCTACAATGGAAGCGGAAGTACATTAAACACATGCTGAACTGTTGCCGGTTTTGTGCCTCGTAAATGTTTTTTTTAAATTGTTTTGACGTGACAACGTCTTAAATTAGGTTGCGGCTGGGAGTCACTTATGAAAAAGTGTAACGCCCGGTAACGTTACGATGAGTCACTGAACGAGAGAGAGGCCCGCCGAATGCCTTGCGTCTCTCTCCCACTCAACTATGATCGGTCTGCCGCGCGCGCAGCACGCGGCAGACGTTGTCACGTAAAATCTTCGCCCGTAAAACCGACTTTACAGGCAACCATTTTTTTTTGTTTCAAATTAAAAAAAATGTGTAATAGACATAACTTATTGACTCAGGCGTTACTTTGCGGAAATCCATTGTAAATAAAAGACAAAATTAAATATTTATTATACTTCCGCTGTGATCCGAAATCTAAATTAAGACAAGTAAAGGAAAAATCGACTAAGATCAATTAACCAAGCTTGATTAACAAGTCTCTCGACTTTTTTCTTCTACCTACATTGGAGTATTGTTTCCCCCACAGGCAAAGACCTGGCGTCGGTGTCGGCGCTGCTGAAGCGGCACTCGCGGCTGCAGGAGGCGGTGGCTCGCAAGGCGGACGTGTGCGCTCAGCTGGCCGGCTCGGCGCGCCAGCTGCCGCCCGCGCACTTCCTGCGCGACGAGATCATCGAGCGCCACCAGCTGCAGGAGAACAGGTTATACATCTCTTTAAACCAGCTGCCCAGCTCTTGATCCGGCTCGAAGGACCTTTTTTTTGTCAAGGAACAGAATACTGATAATAACACCGATTATCAGTATTTAGCAGGAGAATAGGTCGCTACTTCTATTAGAACCAGCTGCAGCTGCAGGAGAACAGGTTATACATCTTTTTAAACCAGCTGCCCAGTTCTTGATCCGGCTCGAAGGACCATCTTTTTATAAAGGAACAGAATATTGATAATAACGCTGATTCTCAGCGCGCCAGCTGCAGGAGATCAGGTTATACATCTCTTTAAACCACCAGCTAGTCAGTTGATCCGGCTCGAAGGACCTTTTTTTTGTCAAGGAACAGAATACTTATTCTTATTCTATGATGGGGGCGACCAGACCTGCACTGACAACCTGCAAGAGGCATATTGTGCATTTCCCCCTACCAGCCTACCCAAGCCATCCAAGCTCCTTAAAATAGCGGAGCACGGTCTTGGGTCGCTGGCATACCTGTTCCACTGTCATTGTGTCAGATGTTGTGGTACTTCTATTAAAACAGGAGGCGTCCGAGTATAGCGTCGTGTTTTGTTGAGATTTCCTTGCTAGTCCGGTTTTTTAACAGAATACTGATAATAACGCTGATTATCTGTATTTAGCAGGAGAATAGGTTGCTACTTCTATTAGAACTAGATGCCCGTCTCTTGATCCGGCTCGAAGGACCTTATTTTTATAAAGGAACAGAAAACTGATAATAAAGCTGATTCTCGGCGCGCCAGCTGCAGGAGAACAGGTTATACATCTCTTAGATCCAGCTGTCCGTGTCTTGATCCGGCTCGAAGGACCATCTTTTTATAAAGGAACAGAATATTGATAATAACGCTGATTCTCGGTGCGCCAGCTGCAAAAGAACAGGTTATACATCTCTTAGATCCAGCTGTCCGTGTCTTGATCCGGCTCGAAGGACCTTATTTTTTGTCAAGAAACAGAATACTGATAATAATGCTAATTCTCAGCGCGCCAGCTGCAGGAGATCAGGTTATACATCTCTTAGATCCAGCTGTCCGTGTCTTGATCCGGCTCGAAGGACCATATTTTTATAAAGGAACAGAATATTGATAATAACGCTGATTCTCGGCGCGCCAGCTGCAGGAGAACAGGTTATACATCTCTTAGATCCAGCTGTCCGTGTCTTGATCCGGCTCGAAGGACCATATTTTTATAAAGGAACAGAATATTGATAATAACGCTGATTCTCGGCGCGCCAGCTGCAGGAGAACAGGTTATACATCTCTTAGATCCAGCTGTCCGTGTCTTGATCCGGCTCGAAGGACCTTATTTTTGTCAAGGAACAGAATACTTATTCTTATTCTTATTCTATGATGGGGGCGATCAGACCTGCACTGACAACCTGCAAGAGGCATATTGTGCATTTCCCCCTACCAGCCTACCCAAGCCATCCAAGCTCCTTAAAATAGCGGAGCACGGTCTTGGGTCGCTGGCATACCTGTTCCACTGTCATTGCGTCAGATGTTGTGGTACTTCTATTAAAACAGGAGGCGTCAGAGTATAGCGTCGTGTTTTGTTGAGATTTCCTTGCTAGTCAGGTTTTTTAACAGAATACTGATAATAACGCCGATTAACAGTATTTTACAGGAGAATAGGTTGCTACTTCTATTAGAACCAGATGCCCGTCTCTTGATCCGGCTCGAAGGACCTTCTTTTTATCAAGGAACAGAATACTGATTATAACGCCGATTATCAGTATTTAGCAGGAGAATAAGTCGCTACTTCTATTAGAACTAGCTGTCCGTGTCTTGATCCAGATCGAAGGACCTTTATTTAGTCAAGGATGATAATACTGATAATAACGCTGATTATCAGTATTCGGCTTACGTACTCGGCGCGCCAGCTGCAGGAGAATAGGTCGCAACTTTTCTTAGAACCAGCTGTCCGTGTCTTGATCCGGCTCGAAGGACCTTCTTTTTGTTAAGAAACAGAATAAGTACTAAAGAATCGCTGATTCCTATCAGCTGATAAAAAGTAACATAATGTAAAACATAAAACATCTTTATTTACCAACAAGTATGTACATTTTTGTAAATCGACACAAACGAATACTAAATAAGTACTAGGCTTAAAAATATAAATATGTGTTGATGTACACAAAGTTACTCCCTGAATCCCACACGAGTTAAATCCTGTGTTGTGGGATTCAGTAAAGTAAAATTAAAAGTAAATGAGTAATCATGACTTATTAGAGGTTAAGGGAAGGCACAGAATACCATCCCATATCGTATGTGTCTTAGGTCATACATCTCTTAGATCCAGCTGTCCGTGTCTTGGTCCGGCTCGAAGGACCTCATTTTTACACGCTTTTTTTCAAGATATGTAAAAAAATATATTTATAATAAAAAGTTTTGCTATGAATAGTAAAAATAGTAACTTAACAAATAAATTATTTGATTTGATTTGATTTTGATCTGTCATTAACATAGTTGTGTCTTATAACAGATACAAGCAGTTAGCGGAGCCGATGCAGATCCGTAAGGACAACCTGGAAGACGCAGCCTTGTTGCATCGCTGGGACAGGGACGCTGATGAAGAGTTCAAGTGGTCAGTCTTCTCTTTCTTTTATTTTGATTACTAGCTGACTCGGCAAACGTTGTTTTGCCCCACTTAGGGGTATGAAAAATAGATAGTGTAGCTTATATGACACGTTCGTAGATTTACCATAGCAGCGCCATCTATTGAGTACTTACTCAACCCAGTCGAAAGGTTAGAATCATTTGGAGTTAACAGATAATTGTGACTGTCAAATAATAACAGACAATAATTAGCAATAAATTAAAATTGCGACTATAATTTGAAATTTAAACTATCCTATCTCTCAAGTTGGATCGAACTGCACATGGTTTGCTAATTTTATTATAATCGGTTAAGTGGTTTAGGAGTCCATTGAGGACAAACATTGTGACACGAGATTTATATATATTAAGACTAGCTGACCCGGCAAACGTTGTTTTGCCTTAAGTACAGTTAAAACACTGTAATTGATCAGTTATCGAGCGGGATGAAAAGTTATTACATAAATGGCAATATAAACTTAGGGGTTGGTGATAAAAAAAGATAAAATTTTTGGTTGTATGTATTTTTTAATGCCATATTATAAAAAATAAATAAAAACAAAAATTTCGTTAAAAAAAAAGAATTGTGTGAACAAACTTTATCACTTAAGAGAATGAAAAATAAATAGTAGCCGATTCTCAGACCTACTAAATACGCATATAAAATTTGGTAAAAATCGGTCAAGCCGTTTCGGAGGAGTACGGTAACTAACATTGTGACATGGACATTTTATATATTAGAAGAAAGATAAAAATCATAATTGAACATTTAATTCTTGATGTCAAATATAAAATACTGGTATTATATTGTATTTAATTTTATTGTGTCTTTAGGTTGCGGGAGCGGGAGGCGGCTGCCAAGCAAGAGGAGACAGGTTCGACTCTCAGCGAGGCACAAGCTATGCTGAAGAAACATCTCGCTTTGGAGGCAGAACTCGCGGCCAGGTAAGCGCTCTTTTTTTTCAAGTAAGCGCTCTTTTTTTTTCAAGTAAGCGCTCTTTTTTTCAAGTAAGCGATCTTTTTTTTTCAAGTAAGCGCTCTTTTTTTTCAAGTAAGCGCTCTTTTTTTTTCAAGTAAGCGCTCTTTTTTTCAAGTAAGCGCTCTTATTTTTCAAGCAAGCGCTCTTTTTTTCAAGTAAGCGCTCTTATTTTTCAAATAAGCGCACTATATTTCAAGTAAGCGCTCTTTTTTTTCAAGTAAGCGCTCTTTTTTTTCAAGTAAGCGCTCATTTTTTTCAAGTAAGCGCTCTTTTTTTTCAAGTAAGCGCTCTTTTTTTTTCAAGTAAGCGCTCTTTTTTTTCAAGTAAGCGCTCTTTTTTTTTTAAAGTAAGCGCCACTTAAATAAACCATAAGCTCTGTGTTAGCATCTACTTTTTAGGGTTCCGTACATCGTCTACGAAATGTTCAAATCCCTAGCTGTCTCGTATCATGATATACAGCTGGTGACAAAATTAAAACCATTTATTGCAGACTATGGGTTATCTCAAGTTATAATTTTATTTCACATTTAATTTAATTCTATGATAATTTTGTGTGATTGATAATGTATAATTTTGATTTTCCTAATTTTTTATTTGATTGCTTTGTGTTTTTATTTTTATATATATCATTAGTGTAATACGTATATGCGTTGCTAATTATGAAAAATAAATAAATAAATGATCCTCTCACTCTTCGTCTTTAGGCAAGCAATATTGCAATTATAATAAGCATATTATGTTAAATTATATAATAAACCAAAGTTACAGTAATAATATATTAATTTAAATTAAGATTTAAAGACTACGTCAAAGCCCCTCGCCCAAACGTACCCATTAGGCTGGCAGCATTTCCTCGCTGAATAGCGAGAGAATTATTATAATTATACTAGCTGACCCGGCAAACGTTGTTTTGCCTCACTTAGGGGTATGGAAAATAGATAGTGTAGCTTATATGACACGTTCGTAGATTTACCATAGCAGCGCCATCTATTGATTACTTAGTCAATCCAGTCGAAAGGTATCGACATCTGTTACAATCATTTGGAGTTAACAGATAATTGTGACTGTCAAATAATAACAGACAATACTTAGCAATAAATTAAAATTGCGACTATAATTTGAGATTTAAACTATCCTATCTCTCAAGTTGGATCGAACTGCACATGGTGTGCGAATTTTATTATAATCGGTTAAGTGGTTTAGGAGTCCATTGAGGACAAACATTGTGACACGAGATTTATATATATTAAGATTAAGATTTATTATTTAATTCAACAGAGAGCCAGCAATAAAAACTCTATGCGGTCGCGCCAACCAACTCTCCCGCCGCGGTCATTTCGCCTCGCAAGCGCTTGAATCGCGCGCTCGAGAGCTTACTGCAGCGCTTCAAGCGCTCACCGATGCGGCGGCCAAGCGCACTATTGCTATACAGAAGAAACTGGACTTACTACAGGTAAATTAAAACAAAACGTTTTTTAGTTCGTCATTTAAATAAAATAAGAAATACTAATTTAAAAATTTCAATCGAAATACTAGTAATCTTAGTTGTTTCGCCTTGTAAGCGCTTGAATCGCGCACTCGAGAGCTTACGCAGCGCTTCAAGCGCTCAAAGACGCGGCGGCCAAGCGCACTATTGCTATAAAGAAGAAACTGGACTTATTACAGGTAAATTAAAAACAAAGGTAATTTTATTTCATCGCGAAGGCTATTAAAATAAAATAACAAATACTCATTATAGAATTTCAATCGAAATACTAGTAATCTTAGTTGTTTCACCTTGTAAGCGCTTGAATCGCGCGCTCGTGATATAACCGTAGCGCTTCAAGCGCTCACAGACGCGGCGACCAAGCGCACTAATGCTATACAGAAGAAATAAAAAAACAGCGAATTGAGAAGCTCCTTTTTTGAAGTCGGTTAAAAATTTATATAATATAATGTTACATCAAGAAGAAGACACACTATAAAGATGCTTGATATTCAAATTAGCTAATCTATTATATCTTCTAGAATGGCTGAAACTAATCGCACACCTTTTGATTTCCTGGGTTTAATGTAGAATGTAGTTAGAATGGTTTTGGATTATTTTTTTAGCTGAGTCAAGCCCCTAGCAATATTGTATAAATAAATAATAGTTTAAAAAAAACTAAAGAACACGCTTAGAGTGGGTCAAAATCGCGCCCAAAGAAGTCGGTTATAAACAAACATACAAACAAAAATCCAAAAAATGGAATAATTTTATCAAATTAGCGTATTGTCATCGGTCCTCAATAAATCTACGAAAGTTTGAACGAAATCTGGCCGTTTAAAGTGGGTCAAAATCGCGCCCAAAGAAGTCGGTTACAAACAAACATACAGGTGAAGCTAATAAAAAGCGTGTAAAAGTAAATCTTATATATAAAATTTCCGTGTCACAGTGTTAGTTACCGTACTCCTCCGAAACGGCTTGACCGATTTTTTCCAAATTTTATATGCGTATTTAGTAGGTCTGAGAATCTTCTACTATATATTTTTAAGGCAAAACAACGTTTGCCGGGTCAGCTTGTAAAATAATAATAATAATAATATGCTCTTGTCCCCAGTTAATGTCAGAGCTGTCTGAAGCGGAAGCCTGGCTCCTGGAGCGTCGGCAGCAGCTGGTCTCCGGGGACGTGGGTCGGGACGAGGAGTCGGCCCTGGCGCTGGTCAGGAGACTGGACGCGCTGCAGCGAGACATCGCCAGCCAGGACTCCAGGCTGGCCAAACTAGCCGTAAGCCCATTTTCTTCTACTTTTTTTTTACTCTTAATAGGTCAGTGCTTGAGCACAATTCACCTGATGGTAAGTGACATTAAGGTCTACGGTGAAACGCGCTTACCTAGAAGGAACCGGTTCACTCACGCCTTGAAAATCGCTAGATTATAGTCATTGGAGAACAGGGAATTCGGCAAGGAGTTCCTAAGTTTGGCGGTTCGGACAACAAAGGTGGAGGCAAAACGCTTAGTGCGTGCCTTAGGCACTTCAACCGTAAACCGATGCCGCCTTGGCGTTTCCCTGCTCGTCCGATAGTGGAAGGGGGCGGGGGGAATCACTTCATGTAATTCAGTCGCACACTCGCCGAAATGCAGCCGATAGAACACCGACAGACTGGCAACAATGCGTCGGTGCTCCAGGCTCTGCAACTTTGCCTTGCAAAGATTGTCGATATGAGCTTAGTGGCCAAGCTCTGGTGTCGAGAGTTTTCAAGCCGCCCCAAGGCCTCTGACTTGGCTTAACGACTGCTTGTACAAAGACTAACAGCTGGGACCTAAAATGGATTGAAAATGGCACTTAAAAACGACCGTCTTGTGTTTAATTAATCTTAGTTAATTAAGCTTGGTTAATTGATCTTAGTTGATTTTTCTTAATTTAGATTTCGGATCACAGCGGAAGTACACTAAATATCTAATTTAGTCTTCTATTTACAATGGATTTCCGCAAAGTAACGCCTGAGTCAATAAGTTAAGCGTCCTTGTTGGCTACCGCATATGCGGCGTGCAAAATGTCAGTAAGTTTATAGATTTAAACATTAATTTCTTAATATTATTTAAAGATAGGCAGTAATATTTAAAAGTAATCTTTAACAGTATATTGTTACCCTAGGGGTGAAAGTAACTTATTTAGGCCCGAGAATGGGTTTGGCGCCCGAACGATGTGAGAGCGCCAATAGTTCGAGAGACTAAATAAGTCTTTACCCCGAGGTAAACACTGTGCTTTTCATTACGAATACAAGAAAAATAAAAATTTATATTCTTTAAATAATACTTAACTTTAAGTTATTTCAATTTTACATAGTGGCTGTATAGAAAGTTGGAACATGCTTCAATAGTAGTATTGTTTTTTTTTTTAATAATTTCTACAGCTGTTCATTGAAAGCGATTCTCCCTAGGGATGAAAAGTATTACTTTCATCCCGCTCCTCAGGCAACTTCAGACCTACTTTCATAGTATGAGTTTTTTCTTACCTAGCATAAGCTGTTTTTTTGTCTGTGGTTCGTACAACCATAGATAAAAAACAGTTACGTATTAATTAAAGAATATAAATTTTTATTTTTCTTGTATTTGTAATGAAAAGCACAGTGTTTACCTCGGGTTAAAGACTTATTTAGCCCTCGAACTATTGGGGCCCGGAACGAAGTGAAGTGTCTTGCCCCGTCTGGGGAATAAATAAGGTACTTTCACCCCTAGGGTAACAATGTACTATTAAAGATTACTTTTAAATATTATCTAACTTCAAATAATATTAAGAAATTAATCTTTAAATCTATATAAAGTATAATTCTATTCTCCTCTACTCTATTATTTCTGATTTCTATCGGATCCACCATTAGTGTCACAAATATCTTCAACTACCCTGGTTTGCAGGAGCGCGCGACGGCAGATGACGAGGCGCTGAAGAAGAAGGTGGAGGAAGTCAAGACCTTGTACGAGGATATGAAGCTTCTCTCTGCCAAGAGACAGCAGCGTCTGCAGCAGAGCCTCAAGTACTTCAAGTGAGTACAGACAGACAGACTTTACTCATACACATTTGATTCATATCATATACTATTGTATTGATATTATATTAGATACTAGAATTAGTAGTGACAATTGACATTATGATTAATATCATAAACTATTGTAATGATATTATAGTAAATAAATAAATAAATAAATATTAGGACACATTCACACACGGCTGGTTAGCCCCATACTGAACCATTTCTAGCTCGTATTATTGTTGCTAACACAACTGATATACTACATATACATACATACATATTGTATATAAATACATATTTAACACCCAGACCCACAGCCAACAAATTTAGTTAAGCACAAAGATGTTGACCGGGCCGGGAATCGAACCCGGAACCTTCTGATTAGCAGTCCGGCATGGTAACCTTTACGCTAACGAGGTCGTCATATGATTCATATCAAATACTTTTGTATTGATATTATATTAGATACTAGAATTAGCAGTGAAAATTGACATTATGATTAATATCATATACTATTGTAATGATATTATAGTACTAGAATATAATTAAAAATTGACATGGATACATATCATATACTTTTGTAATGATATTATATTAGATACTAGAATATCAGTTGTGTTAGCAATTTATTTCAGACTATTACAGAAATTATCAATTAAAATAACAAGCAATACAATATACTAGAATTAGTAGTGAAAATTGACATTATGATTAATATCATATACTATTGTAATGATATTATAGTACTAGAATATAATTGAAAATTGACATGGAGACATATCATATACTTTTGTAATGATATCATATTATTTGACTTGTAACTTTGGTGTTATCAATAAATGATTTGTATTTGTATTTGTATACACAAGCGTGCTCCACATTAGATCGCAATATTGCTTACCATCAGGTGAATTACAATAAAGCTCAAGCACATTTTAAAAAGAAAAAAAATAATAATAATAATACGCCACAGTTTAGCCTTGTCAGGGAAATCCAAAATCCATATTTATAAGATGTTTTATTAAAAAAACCATATACAAATAAAATCTAAAAATTCCAAAAATCCGTACGAAGCGTTTCGCTTCCACATTTATTGTGCGGACCATTAAACTGTGGAACTCATTGCCGGAATCCCTGTTCCCTCTGAACTATAACCTTACTGTCTTCAAGGCGAGAGAGAATCGGTTTCTTCTAGGCAAGCGCGCTCCACCCTAGATCGCAACATCACTTAACATCAGGTGAGTTTCGATCAAGCGCTTGCCTATCCACCATAAAAAAAAATCAAATAAAAACACACATACACGAAAACCTTACAAATAGTAAATTAATTATTTATAAGTGGTCCAAAAATGTTTTTATCCGAGCAATACCTGTTAAGGGAGTGTTGACTAAACATAAACTTATTGTATATTGTATTAATACTTGGTTCTTAAAGGATACAGTTAAATATAATAGTAGGAGTGGTTAAGGTTAAAAAAGCTATAGAAACGCATTATATTTAATAAAATTGTTTTAAAAAACAAAGAACCGACTTCAAAACACAACTAAAAAGGGAAAAATAATTTTAAGCCTACAACAAATCAAGAATAGTTATATAAGTAGAATCGAAGAGTTTATTTCATGTACTTATAAAAAACTATTTTAAATTTTTATTAATCCTGTATTCTTGGTGTCGGTGCCAGCAAAGAAAGACAATTGAAAATAGTTTTTTTAACAAACATTAAACTGTTCTTCTTAGATGGCACCGACTTCAAGAAAACAGGATTAATAAAAATTTAAAATAGTTTTTTATAAGTACATGAAATAAACTCTTCGATTCTACTTATATAACTATTCTTGATTTGTTGTAGGCTTAAAATTATTTTTCCCTTTTTAGTTGTGTTTTGAAGTCGGTTCTTTGTTTTTTAAAACAATTTTATTTTTACATTTTTAGTGGTTAGTCATGATATTTTTTAAGTTTTAGCTATAGAGAGCCAAATAAACTTCACGATCAAAAAACCTCTGGCGTATACCAGGCAGGCAACCAATTGCGAGCAAATTGAGCTGTATGCTAGCGAAGCGAGCGCGAAAATATTCACCGTATTTGTTCGAACCGTTTGAGCATAAAGAAGTCCAAAGCAGCACAAATTACATAATGTTTGTTGTGTCAAAACGTAATAGAACCAATTGCGAGCGAAACGAGCCGGATGCGAGCGAAGCGAGCTATGCGCGAGCGAAGCGAACGCGAAAATTTTCACCGTATTTGTTCGAACCGTTTGAGCATAAAGAAGTCCAAAGCAGCACATATTACATAATGTTTGTTGTGTCAAAACGTAATAGAACCAATTGCGAGCGGAGCGAGCTGGATGCGAGCGAAGCGAGCTATGCGCGAGCGAAGAAAGCGCGAAAATTTTCACCGTATTTGTTCGAACCGTTTGAGCATAAAGAAGTCCAAAGCAGCACAAATTACATAATGTTTGTTGTGTCAAAACGTAATAGAACCAATTGCGAGCAAAGCGAGCCGGATGCGAGCGAAGCGAGCGCGAAAATTTTCACCGTATTTGTTCGAACCGTTTGAGCATAAAGAAGTCCAAAGCAGCACAAATTACATAATGTTTGTTGTGTCAAAACGTAATAGAACCAATTGCGAGCAAAGCGAGCCGGATGCGAGCGAAGCGAGCGCGAAAATTTTCACCGTATTTGTTCGAACCGTTTGAGCATAAAGAAGTCCAAAGCAGCACAAATTACATAATGTTTATTGTGTCAAAACGTAATAGAACCAATTGCGAGCGAAGCGAGCCGGATGCGAGCGAAGCGAGCTATGCGCGAGCGAAGCGAGCGCGAAAATTTTCACCGTATTTGTTCGAACCGTTTGAGTATAAAGAAGTCCAAAGCAGCACAAATTACATAATGTTTGTTGTGTCAAAACGTAATAGAACCAATTGCGAGCGAAGCGAGCCGGATGCGAGCGAAGCGAGCGCGAATATTTTCACCGTATTTGTTCGAACCGTTTGAGTATAAAGAAGTCCAAAGCAGCACAAATTACATAATGTTTGTTGTGTCAAAACGTACTAAAACTAATTGCGAGCAAAGCGAGCTATGCGAAAATTTTCACCGTATTTGTTCGAACCGCTTGAGCTTGAAGAAGTCCAAAGCAGCACAGATTACATAATGTTTGTTGTGTCAAAACTTACTAGAACCAACAGCGAGCGAAGCGAGCCGGATGCGAGCGAAACGAGCCGGATGCGAGCGATCCGAACTATGCGCGAGCGAAGCGAGCGCGAAAATTTTCACCGTATTTCTTTAAACCGTTTGAGCATAAAGAAGTCCAAAGCAGCACAAATAACATAATGTTTGTTGTGTCAAAACGTACTAGGACCAAGGGCGAGCGAAGCGAGCTGGATGCGAGCGTATCGAGCAATGCGCGAGCGAAGCGAGCGCGAAAATTTTCACCGTATTTGTTCAAACCATTTGAGCATAAAGAAGTCCAAAGCAGCACAAATTATATAATATTTGGAGTGTCATAAGCCCAAAACATCCTGGGGGAAACGAACGAAGTGGGATAACTCCTAGCGAAGCGAGCCCGTAAATATTTTTTTTATCCGTTCGAGTGTCTAGTCTATTAATATATTATCAAATTTTACATGAGTGAAATCTGTATTGCCGTATGAGCGCGAAGAAGTGAAATAGGTTATCGAGTTATTTGGGTATCCCAAGGGAATAGCAATGACTTTTAAGATAAAAAGTAACCTTCGTGTTATATATACAAGGTCTAGTCTACCCCCATATCAAATTTAAGCGAAATCAGTGTGTCATGTGTTATTTGGTGCATCCCACGGGAACAGTAATTATTTTCGGGATAAAAAGTAGCCAATGTGTTAACACATAGTCTAACCTATCTTCATCTCGAATTTCATCAACATCAGTACAGCCGTTCGGGCGTGAAGAAGTTATAAAGATTTATGTGTTATTTGGTGCATCCCACGGGAACAGTAATTATATTCGGGATAAAAAGTAGCCTATGTGTTAACACATAGTCTTACCTATTTTCATCTTAAATTTCAAGAATATCAGTACAGCCGAACGAGCGTGAATCTCTCTTCGGGCGTAAACATAACCTAACTTTTTAGGTTTTCTTTCGATTTCCCTAGGAATCCATCATCAGATCCTATTTTGGTGACAATGGGACCAATTCAGAACCATACTCTTTCAATTAAAAAAAGAATTTTGAGAATCGATCCACAAATGGCTGAGAAATCGGTGAACATACATAAAAAAAAAAAAAAATACATACACGTCGAATATATAACCTCCTCCTTTTTGAAGTCGGTTAAAAAATATTTATAAGTTATACAGAACAAGAAGAAAAAAGAATTGACGTTATGCACAATGATCTGCTAACTTAATACAGTGCCACCTTAATATAACGTACCTCAATATAACGACTTCCTCGATTTAACCAATTTTTCGTAATCCCCTTGAATTGTCCATAAAAGTCAATATAAAATTTACCTTTACATTGCGAACATTCTTTGCGTACAACCTCTTTATAACGAATTTTCAACTATCAAGAAAAAGTATTCATACCTCTAATTAACGAATTTTGCCAACCCAAAACCTTTATATAAAGTTTTCACCAACAATATAACTCTTAATCTTATAATGCGATTCATGTCTCGACATGTTTCGAAACGCTTTTTGACGTGACAACGTCTTAAATTAGGTTGCGGCTGGGAGTCACTTATGAAAAAGTGTAACGCCCGGTAACGTTACGATGAGTCACCGAACGAGAGAGAGGCCCGCCGAATGCCTTGCGTCTCTCTCCCACTCACTCACTGACTCACTGATCGGTCTGCCGCGCGCGCAGCACGTGGCAGACGTTGTCACGTAAAATCTTCGCCCGTAAAACCGACTTTACAGGCAACCATTATTTTGTACAGTAATCATTGTTGTTTTGATGGAAAGTAATGTAAACTCCTCTGCTCGTCACTATTGTTAAAGATTTAAGTTAAAATGGCTCAGAAACGCAAAAGGTGTTCTTTTACCTCTTTATAACGAATTTTAGACCAATCTAACCTGAACTTAACAAACCTCAGTTCAACGAATAACTTGATATTACGAATATTGTCTTGTTCCCCCCGTTTTGTTATATCGAGGTTGCACCGTACATTGTTTTGACAGGTATTTATATAACGATACTAGCTGACCCGGCAAACGTTGTTTTGCCTTAATATAGATATGCAGTAGCCGATTCTCAGACCTACTGAAAATGCATATAAAATTTGGTAAAAATCGGTCAAGCCGTTTCGGAGGAGTACGGTAACAAACACTGTGACACGGAAATCTTATATATAAAATTTCCGTGTCACAGTGTTTGTTACCAAACTCCTCCGAAACGGCTTGACTGATCTTTACCAAATTTTATATGCGTATTCAGTAGGTCTGAGAATCGGCTACTGTATACTTAAAAATAATTATTAAGGCAAAACAACATTTGCCGGGTCAGCTAGTTTTATATATAAGAAAGATATTATGCACATTTGCCACCTATGCACCTCAAATGATCACGACAAACACTTTTAGGTGGAGATCCGCGCAATACTGGTAACGCGCAGGGTTCACCCGCATCTGAAAATATTTTTATTAGTTTTACTATAGACATATTAACTGAAAGTCGTGGTATAACTAAGTAAATAGTTAATAATAGGAAATAATAATTCACAACTGTTTACTCACACTTTATTGTTTATTCACACTTAAGATCTTGTGAGACAGTTAAACAATAAATATTATCCTATTCTTGCAATTCTTGAAATTGCATAATTTGAAAGAGCCTATAAATCCTGCGTAAATAATAAGTTTTTATTAAGGTTCCGTACCCAACAGTTAAAAATGGGACCCTATTGCTTAGCCACTGCTATCTGTCTGATAGTATATCTGTCGCCTTAAACGTTTTTTTATTCGTGACGTTTTTATTAAATAAGCGCGTCCACACAGAGCAAGCAGCCTCGCAAGGCATTTGCCGCGCGAGGAAACTACCCACGAACGAGCGCGGCAGCCTCGGATCATCGCGAGGCTGCCGCGCGCGGCAAGCCCGAGACATTTCGTTTGTTCAGTTGGCAAATAAAACATCATGAAGGTGTAACGCTTCTAAATTGGAGGGTGGCGGTATTGGAGATTGAATTGATACACTGATTACATGATAACTATTTATTCATAATTCACAGTTTGGTTGTAGAAGAAGTATTTGTTACACATAATCTGAATACAATATTATCAAAGCGCAGGCTTGAGCATGAGAATAAGGGTAAATTTGGGCGCCGTGACATAGGATGTCTAAGTAGTTGGTAATAAGGATCTCCCTTGGTTAGCGTACAAAGGTCCAAGGAGTCCTGACAATAAAATATGAAATCTCTAGGGTCGTGATTCAAAGCCTACATAGATCTTAAGTATTAGGTGCAACCATTAGTACTTAGGTATTCATAGATTTAGTTAAGAACGACACATTAGTAAAGAAGACACCAGCCACACGGAGTGTCCGGTGTTACCATTAGCCAAGTCGAGGGTAGGTGGCGACCGAAGGCGGGCTCCAGCGCGGCAGGGAGAAGAGAAGAAGAGAGCAGAGGGCTCCCTCCACGAGCTGGAAGCTCCGTCGGCTCGCGCCTCGAGGCACGTGGGTCAAGTGAGTGTGTCGTCGTGGCAGGTGTGTCCGACGCGGACTTGAAGCGGGCAGGAGAGGACTCCGTATCCCGTGGGATGCGACACTAATGTCGCCACATTAGAATGTAGTGTGTATATCAAAAAACCCTGTTAACAAACAGTTCTACTTAGCCCTCATACACGTGTCGGGATCAAAGGTTATAATGTGCAGTGTCATGAAAACTTACCCTAGTTTTGGGGTTAAATGATGCTGCCGGGGCCTGGCCGCGGGGCGAGGACTCTCGAGGATGAGGCTGCCAGGTCCACGGGTACGTCTTTCAACGTGCACTGTAATAAAATTCGACGATTGAACGATACCGAATCGAAATACGACGTGGACGATCTACCGAACAAAAACTCACGGAACACAAATCTTTATGATGGCGTCTGCGTGGCGGCTGCTAGTCCATCGGTTGGTGGCAGGCCTTCCGCAGCAGGAGTCCGGTGATCAATGACATCAGGGTGAACTCGCGAGCAAAAGAAAACGAAAGCCCGAGCCGACTCGCTAGTCTCCCTCCATTCTCCTTGTTGACTTTGACATATAATTTGTCACCTGTCATTTAGTCTATTCTTCGAATACGCTGATCTACAGTCCTTGGAGTATCGAATCGAACTAATCGAATAAAGGGGTTACAAAGGAACCGATACATACATCTCGCGGCTAATATTTAACCAACGTCTTCCCTAAGTCCTCTATTAGTATAATTAGGATCACTTGCATTCCATAGCCAGGTGTTTACACCATAGAGGGATGTTAATTTCAAACACTGATCTTTATTCATAATTTATGCCGAACGAGGCACGAAATAAAATACACGAGCGTCCAGAGTGCGCGAGGCAAACGACAGAGGCGCCTTTGAACAAAATCAAAAACCGACCCTCGATGGGTCGGGCGCTCGGTCGCTCGCCCGCGGCAGAGCGCGCGCTTGCCTCGGCCGAGGCACGTCCACACAGAGCGAGCAACCTCGCGCGGCAAATGCCTCGCGAGGCTGCTCGCTCTGTGTGGACGCGCCTATTACCATTTTCCTACGACAAGTCCCGAAAACAAGTTAGTTGTAGAAGAAAATGAGCAAACTTACCGATTATTGTGATGCACATTCCACAACAACCACAAGAGGAACTTTTTTCCCTGAATTCTTGATCATCAGTACAATCGTTCGGTGTCTCTGTACATTGGACACCATCGCAATAGTCCGTGGTGCATTCATAACAAGATACTGTAGTTACAGCGCATGCCAATAATAGAGCAACAATTATCGACTTCATACTAAAAAAAAAAAAATTTTTTTTAGCAAGAATTGCCACAACAGATTTCATTTCTTAATGAGAATATATTTTTTTTTTGACACAATTCACACACGGCTGGTTAGCCCCATACTGAACCATTTCTAGTTCGTATTATGGTTGCTAAAACAACTGATATACTACATATACATACATACATATTATATATAAATATATACATATTTAAAACCCAGACCCACAGCCAACAAATTTAGTTAAGCACAAAGATGTTGACCGGGCAGGGAATCGAACCCGGAACCTTCTGATTAGCATTTCGGCATTCGGTTCCCTTTACGCTAACGAGGTCGTCGTATTATATCTATTTGTTGCCTGTTGTCTGTCTACTTCTATGTTCCCTTATCTTATTAATCCGGTTTTATTTGTGTATCCTTATAATATCCTTATAATGTGTATACAAAAAAAAAAAATAGAGGACAACACGAAAATACAAAAACACAAAATGTGGAAGAAATTATCATGATTAAAGGATAAATAAAACTAAGTTTTTTTTTTTTTTTTTTTTTTTTTTTATCCATGATAGGTTAGCGTTTGACTACAGTTAGCCTGATGTTAAGCTGCACTGCAGTCTACGGTGTGGCACGCTTACCTAGAAGATACCTATTAACTCTACTTTTGAAGGTCCCCGGATGATACCTCTCAGGAAACAGAGACTCAGGTAGTGAGTTCCAAAGCCTCGCAGTCCTAACAATAAAAGTCGACGCAAAGCGTTTTGTACGAAAGTTTGGAACTTCAACTCTGTATCGGTGTCTCTTCACTGTCTCTCTGCTCGTTCTGTAGTAGAACGGAGATGGTGGAATCAAATTATGAAGTTCCATAGCACACTCCCCGAAATGTATCCGATAAAAAACCGACAAACTAGCAACCTTGCGTCGGTGCTCTAGGCTCTGAAGCTTCGCCTTCGCAACGCAAGAATTGCCGATGAGCTTCTTAGCTCGTCTCTCAATGGACTCAAGTGCTTCAAGCTGATATTTGGCAGAACCATCCCAAAGATGCGAACAGTACTCCATGCACGACCGAACTTGTGCTTTATACAAGGTGAGCAACTGTTCAGGCCTGAAGTACTGTCGCACCTTTGAGAGGATACCCAGCTTTTTTGCAGCCACTTGCGCTTTGGATTCAATGTATGAACCAAAATTGAGAGACGAGGTCAAGGTGATACCGAGAAGCTCTAATTGATTTGTGATCGGAACGGATACATTTCGGAAAGTAGGGGCCAGATGAAATGGCCTCTTCTTGGCGGAGAATAGACACGCCTGAGTCTTAGCAGCATTAAACTTAACCAGATTGGCATCGCCCCAATCGGAGACTGCCTGTAAGGTGTCGTTTATGCGCTCGACCATGCCCTCTCTGAGTAACTGGATATCGGCCGCACTGGCTCGTGCGCTGGACATATAGCTCTCTACAACCGTGCTGTCATCTGCATACCCTATGATGCCAGGCTTGAGCAGATCATTAATATGCAGCAAGAAGAGAGTTGCAGAGAGCACTGAACCTTGAGGGACACCGGCATTTATAGCCATTCGATCAGACGAGCAGCCATCTATGACTACTCGGATTGATCGATCCCTCAAAAAGTTTGATATCCACGCACAAAAACCAGTGGGCAAACCGAAGGAGGAAAGCTTGCTGATAAGGCCGTCGTGCCAAACCCTGTCAAAGGCCTTAGAAATATCAAGAGAAACCGCTAGGGCTTCTCCGAATTTCTCGATGGCCTCACTCCAGATGTGCGTGGCGTACACTAGAAGATCCCCAGTTGACCGGTTCCGGCGAAAGCCATATTGTCGGTCACTGAGGAGGTCGTTCGATTCTAGGTACGCCAGGAGCCTGTTGTTCAAGACACGTTCCATACTCTTGCAGAGTACGGAAGTGACCGAAATGGGCCTGTAGTTGGCAGGGTCGGCTCGACTACCTTTTTTGGGCACTGGCTGCACGTTAGCAAGTTTCCAGGACTTCGGTACTAATCCAGTCTCAAGAGAGAGTCTAAAGAGGCGTGTCAATATAGGGGACAACTCGGGTGCACATGTCCTCAGTACAATAGCAGGAATACCATCTGGTCCACTGGCCTTGTTCACGTCTAGATTGCGCAGCGTTCTTCGAACCTCAGCCTGGCGAATCCGGATTTCTGGCATTACCACCGGACAACCGGGCATAACTGGAGGAATCGCGCTACCAGCATCTAGACGTGAAGACTCCGCAAACAGAGATGCAAACAAGTTTGCCTTCTCTTCAGCGGTGTGTGCCAGCGAACCGTCAGGCTTCTGCAATGGAGGCAACGAGGGGCGGCAGAAGTTCGCTTCAACCGCTTTAGCTAGGGACCAAAACGCTTTACTACCCGACGGGTATGAAGCCAGTTTGATCCCTATTCGACCAATATGGTCAAAACGAGCCTTCTGTAAGACCTTCTTGCAGGACTTGGCGGCCTTATTAAAAGTTCTCTTCTTTTCACGAATATCAGATGCCTTGCGCTGTCGAGCTTCAGCCCAGGCTTGGTATGCCTGATGTTTGCACGCTTCTGCGCGTCCACACTCAGGTCCAAACCATGGGCGAGTCTTACCAGTCGATGGAACATCAGAGAATGGAATATAATATTCCATCCCTTTCCGTATCACATCAGTTACGGCATCAGCACAGACACTGGGATCACTAGAAGAGAAGCAAACTGGCCGCCAAGGGAAAGATGCAAAAAATGACCGCATCTCATCCCAATCTGCTGACTTGTATCGCCACATCCGCCGCGAACCTTTAGGACTAGGATCGGGCGGGGAGTAAACGGATACAGATTTCACCAAACAGTGATCGGAACGACCCAGTGGCGATGAAATCGAAACCGAGTACCTGTCCGGATCAGTTGTCAGCAGAAGGTCCAAGCAATAAGGTGTGTGCGAGTCAACATCTGGTACCCGAGTGGCTCCATGGACAAGCTGGGTGAGACCTAAACTGAGAGCAAGCTTCCGCGTCTCTTTCCCAGCATGATTGGTGTCCAGGTATGGATGTAGCCAATCTTGGTGATGGCAATTAAAATCCCCTAGTAACACCAGTTGAGCCGAAGGGTACATCTGTTGAGCTTCATCCGCCTTCTCGCTGAGGTAATCAATTAGCCGAGTTGTCTCCATATCTCCGCTGTGCGACCGGTACACACAGGCATAAAGAATTTTCTCAATGCCTGTGTCTACCAGTGACCATAGCACTGAGAAGCAGGGGTCCTCAAATCTCCGGAGACGCCGAATGCAGATGTCATCGCGAGCGTATAAGCATACGCCCGCATGTGGTTTAAAATTGTGCTCCAGGGTATACCCTGGGTAAGATAAGTACGACACATCGGATGGACATCTGATCTGCGTCTCCGTGAGAAACAGGAGGTGCGGTTTATCTGTCTCGAGGTGATAGTGGACAGGTACGATATTAGAGTGCAGCCCTCTAATATTTATGAGGTGCACTTTTAAAGAGAGGGAGTGAAACCGCTGTGGAGCTTTCTTCCATTTACTGCTTCTCATATTTTAAAAGTTGAGGTAGGTAAGAGGTCGGCAGTAGAACGAGGCGTTCACGTCGTGTGACCAGTGAGACACAGCAGGACCACACACACCGAAGGGGGACTAGCCTGGAGACTGCGGGGACGCCCGAGCCCCCCCGAAAGTGTTCATCGCGCCCTCTCTTCCGGTAGCCAACCGGCACGATGACGCACTCCCGGGATTTTTCGCGAGTTGGCGGGACAGCCTCACGTGAGTGGCGAGTTCACGATTGGGTCCCCTACTGACTGCGGTCGGCCAGCGGTGCACCGTGCCTCGGATCCCGCTACCCTCCGCGACTAGTCTCCCGATGTTGTGGCTCAGCGTGTCTCATGTTCGGTATCAGACTGTGGCACGCAACTGTTCTGACCCGACCTCTCGGAACGGTGTCACCGGACTACACACCGGAACGTGGCTAGGCCACTTGGCGGCGAGATTTAGTCCGGCGGGTGGTCACTAACCACGGCCGAAGCCTACCACCAGTATGTGACGCCTGATTCGCACCACCCGAGGATCACGTGTGGGGCTACATATTCGGGGTATTCTCCCACGGACGGAGGCGACTCAATCCTCAAAAAAGTACTATTAGTTTACAATAAACGAATCAAATGGCGCTGGTGTAGTAGTAGAAGAGCCCGTGAAGATCGTCCTTCACCGATCTGATAACCAGATGAGACATATTTTTTATTAAATATTTTTTATAAACAAATGTGCCTAAAATTGCTTGCCCATCGAAAAGTGCTCATGGCTATTTTTAATTAAATAAACTTTTATTGATTTTTTTTTCATCACCCTCATACTTTTGATAACCAAATGAAATTTATTTCACTGATAGTTTTTAATACACAGAATATGCCTCGGTATGCTTGCCTACTCATTTCAGTGTATAACTAACTACCTGGCAAGCAGGTGTAAACAGGTAAGTCAAAATAGGTGACTCATTCGATTTTGATGCGCTTCATAGGAGTAACAACGATTCTGAACAGTTAGAATGTTATTTATATTTTTGATAATTGTAGCTAAATTATCATTTGACTATACACGAGCATGCGCAAAAAAAAAAAAAAAGCTATGAGCACTTTTCGATAGGCAAGCAATTTTAGGCATATTTGTTTATAAAAAATACTTAATAAAAAATACGTCTCATCTGGTTATCAGATCGGTGAAGGACGATCTTCACGGGCTCTTAGACTATAGTGCCTCCCGTTTGGAAATTGGAAATTTATTGATTATCTTCTAAAATAAATTCTAGTCACCAACCTGTTTTCACGACTGTTCACGTAGAAGACGATTAGCAAGTAAACGATATTATTTCGTTACATCCATTTATACTTAAACTATGGGCCAACTTATTCAGACGTATAATTATTATTCCATGCGATACTAATTTGTTTTTGAATAACAAAAAGGTATTGTCGAGTCTCTTTACACCTTTCGTTTGTTTTATTTAAGGCGTAAGACGACCTCTTTGGCGTAAAGGTTACCATGCCGGTCTGCTAATCAGAAGGTTCCGGGTTCGATTCCCGGCCCGGTCAACATCTTTGTGCTTGACTAAATTGGTTGGCTGTGGGTCTGGGTGTTAAATATGTATTTATATATAATATGTATGTATGTATATGTAGTATATCAGTTGTGTTAGCAACCATAATACGAGCTAGCAATGGTTCAGTATGGGGCTAACCAGCCGTGTGTGAATGTGTCCTAATATTTATTTATTTATTTTTTGACACACAATCGACCGTCGTGCGTCGGACGAAGTTTTTTTTTACACATAATAGGCTTGCGCTTGACCACAACTCACCTGATGTTAAGTGATATTGCAGTCTAAGATGAAGCGCGCTTGCCCAGAAGAAACCGGTTCACTCTCGCCTTGAAGACAGTTAGGTTGTAGTTGATAATTTTACTTAATATGAACAACAACAAAATTTTACTAACACACTTTATCTTAATTGTCTGTTGCTAATGACATGTTAAAATATGTAAAAGTTACTGAATGGCCAACCGAATAAGACACGTCAAAGATATAGTTCCGAACAAAATACATGAACCGAGTAAAATGTTTACAAGAGCTACGTGAATATTTGACTCGTTTTATTGTTTATCGTTTTACACACGATTTTATTGTATTCGTATTTATGTTACCAGACACTTGAATTTACAATTTTAATGCTCTCTTTCTAAAGTCGGGTGCCTTCAATAAGTTCTTAAGGTTTTTTTTTTTAATATTAGGACACTTTCACACACAGCTGGTTAGCCCCATACTGAACCATTTCTAGCTCGTATTATGGTTGCTATCGTATTTGTGCACGAATTTCTGTTTGTTAACAGCAACCTTGTAAGTAAATGAATAAAAAATCCGGGGCTTGGAAAATCATAAAAGAGTCAACGAGAACTTAAGAGCGTTGGACTGAAATCAGAAATGCAAACATACTAAACTCTACAATACCACGTTTTACTATAAGTACCTTAATACGTCTATGGCCTTCGATAAAAAAAAATACAAGAATCGAGTAGCGAACTGACGACCTCGTTGGCGTAAAGGTTACCATTCTGGACTGCCAATCAGAAGGTTCCGGGTTCGATTCCCAGCACGGCCCACATCTTTGTGCTGAACTAAATTTGTTGGCTGTCGGTCTGGGTGTTAAATATATATATAAAATATGTATGTATGTATATGTAGTATAACAGTTGTGTTAGCTAAATACGAACTAGAAATGGTTCAGTATGGGGCTAACCAGCCGTTTGTGAAATGTGTCCTAGTATTTATTTATTATTATTTCATAAATGAAATCGAAATTCGTTCTTTTTTATTGATCTTAGTTTTTCAATTTTTTTTTTACTTATTAACACACGGCTGGTTAGCCCCATACTGAACTATTTCTAGCTCGTATTATGGTTGCTAACACAACTGATATTCTACATATACATACATACATATTATATAAATACATTTTTAACACCCAGACCCACAGCCAACAAATTTAGTTAAGCACAAAGATGTTGACCGGGCCGGGAATCGAACCCGGAACCTTCTGATTAGCAGTCCGGCATGGTAACCTTTACGCCAACGAGGTCATCTATATTGCTATCTTGTTGCTCAACACTTTTCTGACTGATGTTTCGTCCCGCAGGTTCGTCCAGGAGTGCGTGGAGGTCCAGGAGTGGATCTCGGAGCAGATGTCCCTGGCTGCGAGCGAGGAGTACGGGCTGGACGTGGAACACGTGGAGACGCTGCAGCAGACCTTCGACTACTTCCTCACGCAGCTACAAGGTAAGAACCAGAAAACACGCTTTTTATAGAAAACCGTAATTTTATCAAACTAGTGTATTGTCATTGGTCCTCAATAAATCTACAAAGTTTGAACGAAATCTGGCCGTTTAAAGTGGGTCAAAATCGCGCCCAAAGAAGTCGGTTACAAACAAACATACAGGTGAAGCTAATAAATAGCGTGTGAAAAACACGTGAATGATTGTATAATTTGTAACTTATTGATTCAGGCGTTAATTTGCGGAAATCCATTGTAAATAGAAGACAAAATTAAATATTTAGTGTACTTCCGCTGTGATCCGAAATCCAAATTAAGACAAGTAAAGGAAAAATCAACTAAGATCAATTAACTAAGATTAAGAGTCGAGAGAGAGTCTCTCGACTTGTCGTTCGAAGAGTCAGCATCTCCTGATGATGCCTTGTGGTTAGGCGAAACACGTGTAGAGTTAAGAATTTCCGAATTGTGATAGGTAACGTTAATCTTTATTAATCTTAGTTGATTAATCTTAGTAAATTTTTCCTTTGTCTTAATTTGGATTTCGGATCACAGCGGAAGTACACTAAATATTTAATTTTGTCTTCTATGTATCATTTGTGTCCGCAGCGAACGAAGGTCGTATCGAGGCTGTGTGTGAGACCGGCAACACGCTGCTTGAGGAGAACTCCCCGGAGGCAGAGCGAGTGAAGCAGCGTATGGACGACATCCGTGGCCTGTGGGACGACCTTAAGGAACTGGCACTCGCTAGGCAGGAGGTAAGATACTCTGGTCTTCTTCCACTTTTGACGTGACAACGTCTTAAATTAGGTTGCGGCTGGGAGTCACTTATGAAAAAGTGTAACGCCCGGTAACGTTACGATGAGTCACCGAACGAGAGAGAGGCCCGCCGAATGCCTTGCGTCTCTCTCCCACTCAACTATGATCGGTCTGCCGCGCGCGCAGCACGCGGCAGACGTTGTCACGTAAAATCTTCGCCCGTAAAACCGACTTTACAGGCAACCATTTTTTTCTATATTTATCCTTGATAGGTTTCCGTTTGACGACAGCTTGCCTGGTGTTAAGCTGCGCTGTAGTCTACGGTGTGGCACGCTTACCTAGAAGATACCTATTAACTATAGGTACTTTTAAAGATCCCCGGATGATACCTCTCAGATACCAAACAGAGACTCAGGTAGTGAGTTCCAAAGCTTTGCTGTCCTCACAATGAAGGTTGACGTTTTTATTTATTTATTTATTAGGTACTCAGACAGATTACAAACATTCATTTTAACATAACTAAACTAAAAGGAACAAAAACAAGTCTGCTATCCAAAAAAAAGAGTACACAGCACGCTAGTGTAAACTTAATGATAAGGAAGGTTCAGATATACATTAAAAAGGGGGAAATCTTAATTACTAAAACAATTTAACAATTTAACCTATAACTTATATTATTTCTAAATTGACTGAGGCTGTTACTAAATACATCCAGTTCAGTAATGTGAGTCTTACATTGGTTGTTATCTGAGGCGTCACAACATTTGAGTACCAGCTCGTTATATGAGCGACACATGCGCTGTATAGGACTTTTACTGGAAATGTTGTTTTTATACAGTTTATTAGTGTGAAACAGTTTAGATTTTTGCTTTTTGCTTCTAAGCCGAGGGCTGAAATTAAAGCTTATAGAACTAAGCTTTTAAAACTTTTATTGTTGCATAACTGCTATTACTCTATTGACGAATTTCTAAATTAAAAGGATTTATTTTTTGCATGAAAATAAACCGGCTCACTCCTCTTGTGTTGCGATACCCGAACAGGGTCCGTTATGAGATACCTACCTTTTAAAACATCATCATCATGCCATAATGAAGCAATAAATGTATTTGACTTTGATTTGTTTTGATCTAGCCGAACTACAGTCGCTACCCGAAGGTCTCTGACTGGGCTCAAATACCTTAATGGCTTGAATGCTTTATCTTCATAAGGTTATTCACTCGAACGTGGACTGCCCGAGTCTGCTTAGTTCTATAAGCTTTAATTTCAGCCCTCGGCTTAGAAGCAAAAAGCAAAAATCTAAACTGTTTCACACTAATAAACTGTATAAAAACAACATTTCCAGTAATAGTCCTATACAGCGCATGTGTCGCTCATATAACGAGCTGGTACTCAAATGTTGTGACGCGTCAGATAACAACCAATGTAAGACTCGCATTACTGAACTGGATGTATTTAGTAACAGTCTCAGTCAATTTAGAAATAATATAAGTTATAGGTTAAATTGTTTTAGTTCTTAAGATTTCCCCCTTTTTTTAGATATAAGTAAATGAACCTTCTTTATCATTAAGTTTACACTAGCATGCTGTGTACTCTTTTTTTTGGATTGCAGACTTGTTTTTGTTCCTTTTAGTTTAGTTATGTTAAAATGAATGTTTGTAATCTGTCTGAGTGCCAAATAAATAAATACCTTAACGCCGTATATTGTGACCCTAGGCTTTGGCCGGAGCGAGGCAGGTGCACGAGTTCGACCGTCGTGCTGACGAGACCGCAGCCTGGATCGCCGAGAAGGAATCCGCCCTCGCCGGCGCAGCCTCCGCCCCGCCCAGGAGCCGGCACGCGCTTCACGCCCAACAGAGGGCGCTGCATGCACTCCGGGCGGATCTGGACGCTATAGCCAAGGAACATGACAAGTTGAAGGAAGAAGCAGAAAGGTGAGGTTCTTCTTAACTTCTGTTGCTCTGGTACCTTTTCTAAAGGCCCCACGCGTATAGTAAAGAATTCTGAACTATAATTTTATTGGTACTTATTTAAAACTTTATATTCTTAATTTAAACTTTAAATTCTTAGTTTAAACTTAAAACTCTTTATTTGAACTTTAAATTCGTAATTCAAACTTTAAATTCGTAATTTTAACTTAAATTCTTAATTAAAATTTAAATTCTTAATATAAAGTTTAAATTCGTAATTTAACCATTGAATCCTTTATTTCAACTTTAATTCTTTACTTAACGTATTCTGTAATTTTGCCCTAATATTATAATTGTTATCTTTTTCTTTGAATGTCTGTTTGACTTTAATAGTAATACAAATTTAATTTTATGGATTTAAGTTTTGATAAATGTATGATTTTTTTTCTGAAAATTAATGAATTATTTTATTAATTTAAAGGTTAAATTAAAAAGTTAAAGTTTAAATTTATTTAATTTAAAGCTTAAAATTTATTAAATTTAAAGTTTAAATTCATTTAATTTAAAGTTCAAATTCATTTAATTTAAAGTTTAAATCAACTTACCATGCCTTTTGTCCCTCCAGACTAGGCACAGCGTTCCCCGACGCGAAGGAACACGTGACCGCCAAGTTGGAAGACGTGTCTGAGGCGTTGGAGGCCCTCACTGAGCGCACGTCGCACTGCAACCAGCAGCTGGAGCTGGCTTCACAGCTGCAGGCATACTTCGCTTCTTACCAGGAACTACTGTGAGTAAACCTCTACTAAACTTATGGTGCCCTGGTATATTTACTATCTAGTTAAGTCCTTGATTATAAATTTGTTTATTTACACGAAACAAACGGTCACACTTACTTAAAAACGTTGGATATACGTCCAACGGGTTTCAACGCATTAAGAGCGTCATCATCGGGGACGAGCTGCACACGGACTGTCACCGACGAGATCCGCGCACAGACTGGCCCGGCGCATGTTGCGCGGGAGCGTCAACGACCCGCGCGTCCCGCACCCCGCGACGCTCTGCGCGCGCCGCAGCCCTCTGTTCCCGCGCAGATAACGCCGGCTGGATGGAGATTGTTTCTTCCTCATCACTGGATGGTATTGGAGAGAGTATACTCGGGTCCGCACACACTACACTGATTGTGTCTTGAGTAGGTTCTGTCATATCGGATCGCACAATATTTAAAACGGGCTTCCATGATGGCGCCAACGTCCAACCGCGATCCCGATTGAAATTAGGGTGACGATGAATCTCGATTGCCGATGATGACGCTCTTAATGCGTTGAAACCCGTTGGACGTATATCCAACGTTTTTAAGTAAGTGTGACCGTTTGTTTCGTTTAAATATATAATATGCCTTACGATAACAGTTTACAAAGTATAAATTTGTTATCATAAGCAGCCCACTATTCTTTCCCACTGCTGGGATTCGGGGCCTTCTCTCCCGAGGAGAGAGATGTAGGCCATAATCCAATACGCTACCCAAGTGCGGGTTGGCGGGTGAAACACGTCTTCGGATATAATAAAAATATTGCTGCTTAGCAGGAATAGCTATTAGTGAAATAGATAACACCGGTGTACAGTGGTTTCGTTGCCTTAGATATATGATAATAAGTTTGGGTATGTTTGAATCAAAATCTTATGTTTATATTTAAATACTCGTACATTTATTTATTAGATAATTCAGTCATAGTCATATTAATATATTCTAATACTATTTATGTTACCAAACGGTCTACCTCGGTCTTTTGTCCAATTTTAATTTTAGATGGGTACCCATTGAAACTAAAATTGGACAAAAGAGATACAAGTAATATAAATACCATTTCAATATATCATCCCAAAAAGTCTTTTGTTTGGGAGTATATATATGAAAGTTAGTTAAAATAAAAATAACTTTATTTATACTTACTAGAATATTCTTTTTAAAAATGGCATGAGTTTATTATAACTATTGCATCTTTTACAGAAATACAAAATATGTTTCAATTCAAATGAACCTTACCACTGTATCTTATGGTTGAGTTTCGACTAGTGCCGTAATAAACATAAGCTATCTTGCTCCGCGATAACGGCTATAAAGTTTTATGACTGTACGCAGTGAGCGTTAGAAAATTCAACTGTATTACTATACTGATAACGCTTAAATTCCTCAAACTTAAATAAGACCACACTCTTACTTGTGGTCTTATTTTCCTTGCCGTTTTTAGAGACATCACCTTAAATGTAGTACATTTTTGATATTACAATAATGGTGGCGATTCTGCTGTACACACGACTAAACTAAATTTAAAGTAGTCCTGTCTCTTTTCATCATAAGTGGCCAGAAAGAGACGGCATGTTCTGAACCATAATAAAAACAACTAAAATCACGTCAAATATAGAAAATATAAGTGACTTTAGAACGCACTCACTTGTATCAGCTCTAAAACTGCCTACACTTTCCATATTTGACGTGATTTTAGTTGTTTTGATTATGGTTCAGAACATGCCGTCTCTTTTTGGCCACGTATGATGAAAAGAGACAGGGCTACTTTAAATGTAGTTTAGTCGTGTGTACAGCAGAATCGCCACCAATGTTACTCTTATACTCTTGCATAACGATGTATGGTCTTCCACCCGTCCCCCAGGGCGTGGACCAACGAGACCCTGGCGCGGACCACGGCCCCCGAGCTGGGTGCAGATGTGCGCGGCGCGGAACAACTCCTGGCGCGCCACCAGGACATACAGGCAGAGATCCTCGCGCGGGAAGATGCTTTCACCACGCTCTACGCTGATGGTAAGTGCTGTGGTTTTGTTCTTTTCCAGTTTAGGAAAAGACAAAAGAATGCTGAGAAAACTTGTCGAGCTACAAGTAGTATCTGTAAAAATACAAAAGAAACTAGAAAAATAATAATAGTAGTTTAAAAAAACTAAAAAACATGCTTATCTGGCCGTTTTAAGTGGATCAAAATCGCGCCCAAAGAAGTCGGTTACAAACAAACATACAAACAAAAATACAAAAAAAAAAAAATGGTTGCCTGTAAAGTCGGTTTTACGGGCGAAGATTTTACGTGACAACGTCTGCCGCGTGCTGCGCGCGCGGCAGACCGATCATAGTTGAGTGGGAGAGAGACGCAAGGCATTCGGCGGGCCTCTCTCTCGTTCGGTGACTCATCGTAACGTTACCGGGCGTTACACTTTTTCATAAGTGACTCCCAGCCGCAACCTAATTTAAGACGTTGTCACGTCAAAACAATTCACTGTCAAAAAGTATACAAAATAACGCAACAAAAGTTATTCGATAAGATACAAACGCACACCATAATAATATTAAAGAAAACCGAAGGAACAGAAAGTGGAAAAGTTACAAAGAAACTTTGAAAAGAGAAAAATAACAGAATGGAAACAAAGAAACATTCACATTTCTTCTAATTCTAATTCTTTAGGTCTGGCACTTGGTTAGTGTTTAGATATTTTTTTTACACATTCACACACGGCTGGTTAGCCCCATACTGAACCATTTCTAGCTCGTATTATGGTTACTAACACAGCTGATATACTACATATACATACATACATATTATATATAAATACATATTTAACACCCAGACCCACAGCCAACAAATTTAGTTAAGCACAAATATGTTGACCGGGCCAGGAATCAAACCCGGAACCTTCTGATTAGCAGACCGGCATGGTGACCTTTACGCCAACGAGGTCGTCAAGTTTAAATTTAAAGTTTGCAATTGTACCAATTCTGCAAAACAACACTTCTTCACAAATAAAATAACAAAGACTAAATTAACAGTTAATTAAATATAGAAACCACAATCAAAGTCATATAATTTTTACCGCTTAAGAAAAAAGTTTTGATTTATACATAATATACTCGTATACTCGAATGGAAGTAGTTTTGCCTCATGTTGAAAATGTCCATATACTCGTATATTTAGTATATTTCTTATTATCAATAGTGGAATATAAGACTTTTTATTTGTCTTTAATTAGTTTACTCCTCCTATCGTCCTCCTGACGACCTCGTTGGCGTAAAGGTTACCATGCCGGTCTGCTAATCAGAACGTTCCGGGTTCGATTCCTGGCCCGGTCAACATCTTTGTACTTAACTAAATTTGTTGGCTGTGGGTCTGGGTGTTAAATATGTATTTATATATAATATGTATGTATATGTAGTATATCAGCTGTGTTAGCAACCATAATACGAGCTAGAAATGGTTCAGTATGGGGCTAACCAGCCGTGTGCGAATGTGTCTTACTATTTATTTTATATTTATTTTTATATATATCTCTCCCCAGGTGACGCCCTAATCAAAGAAGGTCACATAATGTCTGGCGAAATAAAAGAACGCATGGCAACCCTGCGCGCGCGCCGATCTGCCTTGGACAATGCTTGGCAGAATAGACACGTCATCTACACCCAGCATCTAGACGCGCTCTGCTTCAAGCGCGATGCTGATGCTTTGGACGCCTGGATCACCAACAGGTAAGCTTTTTTATTAATCTTCAAGCTCTCTTTTCATTGCACTTGAAAGATCATTTACATGTACTAGGAATAGTAGGGGTCCTAATACACTTCCCTGTGGTACTCCATATTCTATACAAATACAAATCATTTATTGATGACACCAAAGTTACAAGTCAAATAATATGATATCAATACAAAAGTATATGATATGTATCCATGTCAATTTTCAATTCTAATAATATAATATCATTACAATAGTATATGATATAAATCAAATGTCAATTGTCACATCTAATTATAGAAATATTATATCATTACAAAAGTACATGATATGAATCAAATGTCAATTTTCAATTTTAGATAATCATTAGACTAATCAAAAGTTTTATCTAATAGCCAAACCCTGAGTCTAGTCTTAAAGGTGGCGGTATACTAGCGGTGTTACCCGTGGACTATGAGATAATCAACAAAGGCTGTGTACACAAATATAACAGCTATATGAATCCAATACTCAATAACTATTGAGTAACGGATTTCAATTCAGCGCAACCTTTTACAGTCATTATTTGCGTATCCCACGGAAACCACAATTGTTTTCGGGACAAAAAGTAGTCTGTATATTAATCCAAGGTTTAAACTATTACAATGTTTTCCTTCACCGAAAGCTCAAGGTCATTTGGCAGGGATCGAACCTACGTTCTTCGGGATGTTAGGCGACCGCAAACCTGACTGAGCTGTCGTCGCTTGAAAATCCCTTGTTTCTTTCCACAGAGTGCCGTTAGTAAGAGACGGGAAGTTTGGCGAGAGCGTTTCTCAGGTGGAGCAGCTGATTAACAAGCATAGAGACTTGGAGGAGACCATCGATGCGCAGAAGGACAAGTTTAACGCTCTCAAGAGAATCACGCTGGTAAGTCTTCTGGTCTACTGTGGTCTACTTAGGTCTACTGGGATATTCCTGAAACAATTGTTAGCTTATGATAAGTTTAACGCTCTGAAGAGATTCGTGCTGGTAAGTCTTCTGGTCTATTGTGGTCTACTTAGGTCTACTGGAATATTATTAGAACAATTGTTAGCTAATGACAAGTTTAACGCTCTGAAGAGAACCGCGCTGGTAAATCTTCTGGTCTACTGCGATCTACTTAGGTCTACTGGAATATTCTTAGAACAAATATTAGCTAATGACAAGTTTAATGCTCTGAAGAGAACCGCGCATTTAAATATTCTGGTCTACTGTGGTCTACTAAGGTCTACTAGGATATTATTAGAACAATTGTTAGCTAATGACAAGTTTAACGCTCTGAAGAGAACCGCGCTGGTAAATCTTTGTTTTGCAGTTATTTGCGTTACAATATAAGCTACAAATAAATGGAGTTATCTTGTACAGTTACTAAACTTCATGTTTTTTTTTTGTACAGTAATACCCCGGACTTACGCGATAGGTGGGACCGAGCGCTATCCGCGTAAGTCGAATTCGCGTAAGTCGGGGTACAATTTTGCATATACATACCTATAAAGTCATACAAAGTATGTTTAATTGGGACCGGAGACTATAATTTAGGAAATATAAAACAATAATTAAGGAAATAAATTTTAATTTAATTCTAGATAATATGACAAACTATATTAATAAAAAGTATAAACACAATCTGAAGTGCGCGGCTTTCAAACAAAAAACGTTAAAATAAACGAGAAAATTAAATCGCGTAACTCCGAATTCACGTAAGTCGAGATAGCGTAAGTCGGGGTATTACTGTACTAAAAACGGGATTAAAATGGTAGAAACTCGTTTTAGTACAGCAATATATTTCTTCTTAATTTGAAATTCATAGATTGTTTTGAGTATCTTTACATCTGAAGACCTACATGGTCTTTCAGTCATTATACTACTGTCTAATTCCAAACGGTGTATGCTCTACCAATAAAACGCTTTTTTACGTCTTATTGGAAAAAAAATATAGTTCTAAGAACTAACTATTTTAGATATAAAGAGTAAAGGCGCGAATACGAAACTAACATTGTGATATTTTGTTATATACAAAAGAATGTAACAATCGACTCCCTAAAACAAAATTTCCTTCACTTGTCTCATTGTTAAATCTTCTGTCTCTCTCCCACAGATAGAGCAAGCGTTCAAGCAGCAGCAGGAGAACGAGGCGCAAGAGAGACGTGTCTCCGCAGAGAGACAGGAACAGGAGAGGCTGCAGCAGTACAGGAGGAGGGAGGTCGAGAGGATCACAGAGGAGAGAAGGAAAGAGATCGCTCCCAGAGCACCCGCGCCGCCTATTAGAGAGGTGGGTCTACTGGTCTACTCGGTCTACTGGTCTACTCGGTCTACTGGTCTACTTGGTCTACTGGTCTACTCGGTCTACTGGTCTACTCGGTCTACTGGTCTACTCGGTCTACTGGTCTTCTAAGCCTATTCTGCTATTGGGCTTACTTACTAAGTCTACTGGTATACCAGGCCACTCAGAAAATTTTGCGAAAAAAAGTTTGTATGAATGAGACACTGGCCAGTTTAAACCTATTTTAAAAATATGATATTTATAAGTAAACATAGGCACATTCCAATTTCAATGTAAAAATAAGCACATTCCAAATTTGATGCTAGTGGAGAGTACTTTGAAAAGATTAAATAAAAAATATTTGCCATTGATTTTTTTTTCTGTTTCGCAAAACTTTCTCACTTTGAATGTTCCACGTACGGTGAACTGGTCAACAACTGACAGCTTGCCTGATGTTGGGCAGCACTATGGCCTATGTTGTAGCGCGCTTACCTAGTAGGAAAGTATTCACTTTCGAATTGAAGTTCTCAGAATGCTACATCTTAGAAAACAGAGCAGAGAAAGTCAAACAGTTCTCACTATGAACTATGGTCTACTGGTCTTCTTAAGCTATGCTACATGCTATCTATAGCTTCTTATGTTTTTTTTACATTTAATGGGCTGGCGTTTCATGTTCAAGTGAATTTAGTTGTTTTATCTATGGTTCAGAACGTGCTGTCTCTTTCTGGCCACCTAAGATGAAAAGAGACGGGACTTCTTTAAATTTAGTTTAGTCGTGTGTGCCGCTGAATCGCCACCATTAGCGCTAGATAGGGACAGATGGAAAGAGGATAGGGAGGCCTTTGTCCAACAATAGGATCAAACAGGCTTTTAATTATAATAATAACTAGCTGACCTGGCAAACGTTGTTTTGCCTCACTTAGGTGTACAGCGCCATCTATTGATTACTTACTCAACCCAGTCGAAAGGTATTGACATCTGTTAGAATCATTTGGAGTTAACAGATAATTGTGACAGTCAAATAATAACAGACAATAATTAGCAATAAATTAAAATTGCGACTATAATTTTAGATTTAAACTATCCTATCTCTCAAGTTGGATCGAACTGCACATGGTGTGCGAGTTTTATTATAATCGGTTAAGTGGTTTAGGAGTCCATTGGGAACAAACATTGTGACACGAGATTTATATCTTCTTATATATAAAATTTCCGTGTCACAGTGTTTGTTACCGTACTCCTCCGAAACGGCTTGACCGATTTTTTCCAAATTTTATATGCGTATTCAGTAGGTCTGAGAATCGGCTACTGCATATTTAGTTTTTTTTTTTTTACTAAGGCAAAACAACGTTTGCCGGGTCAGCTAGTATATTATATATTAAGATAATTAATACGTATGTTTGTAGGTGGAGCGTGCCGTAGGAGCTGCGCCTGCCTCCTCCGAAGAGACCCTCTCCCCGGCGCCGCAGTTCGACCGACTTCCCAAGAACGATGCCCACGTCAAACGAGCTGAGAGCATGAGCGTTAGTATACCTTTATAAGGGTTCCAGGAGGTACCTGTTATGGATTAAATAGGAATTTTCTCTTTAGTGGTCTCATTTGGAACTCAGACCATTTCATAACAGTAAAGAGTCTTTTTTGTGTGTTTTATATCGTAATAGATACAATAATATAGTAAACTCATGCCATTTTTACACGCTTTATATTAGCTTCACCTGTATGTTTGTTTGTAAACGACTTCTTTGGGCGCGATTTTGACCCACTTTAAACGGCCAGATTTCGTTCAAACTTTGTAGATTTATTGAGGACCGATGACAATACACTAATTTGATAAAATTATTTTATGCTGTGTGCTGATAAAATTATTTTGTATGCAACACTGAATCTGGTATATATTTGATTGAAGGTATATTGTAATAGATACAATAGTATAGTAAACTCATGCCATTTTTTGTGCCGTGTTTGTATGTAACACTGAATCTGGTATATATTTGATGGAAGGTATATTGTAATAGATACAATAGTATAGTAACCTCATGCCATTTTTTGTGCCGTGTTTGTATGTAACACTGAATGTGCTATATATTTGATGGAAGGTACATATATTGTAATAGATACAGTAGTAAAGTAAACTCATGCTATTTTTTGTGCTATGTTTGTATGCAACACTGAATCTGGTATATATTTGATGGAAGGTATATCCTACGGACATATGTTATGAGACAGTAAAGAAAAATGGAATAAATTAATAACAGAATGGTATCCAAGAGATGACAAAAGAAATAGAGGCAGACAAAACAAAAGATGGGAAGATGACCTCAAGAAAGTGGCTGGTCCGGTATGGACCCGTTTAGCAAGGGACAGAAATAAGTGGAAGTTTTTAGAGGAGGCCTTTGTCGACACACAGGCTGTTACAGACAAAAATCCAGTTGCCGATAACTAGTTAAGTTAATACAATATATAAATAATTTAAGTATTTAGTTAGTAGGCATGTATATAATATTTTTTAAGAAAAACAGCAATAAAGGCTTTATTATTTTTTATTTTATTTATAGTAAAGTAAACTCATGCCATTTTTTTGTGCTGTGTTTGTATGCAACACTGGATCGAAGGTTTAGATTGATAATTATAATTTCCCCAGGTGGTAAAGTCTGCTAAGCGCACCCCGTCGTTCACGACTCGGCGCCGCACGCAGTCTTTCCGTAGACATCGGCGCGGGGACATTGCGGAGTTGCCGCCCGTCGAGATCGAAGGTACGCCATGTTTACAAGCGTATCGTAAAACTGTGATCATGTTAAAGAGTCTTCATACATAAATCTTTCAAAGTCTTTGTAATCTTATATCTTTAAATGAACAATTCTTGTATATATATATAATTGGAATCTCGGAATCGGCTCCAACGATTTTCATAAAATTCAGTTTGAAGGGGGTTTCGGGGGCGAGAAATCGATCTAGCTAGGAATCATTTTTAGAAAATGGCATATTTATAAAAAAAAAATCGGTCATCCAGGTACTATAAAATAAATTTCCAAGTCACAATGATAGTTGCCGTACTCTTTGTATTTGTTTTATACATGTTAAAGGACCCTTCATTCGCGAGCCCGACATTCGCACTCAAAAACCAACCAAAATGTACAGATATGAACGCTTTAGAAAGTTGGTCGTTATATCGAGTGTCGTTAGAATTAGTGTCACTTTATCGAATATTGTTATATCGAGTGTTGTTAGAACTAGTGTCACCTTATCGAATATTTGTATACCAAGAGTCGTTATATCGAGTGTCGTTATATCGAGAGTCGTTGTATCGAGAGTCGATATATAGTGTCGTTATATCGAGTGTCGTTGTATCGAGAGTCGATATATAGAGTGTCGTTATATCGAGTGTCGTTATACCGAGTGTCGTTATATAGAGTGTCGCTATATAGAGTGTCGTCGTTATAAAGAGTAGTGTCTATGTTCGTTACGCGCAGGGTACCTGGAGCGCAAGCAGGAGACGGGCGTGGGCGGCAAGCGCGCGACGGTGCGCTCGTGGCGCGGCTACTACTCCGTGCTGTGCGGGCAGCTGCTCTGCTTCTTCAAGGACGAGCTGGACTTCGCTAGCGCCAAGGCCGCCGCGCCGCCCGTCGCTATACTGCTGGTATGTATAAAAAAAAATGGTTGCCTGTAAAGTCGGTTTTACGGGCGAAGATTTTACGTGACAACGTCTGCCGCGTGCTGCGCGCGCGGCAGACCGATCATAGTTGAGTGGGAGAGAGACGCAAGGCATTCGGCGGGCCTCTCTCTCGTTCGGTGACTCATCGTAACGTTACCGGGCGTTACACTTTTTCATAAGTGACTCCCAGCCGCAACCTAATTTAAGACGTTGTCACGTCAAAAATAAGTATGTATAAAACACGTGGTGGTGCAGATGAATAACACTTTTTTTGACGTGACAACGTCTTAAATTAGGTTGCGGCTGAGAGTCACTTATGAAAAAGTGTAACGCCCGGTAACGTTACGATGAGTCACCGAACGAGAGAGAGGCCCGCCGAATGCCTTGCGTCTCTCTCCCACTCAACTATGATCGGTCTGCCGCGCGCGCAGCACGCGGCAGACGTTGTCACGTAAAATCTTCGCCCGTAAAACCGACTTTACAGGCAACCATTTTTTTTTTTACACATTCAAACACGGCTGGTTAGCCCCATACTGAACCATTTCTAGCTCGTATTATGGTTGCTAACACAACTGATATACTACATATACATATATACATATTATATATAAATACATATTTATTATACAATACACTTTGCGGCGCTCGTACGCCAAAAGCTATTGATTTTATGAAAAAAATTATTAAAACATAACAATTGTAGGAAATTTTCTCTAGTTTAATTTTGTACATAGATATTTTTGTCATAAAATGCGTCGGAAAAGAGATATTTCCGAAAAACCGTTTTTAGGCGCCATTTTTTTAATATGGCGGCGCGAGCGGCGGGGGTACGAGGTGGCTAAGTTGAAATTCGAAAAGAGCATACCCAAATCTATAAATAAACCAATTTTCAAAACTCCCGGAAAACTTTCCAGGTAACCCCCTTATTTTACCTAATGACTGGACTAGTATTGGTCATTGACATATAAATATTGTAATACTTTAATGACATGTACTATGCGTGCCAACTAAGAATAGGATCGCGCTTGCTACAACTCAGAATACAGAAAGAACCAGAAACCGTGAGCGCGCCTAAAACTGAGGCTACTAAAACTACTCCAAAATGGAGTAGTTTGACGCGCGACCGATCAGTCACTCTGTGACCGTCGGGACGCACGACGCTGTACCAATTTAATTAAATTATGCCGTCTTATGTCGTTCCTACCTATAAAATGCAGCGGGTCTATAAAAGAAACAGGATGGGATCACATTTCACGTGTAAGTATCGTATTTAGGTATCAACTTTGAATAAATTTCTATGTTTTCAATTGTCATAGATAATGAGGCATCCATCTTGTTAGTGTTGCCAGTATAAGAGTTTTGATTTACCCTTCTTTTTATGACCTCTTGAGGGCTTTTATTCATTGTAGAATATTAATAATTAATTTAATATAAAATAACCGACTTGAAAAAAGAAAGTATAAAACATCAGAGCAGCCTGTGTGTACATAACCAAATAGTCCTTTTAAATAGTATGTTAGTATCTATGAAAAATACCTAGACATAAGATTTCATCAATCATCTAAATTTAAATTTTTGTTACTAAGTTCAAATTCTAAGAGACAATATTATAAAAAGCTTACTAAGCAAAAAGGAAATTAAATGTATTTTTTTCTAAAGCGTTATTTTTTTCTAAAGCGTTTTATTAAATTCAATAAATCTATCAATTTCTTGAGAAAATTAGGTAGGTACATAATTATAATAAAGATTAGGACAATTTTTATTCTATTAGTATCTCACCTCCTGGACTCCCAAATTTTACCCTAAAAACGGGCACATAATGCCTGAGCTAGAACATTACGCGGGTGGGAAGTGACGCGGGCGGGGGCATTGTTTTGATTTTTGGACACAGCGTGTAGCTCGCAAATACAGATGAACGCGGCTTCTGGTACTTTCTGTATTCTGAGTGCTACAACTTCACACGATAACTGTCAAAAAAGTACTGCCAGCAAAGCAAGCGTCAAAAATTGATTAAATATTTATTTTTTTGGTTTATAGCTATAAATTATAGTATTGTATAATTATTATCTTCTTAATATATATAAATCTCGTGTCACAACGTTTGTCCTCAATGGACTCCTAAACCACTTAACCGATTATAATAAAATTCGCACACCATGTGCAGTTCGATCCAACTTGAGAGATAGGATAGTTTAAATCTCAAATTATAGTCGCAATTTTAATTTATTGCTAATTATTGTTTGTTATTATTTGACTGTCACAATTATCTGTTAACTCCAAATGATTCTAACAGATGTCGATACCTTTCGACTGGGTTGAGTAAGTAATCAATAGATGGCGCTGCTATGGTAAATCTACGAACGTGTCATATAAGCTACACTATCTATTATTCATTCCCCTAAGTGAGGCAAAACAACGTTTGCCGGGTCAGCTAGTGATAGTATATATGATCATCGCATGTTTCCAGGCTCGCTGCTCCCCGGCCAGCGACTACACGAAGCGCGCGCACGCGTTCCGGCTCTCGTGCGCCGACGGCGCCGAGTACCTCTTCTCCGCTAACAGCAGGCAGCTCATGCAGGTCTCTATCATTATCATCATCATAATTATTATTATCATCATCATTATCATTATTATCACCATCTTTATCATTATTATCATCATCATCATCATTGTCATCGTCATCTTTGTCATTATTACCATTATCATTATTATCATCATCATTCTTATCATTATCATCTTCATCATTCTTATCATTTTCATCATCATCGCTATTTTTTTCATTATAATTATCATTATCTTCATTTATTATCGCACTAGATATTACGTAGCGCATGCAGCTCGGCTGACTCAGGTGGTCTGACACGATCATCGAGGTTAAGCAACGGTCGATGCGAACACTCTTTGGAAGCGTGAGCATGGTCACGCAAGACTGTTTTGACACCAAAACTATCGTCACTAAAGCTTGGCCAGTTGCTCATACGACTAAGACGAAGATCGCACTAGAGAATCAATATATTTCCACGGTACAGCATTCGTTGGAAAGGTTTCGGGCTCCGTGAGGGCAGTAGCAAACAACCTTCAGGGAACATTTCGACTTCTAATTCTAATTCTAATTTGAAGTGGGGGTGATGAGACCTGCACTGACATCCCGCTAGGGGCGTATTGTGCATTCCCCCCTTACCAGCCTACCCAAGCCAACCGAGCTCCTTGAAATAACGGAGCACAGCCCTGGGTCGCTGGCATACCTGTTCCACCCCTGTTGCGTCAGATGGTCTATTTGTCTGAAGATTAGCAATGGAAGGCGAACTTTCATCTTGAGCTGCTATCATCAGGCCGTAACTCCTTCTGGTTTGTTTGGTGGCCTCACAGTGCAGTAGCACGTGTTCTACCGTTTCATTTTCCTCCAGACAGCCCCGACATAGAGGGCTGTCCGTCGCCCCTATTTTATGTTGGTGGTAGTTGAGATCACAGTGGCCGGTAATGATGCCGACCATCATACGGAGATCCCCTCTTGTGAGTTTTAGTAAATTATTTGTTACTTTTTTGTTTAATTTGGGTAATAAGAGTCTAGAGTTTTTACAATCAGTCCTTTTGTTCCACAGATTTTGGTGTTCTCGTTCAGCGTGTGCTCGTAGTGTATTTCTAGCTTCCATAGCTGTCGGCTTGCAGAGATCAGCTATGTCAGCGCATATCGTTTGTTTCTTTGCTCCTTCTTTTGCAAGCAGATCTGCTTTATTGTTACCTTGACAAGTGCTATGACTCTTGGTCCAGGTCACTGTAACATCATATATCTCTGCCAGTTTTTGAAGAGTCAAATGACATTCCTTTATGACTTGTGATCTGGTTATCGGTTTTCTGAGTGCGTAGATCGTTGCGGCACTGTCAGTTATGAAATTTAGCTTCATATTTTTGCTTATAGGTTCTACAAAATTTCTTAGCAGCACTGTTTTCGCCGCTAGTAGTAAACCCATTGTTTCAGTTTGAAATGCTGTTGTGGTTTTGGGCAGTGACATGGAATCCTCAATCCCTAATTCTGGTGAGTAATATCCGCAACCTGCTCCATTGTTGTTTTTAGCGCCGTCACAATAGACATTGTAGACCTCGTCAACAGCGACAGCAGTCGCCGTTGCGCTCTGAGGCTTTATCTCCTCCATCTGTAGAGAGTATCTTTTGCCATCCAAGTATGTTTTAGCTATCTTGTCGGTTCCTCGAACTGAGTAAGGAACTATTGATATTGCTTTTTCTAGAATTCTGCTGTGGTTTGTACAAGATCCCACACTTTTCCACTGGTTTGTTGATTTAATTCTTAGGGCTGCAGCCATTGCTTCTTGCTGTATGTGCAAATGCAGAGGCGTCAATCCGAGTAGTGTATCCAGGGCGGCTGAAGGTGTCGATTTATTGCATCCTGTTATCATGGAGCACGCCAGCCTCTGGAGTTTCTGTAGTTTGGTGATGGTGGTTATAAGATTCGTCCTGGGCCACCATACTATGCTACCATACGTTAGAATTGGTCTCACTATTACAGTGTACAGCCAGTGACTTAATTTTGGTTTTAAGCCCCAGTCCTTGCCCACAGCTCTCGTACACTGCCATAAAATATTTGTAGCTTTGGTGGTAACATGGTCAAGTTGTTTACCCCAGAGAAGCTTACTGTCTAACCAGATGCCTAGGTATTTAACTTCTTTGCTAAGGGTAAGCTGCGACCCAAAAAGACGTGGAAGTTTTAATGTTTTCGGTATTTTAAGTTTTCTTGTGAAGAGCACCATTTCGGTTTTCTGTGGGTTCACTGAGAGTTTGTGCCGCTCACACCATCTTCGACTACGTTGAGTGCTTTTTGCATTTTTTCGCATAGCGTTGTTTCGAAGAGACCGGATATCATGATTGCCAGGTCATCAGCGTATCCAATGGTTGTAATACCATCTTTGTTGAGCAGTTCGAGGAGCTCGTTTGCCACCACTACCCACAATAATGGGGACAGAACTCCTCCCTGAGGACATCCCTTTGTCACGACACAGCGTGAGTTTGTGGACGACTCGATGCTGGCTGCTCTATTTGACAACATAGTTGTGATCCAATCGTTCACTCTATCATCGACGTTATGAGCCCGCAACCCGTTTACAATGCTGGGAAACGTCGTTTTATCGAAAGCGCCTTCTATGTCTATAAATGTGACTAGACATGATTGTTTATGTTCGATGGCGCTTTCGATTTTGTAAACCACTTGATGTAGCGCGGTTTCTGTCGATTTGCCAGATTGGTACGCATGTTGGTTTTTATGCACCGGCTTGTCTATCAGAGAACCGTTGCGTATATATTTGTCACAAAGTCTTTCTAGTGTCTTCAGCAAGAAGGAGCTAAGACTTATTGGCCTAAATGACTTTGGATCCGTGTAGTCAGACTTTCCTGGTTTTGGTAAGAATACTACTTTAACCTCTCGCCATGCCTTGGGTATATACTTCCAGGCTAGGCATGATGTGTATAGAGCCACAAGGTGGTTTCTTATTTTGGAAACACTCCAATGCAGGAGTGCAGGAAAGATTTCGTCAATTCCAGCGGCCTTATAAGGCAGGAAGGTGCTGATCGCCCATAAGAGTGCTTCTTCAGTTACTATGCGCGAGGCGAAATTCCAGTCGTCTCTGCATGGTTCTTGCTGAGTTTGAGTTTGCCATCCTCCTTCATTGTCCGTTATACAGTCCGGAAAGTGGGTTTTTAACAATAAGTCAAACTGTTCTTCTTCTGAAGCAGTATAAGTGCCATCAGTATTTTTTAATGTACCCAACTTTACACTTTTGTTTTTCGATACCAGCTTCCTGAGTCTAGCTGTCTCGCTTTCTGACTGAATAGACGAGCTGTATTTCTTCCATGTGTTTTTGCGATTTTCTTTAATTTGAACCTTAAGTTGGTGTCTTGCGATTTTGTACTCTTGCCAATCTTCAGCCAGTTTTGTGTTCATGGCTCTATTGAAGTGGTGTCTAGCCTTTTTCCTCAGTGTACTGAGTTCTTTGTTCCACCATCTATCTTTTTTGTGTAAGCGTGGCTGGGTTTCCGTCCGAAGAGGACACGCTTTTTCGTAACTTCCTTTTAGAGATTTTACTATTGTCTGGACGAGTTCATCTATTTCGCATGGTTTAAGCGTGTCTGTTTGTTCTACTTTCCGTGTGTTCAGAAGAGCTTCTTCTAAAAGATCAGAGAAAGCTGTTTTGTCAGTCTTCTTTGGGTTTCTATACGTTCGTGGTTTGTGTTCTCCTACCTCTAAACCGAACCTGATCCATCGGTGATCGGAACCAGAGTATTCATTTGTTGACACCCTCCAGTCAGTAATCGAATCGGCGACTTCGTCAGTAGCCATCGTCGTGTCTATTATGGTTTGAGCCCAAGATGTTACAAACGTGGGCTCAGCCCCTCGGTTTAGTATAGTAAGGTTGTGCCGAAGCGCAAAATCCAACACTTCTTTTCCTCTTTCATTTGTGTCTGGGCAGCCCCAGACCGTGCAATGTGCGTTTGCGTCACCACCTGCAACACACTCTAAATTATTAGACATACAGTAATGGAAAAGAGCCTCCAGCTCTGGTGGAGGCGCTTCAGTGTTTCCATCCATGTACACCGATGCTAAGATAACAGAGCTTAATTTACCTTGTAGGCCCGTTTCTAATTTGACGACAGTAAGATCATCACTGCACAGATGTGTAACCATAAAGGCTTTATAAAGTTTAGGTACATATATAAAGGTACGTGTTTTACTTTGCAGGGGAGGAACAAATATATTTCCATCAATATTGGTGAAACCGCCTACCTTCCCACGCTCTAGGTATGGTTCCTGGACCAGTGCAATTGTGTTCGGTTGGGTATCCAGCAATCTTCTCAATGTGGACGTCCCTGTAGAACTGTGTTGGATGTTGGCTTGCAAAAAATTTAACTGATTATTGTGATTTTTGCCTAGCCTATTCAAATGTTTAGTTGCGTCTTTGACATTTTTATTTACTTTTGTATTATTATTGTGATTTTTACTACTATTGTTTGAGTTTTTATCGTGCTTATTCATTGTTATATTATTATCATTAAATAACTACTGCACCTATCTAACGGTCCATAGGGGAGCCGCGATCCTATTGGTCAAGGGAATGACCGGGGAGGTCGTCTTCCTTCTCCGTCTCCATGAGCGACAGGGGCGAGAGGATAGTCAAGCTCATTATGTCACCTGAGATATCCCCCTCGCCCTCGCCGTCCACTTCGAGAAGTCGGTCCACTTCCTCCCTCGTCCACTCCTTGTCTTCCGGAGGTACCGCGTCTGCTCCTGCGTCAGCTAGCGTCCGAGTCCCTCCACTTTCAGCTAAGGAAGTCGTCGCTGCTCCTGCTGTTGCAGTCACGTTACCCCCCGATTTGTTATTTTTTATTTTGACGTATACCGACCCCGTTGTGTAATGGAGCCGGTAGTCTAATTTTTTGAGGTTGCCCATATCTGTTGGAGGCACGCCCATCACCAGAATGTGATTATAAATTTCGCCCTTTTGCCGTACAATGTGTTTAAAAAAAAAAAAATTAAAAAATTACCATTATCATCATCATAATTAATATCATCATTATCATTATTATCATCATCTTTATCATTATTATCATCATTTTTATCATTATTACCATCATCATCATCATTATCATCATTCATCATTATCATCTTCATATTATTGCTCTAGATAATACGTAGCGCATGCAGCTCGGCTGACTCAGGTGGTCTGACACGATCATCGAGGTTAAGCAACGGTCGATGCGAACACTCTTTGGAAGCGTGAGCATGGTCACGCAAGACTGTTTTGACACCAAAACTATCGTCACTAAAGCTTGGCCAGTTGCTCATACGACTAAGACGAAGATCGCACTAGAGAATCAATATATTTCCACGGTACAGCATTCGTAGGAAAGGTCTCGCGCTCCGTGAGGGCAGTAGCTAACAACATTCAGGGAACATTTCGACTTTGTCGCGAAACTGAGCTCCCCGGGTTTGCTAGTAGCGTATAAATACACTATTAAATAAATAAAAATAAATAAATTATTCCTTTATTGACATAAGTAAGAAATACACAATTAAAATGAAACCATTGGTGTTGATTTAGTCATAGACTGTGTTTCAACACCAATGGCCTCTCCCACAGTGTATTACAAGTCTTGGTTATATATTAACTTACAAATGATGCTATAATAACAGTTACATAAAATACTTTTTTAGAAACATAAATTTGGAATAGAATATTAAAAGGTTTGTGAAAGTTACTTTACAAAATTTGTAAACTTGGATATTTAAAAAAATTATAAGTTTCATATAAAGGTACAATAATTAAAAGTTAGTATAAAGTGTCTTAATAAACAATAGTAGTGTTTTATGAAACATTATACAGTTTCTTTTTAACGTTTTTGTTGTGTTCTTTATTCTAGGAATGGGTAACCAAGATCTCGTTCCACGCGAACCTCCCACCCGAGCTGCAGCTCACCCCGTACAGCGCCACCTCGGGGGAGTCTCCCACTGCAGAACTGAGGAGGAGACTTACACAGTGAGTTTTGTTTTTTTTTACTTCTAATAAAAGGCATAGTCGGTGCAAAATGGGACACATCAGCGAGTCCTTTCTTTATTGAGCTAAAGATTCTCACAGTACCGGCTATGTTTATTTTCCAAATGTGCGTATTCGTGCAAAAAAATCTCGAAGGATTCCCCACGGCAGGAACCTGACATAGTTTCGGTACGAGACATCGGCAGAGACTGGTGACCCCAGCCCACTCCCTGGCCAGGTCTGAGCAGTCGGTGTATGTTGGTGGCCACACACTGTTTAACCATTTGTCTGAGTATATCAGAAATACAGCTTCCCTTAACATATTTAGAAGTAAGCTTAAATTATTTTAACGAATAAAGCACACTAAAGTGTCAAGGAATTTATCAATGACAAATTAATTAATAATTGACATATGTATATTAAATAATAATTGAAGAATGACTTGTAACTCTATATTTATTACTAAATTATCTGTATCTGTAAACTTTATTAATATAATTTTTCACATAATATTTTATGGGCTAAACTATATTTTTTTTTAAATTTCGATACGGAACTCTTCAAGCTCAAGCCTTTGTTTTATTTATTTGATGTATAGGCAAGCAGCATTATGCTGATGTGTCTATATCACACTGAGTTGATTTTTTTATCATTTGTTCACATAATGTCCGCTGTTAAATGTCAATGTTTAAAGTACACTAGTGCACAGGTTAGCAAGAGATTTTTTTTTGTTTTCTGCAACCAGCTATCAAGCCGGTTTTTAAAGCTGTTCACTGATGTAGCATTGACCACTTCCTCGGGCAACTTATTCCAATAATGAACCACTCTGTTGCTGAGTATATGATGCCTCGTATTAGTGTTGGCAAGATCACGCTGGATTTTTTGGCTATAGCCTCTGCTATGCTCGTAACGATTACAGTTTTTAAAGCAATCTTCTAAATCAGGAAGGTTGTAGAACCCATTAATAATTTTAATGGGTTCTGGCCAATTATTTGAAGTACCTACTTCAGTCCAGTCTCATGTTTCTAGAATTTTCTAGACTACCATGCTATGCATTTTGTATAGTAGTTACGAGTACTTAAGTTACTAATCTACTCTAGTTCCAATGTACTCTATTAGAATACATTACTACTGTGGAAAAAATAATGAATCCCGTTTTTTTATATATCCAGCTGTGTCATCGGCATAATGAAAAAGTTAATATCCTATTCCGTCGTCATTGACGTATAAAGTGAATAGTGCGGGAGAGGATATTCCCCTGTGAGACGCCAAATATAATTTTTCGATCTTCACTAAGTAACTGCAAATTTTAAACAAAAACTTACCATTGTTTTATGATATCTTGAAAAACAATCAGGAGCTACACATACAATAATTCTTATGTAAAAGAATAAGTGGAATAGATACAGTATCAAACGCTTTTCTCAGGTCGAAGAATACTCCTTCGCTCCTTGTTTTTACACGCTTTCTATTAGCTTCACCTGTATGTTTGTTTGTAACCGACCTCTTTGGGCGCGATTTTGACCCACTTTAAACGGCCAGGTTTCGTTCCAACTTTGTAGATTTATTGAGGACCGATGACAATACACTAATTTGATAAAATTATTACATTTTTTGTATTTTTGTTTGTATGTTTGTTTGTAACCGACTTCTTTGGGCGCGATTTTGACCCACTTTAAACGGCCAGATTTCGTTGAAACTTTGTAGATTTATTGAGGACCGATGACAATACACTAATTTGATAAAATTATTACATTTTTTTGTATTTTTGTTTGTATGTTTGTTTGTAACCGACTTCTTTGGGCGCGATTTTGACCCACTTAAAACGGCCAGATAAGCGTGTTTTTTAGTTTTTTTAAACTACTATTATTAACCTTTTGCTTTGAACTTTTCTGCCGTATTTAGGAATGCATCATCATCGTCGTCAGCGGGCTCGTCTCCTGAGAGCCGGCGGCGCACGCAGGCCGAGATCCTGATGGAGCATCGGAACTCTGCTCGCGCTGCAGATACCCCGGAGAAGGAGAAGCAAGATAAGGAGAGGAATATTGGTGAGTACATACAAATCATCATCATATAGCACCTTTATTTTGACGTGACAACGTCTTAAATTAGGTTGCGGCTGGGAGTCACTTATGAAAAAGTGTAACGCCCGGTAACGTTACGATGAGTCACCGAACGAGAGAGAGGCCCGCCGAATGCCTTGCGTCTCTCTCCCACTCAACTATGATCGGTCTGCCGCGCGCGCAGCACGCGGCAGACGTTGTCAAGTAAAATCTTCGCCCGTAAAACCGACTTTACAGGCAACCATTTTTTTTCGTGAAGAAATGCATTTCCGCATCTACCGCCACAAACCTGGACGAGGCGGGCGGGGTATGTCGGGCTCGAGGGCCAGAGGGCCGTCACTACCGACTACAACCTCACGGTGTCCCATCTCACGGCGGGGGCAGGGATGCAGGACCGCTTCGCGCATTGCCGCTGCTCTCCCCGCCCAGGCCGCTGTCCGCAGTCCGAGCGGACCCACCTCAAGGGGGGCAACGCCCCCTTCTACGGTGCGAGCGATGCCCTGGGACAACCCAAAGCATCGTCTTCATCATCATATAGCGCCTGTAGCTCGGCTAGCTAAGGTGACCTGATGCGATCATCGAAGTTAAGCAACGGTCAATGCGGACGGTGTTTGGATAGGTAACCATGCACAACACTGTCATTTTACAAGTGACCTTTTGATCTGGGCGCTACCGTGGGTCGGATGACACTTTAGATTGTAGGTCCCAGCTGTTAGTCTTAGTACGTGCAGACACCAGAGCTTGGCCACTTAGCTCATACGAAGGAGAAGAAAGTGATAATAGAAGAAAGACATAATATAACTTAACCTAATCCCATACTAGCTAAAAAGCGAGTGTAGCTCGGTGGTAAAAACTTCTGCTTTTCCATCAGACAGTCCCTAGTTCGATCCCGGCTCTACACCAATGACTTGTTTTTCAAGTTATGTGTGAATTTGTACTCGCTTTACGGTGAAGGGAAACGTCGTGAGGAAACCTACATGTTTGAGGATAACAATATCTGAAGATGTGTGTCATCCGCCAACCCGCACTTGGCTAGTAAGGTGAGAAACGTCGTGAGGAAACCTACATGTTTGAGGATAACAATATCTGAAGATGTGTGTCATCTACCAACTTGCACTTGGCTAGCGTGGTGCACCCTATAAAAAAAATCTACTATTTTCAGAATCGCAAGTCCTCCCGTCGCTGCCGCCGCGCCAGGCGCCGGAAGACGATGCCGCCGATGTGGTGCTCAGGTAAACAGGGTGCTAATGCCGCCAGCATTCTCTCTAGTATAGGGCTACATCAAAACAAAAACTTTCTTACTTTAACTTAATATTTTATTTTTACTAAACAGTATTTTACAACAGTTAGGTATGGGAACCCTAATTTTTTTTAAGTCTATTCTATTATGGAATAATATACTTTACATATTCAAAGTCAAAGTCAAACCATTTATTGCAATACTATGTCACTTTACAGTTACATAATTACCCATAAGGCATCTCAATTAAACATTGTTTTAGTATAGCTTTAAATAAAGAGCCAGAAGCTGCATTTTTTATACTACAAGGTAGTTTATTGATTAAGTCAAAGTCAAAAAGCAAGTCATATTGGTGGCCCTACGCTATGAGCCACCAATACCACTTACTTATAGACTTTGACTTGTTTTAGAAGGTCCCCTTGATGGGGCAGAGTGCGTCTTTGGTTTATTTTTTTAACTATAATGTATGTGTCTTATATATATATATATATTTAATTATATGTATGTACATGTGTGTGTACCGACTGTAATTTTTAATAATTACCTAAAAAAAAAAAACATTTTACTAACTTGTACATACTAAATACTCTAACAAACCGTTAACTCTGTTTAATATTCGGTTAAGGTAAATAAAAGCTTTTTTATTTTATTTTATTTTTATTTATTTTATTTTACATGTGTGCGTAGGAGTCAAGAAGCAACCTCCTCTTCTTGGGGCAGGTCGAGGTTCTCCAACGGCCGAGACATCAACTCGGAGTTTATTCGCTCACAACAAACCGGTGAGTTAAACAAAACTAGTTTAATTAAAGTGTTTTTTATGTAATAAAACTTTGAAAAGTCTGTGAAATTAGATAAAAAAAAACTATGTATGTAAATTTATTAATATAGCTATTAAATTTTCATTCGTATAGTCAAAACCGCACAAAGTTTATTTTTTTAGACTTATCAAACTTTTTCTTAATAATTATATTAATAAATTTACATTCGTAGTATTTTAATATAATTCATAGTAACATATATAATTTACAGTATAAAGTATAATCATTATATGGTAAATTTAAAATAATAATAAGAAGTCATTATTAATATTAATAATTATTTCGTAAAATAAATCATTATTTATTGGCTACATTTGACATGTCTATTCTAATAAATCAAATTGTTATAAATATACAATAGATTAATCGGAAACTGTGTCGTGCAAATTTTGTTTTTGTCTGCCATATTGTTTTGTTTGTAATTTGTTTTTTGTGTGTTGTGGCTATTGTCTATGGATTTGTAATTAAGTCCAAAATAAGCTAAGTAGTTAAATACCTTCAAAATTATTTTCAGGGCGTCTTAATAATTAAATAATAAATTAAATAATCTAATATTAACTAAAAAAATTTTGCTTACTCTACGCGTAATTAGTTTTATCTGTTCATAAGTTACAAATCCATAGTTAAAATCTGTTTTAAGCTATTTCAACTCTACAGTCTTGCCTTAAAATCGCATATATGAGATATACTATAACAAACTTAAAAAAAAAACATTTAAAAGTTAACAAGCACAATTGTTAGTCTGTACTTTCCGCAATCCAAAATTCAGAATAAGAAAGTCAAGACTGTGGAGTTAATTAATCTTGAAACTGATAGCTTTTGCACAAAAATCATCAAAAACATAACCTCACACACATTTGCCTCCTAAAGCGGATCTTCCCATTGGCTCGGATCGTCCGCCGATGATTCCCGACCGACCTCCGACGCTTCCCGAACGCGGGCCGAACCTAGCCGAACGGATGTCGACCATAACCGAACGCGCGCCGGCCGTGCCCGATAGGGCGCCGAATATGCCCGAACGAGGGCCGAACGTTGCCGAGCGAGGCCCGAACCTACCCGAAAGGACAAGCCAGGCGGAAAAAAGCCGAGAATCCGTGACGTCACTAGTAAACAGCTATCAACAACGAATGACAAGTGGCCAAACGCGTGACCTGAATAGAAACTCAACATCGTGGCATGAGAGGCAGAACAACAACTTCCAAAACGTGGAGACCACTTACTACTCGACAGGCGACGTTGGTCAGTTGTGATAGGGTTCATTTTGGAATGACACGCTTGGTGGAAGAGACCTGTAGTATAGTACTAACATTTTTATATGTAGTTGTAGATAGATTTGTACTAACCTTTTTTTCCTAAGGCGGGGACATGGGCGAAATCTTTTGTTTACAGTTTTGTCGTTGTATATCATAAATGCTTAAAAATGTTTAAGAAATAACTTAACTTAAAACCGTCTAATAAACTATCCTAAGGATATTTACACAAAAACAATCAGGTTGATCACTTTGAAAAAACGGGCAAGTTAACCGGCGGCTCCCGTTTCGGACCCTTCCTGGTACAGAGGATGGTGATTGCTATTCAGCGCGGAGATGCGGCTAGTCTGATGGAAAAAAAATATAAATGTGTATAAAAATTTCTTAGTTACACCTTAGATGGTCTTTAAGTTGTGTTTTTGATTTATAATGGTAAAACTTGAAATTCGAGATTTTGACCAGGTCGTCGCCTTTTGCGTTTTTTGTAGGCGATAGCATTTTGTTTGGCTTGAAATTCTCCGCTGAATCTTCTTTACTTATGTATCTTATCTTTTCTTTTGAATGTTGTATTTTAGCTTTTAGGCTGTATTTAAGCTTATTTATTTAAAACTTGATGTTAAATACTTGATGTTTTTTTTTCGTTACATTTGTAAGTCTATTTTTATATTAAGGGCCTGCGCACACGGGTCGTATTATTAAAGTCAATAAATAATAATTATTATTATTTATTTCATATTGGTCATAGATTTTTTATACATTTCATAATACGAGTAGTAACACATTGAAAACTTCGTAGGCGTAATTAGTTACCATGCCGGACTGCCAACCAAAGAATGGCGAGTTCGATTCCCGGCACGGCCAACATCTTTGTGAGGAACTAAATTTGTTGGCTGTCGATCTGGGTGTTAAATATGTATGTATCGATATAAAGTATGTTTGTATGTATATGCAGTATATCAGTTGTGCTAGCAACCATAATACAAACTAGAAATGGTTTATAATGGGGCTTACCAGCCGTGTGTGAAATGAGTCCAAAAAATATAAACAAGTAATTAAAATAATTTTTATTTTTAAGAAAATATATGAATTTTTTCAATTTTTTCTACTATGATTTTTTTACGATAATATTACGATTCGACTTCGTGTGCGAATGCCCTTTCTTATTATTATAATATTTTAGCTTACTCTAGCTAGTATGATGCTTTTTTTTTATTTTACCTCTTAATTATTTATCTACTTTTAATTATTATTTAAGCTTTCTGTAGAATTTCGCTTACGGTATATTTTAATAAATATTTAGAATTTCAGTAGTAAAACTTAAGTTGTATAAATTAAGTTATAATAGAAGTAATTAATTATACATTCATAAATTTACGTTACATTTCGACAGTAATTTTTTTTAAAACAGAACATCCAATTTTATGTTCTACGTAAAATACTTTTTTTATTTATTGCTCATGTCGCCTAAAATAAAGTTACCTGATACAAAAAAAAGAATTAATTTATTATCTGATGATAATTATCTTTTCTTTTCTTTTGAAAATTATGTTTTAAGTTTTAGATTGTATTTACTTAATTAATTTAAAGACTTGAATGTTTCTTTTTTCGTTGCTTTTTATAGTCTATTTTTATATTTATTTTTACTAAGATAATAAATAAATTATCGTGTGATAATTAAGTAATCTCATCAGATAACTAATAAATTATCATCAAAGAGTTAAGTAATTATAATCAGATATCATCAGGTAATTAAGTAATTATCATTAGATATTAATTTAATTAATTTATTAATCTAATATTGACAAATCTATCAAATATTATAGTTTTGAATGTCTCTACCAATAACCAAATAATAAAAACTTCCATGCGTATGTAGCGATGCTAAAACCTATCCTTTCAACTATTTACAGTGAATTTTTTTACCCGATGCTATTATTTAAGTTTATGTATATTTAAATAAACATATTTTTATATTTTCAATACACGCAAACAGGATCCAGCCATCTTTTATATGTGCTGCATCGCGTACAATGTATGTCTATATGTTTGTCTGTCTGTCTGTCCCTTTTTATGTATTTAGTTTCCGCTTATCACTTGTGTCATTAATAGTAGGGGAGCCCACGATGCTAAATGTGTACTTACTCGAGCGCGTTTGCAAGTTATTAGATTATAATGTAGATATTATAACATGAAAAAAACTGTATCAGACCTATCTTGTCCACCGATGGAGGGCGCCACCAGGCTCTTTTAAAAGTTTTTTAAATGTTAAGCAATGTTTTTTTTAATTATGTTTGTGTTAATCTGCAGATTATAAGTCTCCTAATATCCTTAAATTATCTCCTTGAAGACAAATCTACAAATATGGCCGTTACTGAACATCAAAATTTGAAATTTTGAGACCCTCTCAATCCCAAGTGTTACATTTAAATTGTCAGATTTCTTTAAATATACACTCTTATGGACGTCAATAACTTACAATATCTTAATCTGACAATTTGGAGTATGTTGCCATACAACTTTTTTTTTTCAGTCGTTATTAAAGATAATCCCACCAACGAGGAAAGCTTGTATTTGGTGGAGGTACTCAAATGAGTTCAAGGTATCTCCCATATCTTAATCTGACGCGCTCGAGATACTACAAAAATCCCCTCTTTGGCTCCCCTACTATAAAGGAGACATTTGAAAGTTGAAATTCTCTATTTTTTTATGGGCTAATGAGTGAAATAGAGAATGCAAACTTTCATATGTTTTTTTATTGAATCGCGTTACTTTAAGTCGGCTTAGTTCTTACTCTATGACATTTCTTATGGTGTATTTATTGCATGTTAGATTTTAAGCTATATCTATTGAACTGTGTTTTGTTTTTCTGTGTTTTTTCGTTTGATTGTTGTTTTGTGAATTGTTTTGAAAGCTTTTTGTCGTGTGTTTTTGTGTTTTTTTTTTTGGTGATGGGTTTTTATGTTTTACTTTTTAGGATTCTTAATTTATAGTTTGAATGTTTGTGTAAGACCCGAATAAAGACAAGCATAAATTCAAATATGAAGAAAGACTAAACTTTGATTATTTTTAACTTTATTTCGTAGCATAAGTTCCATGTGATGCCAATCAAACTTTTAGAATAATTTATTACAACAAGTAGTATAAGAGCATAGACTAATAAATATATAATAGACGCTCATTCTCTTGTAAATATCGTACTACCACTAACTACCGTAGCGCCATCTATTCGTATTTTCTTGAAACGACTACACTCGGGTCACGCAATCTACTATCGTTATATTAGTATGCGACTGCAGCGCGTTGCGGAAATTGCCGGCATCTAGGTTCGCTCGATTAGCAGCGCCATCTAGGTTTCATTATGGTAAACTTCCACGTCACGCTTTTTTGGTTGGGGATCAGTAATCCTCTCTAGCATTCTGATCTCTGATAAGAGTTGTTTTTTTTTACACTTAATAGGCTTGCGCTTGACCACAACTCACCTGATGTTAAGTGATATTGCAGTCTAAGATGAAACACGCTTGCCTAGAAGAAACCGGTTCACTCTCGCCTTGAAGACAGTTAGGTTGTAGTTCAGTGGGAACAGGGATTCCGGCAAGGAGTTCCACAGTTTGGCCGTCCGTACTATAAACGTGGAAACGAATCGCTTAGTACGCAGTTTCGGCATTTCCACTGTATAACGGTGTATTATGTATTATGTTTTTTTTTTATTTTTTTTTTTTATTTAGTTCACAAACAGATTTATACATTTTTAGACACAACATTATAACATACCTTAAACTATTTACAATTTATATAAATCCTTAATAGTGAACCTAGCTTATTTATCAACATATTTTATAACTATCTACCATACCTATGTATATGTTACAGCATACGGTAGCAGCAGCACGCGACCTGTCTCGGTGGCCGGCAGCGGGGGATCCCCTGCTCTTGACCACAGACCTGCCTCCAGGTAAATGTCACATTAAAAACAAAATATAATAATCATAATTATTATAATTGACGACCTCGTTGGCGTAAAGGTCACCATGCTAGACTGCTAATCAGAAGGTTCCGGGTGCGATTCCCGGCCCGGTCAACATCTTTGTGCGAAACTAAATTTGTTGGCTGTGGGTCTAGGTGTTAAATATGTATCAAATACCCACCTGGATTGTAACGTCAAAGATGGCATTTGATACTGTTTGCAAAGTAAAATGAATTTAAATTTTATTTTAAGCGTATTTTTTGCAATATGTATTCAAACTTTTAATATATAAATTCTTTGCCTCCACGGGCTATAGAATAATCTAAGTTTCAAAGAGTTGTTTGTAAAGTAGCTTCCCAACGGTGAAATAATTTTTCAAATCGGTCCAGTAGTTACGGAGCCTATTTGCGTCAAACAAACAAAAAATCAAACTTTTTCTCTGTATAATTGGTATAGATTTATTGGAAAACCAAACCCCGTCCAAAGGTGCCAATTATTATTATTCTTATTCTATGATGGGGGCGATCAGACCTGCACTGACAACCCGCAGGAGGCGTATTGTGCATTTCCCCCTACCAGCCTACCCAAGCCATCCAAGCTCCTTAAAATAGCGGAGCACGGTGTTGGCTCGCTGGCATACCTGTTCCACTGTCATTGAGTCTGATGTTGAACTTGCCCATCTATTTATTATTTATTTATTTTATTTATTTATTTACATTGCTTTACGGCCGAGACCAATAACAAAGCAAGTTACATTTAAATGATATTACATTAAATTACAATATTACAGTCAAAAAAATGGTTGCCTGTAAAGTCGGTTTTACGGGCGAAGATTTTACGTGACAACGTCTGCCGCGTGCTGCGCGCGCGGCAGATCATAGTTGAGTGGGAGAGAGACGCAAGGCATTCGGCGGGCCTCTCTCTCGTTCGGTGACTCATCGTAACGTTACCGGGCGTTACACTTTTTCATAAGTGACTCCCAGCCGCAACCTAATTTAAGACGTTGTCACGTCAATACTAAAATTAAAATAGTCTAATGTATTATTTTTGTCTATTTATACATGTATTTATTTGTTTAACAGATCCTCCGGCGAGTCGGAACTGTCAGTGAGTGGTGTGACCAAGGAGAAGAAAGACAAGAAGGGCGTATTCGGCAGTCTCTTCGGTCGCAAGAAACGGCCTCAAAGTCACATGTAAAAAAAATTATAGGGGTTCTGGTAATTAAAGCTAAAACTAAAAAAAACATAAGTTATCCTTGAAAAATCAACACACGCCTACACGTTTATAAATTAGATACAGAAAATTCGTTTCGTACCTAACTGTCCGAACTCTGTGATTCAACTGACGTCCATAGATTATATTACTAAACGTCATCGCTGTCATTAAAGATAGCGTTTTCCCTCCATATCATCTGACGTCTAAATGCGCTTAACAGGCCGACTTTTGCAAAGTTGTGGCCTAAATCGACCGCAGAAAGCCATAAACAAAAATAAGACCGTCTTTAACATAAATAAAATAATCCTTTATTCCCAACTTTACACACTTGTGGTAACATAGCTGTTTATTTCCTTTTTGTTTACAAAACGCGAATAATAGCAGAAGTATTTTATAGCATCTGTGTTGGTTTTTTTACGTTTGAAATCTGAACATGCAGCATTAAAAAATACATTTTTCGGACGATTTTTTTCAAGGCTTTAAATTACCAGTTAACCCTGTAGTTAAAAAATACATGATTTTTGCGTACATTGAATGTAATATTTTTTAAACGTTTTTTTTTCTTGTTTGTCATTTTATGTATAATGCATCGATTAATTAAAGTAAATACTTTTTTATGTGAAATCATGAAATTAATCGATGGTTTTTTTAATTATTTTCTTTCTTATGTTCTATCTTATGTTTAGTGAGTACATAACTTATGTATTTGTATTTTAAGTTAATTTGAACTTGTTTGTATAGAAGACACATTCCGTTTTAAATTGTCACAAAGTCTAAAACAAAGTCAAATTGGGACCAATTTTTGAATTGTTAAAATACAATTGTGCTATAGTTTTTAGCATAGTTTTGGGTGAAAAACTTACGAGAAAATAATATTTAAAAGTTTTTTTTTACATTATTCAGTTAAGCGGCCGATTGGTTGGATTTTTTGATGGAAATTTGTAGAGTTCGTTTTTTCAATGAAATTTTTATAATACTCATTATTGTACAATATTAATAATTACAGGAATTATGATGGGGAAAAAGTGGCCGATAAGGTTTTGGAATTTAAAAGTCGAGACGAAATAAATCTGGAATGACTAAAATTGCGCTTAAAATTTGATGTTTTACGTCATTCGCGCTTTACATATTTGATTGAAGTGCTTGAAGCGCTGTAGTAGGTACTTTACGAAATGAGTTCATAAAACAATAATCAATATAGCAAATTGTATTATCTAGCGGTTTTTTTTTAATTAGATCTACGCTTGGATTCTAGACAATATCGTCATAAAACAAGATTTGTCTGTGTAACAAATTAACAACTTGTATATTTATTTTCTTTTACAATGTACAAAGCATACAATTTAAAATATATTATACAATTAAAAACAAGATTTGTCTGTGTAACAAATAAACAACTTTCATATATAATTTATTTTTTACCATTCACAATTTATAAAGCATACAGTTTAAAATAAATTATAAAACTAAAAACATAACCACCAATAAAACTAATTTAGTAGGCCACTCCGGATAGAACCTGACGGAAAGGTACCCATAAAGCTCGTGGCATTGCCGCGTTGTATAGCGATGTTTTTTCACCCATAACTTTGTTTTAACTCAATATGAAATTAGACATTAAGCAATAATTATTTTTATTGAAATCATGTTCGTATAAAAACGTTTTATAGTTCGTAAGTTTTACTTCGATTTGTATTTAAATCAATTTTAACGCTTTTACTCTTGTGATGGTTTCTTGTGCCTTTTAAAATTAAAATAAAATGATAATATTTTAGCATAATAACGTAAAAGCTACATTTTATGGCCATTTTGTTAATAAATGTTGAGAAAATGAAAGCTTGTCAACTTTGTCTTTTGAAGTAGCTTTTTTAATTGAAAAACAATTATTTTAATTCAGATATGAAAATAATTAAATGAAATTAAACATTTTTTGCATTCTATTTTATTTCAGTTTCATTGGTACTATATTTTGTTAAGTTGTTTCTTTTCTGTTCAAATACTGTTTAAAGTTACAATGGTTAATCAACATTTTAGAAATATAAGACATAATATTGTAAACATCTATTCTGTCGCCATAGATATTAAAAATCTTGTTTTTTTTTCTTTTGGGATTATTTTATAATTCTGTCATTAAATACTTAATCAGTTTTGGCTTATTATTACTTGTGCATTTAGCCCCACAAATAAAACAATCAAATGACTTTAAGGTTGTTTGTTTGTTTATACGAATAAAATAAAACGTATGCCGTGCAAAATAAAAAGATATAGGTATAATTGAAAAAAATATTGAAGCTTTCTTAGAAAAAAATATAAAATCGGGCGGCCTATTGCCAACTTTTAATTTTTAAATATTTATGTTTATTGAAAAAGAGACAGAATGAATAAATGAAGCCCATTCATAATATCTGAAAGTACAAGTTTTTCCACCTAACTCCGTTATCGTTGATTTTGTGTAGTTTATAAAAATGTTACATCTTTTATCAATTTGAAATCTATGGCGATAAAACAGACAATTAATAATTATTCTTGCATATTTTATCTATTCATACTTTTAATCAATTTTTAACATAGATTATATAATACTGCAGTTAAATTACACTACAACTAGAACAAAATTGTTCCAAACGTTGGCACATTTTGTTTAAAAAAAAACATAGATTGGTTAAAAAGTATGATTAACTTTTCGCGCGCTATTTTGAGGTTAGAAAATTATTGCCAGAATCAATAACTGTTTTTGATGTTAGAATTGGCCAGAATTTAAAAGTGACAATAATAAATGTTTTTTGTGTCAAAATTGTATTATTATTTGCTTTCAAAGTAGTGATGGAAATATATATTTTTTGTGTAATATTTTCTGTTTTTATTTTCTTATAAATCCCACGAGCAGTTAAGTAATGTTATACCAGGAAAGGGTATGGTAAGCCGAAAATCCCTAAAAGTACTCGTAGGTAAGCTTCGGTCTGGTGACCATGACGCACAACGCTGCGGTATGCGGTATGCGTTGCCGGACACTCAATCATATGAAAAACGTCGAGAATGTTCTCTTGTTCCGTCGCAGTATGCGTCAGCGGCGAGGGGCAAGCGCGGTGAAGTGGGGAGGTGTACCGCCGCACAGCGCGGCGTCATTCTCGGTTCAACGCTGCGGTGTGCGGTGCGCGTCACGGGTGTGAGTCACTGAGTCAATATGGAATTGTTGAGCTGCGGCAAAATCAACAGACCACCTCTCCGCAGGGACGCTAAATGCTGTGTCGTGACGCTGCGTTGCGGCGCATACCACAGCGTTGTGCGTCATGATCACCAGACCGAAGCTTTATAAAGATTGTGTTCTGAAAGTTTCAGCGGGAAACCAGCAAATTTTTGTTTCCATACAAAAGTTTAAATTATCTTTTATAAAAAAAATAGCACAAACCTAAATTACTACGATCACCCATTCATTCAAAACAATCAAAGAAACAAGATGGCCTCTCGCGCAGAGTTTACGTAAACTCTGCGCGTGGCTTCTGTGCGCCTAGTAGGTTCATCCACATTTTTCGTTCGGTACGCGCCGACTCAGACTGGCGCGCGCCGAAATCAAGCCATCCTACGTTTATTTTACCTATTTTAGGTTTGGCAAGAAATAGATTGTTGGATGTCGGTCTGTGTTAAATATGTATCTATATAAAGTATTTTTGTATGTATATGTAGTATATCAGTTATTAGCAACCATAATATGTACAAACTAGAAATGACTAACCAGCCGTGTGTGAAAGAGAAAAAAAAAACAAAGATAGGATAAAAATGTTTATTAATAGTTTATTACAAAAATAATTACAAAACACTATTTTCGATTAAAAATCAGCTTGACTTTGTATCACTGAAGCCATAAAAGTGTTTGGAACAGCAGGATTATAGTTTGCGCCATAACGTCTGACAACTTCAATGTTGCCAGTGTTAAAAACTTGCTCCAAGCCACCCCTTACCAAAATCGCTTGTCGAAAATCGTTATTATAATTCCTTCCTTCTTTATTTTTTACATAGTAACTTATATCTTTTTGGGGGTCTACGGACTGTCGAGGCAAATCCACGTCTTTTTCATAAGTAACTGACCTCTTTTGTCGTACTATTTTACTCAATTTTCTAAGGAGGTTTTTTGAAGAGTTTGGTTTGTCGTCCATTTTTTCTAAAGTCGCTCTGATTTTTTCAACTAAAGCTTCATCTTTTATGTAACTAACCCCAGGTCTGTGCTTTACGTATTTGCTGAGGTCTTGGAAAGGGTTTTCCGGTAAACGTAATTGGATTAACTTTTTGTTGCCGATAGCGCGTTTTCGAACGTCGTGAGCTAAATGATTTTTGACTTCGAATTCTTGAAACTTTTTGTCCAAAATTTCTAAGTTGGCTCCTTCCCAAACTTTGTGTTTCGCGTAATATTTTAGAAAATGTATCACTGGATCATTTTCAAACAAAGACAGAGAACTATCAATAGCATAACTATTTATATTTCCCGCGTTTTTTTCTTTTTCCGATTTAACCATAGACAAGACGGAGCGTTTTTGAACGCGTCTGACAGCTGTCAAAGTTGGCGGGAAATTTAAAGATGGCGGTCGATTGTCAGCTGTCACTAGGAGTTCCATGGATTGGTCGGAGAGAGGGTCTGAGCGGGAGGTGCGAGAGACTGGCATCACTTGGGCGTCCACTTGCGGTGGTGGTATCGTTGGTATACCAGTTATATTACCTGAAGTTGAAAAAGTTATTTTTTATGACACAGATAAAAAAACCTGAGAGGTGTCATGGGATACCCGGATGGAACGAAGTTCATTCATCACATTAATCATTAAATTAATAATGCATAATCTCATTAATCGTCGCGACACCACACTGTTCAATGCGAAATACAAATGAAAATATCTGGCTTGCTTTCTATAAGAGAGAGAGAGAAAGAGAGAGACAGACAGGGAAACATGCGCACGCCGCACAGCTTACAATAGATTACCATAGCAAAAAGTGTCGTGACAACTTTTCGTAAGATTTTTCTCGTCTAGCCTTCTTTCACAACGCGCAATAAAGAACTTCGATCCAAAAGACAGAATCTAACAGATAAAAATGAAAATATCTAACAGTTTCGGTGCTCGGAAAGCACCAAAACTGTTGGACTCATTCCAACTTTTAATAATAATGTAAGTGTAACCGTTTTCTACGCGAAAATATTCGATGCCTTACGTGAACAGTTTACAATGTAAAGATAAACAAAATGTATTTAAAGGAGAAGATAAACGTTTCTATTCGAAGACATATGTCATCCGCCAACCCGCACTTGGCCAGCGTGGTGGATTATGGGCCATATCTCTCTCCTAGCGATAGTTGGCCCCGAGTCTCAGCAGTGGGAACGTATAGTGGGCTGCTTATGCTATGCTGGCATTAAGTTGTTCAGTGTCCCTCATTCTCGAACGGGATATGCTAAATCGGCCCCTACGCGACGTGCGTGATCTTACCTTAACGCTTTATCCGAAATCCAAAATATCGATGTCTTCTCTAGTGCCGTCTCTTGTATTGTGTGTGCATTCAGGAATGTAGTTTAAGTCTAAAATAGTTAGCGCTTTGGTGTAAAAACTGGTAGTAGCTATTTTGTTGAATAAATGAATTAAAATTTGGTGTTTTTAATGGTCAACCAGTTGTCAGGTTATCCTTACTATTGATCTCCATCATCATGGCAACGAGTGGTGGGAGAGGCTCAGGGTACGCGCAGCGCTGGACAGCGTCTCCAGAGGAGTTGGCCTTGAGGCAGTCCATCATCTGGCGGGTCAGTTCCGCAGACGCATTCATCATTGTTAGTGGAGCTGGTGGGACGGCTGTGGTAGTCGCTGTGAAGGTTGATCAAATCATATTGTTAATCAAATCATATTGTTAATCAAATCATATTGTTAATCAAATCATATTGTTAATCAAAGCATATTGTTAATCAAATCATACATTAATCAAATCACAAATAATTGGGCAATCGCAAGTCAGGCTCGCGCATGAAGGGCAGGGATTATCTTTAAAAGCAAGGTTTGTGAAATACAACCTGGTGACAGAAAGGCCAAGTACAGACATACAGACGCGAAAGCTAATAATAGGGTTCTGTTTTTTATCTTTTAGGCATGAAACTCTAAAAATTATGTTAATTTAGTGCTGCAGAGGAATCTGTAGCGTTTATACTGAGGGCTGACCTTTTTCGGACGCTAGGGGACACATACTATGCTGTCTGTTTTTCATGTTCGTTTTATGTAATTTAAAATAATGTATATGTATGTGTCTTCTGTGTCTGAAATAAATGTGTTCTTTCTTTCTTTTTTCTTAATTAAATATAAAATGAGATTTGAAAGTAATGTAATGTAAATTTTCCTTGGTGGTGGTTATTCCAAAAGCAAGTTCCAATTTAGGCCAAAGTACCGCTAGCTACAGCGGCTATAGAAACAATCATACTCGTACCTAAGCATAGCATAAGCGTACCCACTATATACTCACTATACTTTCCCACTACTGGGACTCGGGGCCTTGTCTGTCAAGACGAGAAGATATATATGGGCTATAATCCACCGCGCTGCCCATCCGGGTTGGCGGATGACACACGTCTTCGGATATGGTGATTTGAGGACCACATGTCGGTTTTCTCACAATGTTTTCCTTCACCGTATAGCTAGTACCAATCCATACGTAACTTGAAAAATCAAGTCATTAGTAGTAGTAAGTAGGGCCGGGATCGAACCAGGCACCGTCTGAATGAAAAGCATTCTTACCAAGTTGGTCAATGGTCTGAAAATCTGGTACAGTAATACCCCGACTTACGCTACCTCGACTTACGCGAATTCGGAGTTACGCGATTTAATTTTCTCGTCTATTTTAACGTTTTTTGTTTGAAAGCCGCGCACTTCAGATTGTGTTTATACATTTTATTAATATAGTTTGTCATATTATCTAGAATTAAATTAAAATTTATTTCCAAAATTATTGTTTTATATTTCCTAAATTATAGTCTCCGGTCCCAAAAACATACTTTGTATGACTTTATAGGTATGTATATGCAAAATTGTACCCCGACTTACGCGAATTCGACTTACGCGGATAGCGCTCGGTCCCACCTGTCGCGTAAGTCCGGGGTATTACTGTAGTATCTATTTTTCATACTTCTAAGTGAGGCAAAACAACGTTTGCCGGATCAGCTAGTAAATAAATAATTTAGAATTGTGATGACTCACGGTTCTCCGGTTCTCGAACAAACTCGTGCGGCTCGGGTTCGTACCCGGTGTAGTGCGCCAGCCGGTCGAGGAACCACGCCAGCTTCAAGATCAGTTCATTCTCCTCCATGCCAAGCGACGTGTCGTCTCCCTGTATACAACACACATACAACTTTTGGTTATAGACCCCCTTCCCTAAGGGCCCCGCATTGTCGAGGCGAGAGGGCTCAGTAACCTTGGCCTGGTCACCCACAGTGAAGCGAAGAATAGAATAGAATGTCTTTATTGTCATATTGTTAAATAATTATTATATTATATAAACATAATCATAACTATCTTCAATATGGACTCGTTAGTATTTCATTCATTAATAAATTAAATTATGGGCCTCGCATTGTCGAGGCGGGGGGGCTCAGTAGCCGTGGCCTGGTCACCCACGGTGAAGCGAAAGGGTCCCTGAGGCGGACCACTCCCTACACTTGTATTCCAACCCCCAGTGAGGCCCCGCATTGTCGGGGCGGGGGGGGGCTCAGTAACCGTGGCCTGGTCACCCACGGTGAAGCGAAGAGGGTCCCTGAGGCGGGCCACTCTCTAGACTTGTATTCCCAGTACGCAAGTGCTAGATGGAGTGGCACCAGTAGGTTGCGGAACCTCGTTCTGGGGGGATTTCGCAATTGAGGCGGGCTTGCGGTGTGGATAGGGAGGCATCGCAGCCGAAGATGTGGGGCCTCGACCGGGTCGCCACCGTTGTACCATGTACACTGCAAGGGACTCATCCCCTGAGAAGGAGCCTCGCAGGATAGGCGAGGTGGGCGGGGTGGTGGATTAATGCGAGGAGTGGAACCTCATCCCGCCCTTTCCGCTGAGGAGGTCATCGTTAGGTTTTAGTCGGTAGTGATGCCTTTTGGCATCGAGTCTGACATACCCCACTCAGCTCCCCGGGTGTAGTGGGCATGCGTAAATGCATTCCCTCACGTAAAAGAAACGGGAAATTACCTAAACTTTATCACTTTGTATCTCAACAATTTCCAGTTGGCAAGCTTGGAGAGGAGAGTATAGTTGAGAAGTTAAAAAAAAGATGCTATTCCATATTGTTTACGTAAGAAGATAGGTAAAGTTCTACCAGCAAATAGACTGGCTAAAGTACAGAAACAGGGATGTTATACAAACATATTAATGTACAACAAGTTGCCAGAGAACATAACTAATCTTAATAGTATGTTTAAACAGAAAATAAAGAGTTTTTGCGAAAGTAATTCCTTTTATAATTTAAGCGAATATATGAATATGGAGCTTGCAGAATCGTTATTCACGTGTAAAAAGTAGTATTTTATATTTAATAGATATGAAAAACTAGTGATATTGTGTGTAGTATTTAATGGTGTAGAATATTTATTTTATAAAATTTATGAGTTTATTTATTCTAACTAGTATTTAATAAAATAGTAATCAATAAATTCCTCAACACTCATAGATAAAAATTAGTTAAATATCAATTACATGTCAAAAATAATGAAATGAAATAAAATTATAGTTCATAGTTCATTTATTGATAATAAGGAATATTACATGTCAGGAATTATAAATATAAAAATATGGTATCTTTTAAATACCTAGTTCATTATATAATAACAAAAGTCTTATATCCTATAAAGACTACGTCAAGGCCCCTCGCCCAAACGTACCCATTAGGCTGGCAGCATTTCCTCGCTAAATCGCGAGAGAAATTTGCTGCCGCAAATATTCCCTAGCCCGCGGATCTCGCCCCCTATCTTGTTAAGTATTTTTAAGTATATATTTAAGTAATTATTATAGTGCGACTTGCCTTTAACGTATGTTATTTATGGCTAATAAAGTTCTGTATAAGACGAGTTGGCGAGCTTGGAGAGGAGAGTGCAGTTGAGGAGTTCCCTACCTTGTGGTATTTCCTAGCGTACGCGATATCCTGCAGCTCCCTGGCCGCCCACATGGCTAGCTCGGCTAGCCTCCTCACGTGCTCGCTCTTCCTGCTCGCCTGCCGACACCCGCTGGAGGAGTTGGCGAGCTTGGAGAGGAGAGTGGAGTTGAGGAGTTCGATAGGTGGGAGCCATGTGCTGTTCTCGGTAGGTCTCTGGAAAAAATATTTTTTATTTTTTTATGTCACAGTACTAATATCAGTAGTTAGTTTTATTATTTACTACTTACTCGGGGTCTTCTCTCACGAGGAGAGATATTGGCCATAATCCACCACGCTGACCAAGTGCGGGTTGGCGGATGACACACGTCTTCGGATATTGTGGCCCTTAAACATGTCGGTTTCCTCACGATGTTTTCATTCACCGTAAAGCGAGTGCAAAATATCCGTACATACCAGATCAGTATTGTTCCGAAAGCAACTCTCCAGGTACTGCGTGTAGTTCTCCAGCGACCTCCGCAACCCTTCCAGGTACACGCTGCCATTGTATACAATGTCGTGGACCTGGAAATGTTGACAGCACTATTACTTATGGTGTGACGTCACCGCCCACAGCCAATCACGGCTCGTTCTGGATCGCGCTAGCAACATTGCTACGCACGAAACAAAAGTTAGTTAAAATTCATGACTGGCGAATGAACAATATCAAATCAGACTGGTATTCTTTCAAGATTATTGGAACGAAATTCCTTATCGCGCGTTGTGAAAGGAAGCTAGACGGAAAAAATTCTTACGAAAAGTTGTCACGACACTTTTTGCTATAGTAAGCTATTGTAAGCTGTGCGGTGTGCGCATGTTTCTCTCTCTCTCTCTCTTTTATAGAAAGCAAGCCAGATATTTTCATTTCTATTTCGCATTGAACAGTGTGGTGTCGCGACGATTATTTTTGTTGAGTGTATACAGGTTCTTTGTAAATAATAAACGAACTTCGTTTCATCCGGGTATCTCTTGACACCTCTCAAGTTTTTTTTAGTTTATATTATAGTTGCAAACACAACTGATATGCTACATATATCATTTATTTTATATGTACGCACATATAAAATAAATGTGAAAGTTTGAGTGTGTCTATTTATGTTTGTTACTTTCTCTTCTTCACGCTAAAACGACTGAACCGATTTAAATGAAACTTGATGTAAAAATAGGTTAGACATTAGATTAACACATACGCTACTTTGAAAAGATTGAATCGCGAAAAAAAAACTGATTCCCGTGGGATACGCAAATAACTTCAAAATTTATATTACTCTTTCACACTCCAACGGCGGGACCGGTTTTAGAGATTGGATTAACATATAGGCTACTTTTTATCCCGGATTATTTTTTAATCCGGATTAACGCGGCTAACACCGCGGGGCGCAGTCAGTTAGGTAAGAATGTTCAATAAAACTTACTTTTTTCTCCATATAAGATTCGTATCCATATTCTCGCGCGTACGCTATATTTTCATATTCGTCCTCATGTTTTGTATTATGTTTACTATCCCCCTCTATATTACTATAGTATAATGGTTTATCTGATTCCTCCTTCTTGTATATAAACTCTTTTAGTTCTTCCGCCTCCTTTTCTTCTCGTTCGTTTTTCTCAAAAACGTATTTTCGGAACTCCGGCAAGTCTATGGTCCATGACGTCACTTCCGCTAACGCGAGTGCAAAAATTATGACGTTTCCGAACGAAACTTTTTCAGCCGCCATTTTTGGAAATATTTTTGGTTTTAGATTTAAAAACTTTGGTAAGTTTAATATACTTTTTGGTAACTTTTTATTCACATTCGTTTTTCATATTGTACGCATGTTTTCTTGGAACACTTTTCACAATGAATCGAAAAAGAAAATTTATCTTTCAGACACTTTTCCTTGAATATGATTTACTTTTAAAGAGATTAAACCAATTTCATAATTGATTTAAATATCTCCACGGTAATTATTTGCAAACTAATGCATTTCTTTTTAATTACAAACCGCTTATAAAGTAACCGCTAAATGGTACACTAGAGAGAAAAAACACTATTCTTAAGAAGTTTTTTAATACAGTACTTTCTTGAACATTCCACAAACTAAACAAAAAAAAGTTTTTTTTAATAGCAGTGCAATAGTGTCAGTATTTTATTTCAAAAAACTTTGACATTGACATTTATAAAAAAGATCTTTTGCCAACATTTAGGGATGAGAAAAAATATTCTTTTATAAAGACAAAAAAATAAAAGATAAATTAACAAAAACACGTGTGCAATGTGTAAAATCGAATAAACAACTAATGCAACGTTGGGCAATCGGAAGATGGTGTTTACGTAAACAATTAACTTTTCCCTTCCTTTGACCTCGGGTTCGTTCTAGAATTGCTAAATACTGCCTTCTAAGTACTGCCGAATTATTAATTAGTGCTAATTACTACATAGTATAAAACAAAGTCGCTTTCTCTGTCCCCATGTCTCTTTGTATACTTAAATCTTTGAAACTACGCAATGGATTTTGATGCGGCTTTTTAGGTACCTAAGAGGTAAAAACTGAGATACAGCCTGGAGACAGACAGACAGACAGCGGAGTCTTAGTAATATGGTAAATTACTAAGCATCCGCTGTCAGTCTGTCTCCAGGCTGTATCTCAGATACCGTAATAGCTAGAAAGCTGAAACTTTCACAAGAAATGTATTTCCCGTGCCGCTATAACAACAAATACTAAAAATAAAAAATATTAAGGTACATATGGACTTTAAGGGACATATTATTAATTTATTAATGTTTATTTTATTGTTCGTTTATTGTATACAATCGTGTTTTTTTTTTCGTATTTTTTGCTATCTATATCAATAACGGTAGATAATTTATAATTATTAGCTATCAAATTAAATAATAAAATTTTAACTAGAAAAACATATACCATCGCGTAGTTTTCTGTAGACCTTTTCAATGTGTACAAATAATTAGTACATTATTTTAATTAATATCGTAGGGTTCAGCCTGCGTTTGCAATGTAAGCGGAAAAATATATAATTAACGACATCACATTGCAAACCTCAAAAATAACAGTATTTCTCCACTAATTAATGGATGTGATTATACATATAAATTTTCCCCTTGAATCACGCTATCTATACATCCATTATATCCATTGTTCTATGGGAGCAAATGTTTGTTATTGATATATAGCAAAAGAATACGAAAAAAAACATGATTGTATGGGGACATACAATGAACGTGTCGTCCCTTAATGTCCCTAGGTCATTTAATTTTTTTATTTTTAGTATTTGTTGAGAATTGGAATCTCGGAATCGGCTCCAACGATTTTCATGAAATTTAGTATATAAGGGGTTTCGGGGGCGATAGATCGATCTAGCTAGGAATCATTTTTAGAAAATGTCATATTAAAAAAAAAACCGAGCAAAGCTCGGTCAACCAGGTACTATATATATACCTATACAAGAATAGATAAGTCTAGTTTGTAGGTGAATGATATGTATTAGTTTATTTGTAATTATTATTTTAATGCTATATTTGTTATGGGCCATAGTTGCCTGCAATAAAGGTATAATAATAAAAAAACAAAAAAATACATAAACCTTCCTCTTAAATCACTCTATCTATTTAGAACAAACCGCACCAAAATCCGTTGCGTAATTTTAAAGATTTAAGCATACAAAGGGACTTAGGGACAGAGAAAGCGACTTTGTTTTATACTTTATAGTGATAACGCTAAATCTGTAAACTCAAGGTTTGAATCCATTATTAATCTTAAAGCCTTGACCAAAATGCACATACATGGTAAACTGCAAACGGATAGAAAACCTTTTAATGACGACATTATTGTGCCTATTTTTTTATAACTTATAGGTTTGCGTTTGTCCACAGCTTGCCTGGTGTTAAATAATACTATGGCCTACGATGTTACACGCTTACCTAGGAAATACCTATTAACTCTAGATTTGAAGACCCCCAGGTGGTACTTCTCAGGAAACAGAGACTCAGGAAGAGAATTCCAAAGTTTGCTCCTCACAAGAAAGGTAGAAGCGAATCGGCTTGTGCGAAACTTAGGGATTTCGACTGTATACCTATGTCTCTTCGCTGAGTCTCTGTTCGTTCTGTAATGGAACGGAACCTAGACAAACTTCTTTAACTTTTTTTAATCCAACTAAAAATTTTTATTATAAATTTGAACGATTCCAATGGATGATAATTATAGATAGCTTATTATTATTATTAACATATGTGTGTACCTTAAATATATTATGTCATATGTTAAGTTATATATTTGTCATGAATGTATGTGTAGGTATATAAATTAAATTTAAGCAATAAATAATTGTAAATTGACTTGCCCAGTACCTATGGTACGATGCCGTAAGGTTAATAAACAATTTGATTTGATTACTTCCTACTAATATAATCTTAATATATATAAATCTCGTGTCACAATGTTTGTCCTCAATGGGCTCCTAAACCACTTAACCGATTATAATAAAATTCGCACACCATGTGCAGTTCGATCCAACTTGAGAGATAGGATAGTTTAAATCTCAAATTATAGTCGCAATTTTAATTTATTGCAAATTTTTGTCTGTTATTATTTGACAGTCACAATTATCACAACAGATGTCGATATCTTTCGACTGGGTTGAGTAAGTAATCAATAGATGGCGCTGTACCCCTAAGTGAGGCAAAACAACGTTTGCCAGGTCAGCTATAGTCTTATATAAAATTTCTATGTCACAATGTTAGTTACCGTACTCCTCTGAAATGTGTAGTAGCCTATGTGTTAATCCAAGGTCTAACCTATTTAATTTTTTTTTTTTTTTTTTTCTCATCTTTTATCTTTTGATCAAATCCTTTGTATCATAATTGTGTCAAACAGACTTGTGAATATTCTGTGGGAGAGGCCATTGGTGCTGAATCACAGTTCTATACTAGTTCAGCACTAATGGTACAAATCAAATATGTATCATTTATGTTTTATGCAAATAAAGATATTATTATTATACCAAATGTGTAATTCTCGGAATTTTAGGAATTCCGGTGAAATATGAAGCATCACGGGCCTAAGCCAAGTGATGTTCATGTTCGGGTTCAGTTGTTTCTTGCAAAAATTTCCAATTGCAATTTATTATTATTATTATGTATGTAAACGTCATACGTTTCTCTCCAACAATGGGAGGTAAATTTGACACGGGCCGAAGCCAAGTGTTTATTCTAAAATGAAATTATATATCTAACAATTTAAAAATTTCCTCACGATGCGGCATGTATTTAAAATTACAGCTTTCTGTAGTAAGATGTACGCAGTTTTTGGGAGGGATAAGATGTTCAGACTTGTGTGTAGTGTTTTCGGAATGACTCCTGTGCTCGAAATAATAATAGGTAAAGTTCTGGTGTTACTGATTCGCCACTGTGTTTTGATTTCTATTGAGAGATCGCTATACTTTGCTATCTTCTCGGTGTGTGTCGCAGTAAGATTGTGGGTGTTACATATAGCTATATCTATAAGGTATGCTGTTTTAGTGATTTTATTCAAAACAGTTATATCAGGCCTGTTATAGTGTACGGTTTTATCCGTGATGATGGTACGATCCCAATATAGCTTATAATCTTCGTTTTCTAAAACTGTTTCCGGTGTATATTTGTAATATGGTACTTTTTTGTCAATAAGTTTGTACTTGAAAGCCAGGGCTTGATGGATAATGGCAGCTACCTGGTCGTGTCGGTGTTTATAGTCGGTTTGAGCTATAGATCGGCATGCTCCAGTGATGTGTTGAATAGTCTCAGAGGCAGCGTGGCAATGTCTGCATTTATCGTTATAGTTCGGTCTTCGTATGATGTAACGTTGGTAGTTACCAGTGTCAATCACTTGATCTTGAATTCCTAGCATAAAGCCTTCGGTTTCCGGGAAGAATTCGCCACGCCTTAGCCAGGTATTGGATGCCTCTTTATCCACGTGTTCCTGCTCCAAATCGAGACGATGCCTTCCGTGCAAGGACTTTTGTTGCCAGGCGTGGATCTTGTCTTTCACTGATACTATGTGCTGGTTGCGCTGTGTATTACTGTTGCATAAGTTAAGTGGTGTGATATTTTTATCAACAGCTACAATTGCTTTGTGGAGTTCAGAATACTCAGTCTGTTTGTGAAAGAAATCTCTTAGTGAAGTAATTTGCTTATTATGAAGATTTACTATATCTATCAAACCTCTGCCTCCTTCCTTTCTAGGCAATGTTAGTCTTTGGACACAGGCACGAGGGTGATGTTTTCTGTGACTAGTGAGTGTTTTATTGATCGAGCACTGCAACTTTTTTAAATCAGTCTTGGACCAGTTTATGATGCCAAAAGAATAAGTCAGTATAGGTATAGCGAATGTGTTTATCGACTTGATAAGATTCCTTGAGTTAAGCTGTGAATTAGTGAGTATGTTGAGTCGGTGTTTGAATTTACGTGTTAGATCTGTCTTGGTTTGTTTTTGATCAATTTGGCGTAATTGCTGATATCCTAGATATTTATATGTCTCATGTTGATCTAAAGGATCAACACGCTCTCCTGTATTAAGTGTATACTCATCTAACTCAATCTTACCATCTCGTAAAGTAAACGTTTTGCATTTCTCTATACCAAACTGCATTTGAATGTCGTGGGAAAATGTTTCTGTTATATGAGCAAGAGAATGTAGTGAAGGTGTACTGTTACTATAGAGTTTGATATCGTCCATGTACATCAAATGCGTCAGTTTGTGGTGGTTTTCTTTGTTGTATTTTATTGTAAGTCCGTCATTACATTCGTTAAGCATACTAGAGAGGGGATTAAGTGCGAGGCAAAACCAGAGAGGGCTTAAGGCGTCTCCCTGGAAAATACCTCTTTTAATAGGTATGAGGTCGGTCTGTATTTGTTGCTGGCAGATCTTGATGTGCAATCTAGTCTGCCACATTCGCATTGTTTCTGATAGAAATTCTATTATTGCAGGGTGTATTTTATATAGATGAATTACACGGATAAGCCAACTATGAGGAACTGAATCATATGCTTTACGGTAGTCGATGTACATGGCACATATATCATGTTTAAGTTTGATGTTATATTTCATAGCAATGGCATCTATCGTAAGCTGTTCTTTGCAGCCTTGGCTACCTTTACGGCAGCCTTTTTGTTCTTCAGCAAGGATGTTATTTGCTATCAGATGTTTATAAATAAGTTCCGTTACAATAGATGTTATTATTTTATAAATAGTTTGTAAACACGTGATTGGTCGATATTTTGCAGGATCATTTGTGTTCTGCTCTTTAGGAATCATAAACGTGCGTCCTTCTGTAATAAATTTAGGCATAGTTTTTGGAGATTCAATGAACTCACTAATATGCTTATGTAGCAATGGGTGCATTGTTGTTAACTTTTTGTAATAATAGTTATGAATATGATCCGACCCAGGTGTCTTCCAACTGTGTGTTTTCCTTACGATGGTAATAAATATGTCGAGGGGAATGTTTGAAAACTCCATTTGGGGTATTGATTCTACTTTTTGTGTTTCTTTAGATATCCACTCTGCGTCTGTATTATGTGTAACAGGCCTTGCCCAAATATTTGACCAGAATTCATGTAGTGCATCGACTGGAGGAGTCTCCGCAGTGTTGGTGCCTGATTGAATGTGCGAAGTTTCGTTTGTTAGATTTCTATAAAACTGTTTTTCATTGTTTGTGAAATTTGTGTTTTGAGCTTTCCTAAGAGTGCAATTGGTGTACCTACGAAGTCGGCTAGTGAGTGAATTGAGTTTCTGCTTTAGACTATCAAGAAACTCCTCGTCAGTTTTGTTTGGGCTTTCGTGTCGCGAATGGATTTTGTGTTTTTCTTTAATGATATTGATGTGCCCTATGAGCCTATTCCCTCTGTTTCCTCGGATATACTGCGTCATTCTACCTATATCTGCTCTGAGTTTAGCTATTTTATTTTCCAGCCTAATCTGCCAGAAAGGTCGTGTTTGTGTGCATGTGCGTGTGTTTTGCATGCTACTATCGTGTTGTTTAATTTTTGATCCATTACAGGTTGCTACTGTATAGGCTGCGCAGTAAAGGATTGTGTGCGTACGAGAAAAGTGTTGATCTGTAGTGTTATAGTTGGGTAGTATTACTGTATTTATATATTCAGTTATGTATGTCAAACGCTTACTTGCTTTTTGCTTGGGCAAAAATGGTCTTTGTGTAGGTTCAATATCTATAAACATATCAAACGCTTGTTTGTATGTATCAGATATTCTGGTGTTCAAAGTCTCATCACTAAATTGTTCTAAATCCGTATGCAACAAGTCAACAGCGTGATTATTGTCTACGGGAGTATCGTGCATAGTACCTATAATAGAGTCCACCTGATCGAGTGTGAGATCTGAGAACGGATCGTCATCGATATTTTGCGTTTGTGTGGTGTTTATCATTTGTTGTGTGTGTGTGCGCAGCTCCTGTTCTACTTCTTGCCTTAGTTGCAACACCCTCTCAGTACTTACTAGTTTGTTATTAATGATCACCCTACGTTGATCTGCAATGCGTTGTTCCGACACGTGTGAAATATTAGGGAATTGTTCTATTATAGAAGTGTGTAGAGGTTTTCTGTATCCTGTTTTATTGGTCTCTAAATTTGTTACTTTATAATAAATTCTAACGATTGCCTCGTTTATTTCATCTGTCCATCTCATCCTCATCCCCGAACTTTGAAATTGCCTATCGTTTGCAGAATTTAGTGATGATAAGTCTTGTTTTTCTAGAATATTCATCACGTCTAATTTGATAGTTTCTTTAGTAGTCTCACTGATTAATTTGTTATTTATAATTGCTCGCCTCTGATCACCTACGCGTTGTTTAGACACATCCATTTCTGGGAATCTTTCGATGAATTTACTGTGCAATTGGTCTAAATATCCACGTGTTTTCTTTTCATTTTCTGTTAATATTAGGTATGTGCGCCAAATGAACTCATTCATTTCAGACGTCCATTTTTTTCTCGCACGGATTTTCTCATTGGTGGGTGCAGAATTAACGGCGTATGCCTCCTGCACAACATCCTCTGAGACTATAGTTGTTGTAGAAGATGGTCTAGTCCTATTTTCCAAAAATGACAACGGTGAAGTTACTGGTGAGTTAAACAAGCTGGTTGTTGAGGTTGGTGAAGGTGGTTGTTGTGATAGTTGTTCGGCTGTAGCATCTGCTCGTACACCCCCCGCAGAGGATGTAGAACTGACGGAGGCCCGCCTGCTCAGCTCTCCGCCACCGATGGTTCGCATGCTGTGGCACCCAGCATCGGCTCCAGATGCGCCCCGGCGACCCCCAGGCAGCGACCGTAAATTAATATAATTTACGGTCTCATTTCCATAAGTTTTGTTGGGCTAATTTAACTCCTCACGCTCGCCCAGACGTGGGAGTGCACAGTAGGCTACCTGACTAAGCCCGTGGGCGCTACCGTTGGTGTATACTTCTGACACTCATCCGCTACCACCCTAAACTGATACCCTGTGCTGGCACCAGTTGTCCTACCATAGCCTCAGTAAGCATTTGCTTTGACGAGCCATATGGAAGCCTCATTTAAGCTTAGTAAACTTAGAGTAATATTACTCCTTTATTTTACTTTAATACCTAAATATACCTACTTGCTTACAAATTAGTAGACTGTAGATCTAATAACTTACTTTGACCTACTTTCTAACTTATGTCTGCTATATTTACCTACTATTATTACTTTTGTATTCTCTTTATGGTTTTATTTTTTTTTATTTATTTTTTTTTAACTATTTCCTTATACCCTACCATACCTATTCCTTAGTAACCTAATCTAACCCTACATTCCAGAGCCACGTTGGCCGCCCAGTAGTTATCGGTTGCGTTGCCCGCCCCCCACGTAATCTGATGGTCGATTTGGACGTGTGGTTGTGTTAGGGGGCTTATTATTATTATTATTATTATAATATGTATGTATGTATATGTAGTATACCAGTTGTGTTAGCAACCATAATACGAGCTAGAAATGGTTCAGTATGGGGCTAACCAGCCGTGTGTGAATGTGTCCTAATATTTATATATTATTATTATTATTGTTATTAATAAATTACTTTGACTTTAGTTAACTGAGCTACGGGCGCGATTCAACCCTGTATGACTCATACAATAATATAAATGCACATAACTGTATATTGTACTTAAGTGATTAATTACATAATCATTCCCACGCTTCATACTTGCATAATGAACCTTATACTTTGTAAAAAGATACACAATAAAGTAATACCCCGACTTACGCTACCTCGACTTACGCGAATTCGGAGTTACGCGATTTAATTTTCTCGTCTATTTTAACGTTTTTTGTTTGAAAGCCGCGCACTTCAGATTGTGTTTATACATTTTATTAATATAGTTTGTCATATTATCTAGAATTAACTTAAAATATATTTCCTAAATTATTGTTTTATATTTCCTAAATTATAGTCTCCAGTCCCAATTAAACATACTTTGTATGACTTTATAGGTATGCAAAATTGTACCCCGACTTACGCGAATTCGACTTACGCGGATAGCGCTCGGTCCCACCTATCGCGTAAGTCCGGGGTAGGTATTACTGTACATACAAATTAATTAGGTAATGACTGTTTTTTCGGTAATTATTCACTATTAATTGCGCTCTGCGGTGTTATCCGCGTTAATTCGGGATAAAAAGAAGCCTGTGTATTAATCCAGGGTCTAAACTATCGTCAAAACAAATTTCGTAATGTTAATGTCCATGTCACAATGTTAGTTACCGTACTGCTCCAAAACGGCTTGACCGATTTTTACCAAATTTTATATGCGTATTCAATAGGTCTGAGAATCGGCTACTATCTATTTTTTATACCCCTAATTGATAAGAGTTGTTCACGCTTAATTTTTTTTTAAAGATAAAATTCTCTGTTTATTTTTTATACTTAATGTAGCATTAAAAATACACACATCCCTAAATTATTACTTTTTTATCACCAATCCCCATTTTTTACGGTCATTTTAGTAATGTAATAATTTGATAACTGATTTATAGTGTTTTTAACTATAAGGCAAAACTACGTTTACCGGTTCTGCTAGTATAAAATATGCAAAAGTTTTAAGTTTATGTATGTTTGTGACTACTTCACGCGCAAATCGGTTTACTTGTTTGAGCGTAAAGTAACTTCTCGTATCATACCTACATACAAAATAACATACGAACTTTAAATAATACTAGCTGCGTCTCGCGGTGGTAGCTGCGTTAATCCAGGATAAAAAGTAGCCTTTGTTAATCCTGGGTATAAACTATCTCCGTAACCTTCCACCGCCACCTTTAAGACTGGACTCAGGGTTTGGCTATAGATAAAACTTTTTATAATATTAATGATTATCTAAAATTGAAATTTGACATTTGATTCATATCATGTACCTACTATTGTAATGATATTATCTATTACTAGAATTAGATGTGACAATTTATTGACATTTGATTAATATCATATACTATTGTAATGATATTATATTATTAAAATTAGAATTGGAAATTGACATAGATACATATCATATACATTTGTATTGATATCATATTATTTGACTTGTAACTTTGGTGTTATCAATAAATGATTTGTATTTGTAATAAATTTTGGCGAAATTTGTTCAGCTGTTTGAGCGTGAAACAACAAATAGGTATACCTAGTTAACACACACACAAACTATCGCTTTTACAATTTACTATCAGATCGTCCCGGCTTCGCACGGGCTATAAAATAATCTAAGTTGCAAAGAGAAACAAAATATAGCCTATGTTACTCGGGGATAATGTAGCTTCCCAACGGTGAATGAATATTTCAAATCGGTCCGGTAGTTTCGGAGCCTATTCGCATCAAACAAACAAAAAATCCAACCTTCCCTGTTTATAATATTGGTAAAGATAACTAATAAAGAAACATTTGAAAGTTGTTTTTTCTGCGCCTCCAGATTTTTTCCTCAGTATTTTTTGATAAAATGCCTGGAGAGATTGCTTTAGGTGATAAGGCAGCCGATTGTAGCACACATTTTATATAGTTTTATTTTTTTGTCCAATAGAGAATTTATCTCTATGGACTATTTTTAGGTCAGTATCTAAACTATCGCTATGCTATGGTTTCCTCTCGATGTTTCAACTTGAGTGTGGTAGCTAGCCAGGCGAGCACTAGACAATGCTCTACCACCATGCTATGGTTTCCTCTCGATGTTTCAACTTGAGTGTTCTAGCTAGCCAGGCGAGCACTAGACAATGCTCTACCACCATGCTATGGTTTCCTCGCGATGTTTCAACTTGAGTGTGGTAGCTAGCCAGGCGAGACTAGACAATGCTCTACCACCATGCTATGGTTTCCTCACGATGTTTCAACTTGAGTGTGGTAGCTAGCCAGGCGAGCACTAGACAATGCTCTACCACCATGCTATGGTATCCTCGCGATGTTTCAACTTGAGTGTGGTAGCTAGCCAGGCGAGCACTAGACAATGCTCTACCACCATGCTATGGTTTCCTCGCGATGTTTCAACTTGAGTGAGGTAGCTAGCCAGGCGAGCACTAGACAATGCTCTACCACCATGCTATGGTTTCCTCGCGATGTTTCAACTTGAGTGTGGTAGCTAGCCAGGCGAGCACTAGACAATGCTCTACCACCATGCTATGGTTTCCTCGCGATGTTTCAACTTGAGTGTGGTAGCTAGCCAGGCGAGCACTAGACAATGCTCTACCACCATGCTATGGTTTCCTCGCGATGTTTCAACTTGAGTGAGGTAGCTAGCCAGGCGAGCACTAGACAATGCTCTACCACCATGCTATGGTTTCCTCGCGATGTTTCAACTTGAGTGAGGTAGCTAGCCAGGCGAGCACTAGACAATGCTCTACCACCATGCTATGGTTTCCTCGCGATGTTTCAACTTGAGTGAGGTAGCTAGCCAGGCGAGCACTAGACAATGCTCTACCACCATGCTATGATATAAAAAGATATAGGTTCAAAGTAACATAACTTTATAGACAAAAACACATCAAAAATTCAGTTAAAAACATGCATTTATTCTTTAAATAATAACTAAAAGTTAAAAACACAACAGATAAATAAAATTATTTTACATAAGTTAGATACTATTCATTTAAAATTTTATGGTAGTTGTTAGAATAAACGAAAAAAAAAGCAAAAGAATGCATAATAATCAAAGAAAATAAATTAGTATATACATAACACTGTTCTAGTTAAAAGTACAGACCGTTGAATTGCTGTCTTAACAAAACATCTGTCCAGAAGGAATAAGGTCCCTTAGCTAAGATTGCAGGGAATTCCTTTAGCTAAGATTGTAGGGAATTCCTTTTGCTAAGATAGCAGGGAAAACCTTTTGCTAAGAAGCAGGGAAATCCTTTTGCTAAGATAGCAGGGAATTCCTTTAGCTAAGATTGTAGGGAATTCCTTTTGCTAAGATAGCAGGGCAATTCTTTTGCTAAGATAGCAGGGAAATCCTTTTGCTAAGATAGAAGGGAAATCCTTTTCCTAAGATAGCAGGGAAATCTATTTGCGAAGATTAGAAATAAAAACATTGCTAAGATTGCCTCGAATTCCCTTTTTACAAAGAATTATCTTTGCTAAGATTGCAAGGAATTATGTTTACTTTGCATGGAATTATCTTCGGTAAGATTAAAATAATTATCTTTACTCAGATTGCCTAGAACTCCCTTTGGTAAAATAGCAAAGAATTATCTTTACTAAGCTTGCATCGAATTCTTTTAACTAAGCTTACAGGGATATTAAACTATTTGTCTATATCGTGGGCACACTTTGCAAACCTACACCTTCAGTACCATCGATCCAATTCATCTTTCCCTCCTGACTCCCCTCCATACCAAAATGGACCTTATCCATATGCTTTTTAAGCTCAGGTTTCCTCACAAACGAGCAAGAGCAAAGCAAACAATGAGCCTTATTGCCCTTATTGTGTTTCCTTTTGGCATGCTCCAGTCTCCTCGAAGAAGAAATGAAGGAAAGGTCGCAATCCTCACACTTGTAAGGCTTCTCCCCCGTGTGACGTCGTCTGTGGTAAACTACGGCCATTTTGGACCCGAGCTTCATACCACAAATGTCACATTCGAAATTCCTCTCCTTGGTATGGACTTTATGGTGTTCCGTCAGCCGGCGGCGCGTGAAGAACTTCTTGCCGCACCAATGGCACTGGTGAGGCCTGTAGTTCATATGGATCCACAATATGTGGTTTTGGAGGACGGATCGCAGACTGTAACGCTTGTCGCAGTAATCGCAGATGTAGACCGCCTTGTCCCGAATGTTGGACCTCTTGGTTTTGTCAAGGGCCTCCTTGTCCACTATCGCTTCGGGCTCGCACTGCGCTCTATGCTCCCTGTAGCATATTCTGTTCGTGAACTGAACACTGCACTTCCTACAGGTCCGGACGACGTGCATTTGGCCGTGAGTGACGAACGTAGACTTCCTGGAGAAGTATCGACCACATTCCAAACAGTTGTACACGCCGGGTTTGTGCGCTACTCTCTTGTGCTGGTTGAAGTCGTCCAAATTGGTGAACAGGCACGGGCAGCGAGTACACAAATGCGCAGTTTCCTTGTGCGCGGCCTCGTAGTGCTCCTTCATAGGTAGACCCCGCGGCAGGATTACCCCGCACGTGACGCAGGCTGTCTTCGTCCCGTTGTTCTTGTAATGCTCGTGGAGCAAGAACGGGGTCGCGAAACTCTTGTGACAGTCTGCACAAGTTGTCACAGGCCCGTTCCTGTGGCGCCTGTATTTCTTTATGGTCTTCTTCGGTTTGGAGACGGGCTTGGGCCTGTTCACCACGACGGTGGCTGTTCCCTCCGTGTAGTTTTTGAAGGTGGTCATATCCAGGTCGTTGTTGACGATGAAAGCGCACAGAGACTTGGCGTGTTCCTGGTAGTCATATTTGATGCTGGCAAGTTTCTCCAGGGCTCTGAGCCAGAGTTTCTCGGAGTTTCTGACGAAGAGGCGGAACTCTTGCGCGGCGATTGCCGCGATTACGCACGACGCGCATGCGCCGGACGGGCAGGATGAGTCCTCCACCAACTGAAATGAGAAGAAGGGGTATTATATAGAGACTTTCGTTTCCGACTTTACATCATTGTAGAAAACACCAGGAATTACAGAAAAAGAAAGGACATTGTACATCGGGAAAAACATGGTCTATGCTTGTGCCACACGGAAGTGCAAAAAAACCATAACGCCATTTTACGCCAATTTGACAACCTCGTTGGCGTCATGCCGGACTTCCAATCAGAAGGGTTCCGGGTTCGATTGCGATACAAGTATCGCACAAAATTCGATAATGTCTTAAAAATAATATTTTTTATAAACATTAAGGAATATTTTCTCACACGTTGAAATAATTATATTTCTTTTGCTGGAGGGGCGTTCAGTTAATTATAATAAAAAGGCAGGCTAACTTTACTATCATGAAAGAGACATACGAGTAGCTAGGAAGATTGATATAGTAAAGTAGTAATCGTAGTAGCAGTAAAGTTAAAGTGTTAGAAACCATAATACAAACTAGAGACGGTTTAGTATGGGGCTAACCAGCCGTGTGTGAAAGGTGTCCAAAAACAAGCGGGTTACTATTTTCGCGTAGAAAACGGTCGCACTTACTTATTATTAAAAGTTGGAATGAGTCCAACAGTTTCGGTGCTTTCCGAGCACCATCTTCAGGGGCGAGTGTTACACGGACCGCCGCCGACGAGATCCGCGCGTGCACTAGCGGTCATCAAACCCCGCGCCGCGCCCCCAGTATAATACATATATTTTAATAATAAGTAAGTCAGCAATAAGTAAGTAAGTTAGACATGTTTAAAACGGTCAGCGTTTTCTACGCGAAAATATTAAGATGCCTTACGTGAACAGTTTACAATGTTTAAGTAGGTTACTTATGATTTTCATATTTTTTTTACCAAAATCCCATTAAATTGAACCTACCATTTAACAAGAGTGATTCAGCACCTTCTGTCGTTTCAACACCTCCCGCTTAAACGGCCTCACATCCACCTCCGAGTCATGGACGGCTCGATAGTGCTTCCTAAGTTCCCAAGGTCTAATAAACTTGGCCGAGCACATACTGCACGAGTGAGGCATGTCTATCGACGACTGGTGCCGTCTTTTTACGTGATCTAACCTCCTAGATGCAGATAGAAAACTCTCCCCGCACACAGAGCATTCGTAAGGCCTATCGCCCGAATGTATCCGCTGGTGAAGCTTGTACCCCAACTCTGTACGAAAGTTTGAGCCGCAGTGGCATGTCAGCAACTGACGCTCTTTTTCGTGGGTTTTAATGTGGGACCTCAAGTGAGTAAGCGTGGACGTGCGATGGCCACACACCTGACAGACGAAAGGCAGGACTTTAAGGTGTTTTTGAACTACGTGGATGCGTAACGACGGCTTCTTGTCGTAGACGACACCGCAGTAATCGCATTCGAAGGTGGGTGCCGTTTCTCGGTTGCGTTTCGTACAGCTTTCCTTGTGATGTTTGTGACAGCGTGTGTTCTCGAAGCTCTCGCCGCAAGGGCAGTGGATCAACTGGTGTAGGTATTCGTGAGCCCTCAGCCCTCTTTCGTTTGGAAATCCCGCGCCACACGCCTTGCAGGAGTGACAGTCTACTCCGTGGTGAAGCGACCAATGCAGTTCCGCTTCTACCCTATTCGGGAATAACTCGTGACACGTCGAGCAACCTACGACGTCCATACCGTGTTTCAAACTCAAATGCCTAGCCAGGTGTTTTTTATCGACCTTGCTCCCGCATTCGACACAATATCTTTTCTGCGTAAATTTCAAATGCTCGTTCAAATTGTTTAAACACCTAAACTTTTTTCGACAATACGGGCAGAAGCATTTGTGATTCACTCTCTTGAACTTGAAATTCGATCGTTTAGGTTTCTTGAGAAACTCTAATGCCTTTTTCGTCGTCGGAGTTGATTCTTGTATGTGGATCACATCTTTGTTTTCGGGATAAAAGAGGTAGACAGTTTGGCTGGTGTCTCCGAGGTTTTGTAGCGTGGTTAATAGGTGCTTCATGGCCTCGTTCCAGTAGTTTTCAGAGTTCTGGCAGAGTTGTCTAAAGGCAGCAGCAGCGACTACGTCCTCAGTGCAAGGCCGGCACAAGCCATGCGGCAACGAGTCTTCTTCGGTCACCTGAAACCAGCAGGCTGATATGTAAGTCTTGCATTGTTGATTGTAAAGATTGACTATGAACATATTGCAAAGGAAAAACGAATCGTCAATAACATCGTACTTCACCAACATCGATAGGAAGTAAAAGACAGAATTTCACTCACAAATAATGAATACAAGCAATTTTAATTAGACAAAAGGAGTGCATTTGCAATCAACAATGCAAAGTTTACATAATACAGCTCTGCTGGTCGACTATCCTTTTTTTACAAACATTTAAAGGAGAAGGTTCACAATTCACAATAGGGATTATGCATATTTTTTATAAATAGTTAACATCATTTTATAATAATAAAAAAACATAACACTAAAAATGACCGGTCAAAGATGAAGTGAAGTGAAGCAAGGTACGAATTACTGTAACCTTACCCCTATTTTTGATACTAGCTTGACTAAAAGTACATTCAAATTAAAAATAGTTGTAGTCTAATCGACAATATTTAGGGGAAATAAAAGAGGGATGTGGTGAAAAAGTGTTAAAAAAATGATAACTATTAAAATAATAGAACCTTCTTCTTCATGTGTGCAACCAAAGAGTGTGGAATAAATCGGTAAGACCCAGATATTGTGTCGTAAAATTCACTTCGACCAATGGCGTCGCGTTTGAGTATTTGAATTTCTCACACGTTATTTGCACTTATAAAAATATACATTTCTCGCTCTAAAGTATCTCTAATTATATTTAAAAATATTAAGAGGTATTATGAGGCATATTGAGGTAATAGCTTATAAAAAAAAAAACATTATTTGAGTTACATACTTTATACCTATCTATATAGGTATCTTTTTGATTTCAGGTAAGGGCTTCTCCATTTTATGATTACAATTTTTATTTAACCTTTTCTTTATGTATTTTAAGTCTTTATAATTTATAATTCAAAGTCAAACATTTATTGCATAATTAGTTAAGTAACAATATCTATGTTTAAATAACACTTAACATACCCCTCAGCGTGTAGCAATGTAGGTTTGGGGCTGATTATATTATATCCATTAATTATTCTAAGTTTACGTCCTTAAAATTATTCTCATGAATATATTTTTGTACGTCATAATAGCATTTATATGACAACGAGATTTTTCAAATGTTTCGAAATTCAATATTTCGAAAATCATATGTTCAATGAACGTAATAGATCGACTGAACGTTAGTTCGAATTATTTATTACTTTTGTGCGAAATAACTTTATATCGAAAAACACTGCTGCGAATAAACTTTTGTTCGAAGGAACGTTTGTTCAAATACAGTAAAGGGCAAATAAGCTTAATTGTAAAAAAAATATATTGGTTGGCACTACCATTAACCCGTTTTATAGAACTAAATTTTTGTGGGGAAACAAGCCACAACTAATTTGCAATTATCTATAATCTATTGTATAGCCATAAGGATAGTTAACTGTAAAGAAAGCACCTAGCATTATTATAAGATCTATGTCTAATAACGAACTCGAAATGGTTCAGTATGGGGTTAACCAGGCGTGTGTGAAATGTGTCCTAATATTTATAAAGCATTTTCTGTTTATTTTGTTGAATAAAAAAAGACGCTTGCGGGTATTTTTCATTTATTATTTCTCATGAAGCTAACAACACAAAATCATGTTACAGATGTGTGCTTCTTCTTATGGTGGACAAGACTCCTAAAGCTGGAGAACTTCTCCCTACACTGGTCGCACTCCCACAGCAATGTCTTCTGCGTGTTGTTATGGACCTTCTGCACATGTTGCTTCAGTTGATGCGGGAGCCTGAACTTGGCTGCGCACTCCTTACATTCGTGCTTCACGTTCCTCTCCGTTTTCCTGTGCGTATTATAAACATGCTCAGACCTTCTGGACGAAGCAGAGAACAGCTCCCCACAAATCTTACAAGCATACGGCTTCTCTCCCGTGTGCAGTCTCAAGTGCTGGCTGAACCCGAGTTTGGTCTTCAAAACTACGTTGCAATGTTCGCATTTGAACTGTCTCTTTTGGTGGGATTTCATATGAGTCGGCATGTAGGCGCTCGCAAAAACCTTCCCACACTGCGCACACGGCCGGTGAGTCTCTGTCGAGTGTACAGTCTGAATGTGGGCAATGAGAAACTTCTTTCCGGAAAATTTCTTGCTGCAATAATCACAAATGCACTCCTTAACGGTACTGCCTCGGACACCGATCTTCAACTCCTTGTTCCTTTTTCTCGGCAACTTCACTATCACTTTCGACTTGACCGCTTTCCTTGCGTCGATGGCGCAGCACGTCTTGATGTGATGCAGATAGCACTTGTGATTACGGAACCGAACGTCGCAGTTGGGGCACGAGCTTGCCGTGTGTACGGTGTTATGGGCGTTATACCCGGCTGCCTTCTTGAAGGTCCAGCCGCACTCTCCACACGTGAAATCCCCTTTACTGTGCGCTTTGACCATGTGACCCTTCAGTTGTACTCGGTTAAGAAAAATTTCCAGACAATGCTGACATTCAAACGTCTCTACGTCATGCTCCTTTCTTATATGCTTGACCAGCTCGTTTCTGCTCATGATCCGAGCGCACATGTGACACGCTCGCACCAGGTCTGCTGATAGTTTCAAGTGCTCGTACAGCTTTAGTGGGTATGTGAACGTCCTCCCACATGTGGGACAGGAACAGCTCTGCTGTTTACTCACGCGTCTTAACGGTAAATCATTCTCAACATTATCATTGCCATCATTTGTTATTGGAGCGGTAAAAGTATCAGTGATGTAGATATCATTGTTCGCAATGATAGCTTTGATATGGTCACTCCTTTTACCATATTTGTAACTGGCAATGTGTTTTAACAGTTGTGCGTTGTTCGTCCACTGATAGTGGGAGTTATGGACCAGTGCTCTGTATTCGCCAGCCTCCAGAGCAGCCCGGGCGCATGCTAAGCACAGAGCCGATGGTAGCTCTTCCTCTGCTGACACCTGTAACCACCACTTGAGTCAATCCGCCACACTGTTTCTTCAAATGAAGCAGTAAATAAACTTTTGATGTCTTGATATTTGATGTGTTTATAGCTAGTATACACTAATTATGGTAATTTAAAAGAAAAATCAGGCGAATACCGCTCCGGATCGTACCTAGCGCAAAGGCTATCCATAGCCATACAACGCGGCAATGCCACGAGCGTTATGGGTACCTTTCCGTCAGGTTCTATCCGGAGTGGCCTATTAAATTAATTTTATGTGTGTTTTTTTAATTTTTATTAGTTTTTAATCTTTTAAACTGTTTGGCAAATAAATACTAAGGTTGAAAAAAAAATATATTATTCGTATGTATGAAGATTATTATTTAAAATCAAAATTTTCAATTTTAAATACTGGCACACAGTCAAGCACAAAAACAGAGGCTTCATTATTATTTAAAGTAATATAATAATAAACAATTTAAAAAGAAGTTAAGCAACACTTGATGTGGACAATCTTATATAAGGATGGGTGACCATGCAAAAGACAGTCATTGTAAAAAATAGTGGCATTTTTATTAGAGTGCTACCATGTTTTGGATGACACATTAAATTAAAGGTCCTGGCTACCAGCCATAGTACAACTAGCTGTTAAGCCCTGTTTGAGTCCCTTGGGTGACTTGGGAACACCAAAGCTTGGCCACTTAGCTCATACGAATTTAGTATTATAGTCCTGATATTGTACTAATTGGAAATTTTAAATATTGTATTTTCAAATTCAAATATCAAAATATCTTTATTAATATGTAGATTACAGTACAATAAACACGTAACCGCACTATACTAGTGTACATTTATCCTAGCAGTACAGTAAAGTAAAATAATATTATTCATAAGTGCAAGTGCACTTACAATAAGTTCTGTATACTTATAGCCGGAAAGTAAGTTATAACTATTACATGGACTATTTGTTTGAGAACAATGTTTAAATGTGTAATGAGATAGGAGTATAATTATTGTATTGGTGCTACATATAAGTTAAGGTAGGTAAATGGCACAGGTTAGACAGATAGAAGAAAATAGTGGCAAAGGGGCGTGGCTACACTGCCCCACTTCTAACATCGTGCGCTCCTGCTACTTCGCGACTGTCCATAGCGTAATTACGGGTTATAGTTGTGGGGCAGCGCTGCTGATAGAGATTGAGAATTTAGTCGATAGTTTTTCGCATGAAGAAATGCTCCATTTGCGGGGTTCAGAGCGACATCTCCTGCGTTGAACTCTTTCGAGACCTTGATACCTATATTGCCTCTACCATGTGAATTTATATATCAAGTTGAACTTTTCACACACACGCACCTTGAATTATTTCAACGCAGAGGAGCTAATAAAAAGTGGGATTTACGTAGCAACGTGAAGAAGATGCAACTGAAAACGCCGGTACATAGACTTGTGAAATTGGAGAGGTCCGTTTACGTGTTGGGGCCCGCGATCTACAACCGCGTACCTACCTGCGACTGTCCGGGATACAAGTTATTATTCTGTGCCGGGATGCACCTTCCACCGCCAGCTTTAAGACTACACTCAGGGTTTGGCTATTAGATAAAACTATTTATAATATAAATGATTATTTAGAATTGAAAATTGACATTTAATTCATAATATCATACACTATTGTAATGATATTATATAACTAGAATTAGAATTGAAAATTGACATTGAATCATATCATATACTTTTGTAAAAAGTTGTGTTTGTTGTTTGAATGATATTTTATTAGATGACTTTTAACTTTGGTGTTATCAATAAATGATTTGTATTTGTAAAGAGTGTATGAAGACAGTTGGACCATTGGGTGATGTGCCAAGTAAACTTTTTGTTACAGATCCTGGCATGGGTCTTTGCACCATTACAATCTCGTGTATTTATTTTAATTGTGTCAAAAGTCCTCAGATATATAATTTTAGAATTAGATTATTTAAGATTACATTTGTTAAAATTTTGTTGAATTGAATTTTTCTTTTAAAGTAAAATTTGGTTTAATTTCTGAACATTATCTTATCTTTCTTAATATATATAAATCTTGTGTCACAATGTTTGTCCTCAATGGACTCCTAAACCACTTAACCGATTATAATAAATTTCACACACCATGTGCAGTTCAATCCAACTTGAGAGATAGGATAGGTAGTTTAAATCTCAAATTATAGTCGCAATTTTAATTTATTGCTAATTATTGTCTGTTATTATTTGACAGTCACAATTATCTGTTAACTCCAAATGATTCTAACAGATGTCGATACCTTTCGACTGGGTTGAGTAAGTAATCAATAGATGGCGCTGTACCCCTAAGTGAGGCAAAACAATGTTTGCCGGGTCAGCTATACTTCCGCCAAATTCGATGTGAAATGTTTACCAACAAAGCGTTGCCTAGCAACCACTGACTGCAGTGGTAAAGAACTTTTTTTCTAATGTTCATTATATAAATACTTGTAATACAAAACGAATGTCGGCAAACAAGTGTTGAAGGAGCGGCCATGTTTGAGATGTTTGTTTACGATTTATTTTAGCATATTTCGTTTTACATTATTGATACGTTACAAGACATCGTCACATTGTATTCTCCCTAAAATAGCACATAAGTATGAAGTAGATTTTATAAGAAACTTGTCATTGAAATGTATACTAAAACTGTTATTTTTAGTGATTAGAAATTACTATTTCCCTTAAATAAAAATATTTGTTGAACTTGCATTTAAGTACTAAAATACAGCGTAACGGAACATCATATATCAGGTCAATAAAGCGACTAAATAAAAATTAACTTGTTAATTGGAATTTTTTAGGGTTTTTTTTTAAAGGTTTAAGTATTTTATTTGGAAGAATAATAGAAAAGTGGCCAATGGTTTCAGATTCCTGCACTCAAACGAAAAAATAGCTAGGGTTGATGCAAACTCCAATGTAAGTAATTACTGAATATTCTGATTTCTTTTAAAACTCACTTCTTGGCAATTTGTTATTGCTATTGATCTTTAAATACAGTAAATATGACTTTTCGATTGAAATTACAAAAAGTCTGGACAACTTTTATGACAAAATATAGAAATTCTGATATCCGTAGCACTTTCTTGAAGTGACAACCCTAAAATTATATTTTTTTTGTTTGTTTACATTTAGTTCACATCGAATTTGGCGGAAGTAGAGTTGTTTATATTTTTCTAAAATTTTTTGTATAAAGTAGCTTTAAGCCTTCATGATATATGACAATAATATTGTAAATTCAAGAAATTAACCATGTCATCACCATAAAGGCCAGTCTAAAAGCACCTGCAGCTCAGTTGACAAAAACGATTTGACGCAATCACCAAAGTTTTTTGGTCAATTTTTGGCACAGACAATTTTTGGATGCTTGCCTATGAAAAAGTAAGTAGTTAATAATATTCTAGACACCACAGAGGTGGGATGTAACATAAAACAGCACTCCTGGGCAAAGGTCTCCCCCAACAACTAACTTCAAAATGAGGCTCAAAAACTGGCTTGTCAAGCAATCATTTTATAGTTACAAGGAATTCATCGAAGTTAAATCAAATTAATAATTAATTGGATTTACATTAAATTATAAAATTTTATTATATTCAATATTATGACGCATTTATAATTAATTATTTTTATACATTATTTATTATTAACTGCCTTAAAATTGTATATTCATTTATTAAAAGTAGTATAAGTGAATAATAATTTAATATCTTTAAGTTTTATCCTGTGTTTTATTTTATTTATTTTCGGTCCTTTCTTATATTTATTTAAGTCTCTTTCTAGGTGTAGTAGTAATTTAAGTGTTTGTATATTGTTATATAAAATAAATAAATAAATATTAGGACACATTCACTCACAGCTGGTTTGCCCCATACTGAACCATTTCTAGCTCGTATTATGGTTGCTAACACAACTGATATACTACATATACATACATACATATTATATATAAATACATATTTAACACCCAGACCCACAGCCAACAAATTTGGTTAAGCACAAAGATGTTGACCGGGCCGGGAATCGAACCCAGAACCTTCTGATTAGAAGTCTGGCATGGTAACCTTTATGCCAACGAGGTTGTCAATATAATTTGTATTTATTTGTTAATTCAATTAATAAATATTTAATTTGTTTTTTATTTAATTAAGTTGTGTACAAATGTTTACTTTTTGTGTATATGTGTTATTTTTTAAGAATGTAGCACTTTAGAGACCATGTCTCTGTTATGCTATAACTCATCAACTGGCAAGCGGCCAGATACTGGTTCTTTAAAAAAGTCTTCAACAAGCAAGTGGCCAAATACTAGTCGCCTGTGTGTTTACTATTTGGTGTATTTCGCCTGCCAAACATATCAAAATGCAAAATGGGTCATGGTCAGATAACCATATATTTTATGGAATAATTTAATGTTGTTATATAAATTGATATTATATAAACATACATATACTTAGATACAAATCGAAGTACTTGTAATTGCCTATGGCTAATTAATTTTGTATTTGTACTTTGTCTTTGACTTTAAAGGCCCTAGGGCAGCTTAAATTCTTTCGAAATCACAGTTCAGCCACTTAGCTCAATATACAGAAAAAAATTGGACAAAAAATTACAACATAAGTGTCAGTTTTGCATAATTCATACTTAATTTAGTATACAAAATGCAATTTTATTGTTTTCATCAAATCACAAAGTTTGAATATTGCCGCGTTTTATAATTAATAACTTTGAGATTTTACGTAAGTCTGAACGCTATTAGTACAAGCAAGTAGGTCATAAAAAGTTTCTAAATCTCTCTAAATTAAAATTTGTTAAGTGTCAGTAAAACTAATAAATATAATTAGTCACAAAATACGCAAATAACTGAAATAAAATCATAACTGCGCCATTAAGAGCATAATTTCAATGTAAAATTAGATTTTCTAATATCTATCCGAGCATCCGCCATTTTGTTTCACCGCGCGGGAAGTACACCGTTCCGTTTTTCACAGAAAATAAACAAACCACTTGATGCCGCAGTTATGTATCACAGAAACTAGCTCACCTGGACGCCTGTTACGAGTTCTAGCAGTTCTGCAAGTGTCACAGGCTTCTCTCCATCCATCATCACGGTATCATCAAGGTGGACTTGCCCTTGGGCTGTGTCGCCTAAGCATATTCGGCATTTGTCCATCCCATCTCCTTGTATTATATGCGACAGTAGAGCTTTCACGTCAATCTGCCGATTGGCTTTAGGAAAGAAATCACCGTTTTCAGTCATTATTCATGGATTTCTACAGGGAAAATGTCGTTAAAAACCTAATACTCTATTTTCAATCCTTTCGTTGCAACTATGCAATTTTTAATGAATGTGACAATGTGATATACGTAGGACGTAGGTATGTTTTTGACAGTGACATTTTTGTGAGAAACGTCATTACCGGTTTTTTGACATAACAGGTTCGCCATATTAAATAAAAATATAAGATCCAGTAAATTAATGAAAAATTCCTTGATGCATTGTTCAGTGTGCCGATACTATTCTGTCAGGATTCATATTTAATTGAATAAAATAATAAACCTTTTATATCACATATAAGCATATCTAAACGAGCTTAATTATAATGTGTGGCCAATTTTTTTCTTTTTTTTCGTATGACCATACTCAATCTAAATGTCAATAATAAAAAATTCTAACGTCATTCGAAGTTGACACTTGACATTTGTTTCTGATCTCTTTTGTTTGTTGAAGTGAAAAAGGCAAAATGGTAAATAAATTCAATTTTTCTAGTGTAATCTCTACGGGGTTTCCTTAGCCCTTATCATTTCCGATAACTGTGATTTGTAAGCTGCGTTATGGTGTATATATTTTGTGAGCTTACTGCGTAATTTTCGGTGAAAGAGTGGTGCTAACTTCCCGGGTTTAGAGTTCTAGAATAAATCTGTTTTTATTAAATTTTCTCTCTATTTACGTGTTTTATCGATACTATGGGTATGCAAATAAGTTACTTAATTTAGTTTGTGTTGTCGTTGCTGAGAATTTTGATTATTTTCTTTTTAATTGGTTCTAAAAGTGGTTACCGATAGTTAGTAAAATGTCAGGTGATCTCACTGGTTGGAACCAAATGTTCACATGACTGTAGTTTTCTAACATAAAATATCATACATTCTTAACCAAATCATCCTCTCTATGTTTGGTGTGGCATAAATTATACATTCTATTAATTTTTTTCGACATTCCATCATTATTGACTAGAAAATCAAATATTTTGGTTAACAACTGAGTGATTTATTTTTTAACCTACTAGCCAAATCTTTAACTTATTCGAAAACGCTTTTAGATTTATAGAATAACAGAATGACAAAATGAATCTTTTCAATATCTCGCGTAGTTTCTGAGATATTGAGACTTTAATGTCGAAAAAAAACAACATATTTTTTTAGAAAGGTTAAGTACTAAGTATCATTTAAGTTATGTCTTATCGCAGTTTCAGCCAAACTTAACCTAGTGATGTATGCATCAGATTTTAGCGCTTCGCCGGCTGCTGCCACGGCACATTTTGATTTTTAATTTTTTTCATTTTGTTTTCTTTCATCGAGATCTATAAGAATCCGCCTTCAAATCGTAGCTCCGTACGAATCGTAAGCTCCCCCGGAATGCATAAGATCCATGCAGGTTGCACATGCAGAGGGAGGCCTATACCCAACAGTGGGATAAAGAGGGCTATAGATGATGATGTTAAGTTGAACTGCCCCCAAAAAAACTAACCTAACTCATGTTTTAAAGAGCCCCATTTTATCGCCCCTATACAGCACCTATGTTTAAGTTTAATGTTATTTTTGGACGAATTGTAACAATGTACACATTTACGCACTTACAGTAAGTAAGCGCCACCATGTTATTTTTGTTTCAATAAATCGATCTATCTATCTGATAAATAAATATTGGGACACTTTCACACATGGCTGGCTAGCCCCATACTGAACCATTTCTAGCTCGTATTATGGTTGCTAACACAACTGATATACTACATATACATACATACATATTATATATAAATACATATTTAACACCCAGACCCACAGCCAACAAGTTTAGTTAAGCACAAAGATGTTGACCGGGCCGGGAATCGAACCCGGAACCTTCTGATTAGCAGACCGGCATGGTAACCTTTACGCCAACGAGGTCGTCAATCGTGATGAATGATGAAGTAACTGGTGATTTGATTTTTCCAGCAACCGCAGATTTTAGTATTGAAGGAGGGGACGGACCAGACACAGGGCAAGCCGCAGCTCATTTCAAACATCAATGCTTGTCAGCTTGTTGTGGATGCTGTAAGTATACTATTCTTCTTCTTTGTATGACGACCTCGTTAGCGTAAAGGTTACCATGCCGGTCTGCTAATCAGAAGGTCCCGGGTTCGATTCCCGGCCCGGTCAACATCTTTGTGCTTAACCAAATTTGTTGGCTGTGGGTCTGGGTGTTAAATATGTATTTATATAATATGTATGTATGTATATGTAGTATATCAGTTGTGTTAGCAACCATAATACGAGCTAGAAATGGATCAGTATGGGGCTAACCAGCCGTGTGTGAATGTGTCCTAATATTTATAATATATATTTTATATGAGCTAAGTAGACAAGCTCTGGTGTCAATAGTTTACAAACATGAAGAGCTTAAGTTATAATTGCAAATTGACATATTGACATTTGATTCATATCATATACTATTGTAATAATATTATATTGAAAAAATCAAATAGACATTGTATAAATTATTTTGCAATAGTAATAAATTAATTAATTTGAAATTATATTAAGAATGAATCAGAAAAATTCTAATTATGTGATTATAATGAAGAATGAGATTAAAAATAATGAAAATATAATATATTATTAGAATTACAATTGAAGATTAACATTTGAATCATATCATATACTATTGTAATGATATTATATTACTAAAATTAGAATTGAAAATTGAATCATGTCATATACTATTGCAATGATATCATATTATTTGACTTGTAACTTTGGTGTTATCAATAAATGATTTTTGTTTGTATAAGAGTATTTCATGAAGTAAACTTGTATATTTTCATTTTATAATACAGTGTAAACTCTATATAATGACACTGTACTCCATACAATGATTCATTCTCTCCATTTGACTACCGCTGTCTATAAACGTAAACATAAAATACTGTGCATTTTATGGCATTATAGAAAGTGGTTGTTAAATGGAGAGAATGTATCATTGTATGGAATTCAAGCTAAACCAACAATTGATTTCGACACTTTAGAGAGTTTGTCTTTAAATCTAGTGACTTTACATGGAGTTTACACTGTAAATATACATAATTTAACTACAAAAAAGTTAAATTTGTTTTCATTCATATATAACTTCCAAATTACTTATCTTTTTAACTTTTGAAACCAACTATTTTATAAAAACACTAGCTGACCCGGCAAACGTTGTTTTGCCTTAATAATTATTTCTAAATATACAGTAGCCGATTCTCAGACCTACTGAATACGCATATAAAATTTGGAAAAAATCGGTCAAGCCGTTTCGGAGGAGTACGGTAACAAACACTGTGACACGGAAATTTTATATATAAGATAAAACCATTGATTGAATTTATTTCATTGTGTATTGGAACTCTAAATGTTTCTTAACACCAAATCAAATATTAGAACTGAAAAAATCATATTCTTATTGCCTACACAACATTTTATAGGATTTTTTAGAATATGATATTTTGTTCGCAAACTGCATCAGTTAATATTTTCTGTATAATTTTCCAGGTGCGCACAACCCTCGGCCCGCGGGGGATGGACAAGCTGATTGTCGACCACCAGGGCAAAGCTGTCATCTCCAATGATGGGGCTACTATCATGAAGGTTGTTTATATCACTTAAAAACAACCTTATCTGTATAAACAATAAGGAATAACATCTAGTTCAGTCAGGAGTTCGAGTAACACTTTTAAATACTAAAATTAAAACAGAGTTATCAAAGAGTTAATTCAAAACTGATGTTAACTATATATATTATATAGATAGTTATTTACAAGCTGTCCAACCTGCACCATATGCTGCAATTATTTTTGTTTTTTTTTTCTTGCTGACCATCTAATTTTTTTTATTTTTGCTTACCAATTAATTATTTTATTTTTGATTTTTGCTGACCAATTAGTTATTTTATTTTTTCTTACCAATTAATAATTTTATTTTTGCTACCAATTGATTTTTTTTTTTTTGCTGACCATTTAATTATTATATTTTTCAGCTGCTGGACATTGTACATCCCGCTGCAAAAACTCTGGTTGATATCGCCAAGTCACAAGATGCTGAGGTGTGTATAAAAAAAAATCAAAACTAAATAATAATCCTTGTGAAGTTAAGTGCTGCCTTTTGGAAACAATAAAATAATGTGACAGCTGTCAGTTGTAAGTTATTCTCCCTGGATGAAAAGTATTACTTTCATCTCGCTCCACCTTTTGCACCTAAAAATGAAAATATTGGTTTCTAAGAAACAAAATATTAGAATCACTGTATTAAAACTTTCGTAAGGCATATTTGAATAATGTTTCAGCACAATCAGTGTGCCATTCTCAAGGGCAGGAACCATGAGAATGGCACACTGATTGTGCTGAAACATGTCGGGCTAATTCCGACAAAATAAACGTAAGTGATAGCCGGTTATACAAACATTATTAAAATATTAGAATGATTATAAAACACGGATCCAATTTCCTAATTGTGTTGAGGAAAATCACAAATATATGACGATGACACCGCACTGTGTCTGCATCATACATCCCATACAAATATTTCATACATTTTTTTCCATACAACTTCCAGGTGGGCGACGGTACTACATCCGTTGTTATTTTGGCTGGGGAGCTGTTGAAAAGACTGAAGCCTTTTGTTGAAGAGGGTAAGTTGTATTTTTTTAATTGCACAGATAAGCATTGGACCAGATTTGGTGGCAGCCATTCCATCAATCGATTTAATTTATCATAATAAATAAAAAAATGGTTGCCTGTAAAGTCGGTTTTACGGGCGAAGATTTTACCTGACAACGTCGGCAGACCGATCATAGTTGAGTGGGAGAGAGACGCAAGGCATTCGGCGGGCCTCTCTCTCGTTCGGTGACTCATCGTAACGTTACCGGGCGTTACACTTTTTCATAAGTGACTCCCAGCCGCAACCTAATTTAAGACGTTGTCACGTCAAAAATCGTTTCTTGCTAAACTAAATGAGTGCGAGCAAGATATAAAATAATTATATATATTTAAAGTGGAGGATCCCATACAACAATGGTACGGAACACTTCATTTGCCAGCCCGTCTCACACTTGACCAATTTTTATATATTTCTTAATGCAAAATGCTCCTAGCAAAAGTTTCCATAATTTTTTAACCATTTAATAAGCTACTACCACAATAATTTTCAAGACTAACTTGATAAATAAATAATTTTCCATACAAACTTTCACCCCTATTTATATATATTAGATACCATTATTTTTAATTTAACATAAACTATACATATTCTAAATTTCATTGCTAGAAGTTCAAAAACAAAGAAGTTTCATACAAACTGTTTTACCCCATAATTAATTTCCAATAATCCGTTCTTAGTACGCGTCTACATATTAAACAGATACACCCTCCAAATTTCACAACCCTAGGACCAGCCGTTTGGGCTTTGCGTTGCCTATAGATGAATGAGTCAGGACAAAGAGTCTTATAGTATAGATTATCACAAACAGAATACATATTATAATCAAAATATTTTACCTAAAAAACATGAGTTTATCCAAGGTAAAGTAAAGTAGTCAGTGCTACGTCAGTGAACAGCTTTAAAAACCGGCTTGATAGCTGGTTGCAGAAAACAAAAAAATCTCTAGCTAACCTGTGATCAGTGCACCGGTGGACTTTAAACATTGACACAGAACAATGGACATTTTATGAACTGTTAAAGATTTAATTTCAACTCAGTGTGATATAGGCATATCAGCATTTTGCTGCTCGCCTATAAATCAAATAAATATATAAAAAGGTTCTCACTACTTTATATAACAAATAAAAGACGCGTTACATAGCATTGAAAACAATAACTAGAACAAAAGAGCTCGGCACTCCCTCGCAGGCCGCGCTGCGCCGGCGCAAGCAGGGCAGCAGTAAACAATGTATTGTTCTAATAGTGCTGTCCTGCTCTCGCACATCGCCGCGCCGCGGTCTCTGTGTGCGTGCGCCGAGCTCCCGATACAGGAGTCTTATACTGCCCTGCTTAGCGCAAAAGCGGTATCTAAAAAAAAATCGAAAATTTGATTTTTATGCCATTGGATAGCGAAAATACGCATCTAATGAATTAAGCCTTTTAGCGGTATCTTGTTTAAAAATGTGAAAAAACCCTTAAGAAAGATTTCTCTATCTCAGTTTTACATAAACTTATTTAGGGTATAAGAGGTATACCAATATTGTGTAGGCAACCAGCCGTATATTTGAATATCGCCAAATCTCTTAAAAAAGATCTTAACACATTTTTTTCTAAGCCGATTAGCGGTAAGTATAACGCGTGAAGATGATTCTGACTTAAATAAAATATAATAAATAAATAAATATTAGGACACTTTCACACACGGCTGGTTAGCACCATACTGAACCATTTCTAGCTCGTATTATGGTTGCTAACACAACTGATATACTACATATACATACATACATATTATATATAAATACATATTTAACACCCAGACCCACAGCCAACAAATTTAGTTAAGCACAAAGATGTTGACCGGGCCGGGAATCGAACCCGGAACCTTCTGATTAGCAGACCGGCATTGTAACCTTTACGCCAACGAGGTCGTCAACTTACCCACTATAACTTCAATTATCTCGAAACTAGCGTTCATTGAGATACCGCCTTTGCGCTAAGCAGGGCAGTATAGTTAGATAAAGCGTGTTACTGTACTTGCAGGCGTGCACCCCCGGATCATCGCCCGCGCCGTGCGCACGGCCGCCAAGCTCTCTGTGGACCGCGTCAAGGAGCTCGCTGTCAAGATCGACAACAAGACTGTTGAAGAACAGAGGTGACACTCTTTATGCATAACACGTTCAAAATACTTCATAATCATCATCATCAGTCAGTCTGCGTCCACTGCTGGACATAGGCCTCTCCCAAGGCACGCCACGCGACCCTATCCTGAGCATCTCTTCTCCATCCACTTTCTGTATATTGTCACTAAAAATACATAGACATACATATTACATGTACATAGATATGCATAAGCAGCCCATTATACGTAGCCCTACGCTGGGGCTCGGGGCCTTCTCTCACTAGGAGACAGTGTATAGGTGATAATCCACCACGCTGGCCAATTGCGGGTTGGCGGATGACACATCTTCAGATATTGTGGTCCTCCAATGAATGAATGGGAAATTGAACCCATATACTATCATATTAAAGTATGGTTCACTTGCCCATTCATTTTATTTTCCTTTACGTCTAATTTCCAGCTTATTCTACTTTCCAGTAATGCGAGTGTGGCAAAAACTTGTGGTAAAAAGTGCTTTGTATCAGACGGTTGCTGGTTCGATCCCGACCCTACCTACACCAATTAAACATTTTACTTTCTTTCAATGACTTGTTCTTTCGAGTTATGTGTGGATTTGCACTCGCTTTACGGTGAAGGAAAACATCCTGAAGAAACTGACATGTTTGAGGACAATATCCGAAGATGTGTGTCAGCCGCCAACCCGAACTTGGCCAGCTTGATGGATTATGGTCTATATCTATTTCTTTGTGAGACAAGGTCCCGATTCCCAGCAGTGGGCACGTAGAATGGGCTGAACGTATTATGCTATGCTACTTTCCAGTGCAGTAAAATCCCAATACAAACTTTTTCCAGTGTTTTCCATATTCCCGTTCAGTCCTTTTCAGTTGCCTTCCTGAACAGTTCATTAATTTGTAAGCCAATGATTATAAACAACGGATCCAATTACTGAAATGGTTGTGTGGATAACAACGTTTATGAGGCTTACTCTTTAATAATAATAATTAATTACTCATAAGAAAACATTTGAAAGCTCACTCTCATTGGTTAGCCTCGATGATCGCGACAGGTCACCTTAATTAGCTGAGCTATAACAAACAATAAAGTTATGAAAGTGAGAAGACATGAACTTTCGAATATTTCAAGGCGAGAGTGAACCGGTTTCTTATAGGTAAGCGCGCTTTATCTCAGACTGCAATATTACTTAACATCAGGTGAGTTGTGGTCAAGTGCAAGCCTATTATGCGTAAAAAAAAACTTTTATTTGGCTTGGAGTTATTCTTTTAATTTACAGTGTAAATTCTATATAACGAAACTGAAGGGCCTGTGCATTTAAAGGTGTTAGAGGGTCGTTAAATGGAGAGAATTATTCATTGTATGGAATACAAGCTAATCAAACCAACTAAAGCCAATTGATTTCACCGCTTTAGAGAGTTTGTCGTTTAATCGAGTGACGTTACATGGAGTTTACGCTGTATCTTATCTTATATCTTTAAATGAGCAATTCTTGTATATATATAAATGGAATCTTGGCTCCAACGATTTTCATGAAATTTAGTATATAGGGGGAAGCGGGGGCGATAAATCAATCTAGCTAGGAATCATTTTTAGAAAATGACAAATAAAAAAAAAATAACTGAGCAAAGTCAACCAGGTACTAATTAATTATTACAATCACTTTAACCCATTCCTTCCCACTGTCATATTTTTAGGACACCATTTTCAATTTTTTTTAAAACGTATTGGGAATTTTATTTTGATTATTTCTAATGAAATTCATATTTTTACACTATTTTTCTAATAAAATATTTTTTTTTCGCTGTGGAAAATATTATGATAATTTTATTGTAATTTTTTTAAATTGATCATTTTTGTTGGCTGAAGGAGAGCATTGAATTCAGATTGTATATACCGTAAAAGAAAAACGTTACCTACTTCAAAGTACATAAAACTTGTTCTTAGATCTCTACCAAATATAAAACAAATAAAAATAAAAACAAAACATAATTTGTGGACTTGTGATATACATTCAAAATAAGCCGTCCTATAAATATGACACCGGGAGCCTGTATGTACAATTTGCCGCAACGGCGCGTTGGATCCTGTCACGCTAAGTACAGGTTCGAACTGGTCAATTGCTGGTTTTTTACGGGTCTTGCTTGTGTTTACATTAGTCGTTTAGTGTACGCTGAACACATGACATCTAATTACACTAAACGATTATGATTATTTATCGACCTAGAATAAATAAAGTGATTCAATTGTGTACAAGATTGAAAATTTTAGGGTAAGTAAAAACATTTTGTTTTTGTCCTTTATCTAATTGTTAACAATTTTCCTATCTTTATGATTGTAAATATGAGTGGCTATATAAAATATTTTTTTTATATTTATAAATAATGAATCCAGTGCAAAAAAAAATTAAAAAGCTTTCAAAATGTCCGAATTGTTGACAATGTTTCTTCAAGATATTGAAGAATCTAGTGATGAGGAGTTGAATAAATTTGAAGTTGAATAAAAGGAAAACCAATAAGGTTTGCATATAAGCATTGGGCATTGTATGAAGTCAGCGGATATTTTTATAACATTTTGCTTTACACAGGCAAAGATACTCGAACCTCTGCTAGTTGTGACGATGGCTGACAATGGGTGCAACAGTGGTAACGAAGTTGCTTGCAGTTTGTACAGCTCCCTGACTACATGTAGTCTACTTTGATAACTTTTCAGCAGCATGCAATTGGTAATTGATTTGAAATCTCAAGAGTTCAGAGCTATAGGGACAGGCAGAGAAAATACTACTTAAAACTGTCCTACCATGACGAAACAAGTAATGAAATAGAAAGACTAAGGTTTTTCCGATTATAGTATTGATAAAAACAACGAAATTTTGTGTATGGTAAAAATGGTATAACAACAATGTTGTTTTTCTTTTGACTAATTTTGATTCTGTTGTACCTGTTGTAAAAACGAATAGGTACTCAAAGATAGCAAAGGCTCAAGTAGCAGTGAATTAGGCAATGCCTATTCATAATTTTATGTTTATGTATAATTGTAATAAATATATGGGAGGAGTGTATAAGCATGATTGGCTGATTTCTAAATACCCAATCTGCTTTAGAGGTAAAATATAGTATTGGCCTTTTATCATCCGTATTTTAGACATGACCCTTGTGAATGCATGGATTACCTACAACCAGATAAAGATGAGGCCATCCCTCTGCTACATTTCAGACCAGGGATTTTTTGCTTAGATGAAAAATTCGGAAGGAAAGGGAAGTAAGCCGACACCCGGTTCTTCAGAAGTTCTTTTACTACCTTTTAGGTTTGATAATGTTGGTCACTATATGACGAGGGACAAACAGAGGCATTGTCAAAGACAAGGTTGTATGACTTTTTATGCTAAATGTTAAAAACCACTTAAATATGATTGTTTTATAAGTAATCATATAAAATAAGAACATATATTTTATTTTTAAGACTGTTTGTGAACATAATTTGCAAATAAATCTTATTTTCTTATTGATTATTAACTTGTATTATTTCTGACCACATGTCCCCATTGTCATATTTATAGGACAGGCTGAAACAGGGATGTAGGTATATTTTAATTTTTTTTTCTAGTCATATTCTTTTTTCTTTATGTATTATGAACCTAATTTAAAGAATTCATCAAAAAATTCTAACGTTTTCGATGCTTGGGAAGTAATGGGTTAATAACCTAAACACATAATATAAATATCCATCCTTTTGCAAGTGGGTAAGGGTAGGTAGCACAGGTGATTAGGCGCGAACGCTAACGACCTGAGATTGCCAACCGTTGGCACAATAGTTGACAACATAACTATAAAACTATTTATGCCAAAATATAAGTGAGTAAGTTTTACTCAACTATTGGGTTTTATAAGTATGAAGTGTGAGTGAGTGTGTAAAACAGTGAAATTATTTCTTACAACATTATTAATGTCATCATCATCCACAGCCTGTTCTATCCCACTGCTCGGTATAAGCGTCTCTCTTGTCATGCCATATGTCTCGGTCCTGTGCCAGTCTAGTTCAGGTTGGACCCGCGCTAGCTGTAATGTCGTCGACCCATCTTGCCGCTGGACGGCCTACGTTCCGCTTCCCTAGCCTCGGTCAATGAGGGCTACCGTTTTTGTGCTCACCTGTTGACGCCACTGGCGAGTGAGGTCCGATTTGAAGAGCTGATAAAGTTACGTATTATGTCTGGCGTCAAAACAAAGTTTACTTACAATTTAAAATAATATCGAGTATGCCGCAGTAAACTAAAACCAAAGTGGTGCCTAGTCGATTTTCTTGGAACTATGAAAGTGATGAAAGAAAGGAAATTATTATTCATTACCTGTAACTCGTATTTGCCATAATAAGGATTTTTTAATATTTTGTAATACCTCAGAATTTAACTTAAATGAAACCGCGGAGCCCGTCCAGTAAAGTGACATTTCGGAGACCTCACGCTACACTAGCGCCTCTAGCGGCGAATTCACACGCTTTAGCCCTCATTAAGGCTAATTAATGGTAAGTTATGTTTTTTTGTTGTCAAAAAAATGTACTGTGCGCAGGGAGCTGCTGATGAAGTGCGCGGCGACGGCGATGTCGTCGAAGCTGATCCACCAGCAGAAGGGCCACTTCTCCAAGATGGTGGTGGACGCTGTGCTCTCGCTGGACGCGCCGCTCCTGCCGCTCGACATGATCGGTCAGTATGCCAATACCACATTCTCTCGTCATTCATAGCTCCACGCTTCATTTACAGCCCACTGTGCTTTCCCAACTGCTGGAACTCTGGGACTTCTGTCACCAGGAAAGAGATATATATATATTATACATATGTATATGCTAGCTGACCCGGCAAACGTTGTTTTGCCTCACTTAGGGGTATGAAAAATAGATAGTGTAGCTTATATGACACGTTCGTAGATTTACCATAGCAGCGCCATCTATTGATTACTTACTCAACCCAGTCGAAAGGTATCGACATCTGTTAGAATCATTTGGACTTAACAGATAATTGTGACTGTCAAATAATAACAGACAATAATTAGCAATAAATTGAAATTGCGACTATAATTTGAGATTTAAACTATCCTATCTCTCAAGTTGGATCGAACTGCACATGGTGTGCGAATTTTATTATAATCGGTTAAGTGGTTTAGGAGTCCATTGAGGACAAACATTGTGACACGAGATTTATATATATTAAGATATTTATATGCTAGCTACTAAGAGGTACTCTGCCTAGTACAAAAACCAAGAACCATAATTTTAGATACAATAGACAACAGAAGAGGAAAGATGGTTGGCCACCTAATACTACATGAAAATGTCAGAGGCCTTCGGTTGGCTTGAAAACTCTCAACACCAGAGCTTGGCGACTTAACTCATACGAAGAAAGATGCTGCTTCATTTCTTTTCATGTGCCGAAAGCTAATTTTAATCCCGAATTAAGTAAGACAAGTAAATTTTGGATTTGAAAGATGGTATTTTTTTTAAATCCTACTTTTGTATTTACTAATATTTAAGTTCAAAAATGTGTATAGCATATTATTATGTTAATTATTAATTATTATATTGATATGAATAATTATTATATTGTTGAATCAACTAGGATGAAATAGATAAAGGCGAAGATGAGGGCAAAATTGTTTTTAACTATACACTACTTTTTTATGTTCGCCTTAACTATAGGCTACTTGTAACCCCGGATTAAGACCTTATATTAACTTTACACTTTCCCAATGTACCAGGCATCAAGAAAGTGTCAGGAGGTGCCCTCGAGGACTCGTTCCCGGTGGCGGGCGTCGCCTTTAAGAATGTTTTCTTAACGCCCTTGGCTATCTTCTTTCATTACAATTTTAGATTTTATCATCATTAGTATGAATTTGATTGGTTAAATTCTGGATTTGAAAGATGTTATTTTTTTTTTAAATCCTACTTTTGTATTTACTAATATTTAAGTTCAAAAATGTGTATAACATACGTTAATTATTATATTGCCATGCTCTAACGACTGAATCAACTAGGATGGAATAGATATTAGTTTCTAGATTAAGCTAAGAACATGTAGAGTTAAGAATTTCCGAATTGTGATAGGTAACGTTAATCTTAATTAATCTTAGTTAATTGATCTTAGTTAATTAATCTCAGTTAGTTAAGCTTGATTAATTGATCTTAGTTGATTTTCCTTTACTTGTCCTAATTTGGATTTCGGATCACAGCGGAAGTACACTAAATATTTAATTTTGTCATCTATTTACAACGGATTTCCGCAAAGTCACGCCTGAGTCAATAAGTTATTTTTTAAACTATACTATTATTTTTTATGTTCACCTTAACACATGGCTACTTTTTATCCCGGATTAAGACCTTATATTAACTTTACACTTTCCCAATGTACCAGGCATCAAGAAAGTGTCAGGAGGTGCCCTCGAAGACTCGTTCCTGGTTGCTGGCGTCGCTTTCAAGAAAACATTCTCGTACGCCGGCTTCGAGATGCAGCCGAAGAGCTACGACGACTGCAAGATTGCGTTGCTTAACATCGAGCTGGAACTCAAAGCTGAGAGGGATAATGCTGAGGTAAATAAACATAACATTTGCACGGTTGGCTTGGGTTGGCAAACGTAACAAAAGAAGCACGACGCAAATCAAAATACCTATGTATTGCAAAAATATAGATGTACCTATATATCTTTGCATGTGTGTACTTTTTATCCAGGACAATAGTAACCTACATGATAATCCAATCGACGACCTCGTTGGCGGAATGGTCACCATGCCGGACTGCCAATCAGAAGGTTCCGGGTTCGATTCCAGGCACGGTCAACATCTTTGTGCTTAACCACAGAATAATAACTTGTACTTCGTACAGAAGCTTCACTTCGCAATGGTTTTCAAAGAAATATGAACTCAATCTGATAAACAATATGATTTAATTTAGCTCGCGGTCCTGTCAATCACGTGATCATTTCGTTGCCTACCAATTTCTTTTCAAAGGAATATGGGCCTTAATTCACCATGCTACGGGTCATAATACGTTGTACATGGTTATACGTAGTACTAGTTATTATTCTGTGGTATTGAAAGAGCCACGGACTATGGTTGCTTACTTCGAGAAACTACTTCATATGCCATCTAGCGCGAATAGAATTCCATAGGTATCATCTATAGTATCACCGAAAATATTTTGCATTGGGCTCTTAGTCTAAGTTCGTAAATGTACGACAAATGAAATGCAACTCGAATGAAACGACTAAAATATCTTTTTTATTGTACTTTTAGGATATTGGAATAGTACGGGGAGAAACGGTTTGTAGTTTGAATTAATTTCATAATGTAATCCAGTCAAAATAGATTTTACCCTTACCTGTCAGCGTCTTTAGGTAACAAAAAAAAAGTTAAATTTCGATCTCGATCCGTATTTAAACAATTAAATACTGCACAGTATTTTTTTGCTTTTTTTCGTTTTGTGTCCATCTTGCAATTATATAATGAATCAGTCAAATAACACAGAATAATAACTAGTACTTCGCAAATAATTAAGTTGAACGTGGTCGAACATATAGCGCGCACGCGTGTGTTTTCGTTCGCTTGTGGCAGCCTACTAGATTGGCCACTCCGGAGTGGCCGCCGCCCGTAGGTATGTTTTTAACACCTACACGCGGAGTGACACAGGCCTGGCTTAACTAAATTTGTTTTGGCTGTCGATCTGGGTGTTGAATATGTATCGATATAAAGTATGTATTATGTAGTATGTTAGTTGTGTTAACAACCATAATACAAACTAGAAATGGTTTAGTATGGGGTAAGCCAGCCGTGTGCTGAGTGTGTGTAGACAAACAAATTTATTGACAAAATATTACATTTACAAGTCAGTAGTATTTATTAACTGTCATAATATTCTCTAAGTAGCCATTTTTATTTTTACTGCACTCCAGAAGAGAGACTAGCTTTCTCAAACTTTCACAAAGATGTTGGCCGGGCCGGGAAGCAAACCCGACATGGTAACCTTTACGCCAACTATCTGTTTGTGTAAGTGAAACCCACCCCATCGTTTTTGCATCGTTGATTAGTTGGAACATAACTTTACAGCCAATGATTAAAAACAACGGATCCAATTACCGAACGCCACATGTGGACTGATAGTAGATATGAGACTATAAACAAAACCCTCTACCCTCTCTTTCACTCCCGCCAGCCTTCTCACATCTCCCCTCTCTGTCTGTCGCCAGGTCCGCGTGGACAATGTGAAGGAGTACCAGAAGGTGGTGGACGCCGAGTGGCAGATCCTGTACGAGAAGCTGTCCGCCCTTCACGCTTCCGGAGCCAACGTGGTGCTTTCCAAGCTGCCCATTGGAGACGTCGCCACGCAGTACTTTGCCGACCGGTCAGTAAATAAATATAAATAAATAAATAAATATTAGGACACATTCACACATGGCTGGTTAGCCCCATACTGAACCATTTCTAGCTCGTATTATGGTTGCTAACACAACTGATATACTACATATACATACATACATATTATATATAAATACATATTTAACACCCAGACCCACAGCCAACAAATTTAGTTAAGCACAAAGATGTTGACCGGGCCGGGAATCGAACCCGAAACCTTCTGATTAGCAGACCGGCGTGGTAACCTTTACGCTAACGAGGTCGTCAAAGTGTGCGCACTACTGCTTTGTTACTTACTACCTGAATAGAATGGATATTTATTTACCTTGTGACATCGCGTCGTATAGGGCAAGTCAAATTAATTTAAAATGCCTCCAGCATTCTAGGCACCCCTTACCCGCGGACACTGACTTGGGATTAATTCACTATTTGTAAGGTTTTTTTTTTTAAAGCGAGTGTGGCTCGGTGGTAATAACGTCTGCTTTTCAATCAGACTGCCCCTGGTTCGATCCCAGCCCTACACCAATGACTTGTTTTTCAAGTTCTGTGTGGATTTGCACTCGCTTTACGGTGAAGGAAAACATCGTGAGGAAACCGACATGTTTGAGGACCACAATATCTGAAGACGTGTGTCATCCGCCAACCCGGACTTGGCCAGCGTGGCGGTTTATGGCCTGTATCTTTCTCCTCGTGAGAGAAGGCCCCGAGTCCCAGCAGTGGGAACGTATAGTGGGCTGCTTATGCTTAAGGTTTTTTTTAATTATTGTGTAGTTATTTTTTTCATGTAACTATAATTGACAATGTCAAATTAGAGTATCAAATTACAAAGGCCAATGTCAAGTTACAAATTACACTGTCTAATTATAAATTACACTGTCTAATTACAAATTATATTGTCAAGTTACAAATTACACTGTCTAATTACAAATTATATTGTCAAGTTACAAATTACACTGTCTAGTTATAAATTACACTGTCTAATTACAAATTATATTGTCAAGTTACAAATTACAGTGTCAAATTATAAATTACACTGTCAAATTACAAATTAAATTGTTAAATTATAAATTACACTGTTAATTTACAAATTACACTGTCAAATTAATACAAATTAGAAAAGTCACTATTGCTATTTTGTGGTTTGAGCATGTTAATATCACGCAAGTTGAAATAAAAAAAGCGCATATTGCGATTCTTGCATATCTATGTAAAATGCTATTTGTAAGCCAATGATTATAAACAACGGATCCAATTACTGAAATGGTTGTGTGGATAACAACGTTTATGAGGCTTATCTTATCTTAATATATATAAATCTCGTGTCACAATGTTTGTCCTCAAAGGACTCTTAAACCACTTAACTGATTATAATAAAATTCGCACACCATGTGCAGTTCGATTCTACTTGAGAGATAGGATAGTTTAAATCTCAAATTATAGTCGCAATTTTAATTTATTGCTAATTATTGTCTGTTATTATTTGACAGTCACGATTATCTGTTAACTCCAAATGATTCTAACCGATGTCGATACCTTTCGACTGGGTTGAGTAAGTAATCAATAGATGGCGCTGTATCCCTAAGTGAGGCAAAACAACGTTTGCCGGGACAGCTAGTTAATAATAAAAACTATGAGCAAAAAAAATTGTAATTATTGGCCATAGTCGCTGTTGTCATGAGATACCCTCTACATAAGTGTGTAAGCGCAGTGCGAGGAAAGAGTAGGTGATGAATCACTTACTTGTTTAGGAAGTTCGGAAGAAGTTACTTTGCACCATCATATATTATTATAATATTTGACAACCTCGTTGGCGTAAAGGTTACCATGCCGGGCTGCTAATCAGAAGGTTCCGGGTTAGATTCAACATTTATGTGCTTAACTAAATTTGTTGGCTGTGGGTCTGGGTGTTAAATATGTATTTATACATAATATGTATGTATGTATGTATATCAGTTGTGTTAGCAACCATAAACCATAATACGAGCTAGAAATGGTTCAGTATGGGGCTAACCATGTGAAATGTGTCCTAATAAAAAAAAAATATATAGCATAAGCAGCCCACGGTCTTCTCGTTCCACCTTCTCTAACTAGTAGAGAGTTATTGGGCATAATCCACCACTCTGGACAAGTGCGGGTTGGCGGATTACACACGTCTTCGGATATTGTGATCCTCACGATGTTTTCCTTCACTGTAAAGCATACACATAGTTATTGATGTAGGGCCGGGTTTTAACCAGAGGCCGTCTGATTGAAAAGAAGACCACCGAGCCACGCTCGCTTTTTACACGCTTTATATTAGCTTCACTTGTGTGTTTGTATGTTTGTAACCGACTTCTTTGGGCGCGATTTTGACCCACTTTAAACGGCCAGATTTCGTTCAAACTTAGATTTATTGAGGACCGATGACAATACACTAATTTGATATTTTTTTTTTTTTTTTGTATTTTTGTTTGTATGTTCGTTTGTAACCGACTTCTTTGGGCGCGATTTTGACCCACTTAAAACGGCCAGATAAGCGTGTTTTTTAGTTTTTTAAAACTACTATTATTATTAAATACGTAGATAAGGTATGCAGATATAAGAGAACCCTATGTACGAGCACTTTTATATGAACCAGAATAAATTTGTCTTTATTTATGTATTTGAATGTTGTGTACAGCGACATGTTCTGCGCGGGCCGCGTGCCCGAGGAGGACCTGAAGCGCACGCAGCGCGCGTGCGGCGGCGCCGTGCTCTCCTCCGTGCGGGACCTCAAGCCCGAGGCGCTCGGACACTGCGCCAACTTCACAGAGAAGCAAGTCGGCGGGGAGAGGTTCAACTTCTTCACCGGTGAGTGTCGGGACACTAGGTGGTGTGAGGGGCGTGATAACAGAAGAGACATTTATTGGGGTTGCGTAAGATTTATTAGGGTGAGGAGAAGATTTATTAGTGGTGGGAGAAGATTTATTAGCGTGAGGAGAAGATTTATTAGAAAAAGATGAATATTTATTCGAAAAAGATGAATATTTATTGGAAAAAGATGAATATTTATTAGACGAAGAACAAAGTTTATTAGACTAGAGTAAGATTAGTTCAACATTAGGGTATACAATATTTTCGCCAGAATAAAATACGTTTAAAGATGTGAACCATATTAAATGGGGGTAGTAAGGGTGTGTTCTTCTCCGTGCTCGACCTTAAGCCCGAGGCGCTCGGACACTGCGCCAACTTCACCGAGAAGCAGGTCGGCGGGGAGAGGTTCAACTTCTTCACTGGTGAGTGATGATGGCTAAATAACAGCTTACAGAGATATTTATTGGGGTTGGGTAAGATTTATTTAGCAGGAGGAGAAGTTTTATTAGAAAAAGGAGAAGATTTATTAGGCTGGGGTAAGGTTAGTCAACAGTAGGACATAAAATATTTTCACCAAAATAAAATACATTAAAGATATGTACTCGCCATGTAAATGGAGGTAGGTAGTCAGAGAGTGCTCTCCACCGTGCGAGACCTCAAGCCCGAGGCGCTCGGACACTGCGCCAACTTCACCGAGAAGCAGGTCGGCGGGGAGAGGTTCAACTTCTTCACTGGTGAGTGCCGGGACACTAGGTGGTGTGAGGGGCGTGATAACAGAAGAGACATTTATTGGGGTTGGGTAAGATTTATTAGGGTGAGGAGAAGATTTATTAGCAGAGGAAGAAGATTTATTAGCGGAAGGAAAATATTAGTTCATAATTAGGATATAAAATATTTCAACCAGAGTGAAATACATTTAAAAATGTGTACTGGTCTGAAGTTCAACATCTTCACTGATGAGTGCCGGGACACAGGGTGATGTGTGGGATTGTGATAATAAAGTTTAAAAGACATTTATTGGGAGTGGATAAGATTTATTAGCGGAAAGACAAGATTTATTAGACTAGGGAAGGTTGATTTGCACTAGGATACCATTTATTGATGCTAGAATGTCTTTTGTTTACTGGTAACTCCGACTTAAGAAGATTTATTGTTTAGAGTAAGATTCAGCATTATGATTAAACATAATTAAGACCAGAATGATGTCGCGGGTCGAACCTGGACCAGATTGGCACAGGACCGAAACATATGGCATGACAGGAGAGAGGCCTATACCCAGCAGTGGGATAGAATCGGCTGTGGATGATGATGATGAAGACCAGAATAAGATAATACTCAAAATAGTAATCAAAATATGTTTTTATTGTCCTGTTTTTTATTTTTCAAAGTTAAAAAGTTTATTGCATTATTATGTCACTACAGTTACCCAATTAGTATAAGTAATCATTCACTGGGAATGAGAAAACCTGTTTTTTTTTATTTTAAATGTTCCATCATTTAAATAATCTTCTATTCTCTAGTTGCTTTTTATGATGAGCAAATTTTTTAGGTTTGTCAGGAAAGTTTGAAGAATATGCTTAAATTCATCTGGTAACTTGTTAAATATTTTATTATAAATCAATAATATAAAAATAAGTGGGGTTTTCCTTCCTGCCGCTATAACTCCAGAACACACGAACCGATTTCCACGGTACAGCATTCGTTGGAAAGGTCTCGGGCTCCGTGAGGGCAGTAGCTTGTAAAAAAATCAGGAAAAAATAGATTCACCAAAAAATCGACCTACACGCGGGCGGAGCGGCGGGCAACAGCTAGTATTTTATTATAAATTCTCATATACATTAATTATGTCTTTTGCTCTAGGGGCCAGATAAAAAATTTCGCCTCTAATATCTAGAATTAACATATCGTCGCCGTAGTTGGAAAATTAAATAACTAACCAATTTCGTGAAATCGACTTTTTTGCATTATCATAAAGTCCAATTCAAGCGGCATCTTTCTGTTTCACTAAATTTGTAATATCTTAATTAATCACAAAATAAACTACACATAAACATTACAACGCACTATAGTTGGAAAAATAAATATCGAATATAAGAGAATAATTTAGCGAAGGAAAATAAGCTAACTCGGAAATAATTAGATAACTACACCCATGCGTCAATTCAAGAGCGAATAAAGTGCATAAAAGTCTTTTGTTTAATTTTCCCTCGACACTTTTGTGCTCTATTGGACCAATATGGTCTCAAAAAAAGTTATTAAAGGCAGTTATCCCTTTGCAACCGAGCCTATACAATCGTACAATTTTTTTTTATTAATTCTAGCTCCTTCACTAATCAAATTTTCGAACCGCAACCGACACCGATCGATCGTACATATATCTGTTTTGTGTAAAAAAAATACTGAATCTTTCTCCGCCTCACTTCCTTGGGGTCAGTAGCCCGCGAGCGGTTGGTGACGACGGCTGCGCATTTTGGCGGGAAACGCGCATTACGTAAGTACTGTTTTTTGCTTGTTTTTGTAAGAAACTGTAATATTTTTGTGTCTTAATATTATTCGGGATAAGGTTACCTATTGTTACGTATTGTAATAATTATTAGAAGTTAGGTTTTTACACCACGATTGTTGTCGGAAATAAAAAGTTGCACGATCGTGTGCTTTCGGTTGTAGTAAGTAATTTTGACTAAGTACCTAAAATGATAGTTTTTACTATTTGACTGTAAATTATTGTTTTTCTAATATATTTTGGTCCCTTTTCAGACTCTGGTTTGATGGAAGATGAAATTTACAATGCTTTGGGTGACGGGAATGACTCTGAATTCGAAGATTTGATCGACGACGAAGATTTAGATAAATGTCTCCTTGAATTAAATCCTTCACTTTTCGGGCTTTCTCATCCAGTTCCAGATTTTGGACCACAAGATGTTGAGAACACTGAGCCAGCACCTAGTATCAGCTCTAAAGTCCATGTGACAAATCAGGCTGCACCCAGAAACAGCTGTGTATCAACTAGTAAAATAAACACTTCCTCAAGAAGAAACGCTTACAGAGGCCCCGACCTGCCGCCATCTACTTCCAGTACTGACCCCGCACCTACACCAGCGCCAAATACTACACGCACTCGAAAGCGTACTTACACTCTCACTCCCCAACCATGGAAACGTCAACCTGTTACCGATAAATCATATGATTACTCTCCATTGCCAATACGAAATGTGTCGATGAACCATTTTTTTAACACCTTGCCACTTGTACTAATTTATACCACATGAGAAAGACTGGAACAGAGCTGAAAACCACGGCAGCAGAAATTATGAAGTTCTTTGGAATTCAAGCCATTGATGCCATTGATGGGGATTTTGCCTTTCCCTCGTCTACTAATGTACTGGCGCACTGGAATTGCTCTCGAAAATTACTTCCTTGATGGCTTGTGATAGATTCTTGTGCCTTCGGAATGAACACGTGGTCGAGATGGACACGGCGCCGCCTGGCACCAACAACCCTTGCTGGAAAGTTCAACCAATGATCGACAAACTAAGAGACGGCAGAGAGGCCCTGGATTTTCCTCCATAGATGAATGCTCTACGCCAGGTGGTAAAGAACAAGTCTCGACCTACAGGCCTCAAAAACTTCGTGTTAACTACCAGCGACGGTCTCATGCTTGACCTCGAAATTTATAGAGGGGCTAAAACAATGTTTGGTGAAGAAGATAGCTCACTTGGTCTTGGTCCTTCAGCCATTCTTCACCTGTCACCTGCGGGGAGTTGTGTGTAACCTAGCAATTGTAAATGTATGAAGGGCTTACAAAATGGATTGTGATGCCAATACCCGCGAAATAAAATTTTACAACTGCTAGACTTCCGCCTTGAAATCCACGAAGTATTGACAAATGCTCCGCAAAAACGAAGGCTCCAAGAAGAGCACGATGAAGAAGAAGTACCAGTAGTGATTCCACGAAAATATCAGAGAGCCATTAGGCCACCAGATACTTTAAGATATGATGGTAACGAGCACTAGCCGATCTTTGATGAAATCAAGTCACCAAGAGCTTGTAAATTTGAATTGTGTACTAGTCGTTCTAAGATGCACTAAGTGTAATGTGTATCTCTGCCTATCTCGCGGCCAAATCTGTTTCCTAGAATATCATAAAAAAATGATTTATTTTATACCTGTATTTAATTTAAAAGTTCCTAATACTATACTAAACTGTTAGATTATAAATACTTATTTGTCTATTGCAATTAATTGCTGGCCAGGTACACCAAATACTTTAAATAATACTAAGAAGGCTGATTGTAAGACTCATATGATTAATAAACACCTGTGATTATGATATTTATCATTTTATTTCACTGAACATAGTTGATAATATCTAACTGCACGATCGTGCATTTACAATTTATTCCTGACGCGCACGATCGTGCAGTTAGTTTTTAACCATCAGGGTAGCAAAATGATTTTTTTCCTTATTTTTCCTACGTTCTAAATACTCTTAAAACTCGGTTTTAGTAACTTTTTGTTATAAAATCCAGCTTTCATCTTCTCGGTTGCAAAGGGTTATGTAATATTTCGTGTCTCATGAAATGTGAATAAGTGCTTTTATTATGGGCTTTTTGTATCTTAATGGAAGATATTGGCGAAGGAGAACTAAATAACTAACATGCAAAACTAAATAATTACATGAAATATTAAAATTTTGGGCGAGGGAGAAATACATAGTGGCTATTTTTTGCTTTTCTCACAAACGAATCAATTGAAATAAAATTTCTCTGAATGAATAACTAGATGCTTTATCAATCTTTAACATATTAAAATATGGACGGCAAAATTGTTTTTCAAAAAAAAGTTATCATCATTTTTGTTGCAAAAAAACAGTAAATTGCGTTTTTCTCGAAATTTTGATTTTGTTAGTTATTTAATTTTCCAACTACGGCGACGATATATTTGTTTTATTTCTAGCGTATAACAAAGAAACCGCTCCAAATGGTACGACAGTCAAATTGGATATGTAAAACTGAGTAGTTTTATTTCATTTTATTAATTGTAGTTTTTGGTATATTGTTGTTTTAGCTAGTTATTCTACTAATGTTATTAATACGATAGATTGTGAGGATATCCATTTCCAGTTACTCTTTCCTGGCTGAATCATTATTAATGATAGTTTGTATAGAGATAGCTAAAACAAAAGATTAATAAGAAGTAATCTAGTATCTAGTCTAGTAGTACGAGTATTATAGGTACATTGATGTTAACATATTTTGAAGTAATTAGAAGTACTTGAAAAAAAAAACGCAAACTTTGACTTTCTGGGCAAAGGGACTGATAGATGGAAGAAAATCTGAAATGTTTATTTATTTATTTGATGTATAGGCGAGCAGCATTAAGCTGATGTGCCTATATCACACTGTGTTGAAATTAAATTTTTAACAGTTCACATAATGTCCACTGTTCAATGTCAATGTTTAAAGACTGCTGATCACGGGTTAGCGGAACCGCTTCAGGTGAAAAGGCACGAGATCCGGGGACCGCCAACGCGGCACCCCGGCCTTGACTTTGACAGATCACCTGTCAGGTCCGTTACCTCGTTCCTTGCTCAAAGTTGCCAGGCTAAAGTCCTTAACGACCTCGTTAGCGTAAAGGTTACCATGCCGGTCTGCTAATCAGAAGGTCCCGGGTTCGATTCCCGGCCCGGTCAACATCTTTGTGCTTAACTAAATTTGTTGGCTGTGGGTCTGGGTGTTAAATATGTATTTATATAATATGTATGTATGTATATGTAGTATATCAGTTGTGTTAGCAACCATAATACGAGCTAGAAATGGTTCAGTATGGGGTTAGCCAGCAGTGTGTGAAATGTCTAAAAAAAAAATTAACACCCAGACCGACAAACAACACAAACATGTTGGCCGGTCATCGAACCCGATCCCTTCTGATTGGCAGTCCGGCATAGTAACCATTACGCCAACGAGGACGTCAGGTAGAACTAAAGGAGTACTCGACGACCTCGTTGGCGCAACGGTTACCATGCCGGGCTGCTAACCAGAAGGTTCCGGGTTCGATTCACGGCCCGGCCGACATCTTTGTGCTTAACTAAATTTGTCGGTTGTGGGTCTGGGTGTTAAATATGTATTTATATAATATGTATGTATGTATATGTAGTATATCAGTTGTGTTAGCAACCATAATACGAGCTAGAAATGGTTCAGTATGGAGTTAGCCAGCCGTGTGTGAAATGTCTAAAAAAAAATTAACACCCAGACCGACAAACAACACAAACATGTAGGCCGGTAATGGAACTCGATCCCTTCTGATTGGCAGTCCGGCATAGTAACCATTACGCCAACGAAGTCGCCAGGTATAACTAAAGGAGTAGGTTAAAACCGTGTGCCTCACTGACCTTCCTCTCCCAATATGATTCCAGGGTGTCCTGCAGCCAAGACGTGCACGATGATCCTCCGCGGGGGCGCCGAGCAGTTCCTGGAGGAGACGCAGCGCTCGCTGCATGACGCCATCATGATAGTGCGCAGGACCATCAAGAACGATGCCGTCGTCGCCGGTAAGCGGGTGCTGCCAAGCGGTAGTGTGCAAGTAGATAGATAGATTAGATAAACACTTTATTAAAACACTCACAAAAAAAATGGAACAAATTCCAGAAAACACATAAAGTACACAAAAGCTAGTGCCTTAACCGGAGACCTTATCGCTAATAGCGATCTCTTCCAGGCAACCAATTTCAAGAAAGAACATAATAACGAGGTGAAATAACATAGGTGTATATGGAAATTCAAATACATAAATAATATATTTACTACTACTATACTATTGTGAGTACTATTGTGTTACAATTTGAAGAGCAACATTTCGGAACAATGAGGTTTAAAGCGATGATTGGGGCTAAATCTTGAATCTACAGTTTTTTAAATTTTTAATAATAAGCTAAAAAAAAGTAAAATTATTGGCCAACTGCGAGTTCGGCTCGCGCATAAAGGGTTCCGTGCCATTGTTGTATGGGAGCCCCCTTAAATATTTATTAAATTTTATAATTTAATTTGATTGCTAATATACTTTTATATATTTTGTGAAAATTTTAAGTGTCTAGCAGCTACCGTTATTGATATGTAGCAAAAATTACGAAAAAACACGTTTATTGTATGAGGACCCCCCTGAATATTTTTTTTTCTCTAGTATTTGTTGTTATAGCGGCACGAGAAATACTTCTTGTGAAAGTTTCAGCTTCCTAGCTATAACAGTTTCTGAGATACAGCTTGGAGACAGACAGACAGACAGCGGAGGTTTAGTAATAGTGTCCCGTTTTTACCTATACTTCTGAAAGGAGTGAGTGTAGAGACGACGGCTGATAGAGGAGATTGGAAGAGGAAAATTTGCTGTGCCGACCCCACCTAGTGGGATAAGGCAAGGAAGAAGAAGAAGGTACTGAACCCTAAAAATCAATGTTAATACGTACCAAAAAGTAGTTTACAATATTGTCCCCCAGGTGGCGGCGCCATCGACATGGAAATCTCTGCGCACCTCCGCGAGTACTCGAAAGGCGTCGCCGGCAAGGAACAGCTCTTGCTCGCAGCCGCCGCTAGAGCCTTCGAAGCCATTCCTCGCCAGTTGGCCGACAACGCTGGCCTTGATGCCACCAGCCTGCTCAACAAGCTAAGACAGAAGCATCATGCAGGTAAATTATATCCAAAATCAGCGGTTTTTTGACTAAATAAATCCCTCAGGGTGGTCTCTTAGGACCATATTTCCGTGCCTGGCGTGAATACGTTGACATCTCGACTTGCACGTTTTTTTTTTATTGGCCTAATGCATTCTACGCATACGATATTTGTATGTAAAAAATTTACAGCTCTTAATGTACACAACTTTTTGAGATAAAGCCAGTGGTAATAACACGAAGAGGTTACATTACAGGAAGAGATCGAACTTCTAAATGGCCGTCCTGAAAAATTTACATTTTGGACATGTCAATTTATTCACGCCAGGCACGGATTTGTTCCTCTTGTTTGTGAAAGATGAACTTAAATATATGCGGTATGTGAAGGATTGGGGCATGACCTGTCCACCCGCCAATCCACCCACTAGAGTCGAACTTGATACTTTTAATTTTTTTCTGATATTGATAATTATATCGTACCCATTTTATAGGTTGTTGAGGGTCAGAAACCAGATTCCGGTGTCAGTTTTGACACCGGACATGTCAAAAGTCAAAAGTTGAATTGGGTGTCGTCCAATAGGTTACAAGAGGTGAAGAACCCGATTCCGGTGTCACTTTCGACATTGAAAACGTCAAATGTCATAATAGTTTAGTTAGTTAATAGTACATGTTGGTCGTTTAATAGGTTTTCGAGAGGAGGAACCCGGTATCGGCGTCAATTTAGACGTGGGGTGTGACAATCATAATAGAGTCAAATGTCGGGGTATATTTTGTTTGTTTGGTTTTCAGGGATAGAAATCCGATCCCGGTATCACTATTGACATCAGACACATCAAGTGTCAAATATTACACAAAAGTAAAATGTAATAACAAATTTTACAAAAAGATTGTTTTTTATTTATTCTGTACATAACAAAGAAATAAATTTTACCTCTTAATTATAAATTAATATACCTATAGAAATGTAGACGCAAAACAACATTTTAATGCATATCGGCTTACAAAGTTCCTCCCTCCTGAAAACCTATTAAACAACACAAATATGACATTTGACATATTATTTGTTGCCTAAACTGACACCGGAATCTGGTTCCTGACCGTAGAAAACCTATTAATCGACACCCAACATGACTTATACACTATTTTGAATATTGGCTGATGATGATGGTGATGTAGTATATCAGTTGTGTGAGCAACCATAATCTATAATATAAAATAAGTGAGGTTTTCCTTCCTGCCGCTATAACTCCAGAACGCACGTACCGATTTCCACGGTACAGCATTCGTTGGAAAGGTCTCGGGCTCCATGAGGGCAGTAGCAAACAACATTCAGGGAACATTTCAACTTTGTGGCGAAAAGGAGTTCGCCAGTTTACTAGTACAAACTAAAAATGGTTTAGTATGGGGCTAACCAGCCGTGTGTGAAATGTGCCTTAATATATTTTTGACGTGACAACGTCTTAAATTAGGTTGCGGCTGGGAGTCACTTATGAAAAAGTGTAACGCCCGGTAACGTTACGATGAGTCACCGAACGAGAGAGAGGCCCGCCGAATAAATAATAATAATAATAAATATTAAGACACATTCACACACGGCTGGTTAGCCCCATACTGAACCATTTCTAGCTCGTATTATGGTTGCTAACACAACTGATATACTACATATACATACATACATATTATATAAATACATATTTAACACCCAGACCCACAGCCAACAAATTTAGTAAAGCACAAAGATGTTGACCGGGCCGGGAATCGAACCCGGGACCTTCTGATTAGCAGACCGGCATGGTAACCTTTACGCTAACGAGGTCGTCGAATGCCTTGCGTCTCTCTCCCACTCAACTATGATCGGTCTGCCGCGCGCGCAGCACGCGGCAGACGTTGTCACGTAAAATCTTCGCCCGTAAAACCGACTTTACAGGCAACCATTTTTAATTTATCGAATCTTATATCTTATCTTAATATATATAAATCTCGTGTCACAATGTTTGTCCTCAATGAACTCCTAAACCACTTAACCGATTATAATAATATTCGCACACCATGTGCAGTTCGATCCAACTTGAGATATAGTATAGGATACACACCCACCACCTCCCATGGTCCCACCAACCTTACGGTTATTAGGACCGAAACATGAACTTTGCGGCATGTACTGCCGCTGAAGTTCTACAAATTATGGCCCCGTTCTCCCCCATCTGGGGCGTTGGAACGTCACAGACGGACTTCGCCGCCGGGCAGTCCTTTCATGTTTCGCGCGCAGTGCGCGCGGCGTGCCATGCGTGCGCGAACTCGCGCAAGCGCCCAAAGCTGCGCTCGTCTCGCACCAATTCCGCGTAGTAAACCGGGCCCTCCTCCGTCCGAGTGATCCCATCCATCATTCTTCCACGCATTTCATCGTACAGAGGACATTCCCACAGAACGTGGTGTCTGTCCTCCTCGGCCGTACCACAATCACACATCCGTCCCTCTCGCAACTTCATGTCCGCCAGCCTTTTATTAAAGGCCCCGTGACCCGTGAGAATCTGCGAGGTCTGATAGTCCGGCTCCACCCAAACCGCCTTGAGGCGCTCGATCACGTCGGGAAAGAAAGCGAAGAGTTCCCTGCCTTTCTCCACTGTTGCCCACCTGTCCTGCCAAAGCGCAAACACCTCCTCATCGACCCGCCGCCCCAACGCCGCTGCCTCGTCGTGCGCCATGCCCACTTGAGATATAGTATAGTTTAAATCTCAAATTATAGTCGCAATTTTAATTTATTGCTAATTATTGTCTGTTATTATTTGACAGTCACAATTATCTGTTAACTCCAAATGATTCTAACAGATGTTGATACCTTACGACTGGGTTGAGTAAGTAATCAATAGATGGCGCTGCTATGGTAAATCTACGAACGTGTCATATAAGCTACACTATCTATTTTTCATACCCCAAAGTGAGTTAAAACAACGTTTGCCGGGTCAGCTATACTTCCGCCAAATTCGATGTGAAATGTTTACCAACAAAGCGTTGCCTAGCAACCACTGACAGCAGTGGTAAAGAACTTTTTTTCTAATGTTAATTTTTGACGTGACAACGTCTTAAATTAGGTTGCGGCTGGGAGTTACTTATGAAAAAGTGTAACGCCCGGTAACGTTACGATGAGTCACCGAACGAGAGAGAGGCCCGCCGAATGCCTTGCGTCTCTCTCCCACTCAACTATGATCGGTCTGCCGCGCGCGCAGCACGCGGCAGACGTTGTCACGTAAAATCTTCGCCCGTAAAACCGACTTTACAGGCAACCATTTTTTTTTATTATATGATAGTTTTAAAAAAGAGTTATTGGTTGTGTCCCCAGGCGCGGTGTGGTACGGCGTGGACATAATGAAGGAGGACGTGGCGGACAACTTCGCGGCGTGCGTGTGGGAGCCGGCCGTCGTCAAGATCAACGCCATCACCGCCGCCTGCGAGGCCGCCGCCATGGTGAGTGAGCAACTCATACGTGAATTTTTTTATTTTAAGTTACATAATAGCTGTCGTGAATGTATGTGTATTATGTAAATTAAATTTTAGTAATAAATAATTGTAAATTGACTTGCCCAGTATGGTGCGATGCCGTAAGGTTAATAAACGTTTTGATTTTGATTTTGAATTTTATCTCTGACTCGCCATTGAGTGCACAGTGCGCATATAAAAAAGCTTTGTAAGAAATTAGCTAGTGACAAGAAATACAGAACTTTATTAGCCTTAAATAACATATGTTAAAGGTAAGTCATACTACAATAATTACTTAATACTTAAAAACATTAGTTAGATTAAATTAAATAAACTTACCTACCAATTACGCATTGTTTAAACTTAGTCCTTTATTAGATAAAAAAATCGCTTGTATCTGTTTATTATGCTTATATACATTCAAATTTAGGTATGCCATTACTGTATGGGGAAATGCAACTGATATATTCAAAGTGTTGAAATGTCAAAAGAGGTCAATCAGAATAGTAAATTGTTTTTAAGAAACGTACCAGAGTAAAAATGATGCTATTTCTTATTGTTTACGTAGGAAGATAGGTAAAGTTCTACCAGCAAATAGACTAACTAAAGTACAGAAACAGAAACATTATACAATATTAATGTACAACAAATTGCCAGAGAAAATAACAAATCTTAATAGTAGTATGTTTAAACAGAAAATAAAGAGTTTTTGTGAAAGTAATTCCTTTTATAATTTAAGCGAATATATGAATATGGAGCTTGCAGAATCATTATTCACATGTAAACTAAGTCGTATTTTAAATTTAATAGACATGAAAAACATGTGCTAATGTGTGTAGTATTTAATGGGGTAGAATATTTATTTAATGAAATTTGTGAGTTTATTTAATTTAATCTACCTAATGTTTTTAAGTATTAAGTAATTATTGTAGTATGACATTTTTTGAAAGAAAGAAAGAATTTTATAACTTTTTTTTTTGTATAATCAGACCTGTTTTCATCTTTCTTTCGCGATATTTTTTTTTCTCTTGAGCTAAGCAGTGAAGCTCTGGTGTCGAGAGTTTTCAAGCCGCCCGAAGGCCTCTGACTTGGCTTAACGACTGCTGTACGGGGCCTACAGCCAGGGCCTACAATTTAATTTTTAGATCCACAGTAGTGACCAGATGTCAAAATGCCACTTTAAAAACGACAGTCATATCTTGCATGGTCACCCATCCTACGACCATCGGCATCAGCAGTTGCTTAGCTTCGATGATCAAGTCAGATCACCTTAGCTAGCCGAGCAGGTATAGGCAGGTACAGGCGCTACTCTGTTAAGCTAAGTCTCGGTAAAAGGGTCCCGACTGTACACTTTGGGTATGGTACCTTAAAGCCTGTTATTTTTATTTATTATCCACAAATTTATTAAAAAAAAACACTAAACAGATATAACTAATTACTTACATATGTTTATAAACTACTAGATGTGGGCCTAACTATACAATTATTAACATCAACATTAACATTATGTTTGTTATTTCCAGATCCTGTCCGTAGACGAGACAATAAAGAACGTGAAGGCGCAGGACATGCCCACGGCCGGCGCGCCCGGCCGCGGCATGGGGCGCCCGAGGATGGGATAAACTTGTACTATACTATATCTAAATATATTCTACATACAAAGTAGTAGATAGAAGAAACAATGAAATATTTAGTGAACTGCCGCTGTGATCTGAAACCAAATTTTGTATTTATTTTTTATATTATCACTAGCTGACCCAGCAAACGTTGTTTTGCCTTATCACTTCGGGGTATGTAAAATAGATAGTAGCCGATTCTCAGACATACTGAATACGCATATAAAGTTTGGTAAAGATCGGTTTCGGAGGAGTACGGTAACAAACACTGACACGCAAATTTTATATATAAGATATATAACAAATTTAGCTAAGCACAAAGATGTTTGCCGGGCCAAGAATCTAATCCGGAACCTTCTGATTGGCAGTCCGTCATGGTAACCATTACGCCAATGAGGTAGTCAAAATAAGATTTCTCACAAGTGAGGATTCTAGCCACGCGGAGTGAAACTTCGTTGTGTTAGGAGGGTAGTTTAGGGATTAGTTTACTGGTGTGAGTTGTAGTGGAGGTGTGGTGGTCGGTCGGAGGAACACCTATTTCTTTTTTATATTTTGAAGTTTTCTTTCCTTTATTGTTAGAACTGCGAAGCTTTGGAACTCACTACCTGAGTCTCTGTTTCCTGAAAGGTATCATCCGGGGGCCTTCAAAAGTAGAGTTAATAGGTATCTTCTAGGTAAGCGTGCCACATCGTAGACTGCAGTGCAGCTTAACATCAGGCTAGCTGTAGTCAAACCCTAACCTATTATTTTTTTTTATTCTTGTAAAAAAAAAAACTTAATTTGTTATCAGATCACAGCGGAAGTACACTAAATATTTCATGTTTTCTTCTATCTACAATGGATTTCCGCAAAGTAACGCCTGAGTCGATAGGTTTTACATACATGTGTTTGGAGCCAAAAATAACCTATGTGTTAATCCAGGGTCAATGGCCAAGTGCGAAATGGCGGATGACACACATCTTCTAGTGCAACCCAGCCTTAATGTTTTCTCTTCATATTAATTCTGATCATTTCACTTTAGCAGAGCGCTAGATATTTTTATTTGTAAAAGAGCATTTCTTTCACTAAATACAATGTGAGCTTTCATTTTAAATTGTATGGTATTATTAATTATTTAATAATTAAAAAAAAAACGCTTTCACAAACGCTAGGTTATAAGTTATTTTAGATACTATAATAAAAATTACTAAACTAATTGTTGGTTTGTTTTTTATTTGTATATCTTATACAGTGTAAACTCTATATGTATAACTACACTGATGGGACTGCATTTTATGACGTTATAGAGAGTGGTAATCTCTCGTGAACCACAATTGTTTTGGGGATAAAAAGTAGCTTGTGGTAATGCAAGGTCTAACCTATCTTCATACCAAAATTCATCAAAATCAGTTCAGCTATTTGAGCGCAATTAAGTAACAAACACAAACTTTCGCATTTTTTATATTAGTAGGATAAACGTGGTGGTATAAATCCAACATGTTACTTTCATAGGCTGGTTTGCTGAACCTGTGCTGCCCCCAATCTCGGTGGCTATAATAATAATAATGATTTATTTTCAGGCAAATAGACCCATAATAAAACAAGAGAGATAAAATAAAATGCTTAATCTAAATATACAAATCATTTCTTATTACTATTCTGGTGTACAGATATCCAAAACCTATACATATGGCTATATAGATCCCCGGACAGGCACTGCAGTATAGCACTAATAGGTACATAAATTATGCTCTTAGTAGTCTCAAAGTTTGTTGGATACTAACCGGAATTAAAAAGCTTTTCTAGTCTTAAAGAGAGACTTCAGGGGCTAATAGACTTACAGCTGAGTTGAAATTAATAGCATTAGAATTAAATTAATCCATCTTTCTACGAGTAAGCCCGTAGAAGTAGACAGTCGTTATCTCGTATCTGAAATTTCCGCAGGAAGAAATTGTGGTACGTAATTTCAAAGGTAAAAAAGTGGCTAAATAGTTAATGAGATGTAACTGCAACAACAAAAAAAAGCAATCTGTCTTAATTTTTGTTCATGTCAAAGTCACAAACTGTCAAATCAATTTGCCGAACTCCATTTCGTCTGTGCCGATTCTGCCGATCGCTGGCGGATCCATTTTGGGAAAATCGTGTAAATTTAAGAAAAATCACTAAAAATGTTCAATTTCAAAGCCGATTTACGGCAACTACTAAAGCCCTACTACTGGGTCAACATATTGATGAGTATTTCGTACGTCACCTGCAAGCGTACGCCCACAATATGCAATTATCTATTCCCCGACCTGGATTGCGACTTGGATAGTCGCGAAACGGAAATCCTTTTCTTCCTAATTATCGTGGTGATGCTGCGGACTAGGAAGGCGGGCAGTGTGACAATGGTCAACTATTTGTCGTCCTCCTTCGTGTATACGAAGATTGCGAACCTTATTCTGTGGTTTTATGCCGATGTTAGGTAAGTTACTTCCAACTGTATTTATACAAACTTGTTTATAGTTATAGCTACAAAAGATTAGTATTGTGTTGTTAATTCGTTGGGTGGATATTTGTGCTTGTTCAATGGATATAGATAGATACAGCTCCTGCAAGATATTGAACATATTCAACTCTGGACCATGGATTGGGTCATTAGACTGAATGCGGCCAAGTGTAGTGTCCTACACCTGGGACGGAATAATCCTCACTTTACTTATAGACTGGAGGGTCGTGCTATAGCCAAAGTCCAGCAACAAAAAGATCTTGGTGTTATTATTTCAGCAGACTTGAACTGGGATGAGCACATAAGCATGATTGCTAAAAAAAAATGGTTGCCTGTAAAGTCGGTTTTACGGGCGAAGATTTTACGTGACAACGTCTGCCGCGTGCTGCGCGCGCGGCAGACCGATTATAGTTGAGTGAGAGAGAGACGCAAGGCATTCGGCGGGCCTCTCTCTCGTTCGGTGACTCATCGTAACGTTACCAGGCGTTACACTTTTTCATAAGTGACTCCCAGCTGCAACCTAATTTAAGACGTTGTCACGTCAAAAGGCAAATTCTTTTATGTATGTCATCCGCAAAGCTTTTACTGCAATGACCATTGAAATTTTCACTAAGATTTACAAGACCTACATCAGACCGCTATTAGAATATGGGTTTCAAGTTTGGAGCCCATACTTCCGAAAGGACATTGTTCTCCTAGAAAGTATTCAAAGAAGAGCTACTAAGATGCCACCAGCCTTACAAACACTGGACATTATGTGAACTATTAAAAAAATAATTTCAACTCAGTGTGATATAGGCACATCAGCATAATGCTGCTCGCCTATAAATCAAATAAATAAATACATATATAAACAATACAATAAAATACCTAAACATTTGAGAGTTATAAAAAAGGAAAGTAACTTTAATTTAAATGTTAAAATTCTACTACTGTCCAAAACGATTTATATGATCAAAGAATTTTTAAATAGTGATTATATAGTTTATTAATTATAGGTTCAATAGATTAGTATTGTGATGTTAATTCTATGGGTGGATATTTGTGCTAGGTCAATGGATATAGATAGATACATTTACAATGCTATAAAATACCTAAACATTTGAGAGCTCTTATATAAAAGGAAAGTAACTTTAGTTTAAATGCTAAAATGCCAGTACTATCCAAAACAATTTATATGATCAAAGAATTTTTAAATAATGATTATAAAGAATGTAAACCTTTTTGTTATGTAGTCTATTAATTAGGTATTTTTATTTAATTTACTTAAATTGAATTGATTGTAATTATTATCACAAGGCTGATTTACAGCTGAGAAATATTGTATATTTATTTTAGTGGCATCTTATGATGATTCCAATTTGAAGTTTAGTATTATAGGTAAAATGTAATATCCTTGTGACTTCTTGGAAAATATATGACATTCATTCATTCATTCATTTATTCATAGATTACTGTTCAGTAAATTCAATTGAATTTATTCAAAACACAAACATATACAACTAGCAGTTCAAACCTGTAAGGTTGCTTCACCTCAATTTTTAAATCAGTAAATAACATAAGCTAAGCAGCTCCCATACATCCCCACTGCTGGGACTCTGGGTCCTATCTTACATGGAGAGAGATACTTGTAATTTGACTTGTAACTTTGGTGTTATCAATAAATGATTTGTATTTGTATTTGATATAGGACATAATCCACCACTCTGGCCAAGTGCAAATTGATACTAATAACAATATCTTATAATATAATTGGTATATAGTATAAAGAACTAGGAGCCCGGACCAGTTTTGTATGAGCCATATTATACGATATTTCTAATATATTTGGGAACAAATATAGCCGGTTTTTACTAGGGCATAATGTAGCTAATAATGAAAGATAATGACAACCTCAAAAAGTGTTGTAATGGTTAACATGCTAGACAGCCAATCAGAGGACCCTGGGTTCGATTCTGGGTGCGGCTTATATCTTTGTGATGAACTAAATATGTTGGCTGTTGGTCTGGGTGTTAAATATGTATCTATATAAAGTATGTATGTATGTATATAATATGTAGTATATCAGTAGTGTTAGCACCCATAGTATAAACTAGAAATGGTTTAGTATGGGGCTCACCAGCCAGTGTGAAATGTGTCTTAATATTTATAATTTTTTTATATAGCTTCCGAACGGTGAAAGAGTTTTTCGAATCGGTCCAGTAGTTGCGGAGCCTATTTGCATCAAAAAAACAAATAATCAAACTTTTCCTTTTTATAATATTAGTATAGATGAATTTTTGTTAATGTTACATTAAACTTGCTAACCTGTGATCAGTGCACCAGTGAACTTTAAACTTGACATTGAACAGTGGACATGATGTGAACTGTTAAAAAAATAATTTCAACTCAGTGTGATATAGGCATATCAGCATAATGCTGCTCGCCTATAAATCAAATAAATAAATAAAATAATATTTTATTAATAATCATGTATGAATTGACTTGTAAAATATTTTCTACCAATAAATATGATTATGATTAAAACAAACAGGAAATCTCCAGATGAATTGTGATGTATTTCAGATATGGTCTCCCATATGGAGCCATCATGATCCTGCTGGCGCTGCTGATGCCGGAGCCCACCTACTCCGGCCCGGAACACGTCACCTACTTCCGAGGACCTGATGTATTGGAAGAAGTATGAAACAACAAAGTTTTTCTTTAATCTATGTAATACTAGCTGACCCGGCAAACGTATTTAGCTTTAACTACAGTTAAAACACTAAATAACTAAAATTTATCTGTTATTGAGCAGGATGAAAAATGATTAAATTACTAAAATGGCCATAAAAAATAGGGGTTGGTGATAAAAAAGCAAAAATTTAGGGTTGTATGTATTTTTAATGCCATATTGGGAACCCTTATCACTTAGGGGTATAAAAAATATTTTACACCCCTAAGTGATAAGGCTAAATAGTAGCTGATTCTCAGACCTAGTGAATACACATATAAAATTTGATGAGAACCGGTCAAGCTATTTCGGAGGAGTACGGTAACTAACATTGTGACATGGACATTTTATATATATAAGATAACAGTCTAATTAAGTGTGTATTAAAGTGTGTGGGTCTCGGTAGCATATGTTTGCTTTTCAATCTGGTCCAATCTTGAACCTGCACTTATTTTTCAACTGGTGTAGATTTGACGACCTCATTGGCATAATGGTTACCATGCCAGACTGCCAACCAGAATTTCCGGGTTCGATTCTCGGCACGGCCAACATCTTTGTGATGAACTAAATTTGTTTACTATAGATCTGGGTGTTAAATATTTAGCCATGTGTGAAATGTGTCCTAATAATATTTATATATATACCCAATTGAGATTGTTAAAGAAGTGTCATAGGAGTTATTTATATTTTACCCTGCCATAGTACTGAGTGTTCACTACATGTCCTCCCTGCGCAGGAGTTGAAGCGCAGCCCGCAGGTGTCGTGGCTGGTGTGTGTGTACGCGGCGTGGCACCCCGCCTGCGTCACCTTCGCGCCAGTATTCGCCGAGCTCTCCGCGCAATACTCATCCTCGCACCTCAAGTTCGGCAAGCTGGATGTTGGCAGGTACATTCGATCAAAAATGTACTAGATATGAGGTGATGTCTCTAATGGTACGTTTACACGCTTGCCAAGCCTTGGCAAGGATCGACAATCGCAAGCATGTAAATGGGGCGTTTGGCTTGGCTTGCGTGGGCTTGTGCCTGCTTGCTTCCGATCCAGTCGAGTGTCGGTTTTTTACGCAGATCAAAGGGCCCATGCTTGGATGTATATTGCAGACTGACGTATTCACAAGCGTATAAACGCCTTTCAAACGATTTGTGGAGGCTTGGGACTGTTTGCAGTTTGCCAAGGCTTGGCAAGCGTGTAAACGTACCATAAGAACGGCAAGGAAAATAAGACCACAAGTAAGAGTGTGGTCTTATTTGAGTTTGAGGAATGAAAAATGAAAAATATTTATTTACTAACTTTACTACTGACGTAGTCTTTTTAGGATATAAGACTTAATTTTATTTATTTTCATTATTTTTAGATATGACCATAATAAATGATAAAATTAAATAAAAAAAAACTTATTACTAGATTAAAAATTCTCTTGTGACTACTTAACCCTTAAATGTATGATTTTTGTTTCACATTTTAAAATAATATATATTTGTGTAATAGACATGTATTATTACTGTCTAGGAAAAATTAGTAAAAAAATCTAAACATTAATTTACTATACTTTTTTTTTACTAGGCAAGGCCTGAATATAAACTTAATCTCTAACAAGACAGTATAACAAATAAAACAATGAATATGATAATGTTACAAACTAAGACTTAATTTAAGCGTTATTAGTATAGTAATACAGTTGAATTATCTAACGCTCACTGCGTACAGTCATACAATGTTATAGCTGTTATAGTGGAACAAGACAGCTTATGTTTATTACGGCACTAGTCGAAACTCAACCTTAAGATGCAGTGGTAAGGTTGACTTGAATTGAAATATTTTGCTAGCACTGTGAAGTGTATTTTATCTGTGCCGTTATGTGCTATAATAAATTATTATTTTTATTTTTGTGACTTATATTGTATTGACGTATAAATACAATAGTATAGTTATCATGTAATTTTTTGTGCTGTGTTTGTATGCAACACTGAATCTGTCAATATTTGAAAGCAGACAGGTTCTCTTTGTTAGGTTGGGTTCGGTAACTTAAAAGTTAAAAAGGATGCTAATATTACACAAATAGAAATAAAAAAGCGTAAATTGCGATTCTTGCATACCTATTTTCGCCCTACAAGAATAAGTTGGGTAGGGCTCTTTTTAGGGTTCCGTACCAAAAAGTTAAAAACGGGGGCCTACTACTCAGCCTCCGCTCTCTGTCTGTCTGTCACCAGCCTGTATGCACTTCAAATATGGAATGTGCAGGCAGTTTTAGAGGCGATACAAGTGAGTCTAAAGTCGCCTATATTTACTACATTTGATGTGATTTTAGTTGTTTTGTCTGTGGTGTAGAACGCGCCTAAGATGAAAAGAGACGGGGCGGGGCTTCTTGAAATTTAGTTTAGTCGAGTGTGCCGCTGAATCGCCACCATTATAATGTTTAATCGTGTATTGTTGTGCCCCTTGCAGATACCCCGAGGCGGGTGCCAAATACCGCGTGGCTGACGGTCCCACGTCCCGGCAGCTGCCCACGCTATTGCTGCTCAGCGCCGGCAAGGAACTCATGCGGAGACCGCACGCCGACTCCACGGGGAAACTGCACAAGTATGTATTGTGTTGTTGCCACCTGGCAAATACCCCGAGGCGGGCGCCAAGTACCGCGTGGCTGACGGTCCCACGTCCCGGCAGCTGCCCACGCTATTGCTGCTCAGCGCCGGCAAGGAACTCATGCGGAGACCGCACGCTGACTCCACTGGCAAACTGCACAAGTATGTATTGTGTTGTTGCCACCTGGCAAATACCCTGAGGCGGGTGCCAAGTACCGCGATGTGGACGGCCCCACGGCAATATCTCAAGTGGAGACCACACACAGTATGTATTGTGTTGTTGCCACCTGGCAAATACCCTGAGGCAGGTGCCAAGTACCGCATGGCGGACGGCCCCACGTCAACATCTCATGTGGAGACCACACACAGTATGTACAGTATGTATTGTGTTGATGTGCCACCTGGCAAATACCATAAGGCGCCAAGAACCGCGATGTGGACGGGCCCACGTCCACGTCACATGCGGAAACCACACGCTGACTCCACAAACAAACTGCCCAAAAAAAAACCGTGAAAAATCCGTTAATGCACAACAAGCACTTTGCTCAATATTTTTTGGCTTGCGCTTGACCACAACTCTCCTGTGATGTGAAGTGAAGTGATATTGCAGTCTAAGATGAAGCGCGCTTGCCTAGAAGAAACCGGTTCACTCTCGCCTTGAAGACAGTAAGGTTGTAGTTCAGTGGGAACAGTTTTAACTCATGCATGAGGCAGTTAAACTTGGTACAAAAGCGACTGAAACAAAAAAAATGTGTCGCGTCACGGGACGCCTGGCAGATGTGAAACATCGACATTATATTGTAAAAGTAATATCCAGAAAAGAACATATTGTGATAGGAACTATATATCATAATAATGATTAAATAAAATGCTACGATTTTTTAGAATCGCACAGTCAAATTCAACATAAAATTGTGATAGGAACTAAATATGTCATAAATTAAATTAAATGATAAAATAAATTATACCATTTTTTTAGAATCCCACAGTCAATTGCGCATGGCGACGCGTCGCCACACCTTACACACTACTGCATTTAGATTGTATATATACTTATACCATCATATATGTATGGATATGGCATATGGATATGGCAAAACGTACACTAAGACTTAGCTATAATTTAGTATTTAATTACTCATGTTACGTTTCACCCCTGTATGTGTACTAAATAAACTATTTGAATATAGCGTGGCGACGCGTTGCCACGCCAGAAATCGATTTGACGTGCGGCTGTACACATGGAAATTTTCTTAATTGTTTTTGTTTATTATTTCCAGGTTCCTCTTCTCTTCAGACAATGTGAAGGCGACATTCGATCTGGAAACTCTGTACGAGGAGAGCAAGAAGAAAGCTGCTGATTGCAAGGAGAGTAAGAAAACTAAATAAAAACATTTCGTTTCGGAAAGTTAAGAAAGGCGGTAATAATAATATGCTAAGCCACACATATGTTCAATATAATATATTAAATTACTTTCCAATTCAAAATACACATTAGAAAATTTTAAAAATTGACAACATAATACATCATAAAATATATAATGTTATACCATAACTGTTTGTTAAGTCATAACAGTCTGGTATCCCAGGGGCATGCCCCACCAGTGGGTGCACGGGGAATTTTCCATTCCTCGTCCACCCACCACAGTTGAAGTTGATACTTTTACTAATTTTAAAATATCGATAATAAGATCGTGCCCATTTAATAGGTTATCGAGGGTCAGGAACCAGATTCTGGTGTCAGTTTTGACACCAGTGGCCACTGGTGGGTAGACGGGTCATGCCCCGCCATAACAGTCTGTTATGCCAATATAGTATGATAATTCTGTATCAGATTGCTATGGCATAACATACTGTTATTTCTTACCAGTTTGTTATCTCATTATGTAATACAGCATTTTAATACTGTATTGGCATAACATAATGGAATAACAGACTGGTATGCCATAATAGTTATGCCAATATAGTATAATTCTGTACCATATTGCTATGCCATAACATGTGTTAGCAGTTTGTTATCCCATTCTGTAATACTGTATTGGCATAACATAATGGAATAACAGATTAGTATGCCATAATAGCCTGTTGTCCCATATCAGTATGTTATACCATTATGTTATGCCATAACAGTATGAGTGCCAGTAATAAGTTTAGCGATAGTTTCCAGTAACCTTGCAGAAAAAAGCCTATTGAGTCAGGCGTTACTTTGTGGAAATGTATGGTAGATGAAAGAAAATCTGTTAAAAAAAAATATTTCAGATCACATCAGAAGTACACTAAATTTAATTTCCAGATTTTTTTGCAAAAAAATAAGATAAGAACTAACAATTCGAGTAGAATATAGAAATTAAGTTAAAAATGTCGCGCACCAAATGTAAGATAAGTAAGAATAAATAATATAATTTGTTTTTGAGGATTGAATCTCTTCGTGTTATATGAAAGAAAATAAAAAGCTTAAAGAAATGATTTTTAGTTTGTTTGTTTGACGCGAATAGCCCGGGTGGGATTGTTTTGCCAAACGTTTTCTCTAGTGGATTAGCTAGTTCTAGCAAAAAATAATAATAGTTTAAAAAAACTAAAAAAACACGCTTATCTGGCCGTTTTAAGTGGATCAAAATCGCGCCCAAAGAAGTCGGTTACAAACAAACATACAAACAAAAATGTAATAATTTTATCAAATTAGTATATTATCATCGGTCCTCAATAAATCTACAAAGTTTGAACGAAATCTGGCCGTTTAAAGTGGGTCAAAATCGCGCCCAAAGAAGTCGGTTACAAACAAACAAACATACAGGTGAAGCTAATAGAAAGCGTGAAAAAAATACGACACTGGTCTGTAGTCCGGATAATCGCGAATCTGTATAACTGAGGGCCGGATAATCGAGGTTCTACTGTACTTTAAGCGTTTTCTGTAATTTATTTTTTATGTTTTAATAAAGTGTTTGCTTGTCTATCTATGGATTGTAAATGAATGTTATAATTGTTTGTATGTAATTTATTTTTAGTGTTAAAATAAAATGTTTGTAGATATTTTGTTGGTTTTATTGTACCTAATTATAGTATGACGACCTCGTTGGCGTAAATGTTACCATGCCGGTCTGCTAATCGGAAAATTCCGGGTTCTATTCCCGGCCTAGTCAACATCTTTGTGCTTAACTAAATTTGTTGGCTGTGGGTCTGGGTGTTAAATATGTATCTATATAATAATATGTATGTATATGTAGAATACCAGTTGTGTTAGCAACCATAATGCGAGCTAGAAATGGTTCAGTATGGGGCTAACCAGCCGTGTGTGAATGTGTCCTAATATTTAAAAAAAAACTATTAATATTAATTCAATTAATAGTACGTAGTTGAGTTGGAATTTATATAATAGTATTCCATCAATATTGTACTAGATATAAGGTGATGTCTCTAAAAACGGCAAAAAAATTAGACCACAAGTAAGAGTGTGGTCTTATTTGAGTTTGAGGAATTTAAGCGTTATTAGTATAGTAATAGAGTTGAATTTTCTAACGCTCACTGCGTAAGGTCATACAATGTTATAGCTGAGACACCGATTAACTGTTGAAGTTCCGAGGATTCGCACAAAGCGTTTTGCTTCGACCTTCATTGTGAGAACTGCGAAGCTTTGGAACTCTCTTCCTGAGTCTCTGACTCCCGAGAAGCACAATTTGGGGGTCTTCAAATCTATAGTCTGTTCGCGGAGTCGAGTAAGTACCGAGATCAATTTCTTACGCCTAATTCGTTAGTGATTCACCAATTAGTCGAAGAGCCCGTGAAGATCGTCCTTCACCGATCTGATAACCAGATGAGACGTATTTTTTATAAACAAATATGCCTAAAATTGCTTGCCTATCGAAAAGTGCTCATGGCTTTTTTTTTTGCGCATGCTCGTGTATAGTCAAATGATAATTTAGCTACAATTATCAAAAATAAAAATAAAATTCTAACTGTTCAGAATCGTTGTTACTCCTATGAAGCGCATTAAAATCGAATGAGTCACCTATTTTGACTTACCTGTTTACACCTGCTTGCCAGGTAGTTATACACTGAAATGAGTAGGCAAGCATACCGAGGCATATTCTGTGTATTAAAAACTATCAGTGAAATAAATTTCATTTGGTTATAAAAAGTATGAAGGTGATGAAAAAAAAATCTATAAAAGTTTATTTAATTAAAAATAGCCATGAGCACTTTTCGATGGGCAAGCAATTTTAGGCACATTTGTTTATAAAAAATATTTAATAAAAAATACGTCTCATCTGGTTATCAGATCGGTGAAGGATCTTCACGGGCTTTACTACTAAATAGCAGCCATCACGCGTCATTTCTGACCAATCATACGCAAGAGTTTTGTCTCTGTGCTAACTTGACTTGGCGAACAGGGTATAGAATAGGTTCCTTCTGGGCAAGCGTGTTACATCTTACACGTAAAGCGATCAGGCAAAGGTAAGCTTATTCAGCATTAAGCAATTTGCCAAGTGCGAGTTGAGCTCGCGCATGAAGGGTTCCGTACCATTGTTGTATGGTAAAAAAAAAAAATTATGTTGTATGGTAGCCCCCCTTAAATATTTATTTATACTAAATTTTATAAATTAATTTGATAGCTAATATACATTTATATATTTTGTGAAAATGTAAAGCGTCTAGCAGTTAACATTATTGATATATTGAAGAAAAAAACACGTTTATTGTGTATGGGAACCCCCCTTAATACTGTAATTAATTTTATGTTTAGTATTTGTTGTTATAGCAGCACAGGAAATACATATCTTGTGAAAGTGTCAGCTTTCTAGCTATTACGGTTTCTGAGATAGAGCTTGGAGACAGACAGCGGAGGCTTAGTAATAGGGTCCCGTTTTTACCTTTTAAGTACGGAACCCTAAAAACACAGACACGTCAAACTAACAATACCCCTTCTTTTTCTCATCGTAGGTTTAAAGGATGATGAAAAAAAACTTAAATTGTAACTTTAAGTCTTTTATTCGTTAATGACTAGAAAGAAATAAATAATAATATAATTAAGGTTCATATTTATTCAACTTAAAAACTAAACTACACAAAATCTCAAGGAAGACTTATATTTAAAATCATAAAACACTTAGCATAAGCAGCCCACTATACATTCCCTCTGATGGGACTCGGGACCTTCTCTCACGACAAGATAATCCATAGGCCATAATCCACCACGCAGGCCAAGTGCGGGTTGGCAGATGACACACGTCTTCGGATATTGTGGTCCTCAAACGTGGCGGTTTCCTCACGATGCTGCGACAAGCGAAAGCTGTATACACTCAACAAAAATAATCGTCGCGACACCACACTGTTCAATGCGAAATAGAAATGAAAATATCTGCCTTGCTTTCTATAAGAGAGATAGATAGAGCGAGCGAGAGAGAGAGAGAGAGAAACATGCGCACGCCGCACAGCGTACAATAGCTTACTATAGCAAAAAGTGTCGTGACAACTTTTCGTAACAATTATTTCCGTCTAGCCCCCGTTCACAACGCGCGATAAGAAACTTCGTTCCAAAAACTGTATTTCAAAATTTTGCCATTATCTTTTTTTTTAAATAATTTATTTAATTTTATACAGAGTTTTAATAAAATGTCACCCTTGAGACAGAACAAATGATATTTTCTATAGCTTATTAATTAGTAGTATTTCTGAATCTAACCGCTGCAGTATACATATAATACAATTTGACGACCTCGTTGGCGTAATGGTTACCATGCCGGACTGCCAATCAGTAGGTTCCGGGTTTGATCCCCGGCACAGCCAACATTTTTGTGTTAAACTAAATTTCTTGGCTGTTGGTCTGGGTGTTAAATATGTATCTATATAAAATATGTATGTATATGTTGTGTATCAGTTGTGTTAACAACCATAACACAAACTAGAACTGGTTCAGTATGGGCCTAACCAGCCGTGTGTGAAATGTGTACTAATCAATAAACAAAAAAATCTCTTGCTAACCTGTGATCAGTGCACTAGTGAACTTTAAACATTGACATTGAACAGTGGACATAATGTGAACTGTTAAAAAATTAATTTCAACTCGGTGTGATATAGGCACATCAGCATAATGCTGCTCGCCTATAAATCAAATGAATAAAAAATATTTATTTATTTATTTAATCTTCTGGCATCAGGGGAAAAAGATTGCGACAGAAAACTTGTTGTCATTATCTTCGCATGAAAGAATGGCAGAGGTGTAGGCTTGCGAAGCGAGGGTCAAGTTTTGGCTTCCAATATACAGTATACAATATAGCTAATACTATATATAGCTAATTTAGTAGGAAGTTAGGTTGGTGGAGTGTCTGCGCTTTGCACTAGGATAAGATATAGCCTTTATGGCAGAGCAACAGTTCCCTCTTTTACCAACTTGGTAGAATAGGTAAGGAGATAGACATTTATATAATACTAGCTGAACCGGCAAACGTTGTTTTGCCTTAATAATTATTTCTAAATATACAGTAGCCGATTCTCAGACCTTCTGAATACGCATATAAAATTTGGAAAAAATCGGTCAAGCCGTTTCGGAGGAGTACGGTAACAAACACTGTGACACGGAAATTTTATATATAAGAAAGATTTAACAGAGACAGTAGATATAATAGAACTTAAAATCACAATATAGAGGGTATGTGATATATTTAGGTATGTTATGAGTGTAGTGATTGTGTGTGTGTGTGAGTGTTTGTAGTGTGTGTGAGTGTATGTACAATATACAACTAGTTTGGAAGCCTTTGGATTCCATATAATTTTGTTGATTTTTTATTTACAAATAAATAAATTTTGTATTTGTATTTTTGTTTGAAGTTAAAGGACAAACATATCGACTATGACGTCTAGCATGCTGATGAGTTTCAGATAGTATCTTGGTCTGTCTTCTTCTACCTTCTTCTGAGACACTGTGTCAGAGGTAGGTTGCTTGTCTGAATCTGAAACAAACCAAAATATTAAACATTGTAAACTGTTCACATAAGGCATCTTAATATTTCCGCGTAGAAAACGATCACACTTACTTATTATTAAAAGTTGGGATGAGTCCAACGGTTCCAACTATTAATAATAAGTAAGTGTGACCGTTTTTTACGCAAAAACCAAAATATGTATACATGTATTCAAAGATAGGGAATTTTTAATTGCACCTCTATTTTTTTTTACTATCTTTTTTTTTATTAATATCATATACTATTGTAATGATATTATATTATTAGAATTAGAATTGAAAATTGACATGGATACATATCATATACTTTTGTATTGATATCATATTTTTTGAGTTGTAACTTTGGTGTTATCAATAAATGATTTGTGTTTGTATTTAATTTATTTTTTTATTATTTTTCGTTTTATTAAAAGTTGGGATGAGTCCAACTCTTAATAAAACGGTCACACTTACTTATTATTAAAAGTTGGAATGAGTCCAACTTTTAATAATAAGTAAGTGTGACCGTTTTCTACGCAAAAAAAAATGTCTACTGACCATCACTTTTCTCTGCCTGTCCGCGCTGGAACAGCTGGCGATGCTCGTGCACTGCATTGGTGCTCAGGTACACCTGGATGCTGTACTCCGACAGGGAGGCAGACCAGTGTCCAAACACTCCTATACCTAGGACAGTACATAATGTCATTAGTAGTCATAAGCAGCCCACTATATGTTCTCACTGCTTCTCTCATGAGGAGAGAGATATAGGCCATAATCCCCCACGCTGGCCAAGTGCGGGTTGGCGGATGACACGCGTCTTCGGATATTGTGGTCCTCAAACGTGTCGGTTTCCTCACGATGTTTTCCTTCACCGTAAAGCGAGTGCAATCCACACATAACTTGAAAAAGAAGTCATTGGTGTAGGGCCGGTATCAAACCAGGGGCCGTCTGATTGAAAAGCAGATGTTTGTGCTACCGCACCACACTCGCTTTTTAATGTCATTCAATCTTTTATATATAAAATATCCATGTCACAATGTTAGTTGCTGTACTCCTCCGAAACGGCTTGACTGATTTTTACCAAATTTTATATGCATATTCAGTAGGTCTGAGAATCGGCTACTATCTATTTTTCATGACCCTAAATAATAAGGGTTGTTTACCCTTACATATATTTTTTAATTTCGCAACTAACTTTTTTGTTTTTATTTTATTTTAATGTGACATTAAAAGATACATACAACCCTAAATATTTTTTTTTAAAGTAATTTTTCATCCTACTCGATAACTGATCAACTTTAGTGTTTTTAACTGTACTTAAGGCAAAACGTTGGCTGGGTCAGCTAGTAAATATATAAAGTAGTAAATATATCTTTAATTCGTTATAACCATCGCTATTCAGAGTGCAAACGCGCCCAGCGTTATGGGCATCTTTGCGCTAGGTGCGGTCAACACCGGAAAACACCATCCTTAGCTGAGATGAGTGTTGTTTTATTTAGTGCAATGTGTTTGTTATGTTTTATTTGTTTTATATAATTTTCGTATTCTCTGAATTGGTTCTTTGTTTTTCTTTGTATATAATTAATAATAGTTAATAATAATTAATTAATAAATGGTTTACTTAATCTTAATGTAGTATTTAAGCCTAGTCATAATAATAGTTCTTAGAATGTAATTTATTTTATTTTAATTTTCTAATGATATGTTTGGTTTAGCTGTAAGTGTCATTTATATAAATAAACAGAATTTGAATTTGAATGATCGCGTCAGATCAATTAGCTAGCTGAGCTACAGGCTATACTGTGTTATAAGGTATCTTACCAATAGGTCGCGGGAAGTCCGGTGGTATGCTCACTACATCTATACCACAAGTTGCTGAGCTGAAGTTGTTTTTATCCACCTCAAAGCTTGGCCTGACAACAAAATAAGATTATTATTATTTTTTTTTAAATTTGATTTTCGCTAATTGCACTGATCACATCTGCATATAGCAATATAAGAGCTGATCGTAAATAAAGAGATATTAAAAAAAAATAAAAAATATTGATTTATAGGCGAGTAGCATTATGCTGATGTGCCTATATCACACTGAGTTGAAATTTATTTTTTAACAGTTCACATTATGTCAATGTTTAAAGTCCCCTGGTGCACTGATCACAGGTTAGCAAGAGATTTTTTTGTTTTCTGCAACCAGCTATCAAGCTGATTTTTAAAGCTGTTCACTGATGTAGCACTGACCACTTCCTCAGGCAACTTATTCCAAGTGTTGGCAAGATCACGCTGGATTTTCTGGTTAGGTAGTAAAGGATATTTATTATAATAATAATTATATATCTTTTATTGACATAAGTAAGAAATACTTTATAAAAATGAAACCATTGGTGTTAATTTAGTCATAGACTGTGTTTCAACACCTATGAATAACTTGGACTAAGACTAACAGCTGGGACCTACAATTTAACATGTCATTCAACCCATGGTAGGGTCCAGATGAAAATAACACTTTAAAAACCATATGCTTGTGCATGATCACCCATCCAAACACTGTCCACATCGCGCATTGCTTAGCTTCTATGATCGCGTTAGATCACCTTAGCTAGCCAAGCTTCAGGCATATATTACTTCTTACTTACTTACTTCCTGTGGCTCTACAACCCTGGGTGGGTCTTGGCCTCCTCTACCAGTCTGTGCCACTTTGTGCGGTTTAGGGGCAGGTTTTTACATCCTTCCCAATTTCAGGCATATATTACACAGCTCGTCAAAAAATCTATTTTTTTTGTTGCCCTGTTTATCATCGCAAATTGTTACGTTTTTAAGTGCCCAGATTACGAATATATTATATGATATTTTCACGAATTGTGTGTATAAACGGACCCAAAATCATCATCATATCAAAGGCAACAAAACCACTGTAGACCAGTGTTATATTTGCTTAAATAACTTAAAAATAAGGTTAAAAATTGGCATACTACATAGTGTATGTTAAATAGTAGCAGTCGTTTATGTAGCGCCTGTAGCTCAGCGAACTAAGGTGATCTGACATGATCATAAAGGTTAATAACGGTCGAAGTGGACAGTCTTAGGATGGGTGACCATGCACTGTCTTTGAAAAAGTGGCATTTTTATCAGGGCGCTACCGCAGATCGCGTGACAGGTTAAATTGTAGGTCACAGCTGTTAGTCAAAGTACAAGCAGCTGTTAAGCCTAGTCACGGCCTTATGGACGGCTTGAAAAGTATCGACACCAGAGAATGGCCACTCAGCTCATATGAAGAAGAAGTTAAAAATAGTTTATTTTGTAGCTTATATTAGTTGTTTAATGTCACAGCGACAAATAATGACCAAAAGGTGAAAACTCAATGGTGAAGAAACCTCTTACAGAAATGCAAAATTTTTAACTTAAAATACTATTTCGAGGTACGAACCTGACTGAATCAGATACATAGAGGTCCGCATCTCCTGTTAGAGATGTTAGTTCAACTAATAAAGACCCCGTATGTCCTAGTTGCCAATACGAAAAGTTACCGCCACCAACCGCACCCATCACTGTGTCTAAAAGCACTTTATCAGTGTTTATTTGCACATATCCTGATAATAACGAAGAAAAAGTTGACATAAATATAATTCCTAGCATTAATATGATGAAACCGCGACGCATTTTGTTACAAATATGGGTTTGTTGAGTAAATAAAGAGGTAAATATAAAAAAGTACTCTGTGGAGGTAAACAAGATTAACAAGATTTGGAAAATTTAATTGATATTTGATATGACAGTGACAGCTAATAAAGTTTGACAACGTAAGATTTTTTTTCTCGTGACGTTGGCTTCAAGATAAATTTAGATGTATGTATTTTGGTCCTTTAAAATTTATAATAATATTTTCTCCTTGTACGTTTAAAATATACATTGTGTATAGTGTAGATAGAAATTTCTATATAAATTATTTATTTGTTCATTCATTTAGCGTTACAGTATTTTTTTTTAGTAGGTTATTATCATAACATAATTATCTAGTGATAACTGGATTCAAAATTACCTCAATAAGCGTAGTCAATAAGTCGTTTATCATGTAATAATTTTATAAGAAATTAATCTAGTAAAACTGGAATTATCCACATAACTTAAAGACATCCGTTTTATTGCAAATAATTGATAGATGTATCGAATTATCAGTTCTTATCGATATTTTGATCACGAATAAAGCGTCAGGGTTTGTAAATATGATTCGTCAGAGAGATTTTTAAGAATTATGTTATCGTTGTAAAAGTTTACGATAAGAGATTAGATGTTATCGTCGATAATGACGTCACAAGTCATATCAGCAATTTATGCCTAAATACAAGATTGCACACGCATTTTATAAAAAATATATGTTTATTTTATTTATATTTCCTATTTCAAGGTTCTGTCTCAACCAAATTTGTAAGTTATTGTAATGATGAGCCATTTTATTAAGAGTACAGTAAAGTACCATGAGAGTTATAAAGTAGGTACTAGCTGCCAATCCCGACCATGAAGTTTTAGGTAAAGATAAAACTTCATGGTCCCGACTTCGCACGGGCTATAAAATAAGCCAAGTTGTGAAAAGAAACAAAATAAAGGCTATGTAATAAACCATATCACCAAATCTAATAATTTATTAACCTTACGGCATCTTACTGTACTAGGAAAGTCAAACAATTTAAATTTTAATAAAAATATCACAATTATTTTTACTAAAATTTAATTTGTATACACATGCATGGTACCAAAGAAAATATAAAAGTAAAAAAAAAACGAGTTGTGTTAGCACATCAAGTGTTCCGTACCATTGCTTATAAAATGTTACAGGTTTGTTGTATGGGAATTGAAATAAAACAATTATTTATTTATTAGTTCAATTCGAATTGCTTACTTATTGTAATAGCTATTTGGTATTATTGTACCATAGAAAAAAATAGATCTGAAAATGAAATTAATGTTATTTTTAACCGACTTCATTTCTTGATGTTTTTTCAGTTAAATAATTTTAATGTAATTTCACTTGATTATCCTTAAGTTATATATCATTATATCATATCATACATTTAAATATTGTGTTTGATTCAATATTCTTTCAAGAGATTTATTCAAGGGATTCGTTTCACCATTTATTTGGGATTACTTAGAAATTGCCAGTTAAATATTTATTTTTCGTAAACCTATTTACAAAATATATTAATATTAATGTATTGTCTACGTCAAAGCCCCTCATTCAAACGTACCCATCAGGCTGGCAGCATTTCCTCTCTGAATGGCTAGGGAATGAATGTTGAAATAAATTCCCAGATAGATACTATACGTCTATGACGTTGATTTAACAATATTTTCCGAATGATGGTAGGACTGCCTCGATATTGCAGCGCTTCTGGCATGTTTGTCGATACACGAGTTGATGGTTTTCATGCAATTTTACGTAAACGCATCTTTTCAATTAAGAAATAGTTCCAATACCACTCTTCAAGTCATAAGCAATCAATACAATAGCCCATTTATTAAATATTGGATAGCAACAATAATACCTTAAGTTTTTTCATGTATATTATTTCTGCTGTTTGTAAAAAAAAACTGTTTTGTTATATTTAATATTTTACCTTTATTTTTAATATTTTATTTTGTTTTTGAACACCTTGTATAAACATTGTATTCTATGGATTCTGAGTCTGATAATAAAGATTTATTATTTTTATATACGAAGAAGACGCATAGTTAGATAATAAAACCTTCTTTCATCTACCTGCCGTCGGGTCTGTATACAAACATAGACAAGTTCCCCGTTAGTCAACTTTTTTTATTATTTACTAGTCAGGTACGCTCTCCCACGCACAGCTGTGGTATTCCCTCTGACCTCTCACTCGCACTCTCTAGTTAGAAAGAGATAGAAGCTGTTCAGCTGTTTACTTTTTTCGGCCGTAAAGAAACAGGTTCAAGTTAGACAGCTGTTTTTATTACGAAAGATGGTTTGAGACTTGGGAATGCATTTCCTTTGTGCGTTGAAGATTGGGATATTTATGAAAAATTGTGTATAAGTTTGTAAATTGATTATATTTAAAAAAATAAATATCTATATAAAATATGTATAGAAATTAATTTATTTATAACCAACATAACAATGATGTAAATATAAAATATGTATTATATCAGTTGTGTTAGCAACCATAATATGAACTAGAAATGGTTTAGTATGGAGTTAACCAGCCTTGTGTAAAAGGTGTGCTAATATTTATTTGTTCATTTATATTAATAAATTGTATTGTAACAATTTATTTATTATTTTAATATTTTTGGACACATTTCCCACACGACTGGTTAACCCCATACTGAACCATTCCTAGTTCGTATTATGGTAGTTAACACAGCTGATGTACTACATATACATAAATACATACTTTATATAGATACATATTTAACACCCAGACCCACAGCCAACAAATTTAGTTAAGCACAAAGATGTTGGCCGTGCCGGGAATCGAACCCGGAACCTTCTGATTGACAGGCCGGCATGGTAACCTTTACGCCAACGAGGTCGTCAAAAATAGGTATTCTTTATTATTTGAAGCACATTGTTCATATACAGTCATTGATATCTTATGTAAATATTATTGAGACCGGGGTTACATAACCATTTACAAAACAATTTACTCTCACACATACGTGTGTATGTGTGAGTAGTAAATTGTACACACAATTTAACAAATTGTACACATACACACATATACTTGCGAACATTGCAAAACAATGGCTGATATTGATTATGTATACATACTTTGTATCAATGAGTGTCTGATTACGTAATTCCAGTTATGCCTGATAATCGTTTTAACAATAATAAACAAAATAAAGAACGACTTTCATGTTACCATCATCATAATATATCATCGCATATTTACATACATATATGTAACCTATATTTGCACGGAGGATCTCCGTCTCCTTTATTTTTTTTATTTTAGATACACATAAAAATACACCAAAGCTGAAGACCGGCCTGTCTGGAAGGAGGGAAGAGAGGCCTTTGCCCAGCAGTGGGAAACAAAAGGCTGAAAATAATAATAAATAATAGTAGTTTAAAAAAACTAAAAAACACGCTTATCTGGCCGTTTAAAGTGGGTCAAAATCGCGCCCAAAGAAGTCGGTTACAAACAAACATACAAACAAAAATACAAAAAAAAAATGTAAAAAATTTATCAAATTAGTGTATTGTCATCGGTCCTCAATAAATCTACAAAGTTTCAACGAAATCTGGTCGTTTAAAGTGGGTCAAAATCGCGCCCAAAGAAGTCGGTTACAAACAAACATACAGGTGAAGCTAATATAAAGCGTGTAAAATACAAATTTTCTTTATTTGACACAGTAAATAGCAACAAAATGATTTGGAATCCAAAAGCTTCCAAAGCAAGGGGTAAAATAAACACGTTTGCCCGCATGGGGGATATAGGGAATTGATTTAAAACAGCTGGATATTAGGGATAGGGGAGAGGGGTGCGCGTTTCAAACGTGCCTGAGGGTTAACTGACTGCAATACGTGAGCAGGCGAACAATAAAATCAAAAACCAATTTAATTTTAAATATAAAAAAATAGTACCTATATCTATTTCGTTAAAATGGATATGTATCCTATAAGTATGTGACTATTCAGGAGGTATATACTGTCCAAAAAGAAAAAAAATCAAATATGGCGTAATTATGGGACTTACTAATTTAACTTTTTAACTTTAGTTGAATTAAAACCTCTTTATGAACGCGGATATAACAATTAACTCTCTTTCTTAGCAGATAGTTATATCTATACTATAAGACTCTTTGTCCTGACTCATCTATAGACAACGCAGAGCCCAAACGGCTGGTCCTAGGGTTCTGAAATTTGGAGGGTGTATTTGTTTTAGTATGTAGACGCGTACTAAGAACGGATTTTTGGAAATTACACCCCTAAGGGGGTGAAAGGGGGTAAAACAGTTTGTATGAAACTTCTTTGTTTTTGAACTCCCAGCAATGAAATTTGGAATATGTATAATTTATGTAAAATTAAAAATAATGGTATTAATTTTTTTTGCCAGGGGTGAACTAAGGGTTTATAATGGGGGGTGAAAGTTTGTATGGAAAATTCTTTATTTATCAAGTTAAAGTCTTGAAATTTGTTATGGTAGTATATTATTAAATGATTAAATTAAAATTATATTTGTTTATGCCAGGGGTGCATTAAGGGGGATGCCATTGGGGTTGAAAGTTAAAAATGAAAGTTTTGTGTTTTTGAACTTAAGAGGTGTAAAATGTGGAGTGTGTATATATTTTAGTACTTAAACGTGTACTAACAATAGATTTTGGAAATTCTACCCTTAAGGGGGTGAAAGGGGGTAAAACAGTTTGTATGAAACTTCTTTGTTTTTGAACTCCCAGCAATGAAATTTAGAATATGTATAGTTTATGTTAAATTAAAAATAATAGTACTAATTTTTTTTTGCCAGGGGTGAACTAAGTGTTTGTAATGGGGGGTGAAAGTTTGTATGGGAAATTCTTTATTTATCAAGTTAAAGTCTTGAAATTTGTTATGGTAGTATATTATTAAATGATTAAATTAAAATTCATTTTTTTTTTGCAAGGGGTACATTAAGGGGCACATTAAATGGTATCCACCATTGGGGTTGAAAGTTAAAAATGAAAGTTTTGTGTTTTTGAACTCAGATGTGTAAAATTTGGAGTGTGTATATATTTTAGTACTTGAACGTGTACTAAGAATAGATTTTTGGAAATTCTACCCTTAAGGGGGTGAAAGGGGGTAAAACTGTTTGCATGAAACTGTTGTTGAACTTCTAGCAATGAAATTTGGAATATGTATAGCTTATGTAAAATTAAAAATAATGGTATCAAGTTTTTTTGCCAGGGGTGAACTAAGGGGTTGGGGGGGGGGGGGTAGGGGGAGGTGAAAGTTTGTCTGAAAATTTCTTTATTTATCAAGTTAAAGTCTTGAGAGTTGTTATGGTTGTAGTTTCTATGATGGTTAAAATAGATTTATAAAAATATTTGCCACTCCTGGGTTTGAAGTTCAGAGGGAAAGTTTAGTGTTTTTGAAATTAAATTACTTCTGAATTGGAATTTAAGTATGTGGTTCACTTAGTGGTATGGTTCACGTATTCTAATTATTTAAATTAAAATAATGGCTTGGAGAAAACGATCTAAAAAAAAAGAGGTTCACTAGATCTCAGGAATCGAATGCGGAAAGACAGATGCGGCTCATTTTGATATCGTAGCAATGTAATGTTTATATACAATTGGCACGGGAATAGGATACAATATAACTTTGCGCGAAAAGCGACATACACGCGGGCGGAGCCGCGGGCAACCTCTAGTTAAGATATAAAATCCTAATTATCGCTACTATTAGTTCCCGAGAATTTCTTTGGACGATTTAAGTAATAAGTTATTAGTTAATTTGTCCAAAGCAATAATTCTTACTTACCTAATGATTAGTAATCTATTTATTTTAATTAAACCAACGTACTTACTTATTTTCTTTTATTTGACAATAAATGTGAAGTTATAACTCAAAGTAAGTAAAGGTAATTTATTTCATGAGGTCTTTTTTAGTACTAAATAACAAATCTAATTAAAACATATTTAGGTAATAAGGCAAGCAATGAATTACGAATGCATCTTAACTTTAGCTAATGATGATTAATTTCTCAATTAACTTTGAGTAATTGTGAAGAAAATATCACGCAAAAACTAAAAAGAAACGTGTTTCTTATCACGTAGACTGTGCCATTACGTTTAAAAAAAATACTGTTTAAAAAAATATAATCTTAATCACGTAGGGGTTGAAATGTTAGCAGTTTTTTTTTGTTATGTTGGCTATTCTATTCCTTTTTTCTAATTTTGGTTCCACGCGTTCTAGACATTCAGTCTATTAAAACTCTTTGTAGAAAATAACGAAATCATTATATATACGCATATTATCAAGCCAGGCGAACTCCGTTTCGCCACAAAGTTGAAATTTTCTCTGAATTTTGTTTGCTGCAAACCTCACGGAGCCCGAGACCTTTCCAACGAATGCAAAACCGTGGAAATCGGTTCGTGCATTCTGGAGTTAGAGCGTTTCAGGAAGGAAACCCCGACTTATTTTTATAAAATAAACATAATGTGAATGTGTTGTAACAACAGCAATGATGAGATGAAACGGAACCCCAATTAGGTACCTATGTAGGTTATTTTGCCAACGTCTTTGTGTACGTATACAAAACTGAAGTAGGCAACGGAAAATTACGAAATCACGTAATAAAGTCAGAGCTATAAATTGTACAATATAGATATCGCATATGTCGATAACGCAAACAGTTAATTCAACAAAAACAAACACCGCGTTATCGTACGATGGATACGAAAATAACACGGGTCGCCATCTTGTCAGCAACGCGACTAAATTGCGTAATCATAGTGACATGGGCCAATTCTTTGTTTCTATGACCAACTTCATTCGGTCGGGTTATAATTCAACCTCCTTGTTTTCGTCGATGTTTTTTTCAACGTTGCCACCCGATGGATGCTTGTGTTAAAGCTCGCTGCTCTCGCCACGTTTGTGCTGCTGGTACGAGAGACTGTTCTAGAAGATTGTACTGAATTTTTCATTAAAAGAGTTTTATTGAAGTTTATTTGTTTCCTTAGGTTAAGTCAATACTTTTATGATATACAATAGCTATTAGTAAAAAATAAGCCCTGCTCTGCTTAGTTAATAATAATAAATTACAAATAACCTAAGGAAACAAATAAAACTCAATAATTGTGTTGCTAATAAAGACTTTAGAATTTCAATAAATATCTAAGAGCTTGGTTGGATATGCTCATAGAGACGTGTACAGTAAATATATTTTTTTTTTGTTCACATGTAGGTAAAAAAACAACCGTGATACTCCACACCTTAAAAAATATCAAATTTCACATATTTTTATTTTGGTTGAAAAGTAGAAAAAAATCAAATGTAGTGTCTTAATTAGTACTGTAGTGTAGGACGTCACCTATTTTCATATGAAATTTGAACCAGCCGATTAGAAAAAAACATATATACAAACACTTACATATTTCATCTTCGTATAGTTGAAAGTGAAATTGGGTGTCATATTTATTTGCTAATCCCAAAATATATTTTCAATAAAATAAAATGTTGTACGAAGATTCTTTATGACGTGTCATTACACTAATATTTTAAAGGAAAAAGTTTTTATGTAAGTGTGTGTGTATGTTTTTTACTTCTTCACGTTCTAACAGCTGGACCGATTTTTATGAAACGTTTTTTCTTTGAGGGCAATGAGTCCTCCTTTAGTGGATTTTCAATTAACTGCTGCATTTTGGTGTGGTAAAGCATTGTCTAGTGCTCTCCTTGCGTGTATTTACTCAAGTTGAAATTTCCCTTCGATTCAACCGGCTGATGCGTCCTAGGAAAAGAGACATAGTGTCAGCACACAACTAGTGAACTGTTTTCATTTTATTATTTTTTATGACATTATTACGTGAAGATATCACCTAAGACCAGCTTTACTGACAACCAATTTTTCATGTCTAAAAATGTTTAATGCTATCAATTCTACAACTCATCACTTGCAATGATTTATATCACATTTTATAATTTACTGATCTATGTTGCAATGAAAAACAAAATATAGCCTATGTTACTCGGGGATAATATAGCTTCCCAACGGTGAAATAATTTTTCAAATTGGTTCAGTAGTTTCGGAGTCTGTTTGCGTCAAACAAACAAACAAAAATATCAAATTTTGTTTTTATTAAAAATTATGCGATAATTCCTATCTGCGTTAAATAGATATAGTCTCATGTTGTAGAGAATATATGCAGCTGTAGATGATGATAATGACGGAAGCAAGTCGCGCAGTGTGTGGCCAGCTTTAACCCCCACCAGGCAGCATCGAGCGCGCAGCCGCCATGACGGCATATATAGCGCGCGGCGCACGACGTCACGCAGTCGAAATCGAGAGGTGAAATGCGAATAATGGAGAGGTGGCGTCCATATTGTGTGCTAACAATCTATTGTCACCGGAGCTAGCAGCGCGACCGCCGACGATAGTCGTGAAAGTGAGGCAGTGGAGTGTTTCGACGTGTCATCCGAGAGATCGACAGCGGCTCGAGCCCGACAGGCGGAACGCAGCGACCGTCGCTCCGTGCCACGGCCACCATCTTGTGAAACATCGCACGCGCGACGCGAACTGCGGACAGACCAACTCAACTCGCGAGCTCCAACCGAACACCGAGCCGAGGTCGAACAGCGTCGGAGGCTACGGCGAGATGAACTGCCCGGCGCAAGGCGCGCGCGCCCGGAGGCGCTCGCGGGGTTCGGCACTGCCCGCGCTCGCACGGCGCGGCGCAGCGCGCGAGGAGCGCTACACGGCCCGCGAGGAGCGCTACGCGGCCAGCAAGTGGGGCGCAGCGCCCGCGGCCGCCGCGCTGCCGCCGCCGCCCACGCACTGGCGGCGCGAAGGGCGCTGCCGGCCCGAGCCCGACCGCGCGCTCGTGCTCAAGCTGCTCCTCAACGTGGCGTAGTGGACCGTAGTGTAGTGTAGTGCCGCGCCCGCGCTCTCTCGTGCTAACTTGTTTATTTGGTGACGCGATGCGAGACGGGGGCCGCGGCGCGCCGGGCCCGCCGCCCGAGCGCGGGGCCGGCGCGCCGCCGCCGACCAAATTCCGGCGTTAGGTATTATTTTGTGAAAATTTTAGTAGATAAGTGTACGGCCGCGGGGCGCGCGCCTCGCCGCCGGCCGCGCTCTCTTCCCGGACAAAATAACTACGAAAAACACAAAAAAATGGAGGAAGCGGAGCGCGTCCGGCGGCGGAGCGCGCGGGCCGCGGTGCCGGCGCGCGCCCCTCGCCGCGGCCGGCGGCCGGCGCCGCCCCGGCGCACCACTCGCACTAGGCCTGCGCCCCCGGGGGCGGAGGCGCGCCGCCCTGCGATTATTGTTGTCAGGGCAGGGCGACGCCGGCCGGCGAGCCCGCGTTGCATTTGTTTAGAGGAGTGAGGTTACTCGCGGCCGGTGAGGCTCGCGCGCCGGCCCGCTAGTCGTATCGTTTAATTTATCTCGAGACCAATGTATTTTATTTGTAAGCGCCCGCCCCGCCCGGTGAGAGGCACGCTAAACATTAAAACAAGAAAAAAAAGAAGAACCAAAAGACCTCACCCGAACAGAGCTTTAAAAAAATGTAAAAGAGAGCGGTGGCAGGGCGTCCTAATTCTAGTTGTAGATTTTAAAATTTAACGATACGGTGGAGAGCCGATGTTAACGATTGGAAAGATATATGTTTGTACAGATAGTATATTGATCTCACGCTGCGGCCGTCTGCTCTAGAGGAGCTTCTGTGATGTACAAAAAAAAAACGAGTATATTTGGAATTTACAAGTTTTTTATAATTAGTTCGTAAAGTATACTTTTTAAGTGAAGGTGACGGCGCCTGTTCGCCGCCGATGTCCGCAGCATCTGTCCCACATCCCACCCTTCCCATCCCACTTCCCCCCCTTCCCAGGACTCTCCGGAGTCCGCCAAATGGTTCAATGGTTTCTCTTAACTACACACAAAGTCTAAACATACCACTACTCTATATGAGTGGGATGAAGCTTGAAGCGAGAAGGTTGATCCTGGTGGCAAGCACTAGGGTCAGAGAAGAAAGAAGATTGACCCTGATCTGAGATATTAGGGTCTAAGAAGAAAGAAGAGACAAGCAAGAAGAAGAAGAAAGAAGATTGACCCTGATCTGAGATATTAGGGTCTAAGAAGAAAGAAGAGACAAGTAAGAAGGAGAAGAAGAAGATTGACCCTGATCTGAGATATTAGGGTCTAAGAAAAAAGAAGAGACAAGCAAGAAGGAGAAGAAAGAAGATTGACCCTGATCTGAGATATTAGGGTCTAAGAAAAAAGAAGAGACAAGCAAGAAGGATAAGAAAGAAGATTGACCCTGATCTGAGAAATTAGGGTCTGAGAAGAAAGAAGAGACAAGCAAGAAGGAGAAGAAAGAAGATTGACCCTGATCTGAGACATTAGGGTTAAAGAAGAAAGAGAGGCAATAACAAGACAAGCAAGAAGAAGAAAGAAAATTGACCCTGATGTGAGACATTAGGGTCAAAGAAGATAGAACAGGGGCAATGACAGAAGACAAGAAAGAAGATTGACCCTGATGTGAGACATTAGGGTTAAAGAAGAAAGAACAGAGGCAATAACAAGACAAGCAAGAAGAAGAAAGCTTTATCCCAGTGGGATATTCAAATCAGATAAGAAAATCAGAGGCAAATACAGAAGACAAACCAAATATAGTAGAAAGAAGATTGACCATAGGTAAGGGTTGGAGAAGAATGAATACAGGCAGAAGACAATCAAGAAAAAGAGAGAAGTTTAAACATAGAAGACAACAATCAAACTTGGTAAGATTATTTTTTCTTACAGCTAGGTCTTTAAACCAGCTCACATAATTATACTTTAAAAACAGACAGACCTTATTCTTATTCTATGATGGGGGCGATCAGACCTGCACTGACAACCCGCAGGAGGTGTATTGTGCATTTCCCCCTACCAGCCTACACAAGCCATTCAAGCTCCTTAAAGAGCTCTTGACGACTTGTTAGCGTAAAGGTTACCATGCCGGTCTGCTAATCAGAAGGTTCCGGGTTCGATTCCCGGCCCGGTCAACATCTTTGTGCTTAACTAAATTTGTTGGCTGTGGGTCTGGGTGTTTAATATGTATTTATATAATATGTATGTATGTATATGTAGTATATCAGTTGTGTTAGCAACCATAATACGAGCTAGAAATGGTTCAGTATGGGGCTAACCAGCCGTGTGTGAAAAAAAAAAAAAAAAAGGTAGCGGAGCACGGTCTTGGCTCGCTGGCATACCTGTTCCACTGTCATTGCGTCAGATTTTATGGTACTTTTTTTATAGCAGGAGGTATCTGAGTGTAGAGTATTGTTTTGTTGAGATACCCTTGCTAGTCCGGTTTTCTCTCTTGTTTGGTTTGTGGATTCACAGTGCAACAGCAGACAGACATTCTTAGGACCTTCCTTTTACTCTTAAGTATTTCTCTAAGGATAATGGAACTTATTATTAGTAAGGGAACCCACAATAAGATATTCATAAGATTTATAATCAGTATTATAAGTCTTCTAATTATTCACTTGAAGATAACCTACAAATTTGGCCGTTACTAAGAGACAAAGTTGGAAAGTTTGAGACCCTCTTACGCCAATTTGTTTTTTCTCATTTTTTTTTGGACACATTTCACACACGGCTGGTTAACCACATACTGAACCATTTCTTGTTCGTATTATGGTTGCTAACACAACTGATATACTACATATACATACATACATATTTGATATAGATACATATTTACCACCCAGACCAACAGCCAACAAATTTAGTTCAGGTACACAAAGATGTTGGCCGGAAATCGAACCCAGAACCTTCTGATTGGTATTCCGGCATGGTAACCATTACGCCGAGGTCGTCAAAAAATATTGTCAGATTTTTTTAATATACACTGTATCTATACGAATCTTTGTCCTGACTCGTTCATCTATAGGCAACGCAGAGCCCAAACGGCTGGACCTAGGGGTATGGAATTTGGAAGGTGTATTTGTTTTAGTACGTAGACGCGTACTAAGAACGGATTTTTGGAAATTCCACCCCTAAGGGGGTTAAAGGGGGTAAAACAGCTTGTATAGTAGTTAAGCTATTCAATGGGGCAATGCCGCCAGTATCTTGGCATCCTTCCCACAGAAGCGGCTATTTGAAATTTCCACTTTTCAAAATACAGTCTGGTGATCATCGTCCCAAAGACTGTCTACCTCGACCGCTGCTTAACCTAGATGATCCTGTCAGATCACCTTAGTCATTGAGCTACAGCGGCTACATTCATAGCAGTGATGACCTCGGTGTAAAGGTTACCATACCGGACTGCTAACCAGAGGGTCCCGGATTCGATTCCTGGCACGGCCAGCATCTTTGTGATGAACTAAATTTGTTGGCCTGGGTGTTAAATATGTATTGATATAAAGTATGTATGTATGTATATGTAGTATATCAGTTGTGTTAGCAACCATAATTCAAACTAGAAATGGGTTTAGTGTGTGGTTAACCATCCATGAGAAAAAAACAATTTAATTTTTTTTTATATAAATTTTTTGAAATTCTTCGTCATTGAGGTGTGGTTACACATTTATTGATAAAAGATAACAGATAAGGGAGTTTCCTCATGGTAATAACTGATAGCAGAATACGTACAGTATGTTGAAAAATAGTCAGAAATTAATTTATTTTGAATTCATTGATAAAAGCAGGAACGAAACGCTAAAAAGCAGCTCGTAGTAACGGCAGTGTTGGATTTTGTACTATAATTTTATTATAGTAGGTATTTATACTATAATTTTGTCCTCTGTACCATATGTATATATATATATATATTTTTACTAGGACACATTTTACACACACATGCCTGGTTAACCCCATACTGAACTATTTCTAGTTCGTATTATGGTTGCTAACACAACTGATATACTACATAATTGTTGAGTAACTAACTAAGTTATTTAGGGCTAATAAAGTTCCGTATTTCCGTATTCTAACTATGATGGCTCGCTCACCTCAAAATGGATCCTGGCCTCCGACACCAAGAGACGCCACTTTTCTCTATCCTGTGCTGTCTCCTGCCAGTCTGTGGCATGAAGTGCGCTCAAGTCTTGCTGCACTAGGTCTTCCCAGCGATACTTGGGACGACCAACCGGACGTCGGCCAATTGGTCGTCCCAAGTATGCTCGCCTCACAGCCCGATCCTCTCCCATCCTTTCCACGTGGCCGAACCAACGGAGCCGATGTGCTTTACTTTCACCAATGATGTTAAATTTCATGGTTTGATCCCCCCGCCCCATTCCACCATCGGACGAGTAGGGAAACACCAAGGCGGCATCGTTATACTGTGGAGGCGCCTAAGTCGCGTACTAAGTGGTTTGCCTCCACCTTCATTGTGCGTACCGCCAAGGTGTGGAATTCTTTGCCAAATTCCCTGTTCCCCGATAACTATAATATAGCGGTTTTCAAGGCAAGAGTGAACCGGTTTCTTCTGGGCAAGCGCGCTCCACCTTAGATTGCAATATCGCTTAGTCAGGTGAATTGCGGTCAAGCGCAAGCCCATTACTAGTTAAAAAAAAACAATGCAACCCTGCAGCCACGATACGATGCATCTGTCAGAGGATATATGCGTCGCACAGGACCGTACGCTCGTGTTGCATTTGTCCCGATCACTTAAGTTATCAATAATGCCTAAACCACTAAGTTATTGCGCAGTGCACGGTTGCCATAGTCAGAAAACAAATAAAGACTTGAAATTCTTTTCGTTGCCGACGAACGAAGATAGGTAAGTGAGTTTTAAATCTTATACAGAAATACAGAACTTTATTATAGCGTTTATACTGAGGGCTGACCTTTTTCGGACGCTAGGGGACACATACTATGCTGTGTTTTTTTTCATGTTCGTTTTATGTAATTTAAAATAATGTATATGTATGTGTCTTCTGTGTCTGAAATAAATGTGTTCTTTCTTTCTTTCTTTCTATTAGCCCTAAATAACATACGTTAAAGGCAAGTCGTACTACAATAATCTTAATATATGTATATAAATCTCGTGTCACAATGTTTGTCCTCAATGGAGTCCTAAACCACTTGACCGATTATAATAAAACTCGCACACCATGTGCAGTTCGATCCAACTTGAGATAGGATAGTTTAAATCTCAAATTATAGTCGCAATTTTAATTTATTGCTAATTATTGTCCGTTATTATTTGACAGTCACAATTATCACTTAACTCCAAATGATTCTAACAGATGTAGAAACCTTTCGACTGGGTTGAGTAAGTAATCAATAGATGGCGCTGCTATGGTAAATCTACGAACGTGTCATATAAGCTACACTATCTATTTTTCATACCCCTAAGTGAGGCAAAACAACGTTTGCCGGGTCAGCTAGTGACTTTATACTTAAAAACATTAGTTTGATAAAATTAAATAAACTTAATAAATATTCTTACTACACACATTAGCACTTGTTTTTCATGTCTATTAAATTTAAAGTACTACTGTTTACACATGAATAACGATTCTGCAAGCTCCATATTCAAATATTCGCTTAAATTATAAAAGGAATAACTTTCACATAAACTCTTTATTTTCTGTTTAAACAAACTACTATATATATATTTGTCATTTTAATCGTGATTAAGAAGACTAAGTGTATTACCTAGGAGCTTCTGAAAAGTCTGTGGCAGGAGTGAAATAAAATAAATGAATATTAGAACACATTTCACACAGGGCTGGTTAATCCCAAAATGAAGAAAATAGACAGAAATAGTTTTTTGCACATACATAAAGTTCTTAATTACATACAAAAATCATGGGTTTTTTTATAAATCTTATGAAATACTACATTAATTAAAGATCTACAATATTTTCAGTTTTTTTATGTTTCATTCAATGTTAAGAATCGTTCAAGTTTCTACATACGATTACTTGAAATTTAAACCATTTCTAGTTCGTGATATGGTTGCTAACACAACTGATACACTATACATAAATACATATGTATATATTTTATATAGATACATAAGTGAGCGATATAAAACATGACTGTATCGTCTCTGTCGCAATTTTGACGATATCGTTGGCGTAAAGGTTACCATGCCGGACTGCCAATCAGAAGGTTCCGGGTTCGATTCCCGGCCCGGTCAACATCTTTGTGCTAAACTAAGTTTGCTGCCTGTCGGTCTGGGTGTTAAATATGTATCGATATAAAGTATGTATATGTAGTATATCAGTTGTGTTAGCTACCATAATACAAACTAGAAATGGTTCAGTATGGGGCTAACCAGTCGTGTGTGAATTGTGTCCAAATTATGTAAAAATTATAAAATAATTAAATGTTTATTTTTTCAAGTACATTTATTTATGCTGTTGTTTTGTCAAAAAATTAAGTTTTGTTTATACAGTGTTAACTCCATGTAACGTCACTCGATTTAACGACAAACCCTCTAAAGCGTCGAAATCAATTGGCTTTAATTGGTTTAGCTTGTACTCCATACAATGATACCTTCTCTCCATTTAACGAGCACTCTCCATAACGCCATAAAATGCACAGTCCCTTCAGTGTCGTTATGTAGAGTTTACACTGTATTTAATATTTTATCTTTGTTTTGAACACTATTGTATAAACAATGTATTCTATAGACTGTGTCTAAAAATAAAGATTTTATCATTGTTAGAGTGAAACAGCAATATGTGAAGGAACATAAATTATGTTTTACGTTGAATTTTGAGCAGTATATCCATGCAAGTAAGGTTCAACTTACATTAGCTAAAATTGTGTCACTGCATTTTAGGTCTTATGTTGAATAAGGTAAAATGCACTTTTAAATCCGATTAATACATATTTACTCGCTGACCCGGCAAACGTTGTTTTGCATTACGAACAGTTAAAATCACTATAATTGATCAGTTATCGAGCGGGATGAAAAATAAGTAAATTACTAAAATGGCCATAAATATAATTAGGGGGATTAAATTATGCAATTCCGTCGCACACTCATTTTTACAATGTTTACATTTCAGGAGGCGCACGTGGCTGGAAACAATAGGAAGGCGTGATTTATTAAATAGTCAGACAAAATGGTCATGCCATCGCGTTTGCTCCCTCCATTTTGATAAATCCATGACAAGGTACAAACTGCATCTAAAGCATGATGCAGTTCCGAGACGAGCACGAAATCCACCAGTAACTTCCAACAAAAACAAGAATAAAACCTGCCATAATAAATCGACACAAACTAAGGAAACACTTAACAATGTTAAAAAGTTATCACGCGTAAAAAGTACGTTAGATACTGGAATAAATATCACAAAAACAAAACAAGCGTCTTCGACTGTTAAAGACAGGACACGAAAACATCAAATTGTAAAGTCAGAAAAGAAAAGAAAGAAGCTTCTGCTTGAACTAAAACAAATGAAAAAGAAGTTCTTCCTATTTAATCTGCAAGCTACGGACATTATGATTGCGAAATGTAAGCTTCTGACAGAGATGTCGAATTTCTTGGATGGCATAAGAATAAGAAAAAGGAAAGAGAAACCGCTACCATCCAAAGTAAAAACGGTCCGCACTTAATGAACACTTTTGCGGCTGCCCAAGTCAGAAAAGACAACTTTAACTTGATTTTATTCACAGGAAAACTAATTTACAATATTAAAATTATACGATCTAACAAATCCAGTAAAAAAACCTAAAAAAAGTCTATTTACAAAAAAAAATGGTTGCCTGTAAAGTCGGTTTTACGGGCGAAGATTTTACGTGACAACGTCTGCCGCGTGCTGCGCGCGCGGCAGACCGATCATAGTTGAGTGGGAGAGAGACGCAAGGCATTCGGCGGGCCTCTCTCTCGTTCGGTAACTCATCGTAACGTTACCGGGCGTTACACTTTTTCATAAGTGACTCCCAGCCGCAACCTAATTTAAGACGTTGTCACGTCAAAACACATCTTCCGAGAAGATTTTACGTAATATAACTTTCTTATTTGTAACTCTTTTCCTCTGGCAAAAGTTTTAGAGATTAGGGAATCAAGGAGAAAAGTGAAAAAATAACGATTTTTCAAAATACTTTAATAGTATATTTACACGAAACAAACGGTCACACTTACTTATAAAAACATATACGTCCAACGGGTTTCCCGTTTCGGGTTTCCCGTTGGACGTCCAACGTTTTTTTTTAAGTGTGACCGTTTGTTTCTTGTAAATATATTATATGCCTTACGATAACAATTTACAAAGTACTTTAAAAGTACATTGTTACCTTAGGGATGAAAGTAACTTATATAGTCCCGAGACGGGGTTTGGCGCCCCGAACGATGTGAGGGAGCCAATAGTTCGAGGGACTAATAAGTATTTTAACCCGAGGTAAACACTATGCTTTTCATTACGAGTACATTACAAGTAAAAACAAATTATAGTCTGGCAAACGAAAGATCGAATTATTTGCAAACTTTTTATATGGCAATGCTATAATAATGTCAATGTCAATATCCAAAACAAGATGGTGTGTTGTTATGATTTTGTTAAACACTAATTACTCAGCGAAAAATGAAAAAAAATCATTAAAAGTGGAAAGTAAAGAAATTTATTTTCTTACTTTCTCAGCGCGCTATGTCATAAAATCGTCATACGATTTTAGGTATCTTTGTTTTGATTTGGATGGTAAAAGGTTTTCCACTACCGCTTTAGCCTTTTCTCTTATAAAATCAGGTGAATTTATTTTATAGGTACAAATCTCTGCTATACGTATAAACAAAAGTCTTCATATCGAAAAAATAAATGAAGATCCAATTGTCACTTTTCCGCCATTTTGTTTTTTTTTCTGTGGCCGGCAAACTATTCAGCCACTATCAATAATCATCATTGCAAAAATAGTAAATATTTTGCCCAAATCTAAGTTATTTTAAAGAAATTGTTGAAACTAAATTATAATTAAGTTATTTAAAAAATATATTATATTCTTTAATCAATACTTAGCTTTAAGAGATTTCAATTTTACACCATAAGAATAAGAATATATTTATCTCATAACTGTGTACAAAAACGAGATCTTAAAATAGTGATTAGGTTACAACAGTCTTGTTCGTGAAGAACATACGTGGTTGTATTTTTATACAAACCATTTTTTACTGTACTATTTTTTTAATAATTTGACAGCTGTCAGTTGCAAAACGTTTCTCCCTAGGGATGCAATGTATTACTTTCATCCCGCTCCTCAGGCAACTTCAGACCTACTTTCAGAGTATGAGTATGTAATGAAAAATATACTGTTACAATTAAGCGTGATTATTTATTATAAAATGTTTGTAATAAATGTTTCTTTACAATTAGTCTTTAACTTTGATTTTGAAAATAAATAAATGTAAATTATACTGATATTGATATGATGAATTAAAATTGTATTAAATGGACATTTCTCTGTACTTTATCTTTAAAATCTGACATTGCAGTAATTTAAGCTTTGACATGATATAAGTATGTAAATAGTAGTAATTAGTTCGGACATGACAAGATATTTATACTTGTCACAATATATAGTTAAAATGTCAAAATTAAATTAAATTAATTCACAAGATTAATGGCATTTTATATAAATTACGTTCAGTGACAAAAAATATAATTTTCATATTAAATTTATTCTTATTTTTATTATGTAGCTTTATTATTAATATTAATTATTGTGATTAAGTTCTTAAAAATTATATAATCTTAATAAAATGTTATCTGTAATTGACGTGCCGTGTATGACAAAAGTAGTCGTAAAATAAATGATTTGATTTTGAAAATAAATTATGTTTATTTCGCAATAATTGTTTTAGTATTTCAATAAACCATTACAACCATACCGCAGTCTCTTAGTATGCGTATTTATAGTAGACTAGCAAATCGTCCCGGCTTCGCAAGGGCTATAAAATAATGAAAGTTGCAAATAGAATTAAATATAGCCTATGTTCGGTTCTCATAAAGGTATTATTGTGAGATGAGGGTAGAACTACAAAACCTGCAGTCCGCGCGTCGCGGCCTGAGGCAGTCACTCTGGAATCGTATGGGAGACAACCCGCGCTTCTCATCGCCGCGCCGTAGTACAGAGTTACTCTCTTATACATGTTTTAGAAAAATTGCTACAAAAATGCTAAAACAATTAAATTATACACAAACTGAAAACTTACTAAAATCTATAAGATGAGTGTGCCCACTCATACACTAACTATATAAAATTACATCATTATTATAATAATTAAACAGATAATCTGATTTGTAAAACCTACATAATTGTTTGTTAACTTTATAATTTCATATACATATATATATATATTTTTCTTTTTTTATTACTAACACTAAATTTAAGCAATAATTGTATTTTTTAATTAAGTATTTATAATGATTATAACGCAACTACTGCAATCATGTCCAATGGTGAGCATGCATCTCTAATATACAAGCTTACACGCTTAGTTTGGAGATGCAGGCTCATTACTTGTAGCTCTTAATACAAAATATGTAAAAAACCATAGTATAAGAAACATTCTTGCCACCAATTGTGTAAAATTGTGTATAAATAAATAAATTTGATTTGATTTGATATCCTAAATCGCGTCGCGCGTCGTTTCACCGACGAGGATATTTTTTCTGTGCCGTGCACAATACTGTTCTGCATTTCAACAAGGAGCTTGACGATCGTTACCCACCGAGCTGCCGCCAGACGCGAGGAGTTGTCCCGGGGAGTGGCGTCGTGGATGAAAGGTACGTTGTCCTAGCTAAGTTTCGCAATTTCCTTGTGAGAATCAGAACTTGCATACAGTCCACTCGTTTTGTATCGAACAATAAATAACAACTAGCTACTAGTATTATAATTATCTAAATGTAATTACGTACTACGGCAGTGCCAGCTCGTACGTTTATGGCAGATTTACATTTAATACCGCATGCGAATGCGTATGTGTACTAATAGTCAACAGTGCTAAACTTTTAACCTCAGAGCAACGCGAGTGTCACCGCAGGAAGCGGCTAGTATGTAATAACTCTTTTCTTCTTCTCCTTTACCATTTCCCACTAGGTGGGGTCGGCACAGCTTGTTTTTCTCTTCCACGCCACTCTATCAGCCGTCATCTCCACATTCACTCCCTTCTCATTCATATCCTCCTTCACACAATTCATCCACGTCTTCTTTGGTCTACCTCTCCTTCCGCTACTTCTTACACAATCATATCCATACTTCTCCTAGTCACATGCATCTCCTCGTAATAACATCGTTAGATAAAGCAATTTTTATATAACCCTGAGAGATAACTAGGTCAAAGTTATTCATAACACAGTTATCTAAACTGGCACTTGGTTTAAAATAAAATGTGTTTACACTGGTGGCGATTCAGCGGCACACACGACTAAACTAAATTTAAAGAAGTCACTTTTCATCTTAGGTGGCCAGAAAGAGACGGCACGTTCTGCACCATAGTCAAACCAACTAAATTCACGTCAAATGTTGAAAATATAGGCGACTTTAGTGGCACTCATTTGTGTCACCTCTAAAACTGCCTGCACATTCCATATTTGACGTGATTTTAGTTGTTTTGTGTGTGGTTCAGAACGTGCCGTTTCTTTCTGGCCACCTAATATGAAAAGAGACGGGGCTTCTTTAAATTTAGTTTAGTCGTGTGTGCCGCTGAATCGCCACCTTATTCTTAGTATGAGCTAAGTGGCTGAGCTCTAGTGCCGATAGTTTTCATGCCACCCAGCTTGTACTAAGACTAATTTAACGAGTCATCTGACCCAAGGAAGCGCCCAGATGAAAATGCTACTTTGAAATAACAGTCTATGGTCTCCTATCCAAAGAGTGTTTGCAAAAACCGTTGCTTAACTTCGATGATAGCGTCAGATCATCCTAGTTAGCCGAGCTACTTAATTTCGGTTAATTATCTTGTAGATTACATTGAAATTATATTTTTTTTGTAGCGCCTGTAGCTCAGCTAGCTAAGCAACGGCCGATGCGGACGGTGTTTGGATGGGTGACCATGCACAAGACTGTCGTCTTTCAAGTGGCATTTTCATCTGGGTGCTACCATGGGTCGGGTGACAAGTTAAATTGTAGGTCCCAGCTGTTAGTCTTAGTACGAGCAGTCGTTAAGCCAAGTCAGAGGCCTTCGGGCGAATTGTGTAACTTACCATCAGGTGAATTGTGGTCAAGCGCTGACGTATTTAGACTAAAAAAACAAATATTTTTTTTTCATAAACTAGCAGTTGTAAGTGGCAATAATAATAATAATAGTTTAAAAAAACTAAAAAACACGCTTTTTATAGAAAACCGTAATTTTATCAAATTAGTGTATTGTCATCGGTCTTCAATAAATCTACGAAGTTTGAACGAAATCTGGCCGTTTAAAGTGGGTCAAAATCGCGCCCAAAGAAGTCGGTTACAAACAAACATACAGTTGAAGCTAATAGAAAGCTTGTAAAAAATCTAATATATCATCATTAAATGCGAGTCATATGTTAAGTAACCTTCGTTTTGATTATATATTTGAATACAAGATCCTTGGCGCAGTCTACGGCCGTGTGTGAGTGACCTCAAACAATCTTAGAATATGCAAAGAACGCTTAAATTAAAATCTATTGACGGAATGAAATAGAAGGTCTCACTCTCTCAGAGTAGAGTAATAGAAATATGTCTAGAAGCTAGTTGTTATCTTAATATATATAAATCTCGTGTCACAATGTTTGTCCTCAATGGACTCCTAAACCACTTAACCGATTATAATACAATTCGCACACCATGTGCAGTTCGATCCAACTTGAGAGATAGGATAGTTTAAATCTCAAATTATAGTCGCAATTTCAATTTATTGCTAATTATTGTCTATTATTATTTGACAGTCACAATTATCTGTTAACTCCAAATGATTCTAACAGATGTCGATACCTTTCGACTGGGTTGAGTAAGTAATCAATAGATGGCGCTGCCATGGTAAATCTAAAACAAACTTACCAATTTCATTGGCATACCTAATATTTGAATGTATATAAGCATAATAAACAGATACAAGTGTTTTTTTTTATCTAATATAGGTCTTAGTTTAAACAATGCATAATTAGCACTAGCTAATTTCTTACAAAGCTTTTTTATATGTGCACTATGTTGAATAGTGTTATCTATTGTATAGCCTAAACATTTTCTTTTTTTAATGAGTTACCATAGATACCTAATCTGGACTGGTATTCCATCACAATGCTTTTACTTGAATTTAATATAATACCATTTGATTTAAACCAATCTTCTAGCAATGTCATTACTTCATTTACTTTTTCATCTAACTTGATTTTACTTTTACCTCTTATTCTTACATGTGTATCATCGGCAAATAAGCTTATATGGGACCAGTTGGGCATAACATTTACAAGATCGTTAATGTAGATTAAGAACAAAACTGGCCCCTAAATTGATCCCTGTGGTACACCGATTGATAAGCTTCCTAATCGTTAATCGAGTTTCTATTGCAACTCGTGATAATTTCATATATATAACTATAGTCTGGCAAACGAAACATGATACTGGAAAAGAGCGGCAATTTTAAAAAATCTGAGTACAGCAACCCCAAAACTAATATGAAATACAGTAGAACCTCGCTAAGTCGAACCTCGATAAGTCAAAAACCTCCAAATGTCCAAAAAATGTTTTGTTCCCTTCCCTTCAAACATTTATCGAGGTTCGACTAGACTCGACTCGACGAGGTTCTACTGTACTATCACAAAACTGTTTGTCCTAAAGCCTTGTATTGAAATAAATATGGCCTCGGATCCGGTTTGTAAGAGAATATCGATTTATTATTCGGCGGCCGTCCCCCAACACTTAACATTCGCTGTCGATTCTAGCCAAGGTTTTGTGAATCATTCTGAAACACACTGTGAAACTTTTGACACGGATAGATCGACTTAACACACTTAGGAGCCGCTGTCGATATTTGCCGTTACGACGTAACATATGTACGAGTATATAAGAACCCCTTGAGTATCTATTTTATTTAATTTTCACAATTTCAATTGTAGTGTTTTGTAACATTTTTTTGTGCATAATCTATCTATATTTTAGTTGACTTTGTAATTAACTAATTTTTATTAATATCATTTACTTAATTTACTTTACTCATAATTTAATTTGAATGGTAGGCAATTAATGTATATTCATATTTTTCGTGAACATTTTAGGTATCTGCAAACTACACAGTTAATGATATATAGCAAATAAATACGAAAAAGCAATGACTTTCTAAATATTTAAAATGTATTAGAAGGTCATTGCGAAAAAGACACGTTTATTGTATGGAATCCAAATTTAAAATATTTGTGTAATTTTTTAGTATTTTGTTGTCATAGCGGCACGGAAAATACATATCTTGAGAAAGTTTGAGCTGTCTAGCTATTACGGTTTCTGAGATACAGCCTGGAGACAGACAATTATAGACATTTGTTTATTATTACAACATTATAGACATTTTTTTTTACAATTATGACATTTGATTCATATCATGTACTATTGTATTGATATTATATTACTAGAATTAGTAGTGAAAATTGACATTTTGTTTCATATCATGTACTATTGTAATGATATTATACATATAACTAGAATATAATTGAAAATTGACATGGATACATATCATATACTTTTGTAATGATATCATATTATTTGACTTGTAACTTTGTTGTTATCAATAAATGATTTGTATTTTACTACTTGTACTAAGACTAACAGCTGGGACCTACAATTAAACGTGATGATCCGACTCACGTTAGCGCCCAGATGACAAACGACAGTCTTGTGCATGGTCACCCATCCAAACACTGTCCGCATCGACCGTTGCTTAACCTCGATGATCGCGTCAGATCACCTTAGCTAGCCGAGCTACAGGCGCTACAGTTTTATTCTAGAATCCGGAATATCATAAGGTAAAAAAACATTGAAAAATGCAAATTCACTATTAAATTGAGCAATTTTATGAATCATACTTAATTCTTGGTCAAAGCATGACTGATACTGATTATTTAAGTTTTTTCTACCTATGCTAAGCTTCGATGATCGCGTCAGATCACCTTAGCTAACCGAGCTACGGGCGCTACATTTTATTCTTGAACCCGGAATATTATAAGGTAAAAAAATCATTAAAACATGCAAATTCACTATTAAATTGAACAATTTCATGAATCATACTTAATTCTTGATCAAAGCATGACTGATACTTATTATTCAAGTTTTTTTCTACGCCATGGTCTTGTTTGCTTTTCACGTTATGCCGGGGTAAATGTATATGGCAGAAGACATTAGTTATTTCAAGTTAAGCCTGCTCTCCACTAGGAGACAGATTGGTGAGCTGCTATATCTTCATAAGGTTATTCACTCGAACGTGGACTGCCCGAGTCTGCTTAGTTCAATAAGCTTTAATTTCAGCCCTCGGCTTAGAAGCAAATAATTAAACTATTTCACACTAATAAACTGTATAAAAACAACGTTTCCAGTAATAGTCGTATACAGCGCATGTGTCGCTCATATAACGAGCTGGTACTCAAATGTTGTGACGCCTCAGATAACAACCAATGTAAGACTCACATTACTGAACTGGATGTATTTAGTAACAGTCTCAGTCAATTTAGAAATTATATAAGTTATAGGTTAAATTGTTAAATTGCTTAGTACTTAAAATTACCCCTTTTTTATATGTAAGGTTCGTTCGGCTAATTCCGAAAATCGGGTAATTCTAATAATCGTACTTTTCTACTAAACGTTACGCTTATTCCATGTTCTGGCAACATTCATCTAACGGCCATCTTAATCCGCTCCTCCCCGTCAGTTGTCTCAAGATACTACGAGTGAATGCGCGCCTCTAACAGACATTTTTGTGAACAACTGCCATATTGTGTTATTTGTGGACATTCAGATTTACCCGAAGATTGTTAATTACAAAACCTGGTAAGTTACGAAACTATTTGTTTGTGTATTCACTAAATTTGCGTTTTATTTCAATTCTTAGTAATCTTAAAACTGTCTAGCTTAACTTATTTCACATTTTTCGGATTTAGCAGACTAGGGTAATTCCGAATCATCACCCATTCGCATTTGCCCGTAGATATTTTTTCATAGAAATAGTCAGTAGTTCTCAAACTTTTTCTTACGATTTATAGTTACCTACACCTTAAGGACATATTTGGGGAAAAAACATACATTTTATGGCATACTGAATGACGTGCAAACAGACGCCGTAACATTAAAGCTCAGTGCCGCACATACCAGTATAAACGCTTTTGAGTTTCTTACAGATTAAAGTGTGTGACAAAGTTTAGTTATGAGTAAAACATAGCAAATGATTTATATGATTTTAATTTGGTATATTTTTTCAGGTTATCGCTCTCCATTTCCTAGACAAGGCGTCTACTATTATCTCTGTAATGTGCACCTGGAGCTATAACGCATGTAAGAAACATAAGTCTGTCTATTTTCCAACAATTTTATATTGACTATTATCAAAAATTATAAAGTTTTTATATTGTTTTTCATATCTAATCTATTACAAGATTCCACAAAGATACAGACAATTGATTCTAATTTTATTTTCTTTTGTATCAAGCCCATCAAAACACACAAGCAATTTTCAGAGTTAATATATATTACAGTAAGGCATATTAAGCTATATAGATTTTTCAATTCAATACAAAAGATCGAGTGACCCCACACTTACCTTAAAAACGATATTTAAGTAAATTAATGAGAAATTATAGTCAAGGGTCAGCATCTTCATGGAGTACTGTAATTACTAATTTGGTTTTTTTATTATTAATACGAAACAAAATAACAATATTTATTATTATTGAGACTAGTCTGTATAAAGTAAGTTACACTGCCAGTTACGTTACCCTTTTAAGATACTTTTTACTCCTTTAAATCTTTAATTATTTTCAAAATTGTTTTAGAACCATGCCAAACAAGTACGTGAAAAAAAAACCGCTGAAATATACCGAAGATGACATTAACAAAGCCGCATCGGAAGTTAAAAATAATCAATTGTCCATGTACGCGGCAGCAAAAAAATATTCGATACCGTCGACAACACTTTATGACAGAATAAAAAACACATACGGTACCAGCGTTGTGGGACGAAGGTTGGCTATTCCGTTAGAGGTTGAAAAACAGTTGGCTGATGCCGTGAAGGTAATGGAAAAATGGGGATTTGGCCTTTCAAGGGAAGAGGTCTTGAATTTAGTGCAGGAGTTTGTTCGGCAGAATAAATTAGAAACACCATTCACGAACAATAGACCTGGAAAGGATTGGTTTATTAATTTTAGAAAGAGGAATGGCCTGTCAATTAAAAAACCACAGCCTGTGGAATACGTCAGGAAAAAGATGACTGATCCTTTTGTAGTATCGGAATATTTCGAACTCTTGGAGAAAACCTTGACTGATTACAATTTATTTGAACGTCCACACTTGATCTGGAATTTGGATGAAACATCGTTATCCCTCGATCCGACAAAGACAAAAGTGGTTGGTGCCATAAATAAACCCTGTTCTAGAACCACGTGTGGTACTGGCAAGGAAAACATAACCGTACTGACAACCGTAAATGCCACTGGTCAAAAGATATCACCCTTAATAGTATTTAAGGGTAAGAATATCTGGGATCAATGGATGGCAAAGACTGACAATTATGACTTTGAGTTATCATATGCGGCGAGTTCCAAAGGCTGGATGGAGACTGAAATCTTCTACAATTATATGAAAAAAATTTTGATTCCGGCGCTAGGAGAAGAACGCCCAGCGCTTATCATTTATGACGGTCATTCTACACATGTAGATACAAATGTCATAGACTTGGCTATCAAAAATGACGTCATTATTCTCAAGCTGCCTCCACATACATCACACCTTCTGCAACCTCTCGACGTTGCAGTTTTTAAATCGTTTAAAACGAAATGGGACGGTAAACTGGTCGAATGGCAACGCCACAATGTCGGTGCAAAAATGCCTAAAAACGTGTTTGCCCAATCTTTTGCAGAAACATGGCAAGAAACAAGCCCAGAAGTTATTAAAAGCGGGTTTAAAAAAGCTGGTATTTACCCATTCGATTCCAATATAGTACCAGAAGAAAAATACGACCCCGCTGCCTACCGAAGATACAAAGAGGTACAAAGTGCTAAAGTTATTACTAGTCGTATGATGGATCAAAAAAATCCCAAATCTTTAAAAAAACTATGCGTTGACTTATTTAACAGAGAGTTTGGACCTGCTGACGACACAAATTCAGTAGATGTGAGTTTCTTCAATGTTTTATCCAAAACAGATATGCAAACTCAGTCTTTCATATCAAAATCAACATTGCAATTACCAGAATGCATGCAAAAAAACTCGCAATCCAACGAGAAAGAGAAACCCAAAATAAAAATAATATCGGACATAAAAGTAAATTTCGAAGAACTTCTGCTTGAAAAAATAAGGCAAGATAAAAAGGAAAATGTATTACCAAAAAAAAAACGTATCGCAAAGGGCGCTGAAGTAATAACTGCGGCTATTCATAAGAAAAATAATGAAGACGATGCACAAAAAAATTATAAGGAACGTTTAACACGGACACGGACAAAAACGAGAACATTGAAAAAAAAATGCAAACTTACAAAAGAAAAAAACAAAATGACTTACAAAAAACCACCACATTCAAACAGTTCAACTACGACTATCTCAGATATAATGAGCATTTACAGTGACATCGAAGTGGATTATTGTGAATATGAAAGATTATCAGATGTCTTTTGGGATGAACCACATGTAAGTTCACATTCAGAAGTAAAAAGTCTAGTATTACAGGAAGAAAGTAATAATAATGGTAAAGAGGAAACGTTTAAGTATACATCAAAAGAAAAAAAAAGTTTAACTGAAGAAAATAAGAATAGCCAAAATAAAAAAAGAGACAAGGGCAAAGGTAAAGGAAAAAAAACAAAGAGCGGAAAAGAAAATTCATCAAAAGAATGTGATAATAAAGAAAATATTATAAATGATATGCAAGAAAAGATTTTATTTAATAACAAGACTGAAATAGGTTATAAGACTGAAAAAGAAACAACCAAAGACATTGAACTAACACAGAATAAAACCGACGAATTGCGACTAGGAGTAGAGAGTGTTGAAATAAATGAGGAGTATATGTTAAATGACGCAGTAATTGTGAGGTATTTTAGCCGGAAGAAGTGGACATATTACATTGGATTCGTGGAGGACATCTTTGAGAAAAGTAATGAGACATATTACACAATTGATTTTCTCAAAACTCACAAAAAGCCTAATCTCACATTTGTCCAACCAAAGAAAAAAGACCGAGACCATGTAACGGAACTACTAATTATAAAGAAAGTAGATTTAATTCGAAACAATGAGAATTATAGAGAATTCAATTTAGCAGAAGAAATTGACAAAGTGTATTTTATTTAGTTTAAAGTTAGTACTTACTCGTATTGTCTAATATTGTAAATTGATTGATGGTTGGAGAACTGAGGCTTTAAATTTTCCTAAAAAATGTTTTAAGTTGAAAATTAAAAATTTATGTGAAATTTTGGTACTTGTGGTTAGGTTTGATTTGCCATTTAAAAACTGTGTTGGAATTTATATCCTGAATGCTATTTTTTTCAACGAATACAATATTCATAAATTGAATGCATCATTTATAATTTCGTTATATATATTAATTTGTATCTTCGTTTACCGAGTATGAAAATATTAATTTACCTATTCGAATTTTGCGGGTGTCAAGCTTGTTTCAAGCCAAACTTATTTTATAATTTTGTGTTAAGATTTACATCTAACTAATTTGCTTATTACATTGAAATAATAATAATTGTTAATAATTTCATGTTTGCTTAAGAGACGTGAGGTATGTGATCTTCTAATGCCGCACATGATTTATTTTTGTTTCTTCTGGCGTGTTCATAATAAAATGTACACCTGGCATTTTAATAAAGTTTTATAATAATTTTTGTTGTTTTTACTTAAAACACATGCTATTTTTTACATAAACTGTATATCCAATACCTCCTTAAAAGTTTGAGTACCGTAGGCTACTTGTCGGGTAATTCCGAAATAGAAATATCACTCACACACGTTTTAGGTCATTTGGTAGCCAAACCCGGTTTAAAAAACTTTTGAGGGTAAACCTGAATGAAAAAGAAATAGAAACTTTTTGTCATTAACGAATAAAGTCCAGTTTTGAGATTTTTCGGAAATACCCGAACCACAATCGGAATTGCACTCAGACAGAATAAAAATAGTTAGATTTTTGATGACGTCTATTTATTAACCCTAAAGACATACATCTATGCTTTTAATTCGAAATTTTGGATACTATATTCAAGTACACAAAGAACTTTAAGCTGGTAGCTTTAGGTGTGTCAATACTAAGATATTGATAACTATACCCACACCCTCTGAACTCTTATAAAATCCTTTCGTAATTACCCGAAGGCACCTTATATCTGAACCTTCCTTCTTATTAAGTTTATACTAACATGCTGTGTACTCTATTTTGGATTGAAGACTTGTTTTTGTTCTTTGTAGTTTAGTTATGTTAAAATGAATGTTTGTAATCTATCTGAGTGCCTGATAAATAAATTATGGTAATCTGAGATTTGTGCTAAGTACCTCAACACTAAATTTCATTTTGGTTTGAAATACTTGCAAAAATCATACCTACTCGTAAGCTAAAGCTTAAATTTAGCAGGTCCATTAGATAACCGAATAAAAATAAAAAAAACTTGAGAGGTGTCAAAGGACACCCGGATGGAACGAAGTACCTTTCGATTAATTTGTGAAGGAATTGTAATATTTTTTTTAAGTTATAATATTTTTTTTTTATTATTTACAAATATAATGTATTATAAACTTAATTAGTAGGCTCAATTCAAACACACTGTTCAATGCGAAATAGAAATGAAAATATCTGTCTTGCTTTCTATAAGAGAGAGACAGAGAGAGAGATATAAAGAGAGAAACATGCGCACGCCGCACAGCTTACAATAGCAAAAAGTGTCGTGACAACTTTTCGTAAGATTTTTTTCCGTCTAGCCCCCTTTCAGAACGCGCGATAAGGAACTTCGTTCCAAAAACGCGTTGATTTCAACCGTTCCTTTACCTCGATGATCGTGTCAGATCACCTTAATTAGCCGAACTAACTAACTATTGTTTATAAATAAGTATATTTTAGCATACATTTTTGCAAATTGTACCAAACGCCACCAGTGACGGGGCCCAAATCGTTTTGTGTAAAAAATAGCAGCTATTTAAGAAACCGTTATTTACATAATTGCTAACACGTACGTCACTAGAAATCACCGCGTCGAGTGACGTCATCAACGCGTCAGCCATTTTGTAATACGTTGCGTTGAGAAATTGAATTTAAAATTACTTCCTAAATTGGAAGCTGGATTATTACGGTAACCAGTTTTTGATGTGAAACATCTATAGCCGTACGTAAAACCGATTATTGGCGTGGCAACGCATGCCGTGGCGATGCGTCGCCACGCTATATCTATACTAATACTAGCTGACCCGGCAAACGTTGTTTTGCATTAATAAAAAAAAAACTAAATATACAGTAGCCGATTCTCAGACCTACTGAATACGCATATAAAATTTGGATAAAATCGGTCAAGCCGTTTCGGAGGAGTACGGTAACAAACACTGTGACACGGAAATTTTATATATAAGATAAGAAGATTATAAAGAGGAAAACTTTGTTTGTTTGGTTGTGATGAATAGGCTCAAAAACTACTGGACCGATTTTAAAAATTCTTTCACCATTCGATAGCTACATTATCCACGAGTAACATAGACTATATTTTTTTTTGGAGAAAAATAGGGTTCCGTAAGATATTTGGATTTTTCGGACACAAACTGAAAAAAATCAATTAAAGAAGTTACTTATTTTGCGTACGCTGCCTAAACTACAAAAGATAGAACCATAAAATGTTATAGTTTATAAGGCAAAACAACGTTTGCCGGGTCAGCTAGCGATGGTATATATAGGTACATATATAGTATATATGCAGTATTGTGTACGATGTGGCGACGCGTCGCCATGCGCAATCGACTGTGACGAATAAAAAGTAGTAAGGCTTTGGATTAAATTCGTAATTTTTTGTATTTCATGAAAATAAATGTTTATTCATTAAATAGTCATCGTTATCTGAAAAAGAAATCGTAATAAGTATTTTATTTTCTCATTCTGACATATTTAGTTCCTATCACAATAGGTTCTTTTCTGCATTTACAAAATAATGTCAACGTTTTACATCTGCCAGGCGTCCCGTGGTGACGGCTCACATTTTTTTTTATATGCGACACATGTTTAACACCCAAACCCACAGCCAACAAATTTAGTTTAGCACAAAGATGACACAGGAATCGAACCCGGAACCTTCTGATTGGCAGTCCGGCATGGTAACCATTACGCCAACGAGGTCGTCAAATAGGTACCAATTAACTTATTGACTCAGGCGTTACTTTGCGGAAATCCATTGTAAATAGATGACAAAATTAAATATTTAGTGTTCTTCCGCTTTGATCCGAAATCCAAATCCGAAAAGTCGAGAGTCACTCTCGACTTGTCGTTCGAAGAGTCAGCATCTCCTGATGATGCCTTGTGGTTAGGCGAAACACGTGTAGAGTTAAGAATTTCCGAATTGAGATAGGTAACGTTAATCGTAATTAATCTTAGTTAATTAATCTTAGTTTATTAAGCTTGGTTAATTGATCTTAGTTGATTTTTCCTTTACTTGTCTTAATTTGGATTTCGGATCACAGCGGAAGTACACTAAATATTTAATTTTGACTTCTATTTACAATGGATTTCCGCAAAGTAACGCCTGAGTCGATAAGTTATTATCTAATTAATTGTCTGAATACGTGTCAAATAAAATATAACTAAATAATTAATATAAGCGAGATGGACCTAAGGTGGAGCATGCCTAGTATGGAATAACTGACTCTCAAGGAGATTGCCAGAATACACTGTTAGGTGCTAAGCGATATATTTTTTTTAATAAGTGTGGTTGCCAGGCGAGCACTAGACAATGCCCTATCACCATTTTTTTTTATCCTTGATTGGTTAGCGTTTGACTACAGCTAGCCTGATGTTAAGCTGCGCTGCAGTCTACGGTGTTGCACGCTTACCTAGAAGATACCTATTAACTCTACTTTTGAAGGCCCCCGGATGATACCTCTCAGGAAACAGAGACTCAGGTAGTGAGTTCCAAAGCTTCGCAGTCCTAACAATAAAGGTCGACGCAAAGCGTTTTGTACGAAAGTTCGGAACTTCAACTCTGTATCGGTGTCTCTTCACTGTCTCTCTGCTCGTTCTGTAGTAGAACGGAGATGGTGGAATCAAATTATGAAGTTCCATAGCACACTCCCCGTAATGTAACCGATAAAAAACCGACAAACTAGCAACCTTGCGTCGGTGCTCTAGGCTCTGAAGTTTCAAACCATACAAAATGTGCATAATATTTACACAGTTGCTAGCTTAACTGTTTCTAAGAACAGTCCTCTAAGTCTGGTATTTAAGACACTGGCAATGGGTCAATGAAAACAACCACTAATATCAGTAGTAAAAGATAAAAAATTCATCATAATTATAAGTACAGTGTAAACTCCATGTAAGGTCACTCGAGTTAACGACAAACTCTCTGAAGCGTCGAAATCAATTGGCTTTAGTTGATCTAGCTTGTATTCCATACAATGGTGGCGATTCGGCGGCACACACGACTAAACTAAATTTAAAGAAGCCCCGTCTCTTTTCATCTTAGGTGGCCAGAAAGAGACGACACGTTCCCCGCCATAGTCAAACCAACTAAAATCACGTCAAATATGGAATTTCTGGCCACCTAGGATGAAAAGAGACGGGGTTTCTTTAAATTTAGTTTAGTTGTGTGTGCCGCTGAATCGCCACCAATGTATGGAATACAAGCTAGATCAACTAAAGCCAGCCATACATTCTCTCCATTTAACGACCACTCTCTATAGCGCCATAAAATGCACAATCCCTTCAGTGTCGTTATATGTATAGAGTTTACACTGTATTAATATTCTTTATTGTTTATCTCCTCATTTTTCCTCCTTTCAACTCCTTTCCATCCAGAGGTTGCCTGGAAGAGATCGCTTGTAGCGATAAAGCCGCCATTTGTGGTACGATGTAAATAATTGAGTGTTGTTATTTATTTCATTTATTTGTACCTATTATCTGCCCAAAGTTAATCTATCTAGCAGTTACAATGATAAGCGATACGACAGTATGTAGTTATTTTTTTTTATTTATTCTGACAGACTGATATACATCATTCATTGTTTACTGTGAAAGCTGTGAGACTGTGGAATGCTCTGCCTCTGAGTATAAGGCAGGCTAAATCCTTAAATATTTTTAAAATTCCAGTCTATAATCACTTTTTGGCCATTGCTTAGAAATTTAGTTCATTTATTTCCTGTTGTGTTTATGTTTGCATAGCCAGTAGTTTAAGTTGTTTTTTTTGTACCACCGCTTTATTTCTATCTGTAGTGTCCCTCTCCATTCCTGGTTGCCTGGTAGAGATCACCATAGGTGATAAGGCCGCCTTTGTACTCTATGTGTAAATATTTATTTCCTTAATATAAGCTGTTTTCTTTGTGGTTGTACATTAAAGTAATATTCTATTCTATTCTATATACAGACAAAAGAAACAAGATTGCTGCAGCTCAGAACAGTCATTGTGTTATTTATCACCACTGATAGCAGTTGCTATTGTCATTGGTAGTAGCGTCATTAACCAGTGTCTTAAATACCAGACTTTGGAGTATGTCAATACGAGGTTTGGTTTTCATTATTCATAATATTTAAACAGTTGTAAAATGTGTCATTTATTATTTATTTATTTCCTAATAAAAGAATTGAGCAAGTATTTCTATTAACCGTTCATTGAACTTTCGCTTAACAAAGGAAACTTAACCCTATTGTGTGATACTTATTCAAATACTTTACATATATTTGCATCAACTTTTAAATATTGGAACGAGGTTCCCTATCGCGCGTTGTGGGGGCTAGACGGAAAAAAATCTTACGAAAAGTTGTCACAACACTTTTTGCTATAGTAAGCTATTGTAAGGCGTGCGGCGTGCGCATGTTTCTCTCTCTCTCTCTTTTATAGAAAGCAAGCCAGATATTTATATTTCTACTAGCTGACCCGGCAAACGTTGTTTTGCCTCACTTAGGGGTATGAAAAATAGATAGTGTAGCTTATATGACACGTTCGTATATTTACCATAGCAGCGCCATCTATTGATTACTTACTCAACCCAGTCGAAAGGTATCGACATCTGTTAGAATCATTTGGAGTTAACAGATAATTGTGACTGTCCAATAAGAACAGACAATAATTAGCAATAAATTAAAATTGCGACTATAATTTGAGATTTAAACTATCCTATCTCTCGAGTTGGATTGAACTGCACATGGTGTGCGAATTTTATTATAATCGGTTAAGTGGTTTAGGAGTCCATTGAGGACAAACATTGTGACACGAGATTTATAGTATATATTAAGATTGTAAGCTGCGCGGCGTGCGCATGTTTGTCTGTCTCTCTCTCTCTCTTATAGACAGCAAGCCAGATATTTTCATTTCTATTTCGCATTGAACAGCGTGGTGTCGCGACGATTAATGAGATTATAGATTACCTATTAATTTAATGTGATGAATGAACTTCGTTCCATCCGGGTGTCTCTTGACACCTCTCAAGTTATTTTAAAATTTAGATTTGTAAATTTGTCTACTTACTAATTATAGTCTAGTCAACAAGTGCCTTTTTGGTCAACTTTTTTCAGCAGTTTCCGAAAATTATGATTGATGGATTGAGGTGTCATTCGATTCGGAATGGCATCTAGATAGTTTTCGAAAAACAATGAAGTTCCGCTGAAAAAAAAAAATAAACAAAATTAAGTACTTTAAATAATATTAAACTATCTAGATGCCACTCCGAATCGAATGATATCTCAATCATAATTATCGGAGACTTCTGAAAAAAGTTGACCAAAAAGGCACTTGTTGACTAGACTATAATTAATGTCATTAATTACAATAAAGAAATAAAACCAGTTAGAAAGCAAAATTACGCTTTATTACTACAAAATAAAGATCCCTAATTATAAAAATACTGTGATGTACAAAAATACTTGTTTATTCAGAAGGTATCAAATACTGGTATTAGGTATTCGCATACTTAAACTAATGTAATGTATACCTAATATTTTCATTATAGAAAGATATTTTTACACGCTTTATATTAGCTTCACCTGTATGTTTGTAAACGACTTCTTTGGGCGCGATTTTGATCCACTTTAAACGGCCAGATTTCGTTGAAACTTTGTAGATTTATTGAGGACCGATGACAATACACTAAATTGATAAAATTATTATATTTTGTATTTTTGTTTGTATGTTTGTTTGTAACCGACTTATTTGGGCGCGATTTTGACCCACTTAAAACGGCCAGATAAGCGTGTTTTTTAGTTTTTTTAAACTACTATTATTATTTCTTTCAGCTTGTGCCAGTATTAGTGGAAGTGTTACTAGCTGAAACAAAATGGCTTTTATTTATAATACTTGATATTTTTTGTATTTCACTCGCGTTTATAAACTGTCTTGGACCACTGATTATCAAACGGGGCAGACTACACTTCTCATCTGCAGGCTGTAGCGTTGCAATAATTTTAGGAGAAGTAATACCGATACTAGTATTTGTATCTGGGATAAATACGCTATCATTTGGCTGTACTAATCCGTCAGAGGGTAAATTACTTTCTTTCTGATCTGGTTTTGTATTCTCTGTGGCGCAACTTTTTTGAGTCTGTGGCGGGTTCACGGCGGCCATTACCAAGTTAATAATATCCAAGTGCAGTTTAGAACTGTTTTCTGTTGGAACTTTTTGTAGTAACGTTTTTAGATAATTCAAGAACGCATCTAATTCATCGGGTTGCGACTTTGGTTCATCGGGTTGCGACTTTGGTTGATCAGGTTGCGACTTTAGTTGTGAAATTTTTTTGGGTATGAAAATGGTCTCGTCTGAGGATTCGCTAATTGTTCTTTTCAGCTCCCTCGTCTTGTGCTTTTTATGTTTATTTGTTGAACTATGTCGGTCTTGTTTGACTTGAGTCCTCTTTTTGGGCGGATCTTCTGTTTTGGACGATTCATCTTCCAAATAAACTATTTCAGTATAGGTGTTGTCGTCATTCAGAACGACCTCTTCATCTGAGGCAGCTTCCATGGCCTGGTGATAAAATAAGAATATAGTTTGACAGCGAAACTTTCTTATAATAAATAAAAGATCTTTTGCCATAAACATTAGGTTAAATGATTTAGCAATGGGCCCCAAACTCGGCTAGGCCGGTGTCTTGGACTCCCATGAACCTCTGTTAACTCACCTACAGTTTATGAAACAACAGTAAAAGTATATATTATCATTGTATGAAAGTAATTTACGATAGATGATGTAAAGTTGGTTAATAAAACATTAATATTATACGCGACAAAATGGCAGATGTCATTTTATTTACAACTATCTCAACATGGTGAATGGAACTTGAGTAGTAAGTATTATTTGATTTAAGCCTATTGAAAGAAAGAAAGAAAACAAATAGTTATATTACGCACAAAAACGATTCACATCAATGAAGCAATATATATATTATATAAATAAATATATGTAACAATTATACAGGTTCAGTATTTATTTGTGCATATAAGGCGGAGGTTCAGCATGATGCCGGAGTGTCTACGAGGTAGGTACTTCGGCGCTGGTTTTCAATTTCTGCCTTCACTCACATTTTATACACTCATAGCAGGCGATATTGTATTGTGTCTTGGACAAAAGCCTCTATACCCTCCGTCCAGACAGCCCAGTCTTCAGCTTTGGTAGTCTTTACTTCCGCCAAATTCGATGTGAAATGTTTACCAACAAAGCGTTGCCTAGCAACCACTGACAGCAGTGGTTAAGAACTTTTTTTCTAATGTTCAATTTTTTTTCTAATATTCAATATAGAAATACTTGTAATACAAACGAATGTCGGCAAACAAGTGTTGAAGGTAAATTGAAGGTTGATCTTTAAATAAAGTAAATATGACTTTTCAATTGAAATTACTAAAAGTTTGGACGACTTTTATGACAAAATATAGAAATTCTGATATCAGTAGCACTTTCTTGAAGTGATAACCCTAAAATTGAATTTTTTTTTGTTTGTTTACTTTTAGTTCACATCGAATTTGGAGGAAGTATAGTTTATATTACGTTTGTCTGGGTCGACCCCGAGGTCATCTAGTAATTAGTACCTACCCACTTTGTAGCCTTCACCCAGTGGTCACCTTTTCAAGTAGAATACAAATATCTTGATTGTTTTAAATTCAAAATGGCCGCCAGGTGTTTTCTAAGTTTCGGTTCACTCACCACAGCTGTGATGGTATCGAAGACATCAGCGTGCTTCTCCTCCAGGTGGGTCTTCATATCCTCGAGGGTGTTGTCGACCAGCTGCCGGCACAGGTTACACGTCGGTTCCTCATCGTCGTGATTGAACTGCGCCCAGATCTGTGACGTCAGTTTCACCGCCTCATCTGATAGGATTTAGAAATACAGTGTAGTCCGTTTAGTACGACTTTGCATATAGCAACCAACCGTTTAGACGACGACGAAAGTTTAGGTATTTGTAAACTGTTCACGTAAGGCATCTTAATATTTTCGCGTAGAAAACGGTCACACTTACTTATTATTAAAAGTTGGAATGAGTCCAACAGTTTCGGTGCTTTCCGAGCACCATCTTCAGGTGCGAGTTTTACACGGGCCGCCGCCATAGAGATCTACGCGTGCACGTGTTTAGGTATTTGTTTGGTTTTAGTAAAAACTTGAATAGATAGACATTCGCTTATTACGACTACGCTTACAACGACTTTCCGCTTTTAACGAACGAATTTCACACATAATTGTCCGGTTACAACGACGAGCGTTGCCGTGTTTACAAATAATTCATGTAATATGAGTGTGTAACGAGTATGAGAGAGGGAAGGTGTGGCAAGCTGCAACAAGAGGTTACGCCACTTGCTAATAGATGGCGCTACGCGGAGAGTTAAAGCAACGCGGTGACGTTATTTTTCTTACTAACGGGGCTGCACGCACTATGTATCTATACTTCGTAGTGTGACTTCAGAGGTCTGTCGATTATATAATTCTAAAAATTAAAAATATTATTTAATTATAATAACATAACGAGGACATATAATAACTGACTTGTAATATAAAACATTTTACCGTTTATTTGAAAAACTATATTTGTTTTAAAAGAATAAATATAGTGTTTTCACTTTGTAGCGTAAGTTAGGTACAACATGCTGTGAAAACAAATTAAATTTCAAAAGGTTTTTTTAGTAGAGTCACCTTCGAACGCGAACACAATTTTCACTTGCCCAATTATTTATATTCAATGGGCTAGCAATTATTCACGGTACACATAAAAGTAATCTTGCTTACCATTATTATCAACGTTATTTCCATCATTATCCTCGGCATCCGTCGATAAGTCTAAATACTCGTAAAATTTTATTTTTTCGACATTCTTTCGAGACCTAAAATCACAATAAATGTAAAAAGGATGTCTAGCTAATAAATATATGGACTACTATAGACTATACTTTTACTAAGACTTCCCTGTCTGTCACCAGGCTGTATCTCATCAACTGTTATATCTAGATAAGATAGTTCAAGTTTGCAAACGATGTATTTCTTACTTAACTTAACACTATAACTACGAATACTAAAAACAGATTAAAATGAATATTTAACAGGGCTTCCATACAACACTGTAACGAACGTGTAAAAAAGACTACGCTGCACCTCAATAGATGGCGTTAAACATAAATTTCAGGTACTATAAAACAAAAAAAACTTGAGAGGTGACAAGGGACACCCGGGAGATTCCCCACACTATTCAATGCAAAATAGAAATGACAATATCTGGCTTGCTTTCTATAAGAGAGAGAGAGAGACAGAGAAACATGCGCACGCCGCACAGCTTACAATAGCTTACTATAGCAAAAAGTGTCGTGACAACTTTTCGTAAGAATTTTTCCGTCTAGCCCCCTTTCACAACGCGCGATAAGGAACTTCGTTCCAAAAATATTCTATTCTCTTCTTATTTCTTACCTCTTATCTAAATATCCTGATCCTTTGAAATAAGCATCGTCTTTGACCACCTCGTAATGTTTTCTGACCATGTGGGTCTTCAGATTGGAGATAGATGTTTTGTATGAGAATATTTGGAAGCACACTCTACATTGTGCTTTGAACTCCTTAAGGGGCGTCACCTTTCTAAAATAATGCCACACACGTCCGCGGTTCCTTCTTGTTTTCGGATTATCTTCTTCATACCTGTGATAAAGAAGAACCTCGATAACTGAAACCTTTGTAACCTAAAAACCTCTTTAACTTCTAAAAATAAATTTGTGAACATAACTGTATCGAAAGTGCAAATGTCACGACTGTCACCGTATTCTTTTTAGGGTTAAACTAAAAACCTCTTTAACTTCTAAAAATAAATTTGTGAACATAACTGTATCGAAAGTGCAAATGTCACGACTGTCACCGTATTCTTTTTAGGGTAACTAACGACAAAAAATAATATGTGTACATAAATGTATTGAAAATGTCAATGTCACGACTGTCACTCTATTTTTAAGGGTTCTTCCGCACCTAAAAGGTAAAATTGGGACCTTATTATTAAGCCTCCTCTGTCTGTCTGTCTCCAGGCTGTATCTCAGAAACCGTAATAGCTAGACAGCTGAAACTTTCACAAGATTTGTAATTCTCGTGCCGCTATAACAAAAAATAATAAAAAAAAATATTAAGGGGGGTTCCCATACAATAAACGTGTTTTTTCGTATTTCTTTGCTGGTATAAACGGTACCTGTTTGACAATTGAAATATTCACAATAAATAGTTTTAACTCGATCTTTATCTCGATATTTAGTAGACCCTCTGTACGTTCACAAAATATTTAATTTAGAATTAAATTAAGAAATAATTGAAAAAATAATATTTAAAGAGGCTTCCATACAACAATGGTACGGAACCCTTCATGCGCGAGCCAAACTCGCTCTTGGCCAATTATTGCATTTATTATTACTCGTACATGTACGTACAAATATAAAAATATTTTGTATTTGTGATTTAGATAAGTGTTCGTGCATTACGAATCACGAAGGTGAGTTTGGCTCGGTAGGAAAATGTTTACTTTTCAATCTGACGGACCGTTATTCAATGAATTTACAAGAATGTTTCACGCGTAAAATACCGCGGTGGGCGGGGCAAAACAGCTACAAGCGCGCCCGCGTGGCGTCCACCGACCAATCGCGTGCGAGCTTTGTGTGTGTGTGTTTCGTTGAGATAGCAGTATAATTGTATGCGTCGATGGATTCAAATTATAATATGCAATTGTATGGTGTTATTCCTCCGTTTATTCTAGTTCGCTGCCATTGGTGGCGATTCAGCGGCACACACGACTAAACTAAATTTAAAGAAGCCCCGTCTCTTTTCATCTTAGGAGGCCAGAAAGAGACGGCACGTTCTGAACCACACACAAAACAACTAAAATCACGTCAAATGTAGAAAATATAGGCGACTTTAGAACGCACTCACTTGTATCACCTCTAAAACTGCCTGCACATTCCATATTTGACGTGATTTTAGTTGTTTTGTCTGTGGTTCAGAACATGCCGTCTCTTTCTGGCCAACTAAGATGAAAAGAGTCGGGGCTTCTTTAAATTTAGTTTAGTCGTGTGTGCCGCTGAATCGCCACCAATGTCTATGTTTATCCAGTGTCTTATATAAGAAATTTGACTACCATAATGGTTTGTACGTACTTTTTAATATATTTATAAGCATTATTCTTGTCCATAACTTGTGGATGTTTGCGGCTAATATGCACTCTCAAATTGCCCGTAGTACTTTTAAAAGAAATTGTTTTTTGACATATATTGCATTCTGCTATTTTATTTTTAAATGGTTCTAGTCTTGTATAGTATTCCCATAATAATTTCAGACTTATATGTGACCTTGTTTTTGTGTCTTCTGCATCTTGTTTACTGAAAGTAAATGTATAATTAATAATTAAATAAGCTACTAGCTGACCCGGCAAACGTTGTTTTGCCTCACTTAGGGGTATGAACAATAGATAGTGTAGCTTATATGACACGTTCGTAGATTTACCATAGCAGCGCCATCTATTGATTACTTACTCAACCCAGTCGAAAGGTATCGACATCTGTTAGAATCATTTGGAGTTAACAGATAATTGTGACTGTCAAATAATAACAGACAATTATTAGCAATAAATTAAAATTGCGACTATAATTTGAGATTTAAACTATCCTATGTCTCAAGTTGGATCGAACTGCACATGGTGTGCGAATTTTATTATAATCGGTTAAGTGGTTTAGGAGTCCATTGAGGACAAACATATCATAGCATATCGGAATCGAGCGTGGCTCGGTGGTAATTCAAATTCATTTATTTCAGAATCAAGTCCCATATCCAAATGTTAAACATCCAATAAAATAAACTGTATCAAAAAAATAAAAAATATGTCACAGAAATGACGTCTGCTTTTCAATCAGACGGCCCCTGGTTCGATCCCAGCCCTACACCAATGACTTGTTTTTCAAGATATGTGTGGATTTGCACTCGCTTTACGGTGAAGGAAAACATCGTGAGGAAACCGACATGTTTAAGGACCACAATATCCGAAGACGTGTGTCATGCGCCAACCCGCACTTGGCTAGCGTGGTGGATTATAGCCTAGGATATCTCTCTCCTCGTGAGAGAAGGCCTCGAGTCCCAGCAGTGGGAATGTATAGTGGGCTGCTTATGCTATATGCCTTTAGTAAAAAAAAATTAAATGGTAGATTATAAAATATCTATTTATTATTTTGACTAAAAACTCAAAACTACATAATCTGAAATATCATTAATAATTATTTAATTCTAATATAATAATGCTCACTTATTGATATTCATTCTCTGACAATTAATGAGTAGAATAATAATTCTAACAGTACCTATAGATTAAAAAAGTATCTAATATCAACGACTTTACCTTTGCTAATACTTACTTGTTTTGTACTAATATATTACTTAGTAAAAATACTAGATACTTTGAGTTCAATCCCTACTCAATACTTATGTTAACAAAAGCATTTTAACGTTATTTATATATTATGCTATTTATTTACGTGGTTATTATTAATAATTTACAAAACACATATTTCTTATATCCAGACTTACTCAATAGTTTCTTCACGTCCAGTTATCGATTCCATTTCTTGAACATTTTCATTTTCTTGTGTACTATTTGAACTATCATCCATTTTTACAAAAAAAACTGGTCAAGACACAATAAACACACCTAAACGTTAAATGCAAAGTTTTCGTTATTTAATAGCAGTTTAAACTGCTACTGAAAATACGTATTATGGTTAAAAATAACCTCAAAACGCAGTAGCTGTGTAGCGTTTCGAATCACAACATTCCGCCATTTTGTGAGTCAGTGTTGTCAACTCGAACGTGAAATAGCGCTAAAATTAATAACAAAGATTTCTTGAGTATGTTATTTTATATCTGTAATTAATACAAAATCGATACATTACCATGGCCAATGTACAAATGTAAATTTACAACTGTATTTTTATTTTTGATATTTTTTTAGGTTACTAAATTATCGTTTTTACTATTTTTGTAAATATTATTCTTATGTTATGTTTAAATTTATTTTTATAATTACTTCTAGTTTTGTCAATGAAATATTACTGAATTAAGTATTAGTAATTTATATGGTAAGTATATACTAAGCTCATGTGCTCATGCGCCCTGCTGGTCAAGCGCATAGCCATAAGAAGTAAAAAATATTTGTTAAAAAATGGTTGCCTTTAAAGTCGGTTTTACGGGCGAAGATTTTACGTGACAACGTCTGCCGCGTGCTGCGCGCGCGGCAGACCGATCATAGTTGAGTGGGAGAGAGACGCAAGGCATTCGGCGGGCCTCTCTCTCGTTCGGTGACTCATCGTAACGTTACCGGGCGTTACACTTTTTCATAAGTGACTCCCAGCCGCAACCTAATTTAAGACGTTGTCACGTCAAAAAGAAAAAGCGTGAACGCTTTTTAAAGTCGCTAAATATAGCGATTATAACGACAATATGGCAGCACTGAGACAAAGAGACGGCATTTCGCTTGCAGCCGTGACGTTTTTGAAGTTGCCAGTTACTTAAATTAAATTTAAATATATTTTTCGCCTGAATCATTTTTTATAATTAATTTATATTTCATTGCTCGTATGATCGCGGCTTTGCTATATAAACAATCTGCCATATTATTTTCATAGCAAATTGAGTTGATTCGAAGTTAACGTAGGTACCAGACAAAAATTACAAAAAATATTTTTTTTGGTTTCTGTTATAAGCGTAGCATAAGCAGCCTACTATACGTTCCTACTGCTAGGACTCGGGGCCTTATCTCACTAGGACAGAGTGTCATAATCCACCTCACTGGCCACACGTCTTCAGAATTTGCAGTCCTCAAACATGCCGGTTTCCTCACGAAGTTTTCCTTCACCGTAAAGCGAGTGCAAATCCACACATAACATGGAAAACAAGTCATTGGTGTAGGAACCAGGGGCCGTCTGATTCAAAAGTAGACGTTTTTACCACCGAGCCATTCTCGATTTTTCTCTAGGTTTCTGTTACTTTAAATTTTTTTGGTAAATAATAAATGTACTTACACTCGATTTTTACTGTCATATTATATGAGTACTAGCTGACCCGGCAAACGTTGTTTTGCCTCACTTAAGGGTATGAAATATAGATAGTGTAGCTTATATGACACGTTCGTAGATTTACCATAGCAGCGCCATCTATTGATTACTTACTCAACCCAGTCGAAAGGTATCGACATCTGTTAGAATCATTTGGAGATAATTGTGACTGTCAAATAATAACAGACAATAATTGGCAATAAATTAAAATTGCGACTATAATTTGAGATGTAAACTATCCTATCTCTCAAGTTGGATCGAACTGCACATGGTGTGCGAATTTTATTATAATCGGTTAAGTGGTTTAGGAGTCCATTGAGGACAAACATTGTGACACGAGATTTATATATATTAAGAATAAGATATATGAGTGTATTGATAGGTATTGCTCGGGGCATTGTCCTAAAGATAAAACAATCATATTTACTTGTATAATTAAATGTAGATATTATATACACAGGGCTATTCGCAAACGAGCCATAAACCATAAGGACGATGATAACCTTAATTTAACGTTGATTTTAACCTTACTGTCTTCTAGGCGAGAGTGAACCGGTTTCTTCTAGGCAAGCGCGCTTCATTTTAGGCTGCAATGTCACTTAACATCAGGTGAGTTGTGGTCAAGCGCAAGCTTATTAAGCGTAAAAATAATATTTGGGCCAAATCTTGAATTTGCAGCTTTTTCGTTATCCTACTAAAATTATTAATGTGAAAGTTTGTATGTGTGTATGTTTGTTACTCCTACACATTTTGATGAAATTTGGTGTAAAGATAGGTTTTTAAACCTTGTATTAACACATAGTCTAAGTCTTAGTTAAATGCGTTTCTATGTAAAAACACACAAGATTTAACCTATTGTAATATTAAATTCTTCCTAAATGATAAAGAAGTTATGTAAAATATGTTATAAATACCTATGGAATATAAATCTTAGCTATTTCACTGCCTTGTATATAAACCGTTTGGGTAGAAACTAGCGGAATAATATTTAATTTAGTTACAAGTTTCTTTTTTTATGCAATGTAACACCTATTTCACCTAGTTTTATGGACAATAAATAATTCATTCAATTATTCATTCAAGTCTACTTTTTATCCCGAAAACAATATACATACATACTTTTCGACAGTTTCCATAATATCATATTTGATAACCACTAGTAGTCCATAGACTTCTTCTTCGTGGTCACCCTACTCTCGTGCGCGTACTAAGGCCGCCATCTTGACACAAACAAAGCGCTTGCAGCGCCTCTACCGGTAGTCAATGAAACAATTTCACGATATGATCGATTAAGATTGATTATTTCATGAAATAGCAGTGCGTCCAGCTGACCCTATCGTCAAACGATTTCTTATCATTGATCTGGCCTGGGCACATTATGATATGGCCAATTGACAGTGACATATTTCATGAAAGAATATTTATTTAATGAAATTTGTAAGTTTATTTATTTTTATCTAACTAATGTTTTTAAGTATTAAGTAATTATTGTAGTAGTACTTGCCTTTAACATATGTTATTTAGGGCTAATAAAGTTCTGTATTTCTGAAATGCTACCATTTCATGAAATGGCCGATCATTTCATGAAATGGGCAATTCTACGATGCAGCCACGACATATATATCCCGTTGCTATTTAGAGGCAGACCATCGTCACTCCATACCCTGTATAGTGTGTGCCTTATCGACGCTAAGTGGGTCAGTTTCATAATTACTACCTACTTGATTCTATTGCGCAGTTATTCATTTATAGTAGTGTAAACAAACTCATTTGTGTGAGAGAATAATACTAATTAATGATGACCTCGTTGGCGTAATGGTTACCATGCCGGACTGCCAATCAGAGGGTTCCGGGTTCGATTCCCGGCACAATCGGCCCAGCCGTTGGAGCGTGCAGATGTAACAAACATACACACTTATATTAGGAAATAGCTGGTATTTGTATACTTTTAACACATAAATAATATGAAGCTTAATATGTATGAAAGTAATGTCAAGAAAATACTTTTGTAATAATATTTTATTTTATTGTTTCCAAATGGCTGCACTTGATTTCACAAGGAATATTATATAGTTTGGATTGGTGAGATAGATATTATTATGTATATTAAACTCTTTGGTTTTAATACTCATACTCTATGTCGACCAAAAAGGCGGGAACACGCATTAGCGTTGCGAATGCGCCTTCTTTTGTTTTTTTCTGACAGTGGGATTATTGATTCATTTGGATGGAAAGCAATTGGAGCTAAATGGAAAAATATATAAATTTGAGACACATAAATAATTACATATAACTATTTAAGTGATAAGGTATGTAACGTAGATATAAGGCTAGAAGATATAATAACTGAGTATACCTCAGTATATTAACAATTAGATGAAAATATAATTTGATTTGTTACCTTTATAAAATGTGTTTGAATTCACACCTTTGAATAATGTTCTAAAACTTACAAACTTACGCATTTATAATATTAGTAGGAATTCTTTGGACACATTTCACGGCTGGTTAACCCCATACTGAACCATTTCTAGCTCGTATTATGGTTGCTAACACAGCTGATATACTACATATACATACATATTTTATATAGATAACATATTTAAGACCCAGACCCACAGCCAACAAATTTAGTTCAGAACAAAGATGTTGGCCGTTCCGGGAATCGAACCCGGATCCTTCTGATTGGCAGTCCGGCATGGTAACCATAACGCCAACGAGGTCGTCAAAGATTATGTAGGTTGACCTAGAAAAAGTATTTTCTTCAAACTTAAATTATCTGTAGTAAGATGACGTTGTTAATTAAACACAATATTTATTTAAGCAATTTTATTTATAAAAAAAAACAATACAGATGTAAATAGCGCTTTTTGTGAATTCATTATGTTTATTTTTTATTAATTTATTTATTCTCCTATTTTAAAGTCCCGCAACCGCACCAGTGAACAGCACTAATATGAGACATTGCTTACACCCACCACCAATCATATATACAGTGTTAACTCCACGTAACGTCACTCGATTTAACGACAAACTCTCTAAAGCGTCGAAATCAATTGACTTTAATTGTTTTTTTTTTATCCTTGATAGGTTAGCGTTTGACTACAGTTAGCCTGATGTTAAGCTGCGCTGCAGTCTACGGTGTGGCACGCTTACCTAGAAGATACCTATTAACTCTACTTTTGAAGGCCCCCGGATGATACCTCTCAGGAAACAGAGACTCAGGTAGTGAGTTCCAAAGCTTCGCAGTCCTAACAATAAAGGTCGACGCAAAGCGTTTTGTACGAAAGTTTGGAACTTCAACTCTGTATCGGTGTCTCTTCGTGGTTTAGCTTGTATTCCATACAATGATACATTCTCTCCATTTAACGAACACTATCTATAACGCCATAAAATGCACAGTCCCTTCAGTGTCGTCAGAGTTTACACTGTATTATCATCGGTCCTGCTCTATCGCACGCACACATTATATATCTGTCCTTGTCTAACAACCCGTCCCGCTATCGCAGAGGTGACCAGTGCTAATATACAACATTGCTTGTATCGACCATCAAGTGGTATATTATCACTGATTACTTCGATCAAATATATTATACCAGACTCAGTGTTGCATACAAACACACCACAACAAAACGGCATTAGTTTACTTTACTATTGTATCTATTCCATTATACTACGTCACAAAAAAAAATATTTCAATTCAAGTCAACCTTACCACTGTATCTTAAGGTTGAGTTTCGACTAGCGCCGTAATAAACATAAGCTATCTTGCTCCGCGATAACAGCTATACAATTTTATGACCGTACGCAGTGAGCGTTAGAAAATTCAACTGTATTGCTATACTAATAACGCTTAAATTCCTCAAATAAGACCACACTCTGACTTGTGGTCTTATTTTCCTTGCCGTTTTTAGAGACATCACCTTAAATCAAGTTCATTTTTCATCGAAGACTGATTACTAGTGACGCGATTATCTGTACTATCTGACGCACAAATATTAACATTATTGATAGACGATTCTAAACTGATATTCTGAGTATTCTCTTCACTTTGAGCCTCCATTATTTGCCGCACAAAATCTGCCTGTAACTTATCAGATTTTTGTTTTGGCAACCTTTTTAATAACGAAACTATATATTTGCCGAAAATGTCTAAAGAACTTTCCGGTTCGTGCTCTTTCTCTCTTTCTTTCCTCGGTTTGGTTTTGACATATTTTGACACATTTCTTCTGTCACTCTGGTGGTTTTCATGACAAATCCTTTTCGTTTTCTTCACAGGTTCTGGGATGGAGTCGTCAAAAATGTTTTCTTCTAAATACTCTATTGAGTTGTCTAGTGTGTCCATCTGAAAGAGAAAACCAATTATTTCATTGTATCCCTTGTTGGAAGGAAGGAAGAGAGGCCTTTGTTCAGCAATAGACTGAAAATATAATAATAATAATAGTAGTAGGTAGGAAAGTAGGTACGTAGGAAGATAGGTAAAGTTGTACCAGCAAATAGACTAGCTAAAGTACAGAAACAGGGATGTTATACAAACATATTAATGTACAACAAGTTGCCAGAGAAAATAACTAATCTTAATAGTAGTATGTCTAAACAGAAAATAAAGAGTTTTTGTGAAAGTAATTCCTTTTATAATTTAAGCGAATATATGGAGGTTGCAGAATCGTTATTCATTTTTAAACAGTAGTATTTTGAATTTAATATACATGAAAAACAAGCGCTATTGGGTGTAGTATTTAATGGGGTAGAATATTTATTTAATGAAATTTGTAAGTTTATTTAATTTTATCTAACTAATGTTTTGAAGTATTAAGTAATTATTGTAGTATGACTTGCCTTTAACGTATGTTATTTCGGGCTAATAAAGTTCTGTATTTCTGTATAATTACTACAATAAATTATTTTTGTTGCTGTATTTGCATTTTGTACTATGCATGCCAAATAAGAATAGGATGGCGCTTATTTTGACAGTGGCAGTTTATTTTGACGACAACTGTCAAAATAGAAATGCAAGCAAAAAAAAACTCAATAAAGAAATTTCATATTTTTTTTCTTCATACATATAGATTTAATTAATGTACTACTGTACTCTTCGAACTCAAAATGAGTTTTGCATGTTGGTGGAGCAGACGCGAAAAGCGAGCTACTCGCAGGCGGAGCCGCGGGCAACTGCTAGTTATTCATCATCATCATTATCAGCCCATACTCACCCACTGCTGAGCATAGGCCTCTCTTCTTGTACGCCAGTCATCTCGGTGTTGCGCTGCTCTCATCCATGTCCTGCCTGTGATGTTACGGATGTCGTCGACCCAGCGTGTCAATGGTCGACCGACGCTTCTTTTGCCTGTCATTGGCCTCCAGTTATTATTATTATTATTAATTACCTCTTGTTCACCGTCGCTCTGCAAGTTAGCTTCCTCGTCTTCTATCTCGTACACATCTCCCTCTCCAGTTATCATCAGTTTGGTTGGCTGGAACACAATGTTGGTTAGGGGCCGTCTTAATCACGTGAGGTTCAAAAGGAGGGGGGGGGGGTATATATAAAATTACGAAATATCACAGAGGGTAGGGGGTTGTAATAATATATCACATGTATAGGATATAGGAAGGTGAGGGGTTATCTTAAACCTCACTATGTATCACCAAGGGGTGGGGGGTGAAAATAAGCTAAAAAATAGTCACGTGATTAATGGACAGTCCCTAGCGGGGCTAGCACGGGGAGTGGTCAATTTCTCCACCGGGGGAGACAATAACCTGTTCATATTTGTTACTTTAAATTTTTTGACGTGACAACGTCTTAAATTAGGTTGCGGCTGGGAGTCACTTATGAAAAAGTATAACGCCCGGTAACGTTACGATGAGTCACCGAACGAGAGAGAGGCCCGCCGAATGCCTTGCGTCTCTCTCCCACTCAACTATGATCGGTCTGCCGCGCGCGCAGCACGCGGCAGACGTTGTCACGTAAAATCTTCGCCCGTAAAAACCGACTTTACAGGCAACCATTTTTTTTTTTTATGTTTTTGCTGAGTTTGAGTTTATATTATTACAAAAGATGCGATCTACGGAGGTGCTTGTCGTCGATCAACTGACTTGTCACATACGAGTATGTGTCAGTTGTTTTTTCCAATTCTCATCCAGAGTCGAGGGTAGAACGCAATATATAATAAGACCACAAGTAAGAGTGTGGTCTTATTTAAGTTTGAGGAATTTAAGCGTTGTAAGTATAGTAATACAGTTGAATTTTCTAACGCTCACTGCGTACGGTCATAAAACTTTATAGCTGTTATCGCGGAGCAAGATAGCTTATATTACTTACGGCACTAGTCGAAACTCAACATTAGCACACACTGGTAAGGTTAACTTGAATTGAAATATTTATTGTAATACTCGTAGATACAATAGTAAAGTAAACTCATGCCGTTTTTTTGTGCTGTGTTTGTATGTTACACTGAATCTGGTATACATTTGATCGAAGAATTTAGTACATTATATTCTGTGAATGTATAGAGGGTATACCAAATGTCGTTATAAAGATGGAGTAAAAAATGCTTAAAAATAATGTGTAACCGTATCTACTTTTTCTTCCTTGCCTTATCCCACTAGGTGGGGTCGGCAGCAAATCTTCTTCTCTTCTACTCTCTTCTAACAGCCATCGTCTTCACACTCACTCCTTTCTCTCTCATGTCCTCATACACACACTCTATCCATGTCTTTTTCGGTCGGCCTCTTGCCCTTCTTCCTTGCACTTCCATTTCCATACATCTCCTAGTAACATGCATCTCCTCTCTACGCATCACATGCCCATACCACACTAACCTTCCACTCTTTAGTTTCTCACTCACTGGTTCTACTTTCAAACTTTCTCTAATATACTCTATATATACTAATATAATTAGGTGTAACCGTATAAACTAGACTTATAAGTGACCAATGTAACTGAAACCACAATGACTTGAAAAATGTTTAAGAGCGTGGTTCTACTTAGAATGGTAAGAACTGACCTTGGCCTCCCCATTTTCTAACTCCGCTTGGATCCTCGGGTGTTTCCTCCTGAGATGGCTGGTCAGGTCCCCGCAGTCGCTGTAGTCCAGTCTCTCCTTGCACACCAGGCAAGACGCGATCTTCAGGTTCTCCGACAGGCAGTTGAAATATACCCACACTTCGGAGTTTTGTCTGAAAAATAAAATATACTAGCTGACCCGGCAAACGTTTAGCCTCACTTAGGGGAATGAAAAATAGATAGTGTAGCTTTTTTTTTTTTTTTTTTTTTATGATAGATAGGCAAGCGCTTGATCGAAACTCACCTGATGTTAAGCAATGTTGCGATCTAGGGTGGAGCGCGCTTGCCTAGAAGAAACCGATTCACTCTCGCCTTGAAGACAGTGAGGTTATAGTTCAGAGGGAACAGGGATTCCGGCAATGAGTTCCACAGTTTAATGGTCCGCACAATATATGAGGAAGCGAAACGCTTCGTGCGGATTTTTGGAACTTCAACTGTATAGCGGTGCCTCCTAGCCGTCTCCCTGCTCGTCCGATAGTGGAAAGGGGCCTGAGGAATTAGCTGATGCAATTCAGACGCGCACTCTCCGAAATGCAACCGATAGAAATATATGACACGTTCCGCTTATATGACACGTTCGTAGATTTACCATAGCAGCGCCATCTATTGATTACTTACTCAACCCAGTCGAAAGGTATCGTCATCTGTTAGAATCATTTGGAGTTAACAGATAATTGTGACTGTCAAATAATAACAGACAATAATTAGCATTAAATTCAAATTGCGACTATCATTTGAGATTTAAACTATCCTATCTCTCAAGTTGGATCGAACTGCACATGGTGTGCGAATTTATAATCGGTTAAGTGGTTTAGGAGTCCATTGAGGACAAACATTGTGACACGAGATTTATATATATTAAGATTTTTAAGAAATGTAGCGCTTTACAGACTATCTCTCTGTTATGCTAGGTATATCTTTAAGGAACAAATGAATTTTAAGGAATAAATGAATTTGAATTATTCAAATATGCCTGACGAAAGTTTGACGACCTCGTTGGCGTAAAGGTTACCATGCCGGTCTGCTAATCAGAAGGTTCCGGGTTCGATTCCCGGCCCGGTCAACATCTTTGTGCTTAACTAAGTTTGTTGGCTGTGGGTCTGGGTGTTAAATATGTATTTATATATAATATGTATGTATGTGTATGTAGTATATCAGTTGTGTTAGCAACCATAATACGAGCTAGAAATGGTTCAGTATGGGGCTAATCAGCCGTGTGTGAATGTGTCCTAATATAAAAAAAAAAAAAACTTCTAGGTAAGCGTGCCACACCGTAGAATGCAGTGCAGCTTAACATCAGGCTAACTGTAGTCAAACGCTAACCTATCATGGATAAAAATAAAAATCTTGTAGGGAACCCTCAAAAAGGGGGAACTTACTCCTCAGCCACCTCTTCCTCCCCCCTCCCGTCCTCCCAGTGCTTCCTCTCGAGGTGCTTGGAGAGGTTGCTGAGCGTGATGTAGGAGAGCTGGTTGCCGCACAGCCTGCAGCTCGCCACCCGGCTCTCCGCGTCCACCACATCGAAATGCTTCCACAGCGGGCTGCGGAACTTGCGTCTGTGCTTCACTTGGTGCAGTATTCTGGGGAGGGGAACTGGATATCGTAACTCCTTTAGAATAGAATAGAATAGAATATAACTTTATTGTACAACCACAAACAAGAAAAATGTAAATATATAAAATTAAAAACTTAAAAGTAGAGTACAAGGGCGGCCTTATCACCTATGGTGATTTCTACCAGGCAACCGGGAATGGAAAAATAAAACATACAAAAGATCTTTATCAAAACCTTATCATAACATAGCATGTGGCACGTGGGATTTACGTAGCAACGTGAAGAAGATGCAACTGAAAACGCCGGTACGTAGACTTGTGAAATTGGAGAGGTCCGTTTACGTGTTGGGGCTCGCGATCTACAACCGCGTACCTGCGACTGTCCGGGATGCACCTTCCACCGCCAGCTTTAAAACTAGACTCAGGGTTTGGCTATCAGATAACACTTAAATAATATAAATAACTAGAGGTTGCCCGCGGCTCCGCCCGCGTGTAGGTCACTTTTTGGGTGACCTGTGGAAAAATTATATTGTATCTATCCTATTCCCGTGCTAATTTTATGTAAACATTACATTGCTTCGACATCAAAATAAGCCGCATAGATCTGTCTTTCCGCATTCGTTTCCTGAGATCTAGTTAACCTCTGTTTTTAGCTACTTTGGTGATGATGCGACAGATTAGATCGTTTTCTCCAAGCCATTATTTTAATTTAAATAATTAGATTACGTGAACCACACCACTAAGTGAACCACATACTTAAATTCCAATTCAGAAGGATTTAATTTCAAAAACACAAAACTTTCCCTTTAAACTTTAAACCCCAATGGCATACCTTAATGCACTCCTGGCAAATATTTTTACAAATTTATTTTAACCACCATATAAACTACAACCATAACGACTTTCAAGACTAACTTGATTAATAAAGTATTATCCAAACAAACTTTTACCAAATCTGTCGTTAAATCCAGTGACACGGAATTTACACTGTCTGTGTATTATACACAAGTAAAACGAAAACATAATCTAGATAATTAAATAAAAAAAACTCTGAAGCACAAAAACTGTGAGTCTCAATAGATATAACTATAATAAACTAGATATATAGTCCAACGGGTATAACAAGCTTGACGGGTAAAGAGAAAGGCGACGTTGCCAGCTCGTGCAGTAAACTACCCTCACCTTTGTTTTTTTTTCCTGTCCTGTGTATCCTCCAGCAGGTCAGCATGCTGGCACCTGACATGCTTCATGAGGTTGCTGACTGTGCTGAAGTAGCTGATGTTGTTACCGCAGGTGTTGCATCGTGCTGTCTTCTGGACTCGGTCCACCTGGGTGAAGTACCTCCAGGCCTCGCTTGATTTGCGCTTTGAGGGGGGCGATGGTGGGTCTGAGTCACTGCAATTGGTGCAAAGTTTTATACCTATTCTTATTCTATGATGGGGGCGATCAGACCTGCACTGACAACCTGCAAGAGGCATATTGTGCATTTCCCCCTACCAGCCTACACAAGCCATCCAAGCTTCTTAAAGTAGCGGAGCACGGTCTTGGGTCGCTGGCATACCTGTTCCACTGTCATTGTGTCAGATGTTGTGGTACTTCTATTAAAACAGGAGGCGTCCGAGTATAGCGTCGTGTTTTGTTGAGATTCCCTTGCTAGTCCGATTTTCTCTCTTGTTTGGCTTGTAGATTCACAGTGTAACAGCACATGTTCCACAGTCTCGTCTGTCTTCATGCATCCCCGACACAGGTTTATACCTAATTCTACTTTGAAGTTTGGGGGGGGAGGGGATAAGACCTGCACTGATATACCGCTAGCGTATTGAGCATTGAGTGAATGTGGATATGACAGCTGACAGAATCACGTGGAAGAGGAAAACTTGCTGTGCTGACCCCACCTAGTGGGAAAAGGTTGAAGAAGAAGAAGAAGACATATTTAACTCCCAGACTAACAGCCAACAAATTTAGATCAGCACAAAGATGTTGGCCGGGCCGGGAATCTAACCCAGACCTTCTGATTGGCAGTCCGGCATGGTAACCATTACGCCGAGGTCGTCAAAATGTCATAGTATGTTAAAATTAAAACAATAAAATATATTACAATACAATATAAGTAAAATTAGATATATGACTGGCAACCAGAGATTCACGGCTCGGCAAACATCTTTGTGACGAAATAAATTTGTTGGCTGTCGGTCTGGGTGTTAAATGTGTATCTATATAAAGTACTAGCTGACCCGGCAAACGTTGTTTTGCCTTAATAATTATTTCTAAATATACAGTAGCCGATTCTCAGACCTACTGAATACGCATATAACATTTGGAAAAAATCGGTCAAGCCGTTTCGGAGGAGTACGGTAACAAACACTGTGACACGGAAATTTTATATATAAGATTTATCTACGTTTATGCAGTATATCCAGCGAACTGTATATCCTAGTTCGCTGAGTATATCAGTTGTATTAGTACTGGTAGAGTACTGATACCTAATTGGTACCTATTTGAGGACCTCATTGGCATAATGGTTCCCATGCAGGACTGCCAATCAGATGGTTATGGGTTTGATTCCCGGCACGGCCAACAACTTAGTGCTTAGCCAAATTTGTTAACTGTCGGTCTGGGTGTTAAATATCTATGTAAAATATATATTGTAGTAATAGTGTTACCAACCATAATACAAACTACAAATGGTTCAGTATAGGGGCTAGCCAGCTGTGTGTGAAATGTGTCCTAATACTTAAGAAATATTAAAAAAAAAAATATATTAACACTTTAAAATATACATTAAATGAAATTTAATATTCATTAAAGTGTTAACAAATTTTCTGAAAAGACTGAGAGTAGATGTCATTGTTATAATAATAATAAAATCTTTATTGTCAGACACAAAGTCCATAGAGTAAGTAGGTACAATTTTTATACACGGTGTTATGCCGGCTTGATAGCTGGCTGTAGAAAACAAAAAAATCTCTTGCTAACCTGTGATCAGTGCACTAGTGAACTTTATACATTGACATTGAACAGTGGACATTTTATGAACTGTTAAAAATAAATTTCAACTCAGTGTGATGTAGGCACATCAGCATAATGCTGCTCGCCTGTATCAAATAAATAAATATTATCAGTGGCATCAATTGTGAATAGCTTTTTTTTCAGGTGCAGCTTTAAGGATTGCTGGTCAAAGATTTTCTAAAAATCATCAATTCTAACTTACTTTTGCTAGACTTAAAATATTTTGTCATTTGTTCCAGTTAATATCAATACAATATATTACTTTTAATATGACAATAGCAGGTCAGGTATCTATTAAGATATATATTGATAATATAGGTATCTATTAAGATATATATTGATAATATTAATTTAATAATAAATTTATTCAAAATATTTGATCTAATATACTAAATCCTAACTTAATTTATAAAGAAACTAGCTGACCTGGCAAATGTTGTATTGCCTTATCACTTAGGGGTATGGAAAATAGATAGTAGCCAATTCTCAGACCTACTGAATATGCATATAAATTTGGTAAAAATCGATCAAGCTGTTTCGGAGGAATACAGTAACTAACATTGTGACATGGAAATTTTATATATTAGATGTAAGTAGGTATATCCATATATAACAGTTATTTACAGTTTTATAACATACTCTCCAAAATCTAATAAATAAATCACGACCTTTATTTTATTTCAGTAACTTAAGAATATAAAGCAAGTATTTATATACAATAGTACTACTATAAACCAATAATCATGCTCTTTATTATTTTATTTATTTAGTTATTTTATAATAACATTAATAAGGAAATAAGTATCTCTTTTTAACTATATTGTAATAAATTAAATTAAATAGTTATTTCTTATTTAATATACAATTCACGTTGGATTGGCAAAAAAATGTACTGCAACTTTTGAAATTAATCATGAAATCATAATAATACATAGAAATGAGGTAAGATACCGAGTATCTAATAAAAAATAACCTAACACCACATTTCCAGATATTAAGTATTAACTATTAGTATCTGTAATAATACTTACACAACAATTTCCTCTGTTACATATTCAGCGTCAGTACTACAACAATCATCTTCGATAACATTAGATAAATCTTCTGCCGACATGGTGTTTAATACATTTTCTCTCACATTTTAAACAAAAATATCACTAATCCATACATGAGTAGATATTAATACTTCATATATGAACTAATATAATACAAAGATTATGTAAATATTCAGCTTCCGTTTATTACTAGTTACAAATACTGAATATAATGATATTAGTAATATCACGTAACGCCTAATCCATACTCCAATATCCACAGCCAATATCGCTTTGCTTGACAGTGTTGCCGTATCAAGAAAATAAAAAAATACTAGATATTTTCCAAAGATAGCGCTCGTAGTTACTTATTATACGATTAAATAGAGCTTAGAGACTCACTAACAATAGTGTTGAAGTCATAAATTTGCTTTAGGCTATTGAATTTCGCTACTACGCTCTAAAATCCCTTGCTCTCGAGTGGTGAATTAAAAATTCAATAACACTTTCACTGCTTGGGACCTTCAAATTTCGGTAATACCACCTTTATTTAATTAAGTAGTATTTTTATATTTAGACCTAGTGTCAATATTTCAGTACATTGCGCTACACATTAGTCATGTGTAGCGCAATGTACTGTTATGTTGTTCATAAACTGACATACACTGACGACACCTAAAAATGCGCTAGGTGTAGTACCAAAAATATGGCTTATACGGCAACACCGTTGTTTTGGGCTTTGACAACCATTTCAAGCTGACAGCCGACTCGGTGGTAATAGTGTTGCATAATTATAATAAATAGCAACTTTAGTAGCGTAGTACTAAATAACGGGTAACTAAATAACGTTTTTCACAAATTCAAGGGCAAGTTTGTTAAAAGCAGGGTTTGACGGTACAATGGTAAAAAGCATTTTTAAAGGACAGCCGATTAGCATAATCTATACCAATATTATAAAGAGGAAAAGTTTTTTTTGACGCGAATAGGCTCCGAAACTACTGGACCGATTTGAAAAATTCTATCACCGTTCAGAAGCTGACCCTGAGTAACATAGGCTATATTTTGTTTCTCTTTGCAACTTAGATTATTTTAAAGCCCGTGCGAAGCCTGGACGGCCTGCTATTTAATAAAAATAAAATAATAAGGGGTCACCATACAGAAACTCCTTAATTGTTTCGGTATTTTTATTTTTTGTATTTGTTGTATTAGCGGCAATATCAATACATAATCTATATAAAATTTAGCTTTCTAGCTATCAAACTTTATGAGATACAGCCTGGTGCCAGACGGATAGACAGACAGCGGAGGCTTAGAAATAAGGTCTCGCTTTTAACTTTTAGGTCCGGAATCCTAAATCTGTATTTTTTATGGAAGACTTTTACATAATTTTAATTACAATAAAAAACATCATTCGTAATACCTGTGACTCTGCTATGGTGATCTGAAACAAATATCAAATAAATTGTTTAGTCAAATTTTCCAATCTTAATTCGGACAGTCATTGAATGAGTCATCATGCTATGGAAGCTAGAAAACTCTAGACAATAGAGCTTGGCCACTTAGCTCATATGAAGTTATTATTATTCCGTCATTTAAATAACAAATATAAGACTAGCACTTAATATTCTTTTGTAAGCATCGCCATCTGGTCAAATATTTGAAAGCGTCATGTTTTCAGCATTTGGTTCAAAATATACGTCAAACGATCTTATGACGTCATAATTTGTGTGTTTGCGTATTTCAATGTTTATTTGTTAACTTATTTTGTTTTTTTGGTATATACGAATATGCCAGATCACATAAAAACAATTGGCTCTTCATTTCTTTATTAGTAATATGAATGAAATGAAATGAAATAATTTTATTTGCGTAGCCACAGGTAAAATATATTTATATATTATTTATTTTATTTTAGCCGGTTCCGTCCCACTGCTGGGCAAAGGCCTCTCTATCCTCTTTCCACTCATCCCGGTTTTGAGCTGTTTGAATCCAGTTTTTACAAAAGGAGTCTAGTTCGTCCAGCCATCTCCGTCTGGGCCTGCCTCGACGACGGTAAAATATAAACATGGAAGATAAGAAGTGTCCCTTGTAGACTATCGCATATAGCAGCATGGTGCTCCTGTTTTTATATACCAAATATGTAAGTATACATGTACGTAGGATAAGTAAAAAAAAAAAACCTGACTGAAAATATAAAAAGAAGAAATATAAAAAAAAAAGAAGTATAAGTTATGTTCACTGTGTTTAGCTGAACAAAGTCTCCGACGACCTAAGTCAGAGGGTTGAAAGCAAAACGTACAAAAAAAAAAGACTCGCATATGCGGTGTGCAAAATGTCAATGAATTTATAGATTTTAATATATACATACTTCTTTTCTTTTTTTGTATGAGCCAAGTAACTGTAATAAAAATAAAAAAGGTATTAAAAAAAACATGGTTTACGACTGTGCATCACTCCATCTAATACGAATAACAATAAAAAAAAAATGGTTGCCTGTAAAGTCGGTTTTACGGGCGAAGATTTTACGTGACAACGTCTGCCGCGTGCTGCGCGCGCGGCAGACCGATCATAGTTGAGTGGGAGAGAGACGCAAGGCATTCGGCGGGCCTCTCTCTTGTTCGGTGACTCATCGTAACGTTACCGGGCGTTACACTTTTTCATAAGTGACTCCCAGCCGCAACCTAATTTAAGACGTTGTCACGTCAAAAAAACATTTGACCGAATGAGCCAATCAATCGAACTATCTGCGTTGTCCGACTTGACAAATTTAACTTTCTGTTGAAACTTAAAAGTCCAAAACTTAAAAATGAACTTTTCTAGAAAGAACCAACATATTATGTAGAATTAATGCCAATAACTGCCAAGTGCGAATCGGACTCGCGCATGAAGGGTTCTGCACCATTATCTTATCTATATAAATGGCAAAAAACACGTTTGTTGTATGAGAGCACTTCTTGAATAATAATTTTATACATAACTTGTAAAAAGAGACAAGTAACTGGAAAACGGATAAATAATAAAAAAGGTACAACAAAAAAACTTGGTTTATGGGTTCACCCCATTAAAAACGGCTGACAACAAAAAAAAACTATTTGACCAACGAGCGAATCGATCGGAGTATCTGCGATCTGCGTTATCCGGACAATTTAACGTTATTTAAAACTGTTTATGGACTTTTCTAGAAAGAACCAACATATTATGTAGAATTAATACCAATAACTGGGCAAGTGCGAGTGGACTTGCGCATGAAGAGTTCCGTACCATTATCTTAGCCAATTGGCAAAAAACACGTTTGTTGTATGAAAGCCCTTCTTAAATATTATTTTTTTATATAACTTGTAAAAATTTTAGCACAGAAACACAGAACTTCGGCCTTTAATAACATCCGTTAAAGGCAAGTCACACTACAATCATTATTTAAATTCTTAAGAAGACTAGTTATATAAATTAAACTTATGAATCTCATTAAATATTCTACATCATTGAAGAGTACACACAGTAGCAATTGTTTTTCCATGTATATTAAATTTAATTTAGAATACCCATACTACTTTTGACGCGTCAATAACGATTCTGCAAGCTCCATAATTATTCATATATTCGCTTAAATTATAAAAGGGATATCTTTCCCTATTTAAAGATTTTATCTATCTTGTATTTTCTGTTTTAGCTTTCTAGCTATCATGGTTTCTGAGATAAATATTAATCTGATAAAATTTAATAAAATTTATTTATGAGTACGTGTGAATTTAATGTTTCGCAATGTGTTTTGTTTTTAACATACAAACTAAAAGTTAAAAATGTATAGCTACGATGATATTTGTACGCCTCCGGATATTCTAGAATTGGCAACAAAAGTTACTCACAATCTTTTGCCAGAAAAATCTAGAAAATTATATGAAAAATAAACTATTGTCAGTTTTTACTCTTGTTGTTTGATTAATTGCATTAATAATACCTAATAATAAAGCCCAATTTATTTCCAACAACCTTAAATAACATTATAACTGCTTAAACTTATTTGACTATTTATATCTATTATTGTAAAGTATTTTATGTTAAATTAAATTTTTATCTTCCGTCATTGGAACCCCACTCTGGGTATAGGCCTCCTCTAGCGTATTCCAAGTTATTCTATTGTTTGCCTTAGTTCTCCAGTGTTTTCCTGCTATTGTAATTATATCATCTAACCACCTGTTTTTTGGTCGACCTTTTTTCCGCTTTATTGCATTAGTGAGGATAAAGTAGCATATTACTTCTTTATATTACACTTTTACAAATTAATGTTGATGTTTCACATCTGCCAAGCGTCCCGTGACGCGACACATTTTTTTAATGTACGGAATCCTAATAACTGCCCGTGACCGTTTAGGCATGATTCAGTGTAGCGCTCCATCGCCACCCACGGAGTTTAATTTAGAATTTCTCCACAAAAATAACTGTCAGAGTGTGGGTGTTAACATTCTTGTTATAGAGTTTACTTTTATCCCGTAGAACTAGTCTCCTAATTCTAATTAGAAGTGGGTGTGATGAGACCTGCACTGACATCCCGCTAGGGGCGTATTGTGCATTCCCCCCTTACCAGCCTACCCAAGCCAACCGAGCTCCTTGAAGTAACGGAGCACAGCCCTGGCTCGCTGGCATACCTGTTCCACCCCTGTTGCGTCAGATGGTCTGTTTGTCTGAGGATTGGCAATAGAAGGCGAACTTGGGCTAGTCTTCTAGTTTGTGAGAGCTTAGTGGCGAAGGTCCGGTACCTATCGAGAGTTTTCAAAGCCGCTAATTCTTCATAATATGTTAGTTACAAATACAAATATTTTTATTTTATTTTCTCCTTTAAATTGTGTACGTGTATGTGATAGATAAATGCAAAGAGTGAGTTCTTCACACCTTCATTGTGCGTACCGCCAAGGTGTGGAATTCTTTGCCAAATTCCCTGTTCCCCGATACTATAATCTAGCGGTTTTCAAGGAACCGGTTTCTTCTGGGCAAGCGCGCTCCATCTTAGATCGCATTATCGCTTACCATCAAATGAATTGCGATCAAGCGCGAGCCCATTATGAGTAAAAAAAAACTAATAACATTCTGTGGTACGTTATAAAGATGCTGTGCCCCGCGCTAAGTATCTGTCCATCGCAGTTTCATCCGCGCTAATCCGGTTCTTTCTAGAAACGTCCATAATCAGTTCTAAAGAACGCTAAATTGATAAATTAATAGTAGATAGGTCGATGGAATTACTTGTTCAGTCAACGAGTTATTTTTGTTGTCAGCCGTTTTTGATAGGTATGAATGATGCATAGCCATAGACCACGTTTCTGCCTTATATTCCCTCCTTATGTACCTTTTATTCCTTTTTATCTGTGTTACGGTTGCTAGGCTTTGACGAAAAAGAAAGAGAAGTTTGTATTTATCTTCTTCTTCGTATGAGCTTAGTGGCCAAGGTCTAGTGTCGAGAGTTTTCAAGCCGCTCGAAGGTCTCTGACTTGGCTTAACGAGCTGCTAAGACTGACTTTCAGGACCTAAAAAACTGTAGAAGAAGTTTATCTACGAACGTAATGTATAATTTAATTTCACTCATTAACAAAAAAAACCTATGTTTTATTTACATAAATTATACAATAACAAAAGAACCCTTTACTTGAGCGTGTCCTGGCAAGCTCTTGACCGTTTATTCTTTATTCCGTTAGCTATTTTAACCCTCGATAAAGTTATGCATTGTTGCATTCGTTAAGGTCATCGTACACTAACGGCAGGGGAGGAAAAAATAATAATAAAAAAACTTAGTGCTGTTATTATTAAAACTCAGTTTTATTGTTCGTTGACATTTATTTTTTACTTTTAATTTTATTACAACAAGATGAAATAAATAAAATATACAAAATTAATAATATAAAACGTAAAAGGTAGAATGTTTAGTTTAGTTCAAATAGTTTAATTCAAAGTCAAAGCTAAATATTTTTTTGCGGTTTCAGAGTGTTCATATTGTACAATTGATTTAAATGTCTTAACTAAAACCCACCACAAGGGCGTATAAATATATAAAGAAACCTGGCTGGTTTCTTACAACATTAGATTAATAAAAAAAAGTTAATTACATAAAAAAACATTTAGATAAGACAAAGTTTAGAGGTGATAAAAATATTAAGTTGAATTGAAAGCTCTTTCTTCTTTGTTCAAACAAAACTAGACTTGTTTAATCTTAAAAACACGACGTGAACAAGAAACTTAATAAATTTCATTTTTTTTATATATTAGGACACATTTCACACACGGCTGGTTAGCCCCACACTGAACCATTTCTAGTTCATATTATGGTAGCTAACACAACTGATATACTACATATACATAAATACATATTATATATAAATACATACATATTTAACATCCAGACCCACAGCCAACAAATTTAGTTAAGCACAAAGATGTTGACCGGGCCGGGAATCGAACCCGGAACCTTCTGATTAGCAGTCCGGCATGGTAACCTTTACGCTAACGAGGTCGTCAAATAAATAATAATAGCTTCCTTCTACTATTCGTATTTCTTTTGTAAACAAAGAAAAAATATGGCCGTCGTCCAAACTATATTCACCTATGTTTTACTAGCCAAATTTTGCGGTGTTAGCGTTAATTTGAGACTAGCATTCCGACCCGTCTTCGCACGGTTCCTTATAATTATAATCTGAGTTGTAAAGAGAAACAAACTATAGCCTATGTTACTCTGGGATAATATAGATTCCCAACGGTGAAAGAATTTTTCAAATCGGTCCAGTAGTTTCGGAGCCTATTCGCGTCAAACAAACAAAAAAACAAACAATCAACCTTTTCCTCTTTATAATATTGGTATAGAAAGTAAATATAAATAGCAGTCTATATACAATACAAGATCTAAGCTACCTTTACACCAAATTTCATCCCAATCAGTTCAACCGTTCGCACCATAGTCAAACCTACTAAAATCACGTCAAATGTAGAAAATATAGGCGACTTTAGTCCAAAATATCACCTATAAAACTACCTACATTTTCCATATTTGACGTGATTTTAGTTGTTTTGTCTGTAGTTCAGAACGTGCCGTCTCTTTCTGGCCACCTAAGATGAAAAGAGACGGAGCTTCTTTAAATTTAGTTTAGTCGTGTGTGCCGCTGAATCGCCACCATATTGGCGTATAAAGTATAGACACAGAATAATAACTGGTATAGATAAATATAAAATACTGAATCTAAGCTACCTTTATACCAAATTTCATCCCAATTAGTTCAACCTTTGAGCGTCAAGGAGTAAGAAATACTCACACACACACACACGCGCACAAAATGTCGCCATTATAGCATGAATACTATTACTTTTTTTTGCCATGAATACTACTACTTTAAATTCAGTCGGTAGCTCTTCATGTCTGTCAGAAATTCTAGTAGAGATTTCTTTGTATAAGCTAAGCGGCCAAGTCAGTCGAGAGTTTTCTAACCGCCCACGGGCGCTGCATATTTTTACACTACTGGGCATATGACCGTTACCACATGTAAGCCTATAACTATTTAATTACATTATTATATATATTCAAGGAAGTAACTTATCATGTTTAGTTCATTAGTCAGTAGAAATATTATATAGACAATGTATTGATACCTATTGTAAGCCTATAAATATTTGATTACATATTTATATATATTCGAGCCAGTAATTTATCATCAATAGTTGGTAGAAATATTAAATAGACGATGTATTGGATTCATAGTAATAAACATAGAAGCAGTCATATTGTTTGTAAAGAGTGCGGTGATTGACTTCAGACTCGTGGGTAGTCGAGCGGTATCGGACAGAAGGACAACAGTGTAAAATTGTCAAGAATAAAATAAGTTATTGGATAAGAATAAGAATAAGAAGAAGAATAAGAATATATTTATTGTTCAACTGTGTTAGGTACAAGATCTTAAGTATAAATATACAGGTAAATAGTATCAACAGTCGTGTCCATTGCGAACATACAATAATAATGTACTGTTAGGTTTTACAAAAATATTTTAGTTACTAAACTAATTACTAGACTAACTACTTAAATTCAAACAATTACTATCTTAAATAAGTACTTATGCTATAATATATTAAATCCCTAGCACATATTCATAATACTCTAAATTAAAATATTCCTTTTGGTTGTAGTACGCCTTATCAATTAACCAGTCTTTTAATTTGCATTTAAATCTTTTTCCACTCAGCATTTTTAATTCTAATGGTAAGTGGTTATATATTTTGTGTGCCTGAATAAATGAACTTTTTTCATACATTGCATTATTTATCTGTTGAGCTGATAAATTGTATTTATGTTTATTACGTAAGCTATTGGCACGATTTGAATTATCAAAATATGAATCTCTATTGTCATTTATGAACATACATATTTCTAACACATAGATGCTGAATAAGGTTAGGAACTTATATTTTTTGAAAGTATTTCGGAGACTTTCTAAGCTGTTCATTCTAAATATGGCACGCAGGCATCTTTTTTGCAGAATAAAAGTTGACTCGACATTTACAGAGTTGCCCCAAAAAATCACACCATACTTAAGTTGGGGGTATACATAACCGTAATATGCTGTAATAGCAACTGATTTAGATGTTATATTGCTGAGTATTGATATAGCGTAACAGTAACTCGATAGTTTGTTATTAATTTTAACAATTTGAGATTTCCAGTTTAGATGACAGTCCAACATGACACCTAGGAAATTCGACTCATTTACTTCTTTTATTTTGTCATCATTATGTAAAATAGTTAAATTCAATGGGACTCTTTTATAGCTTCTAAATTGTAAATAGTTTGTTTTGGCAGTATTGATTCGCAAATTAATTGAACTTAGCCATTTGGTTATATCTTGAATTGTTTGATTTATTTCTGTTTCAAAGTTGTGTTCAGTAAGATGGTTTTGGGGTATAAAAATTGTAGCATCATCGGCAAACATGACACACATGTGTTTAGAGATATTTGGTAAGTTATTTATATAAATAAGGAACAGCAAAGGGCCGAGAATGCTGCCCTGTGGTACTCCTATAACTATTTCTTTAAATATGGACTGAATTATATCAACAGTTTTCGTATTCTTATTATATACGTCTACTAAAGTTGCTTGATATCTATTACATAAGTATGATTCAAATAATTTTAAAGAAACGCCTTTGACTCCAATTGCTTCTAACTTATTTAAAAGAGTTTCGTGCACTACACAATCGAATGCCATAGATAAATCAAGGAATAGAGCTATTCCTGTTTTCTTCATATTTATTTCTTCCCATACTTGCTTAAGCATTTTAAAAATAGCTAGAGTCGTGTTTTTACCTTTGCGGAAGCCAAACTGGTTAGAATTTAAAACATTGTTGATATCCAGAAATGCGATTAATCTATTGTATAGTATTTTCTCGAAAATTTTTGAAAAGCTAGGTAATATTGCTATGGGTCTGTAGTTACTCATCTCTGTTTTTGATCCTTTTTTATGTATTGGTTTAATAAGTGTCTTTTTTAAATTATCTGGAAAACAGCCAGTTTCAATGGAAAGATTAATGATATATGCCAAAGGCTGTGCAATAAAGTCTATACTCTCTTTTATCACTTGTATAGGTATACCATCATAACCAGCTGTCTTTTTATTTTTTAATTGCTTTACTATATTTTTCACCTCTTGCTCGGTAACTGGTGTTATAAATATTGTTTTAGGGTTTGAATTTATATTTTCATGTGGAGAGCATGTAGTCGAAGATGTGTGAAGTTGAGCTTTGTTTATAAAATAATCATTCATTAGTGATGTAATTTCAATAGGGTCTGTTATATTTTGATCATTCAATTTAATATTATCTATTGAAGTTTTTATATAGTTAGTTGGTGATGTATGACCTTTTATTATTCCCCATGTAGCTTTATTTTTATTAGTACTTCGGTTTATATATCTAATATTGGCTAATTTTCTGGATAAACGAGTTACTCGTTTAAATATGCTAGAGTATTTTTTATATGCATTAGTTGTATTATCTGTTCTATTTTTTCTGCATTTTATGAAAAGGTTTCTTTTAGCTTTACTAGCTGTTATTATACCTTTCGTTTTCCAGTTTGGATTTTTCTTATAGGTTATCTTAATTGTTTCCAGAGGTATACATAAATCAAAAACTAGACGAAACAAGTTAATAAACTCATTGTAAGCTTCATTTGCATTATCAAAAAAATAAATATTTGCAAAAGATATCTGAGATATATATTTCATAAAAATATCCATATTTGCATCTAATCTCCTTTTGTTAGAGAACCAATATTTTTCTCGAAAGCTTAGAGAAGTTGGAACACTAATTATTTGCACAGTATGATCTGATATATCTTCATCTACTATTTTAGTTTCATAATGCTTAAAGTTGGTGATTATGTTGTCGATACAGGTTGCAGTCTTGTCTGTTAGTCTTGTCGGTTCGCATATAGTTGGTTGCATTTTGAAGCTTTTTAGTGTTTCTATCAGGATGTCTTTTCTTTGGTTATTTTTCAGCAAGTTAGTATTTAAATCTCCTAATATAACAACCTTATTTTTACCAAGCCTGGTTCTGGAAGTAAGGTTTAGAAGAAGTGACTCTAAATATTCAATTGATAGATTAAAGTTACTATCAGGGGTCCTGTATGTACAAATAATGATATAATTTAAATCTGGTAAGTGTATTCCACAGCATTCAAAATGTCGTTCAATGGATATGTCTTTTACCCAATCAAGTTTTCTGTAATTTATATCAGGTTTAACAAATATACAAACGCCGCCTTGGCGCATTTTTTTCCTACATGAATGAGCAGCCATTTGGTATCCTTCTAGTTGAAATACGTCTACTTCATGGTTTCTTAAAAATGTTTCACAGAATCCGAATATATCGATTTTTTGTTCTTGTTTTAAGAATAACTCAAGTTTAGTTTTGTTGTTTTTGATACTACGCACATTCAAATGAGCAATATTTAAGTTATTACTTGAAGAATACGTAGAAGGTGTTTCTAAGATTTTATTTTCTTGACAAACGAAAAAATTGACGAGGTTCATTTAGACCTTCATTCGTAACTGGAAATTTCATTTTAGAGTCTTTTGTTTTGTTCGCCATTTTTGTAATATTTTGGTCTAAATAACATGATTTGTAGTCTTCTGTATTTATAAAATGATTTAAAGTTTTACACAAGCGGATTTTATTTTGCTTGGGAGGTGTTGCATGAGCATTAGGTAACGCTAAGAAGTGGCAGTTTTCGAAATTACTGAGTATCATTTTTATATTATGATTAAGTTTACCCCCACTCAGGAAACGATTGTATGTCACGCTAGTCATAACAATTTTTGTGTTAGAATATCGCTTTAAGAATGCGGATATTTCGATGAAAAATTTTGTAGGGTTCAAATCATTTGAGCCAAGAGATAGAACCAACCAATCATCTGCATGCATGTTTTCTTTATCCAGATTTAAATTTTTTAATATGTGATCAGTTGGTGCTTTAGGGTATGAGTGACATATTACATCATAATTTGTAGCGTTTTTGTGCTTTGATCTGATGTTGATTAGTAGAGCAGCCAAATCTTTACATTGTTGATCACCAATTATTGTGATTTTTGGCTTCCTTGGTAAGCCATCTAAGTTACTTGCTGTGGTGTTTGAGATATATTTGGATTTTGAAGATACTCGTAGGTCTGTGTTTTCAATTTTAGACGGTGGCTCATAAGCCTGCCTTTTTGCTGACATTTCATGAACTGCGTATTTATTTGAGTGAGCATCATTAGTATTCACAAGGGATTTTGGGTGTTCAGTAGTTGGTATATATGTTCGTATTGGAGCTGTGTTTGAAGAAGCTGGAGTTGATGTTTGGGGAGACACTAAACTTGTAGTTGGTGTCAATGTTCGCGAGATATTGAAGCTATTTGAGTTGTTTGTTTGTCCTCTTTTATTTTCCGGTGATGTTGTGCTGATGGGGGTTGCTTTTGTTGCACCATTCATAATATCTTTTTGAGATGTTGGAGTCATTAAGCAATCACGATAGCTTTTTCGTAGAATAATTGACGCTTTTTTGGATGAAGAGGTGTCTACTATTTGTGTAGTTTGTTCCTTGGTTTTTTTGTAAGCGTCGTTTTCCTTACGAAGGGCTTCAATGGTAAGTTTGTACTCTAAATTTTCAGATAAAAGCTTATTAATTTCTTTTCTCGCTTGCAATAATTGTTCTGTCAGCTCCTCGATATCGCTTTGATCTTCATTATTGGTATTGTGGCAGAGTGGTTTTTTCAGTAGATTAGGACTATTGGGTCCAGAGTTAGCATCTTCAAAGGTGTTCTCTATTGTTTCACTATCCATTGACAGATTCACTAGAGATAAGCATCGTGTGGATCTTGGTTGCCTCTTAGTAACATAGTCATCTGATATATTGATGACGTCATTATAGGGCCCTAATGGAGTATTAGTATTATTTCCCTTCGGTATCTTAGAGTAGCATGGTGTGCAAGTCCAAGATTTTTTAGTCTCCGGACGCATGATAGTAAACCTTGTGAACGATATGTTGGCACAAGTGAGATCGTAGGAAAATAAACATTTTGAACAGGTCATGTAATATCGATCAGTTATCTTATTCGGACATCCGTTACAGTCTTGGAGTATAGCTTGCTTCGAGGGGGGCTCCATCTTGAAATTATTATTTATTTAAATTATTATTATTTTTTATTTTTTTTTGGCACTTTGGCACTTGTTCAAAATAAAATTGTCCTCACTCAAAAATCACTTAAATCAGGCACTTGTATTAACTCGTAGATCGTCTGCACAAATTGTAATTATTATTCACTATCGCAATTTTCACTAAGCATTACTCTAGGTGGCCAGTAATCCGCGAGGCACGGGGGGCCCGAATGGGTGAAAGTTCACAAGGTCGCGCCTCCGATGATTCGTTACAAAAATCTTTTTACATTTCGCGGGAGAGTCTAGCTATTAGATATTTGTTTTGGACAATACACTTTCACTTCGTAAAAAATCTCACAGAAACCAGTGTTTTTTTATACTATACTATTAATTGCACTTTATTTTAATAATTATTTATGGAGTTGCTACGTTTTTCAAATATTTTTAATTTAAATACGGGAGCAAGCGTTAAGCGCATGCAACCGCTCGGCGCTCCCCGCGCGACTCATCTGTTTTTATTTCTTACTTCTGAGGCTACCCTACACACAGTTGTCAGCGAAACTCTTGCCAAAGGTGCATGTCTAGTCTGGAATAACTGGCTCTCAAGGAGGCTGCCGGATCCCACCCTTATCAAATACTTATTTAAAAAATTACATTGAAAACACAGTTTCGCAAAATTACACAATTTTAATTAATTAATTAATTTGACAAACAACAAAAAAAAAGTCAGGACAGCCCTCTATCGACCGTGCCCGGCACAAAGGTGCCCATAACGCTGGCCGCGTTTCCACGCTGAATAGCGATGGCTATCCTCTGCACCAAGTACGATCGAGAACGGGAGTCCCCCGTCTTATCCCTCAGTCTTCGGCCAATTTCCTCCACTAGCTTCCTCGCTTCTGAACTCCAACTGCCCAGCGTCTCAATCGAAAAAGGGACGAACAGATACTGTGCCTCAAGCCCTGCATACTTTATTTAGTCTTTACACAATAAAAAAAATATATTTTTGTGACTAATATTGCTAGCAAAACATAGAGCAATATTACACAAATATACATAAATTGACATTTGATTCATATCATATACTTTTGTATTGATATTATATTAGATACTAGAATTAGTAGTGAAAATTGACATTATGATTAATATCATATACTATTGTAATAATATTATAGTACTAGAATATAATTGAAAATTGACATGGATACATATCATATACTTTTGTAATGTTATCATATTATTTGACTTGTAACTTTGGTGTTATCAATAAATGATTTGTATTTGTACACAATAAAAATTTGCACAAAATTGCTACAACTAAAAGAGCTATTTCTACCACATCCCTTATCTAGTGACGATGCGAAATTCCTGGTAAAATGAGTCACGTAACGATTATTTAGCGTTATTTTTTAGCAGTTATTTTTACGAGTTGCTATTTCCGATTCTCCGACCGAGTGCCAAGAATGGGCAGTTGATGTTGTTTTTGGGTACTGTTGAGTTAATTAATGAGTGAAGAGAGAATTTATGAGACGTTAATTAGATTATATTTTTTCCTTTTTGTTTTGGAAGACATTTGTGCTATTATTTTTTAAATAAATACACTGTACCTACTGCTTTTAGAGTTAAGATATACATATTTCCAACGTCTTTGAATTCGATAGATATAGGTAACTTGGCTTGTTGTTATATAATTAAATAAAACCGTTTTAACTAAATTAAATTTGCAGAAAAAAATGAAATTTCGGGGAGTGCGCAACGGAGTTGCATAATATTATACCATCATCTCCGTTCTATAACAGAACAAGCAGAAACTCAGCGAAGAGACATAGGTAATAGGTACAGTCGAAATCACTAAGTTTCGCACAAGCCGAAACGCTTCTATCTTTCTTGTGAGGACTGCAAAACTTTGGAATTCTCTTCCTGAGTCTCTTTATCCTGAGAGGGGATTTATCTTCTTCTTATCTTCTTTTTATATATAAAATTTCCGTGTCACAATGTTAGTTACCGTACTCCTCCGAAACGACTTGACTGATTTTATATGCGTATTCAGTAGGTCTGAGAATCGGCTACTATCTATTTTTCATACCCCTTAGTGAAGCAAAACAACGTTTACCGGGTCAGCTAGTATCATAATAAAATCTCATCTACGTAAATATAGTATCGTGGTTTCGTCTCTGAATGAGGAAATAATATAGTAATGATATTAATATAATAATAGCAGTTCCGGAAGTCTGTCATGTACCAATTGGTTTCCTGCTATGTGTATTTATATTATTATTATCTTATATCTTTAAATGAGCAATTCTTGTATATATATAATTGGAATCTCGGAATCGGCTCCAACGATTTTCATGAAATTTAGTATACTTATAGGGGGTTTCGGGGGCGATAAATCGATCTAGCTAGGTTTTTTTTTGGAAAAAGTCTTAATAATATTTAAAAAAAAATCGATCAAAGCTTGGTCAACCAGGTGCTATTATTAATACCGCCTGTAGCTCGGCTAACTGAGGTGATCTGACGCAATCATCGAGGTTAGGTACGCGATGATGCGGACTCTCTTTGAATGGTGTGACCATGCACAAGACTGTCTTCTAAAAAGTGGCATTTTCATCTGTGCGCTTTCGTGGCATGGTTGTTATGGTAAATTCTAGGTCCCGGCTCTAAGTTTTAGTACAAGCAGTATTTAAGGCGATGATATGTTTTTTTTTAAATATAAAAAAATAACGACCCTCTAAAGAATGACCCTAAAATACATATTTGTACTTATTTTTTGGTCCCAATCAGATTTATCAACCAAAAAAAAATGGTTGAAATATTTAGTTTTAGTTTTTTGAACAAGTTTTTTTTCTAATCCAAAAATCTCGTTGGTGCCCAAATAAGCATAAATATATTCTTAGAATTGGTTCTTTAGACGGTCTTAATATATAATAAATACAGTGTAAACTCTATATAACGACACTGAAGGGACTGTGTATTTTATGGCGTTGTAAGAGAGTAGTCGTTAAATGAAGAGAATATATCATTGTATGGAATAGGTACGAGCTAAACCAACTAAAGCCAATTGATTTCGACGTTTTAGAGAGTTTGTCGTCACATCGAGTGATGTTACATGGAGTTTACACTGTTTGTGTATTATACACAAGTAAAACTAAAACATGATCTAGATAATAAAATGAAAAAACTCTGAAGCACAAAAACTGTGAGTCTCAATAGATATAACTATAAACTAATTATATAGTCCAACGGGTATAACAAGCTTGACGGCTAAAGAGAAAGGCGACGTTGCCAGCTCGTGCAGTAAACAAGAGGTGACGGCTGGTCAAATAGGCGAGTCGCAATGATAAAATATCCCACTTGAGGCAAGTTTTACCCCTCTTGCGATTCAAGCAAGTGATTCATCACTAACTCTTTCAGCTTAGTACTTTTTTATGCTGGATGACTTTGTGCTTGGTCACAAAATTAAAAACAACGTTTCTGAAAGATTCTTGATATCTCGATAAATAAGTAACAATCCTTCGGAAAGATTATTAATGTCTAAATATTTAATATTTGTCCAAGTGCGAGTTGGGTTCGCGCCTGAAGTGTTCCGTACCATTATTGTATGGGGGCCCCCCTCAAATATTTATTTTATTTAAATTTGATAGCTAATATATATTTTGTGAAAATTTTAAGTATCTATCAGCAACCGTTATTGATATATAGCAAAATGGGAACCCCACTTAATATTTTATTTTATTTTTATTTTTAGCATTTGTTGTTATAGCGGCACGGGAAATACATATCTTGTGAAAGTGTCAGCTTTCTAGCTATTACGGTTTTTTAGATACAACCTGGAGACAGACAGACAGACACACAGCGGAGTCTGAGTAATAGGGTCCCATTTTTAACTTTTAGGTACGGAACCCAAAAAAGACATGGATGGAGTGTGTGAATGAAGACATGAGAGTGAAAGGAGTGAGTGTAGAGACGACGACTGATAGAGGAGAGTGGAAGAAGATTTGCTGTGCCGACCCCACCTAAATGGGATAAGGTGAAGAAGAAGAAGAAGGTACGAAACCCTAAAAACAATTCTTTTGAAAGATTATTGATATCTTTCCGATATCTTACTTTTGACGGGTTAGCTGACTTTTTCAGTATCCCGTAAATTACTTAAGAAAGAAATGCAGAAATTATGACGATTACGTGAAAATTAAAAGACTAACACCCCGTTAAACTATTTTGTCCGTCCTGCTCTATCGCACGGACTCATTATATATCTGTCCTTACCTAACACCCCGTCCCGCGACCGCAGAGGCGAATAGCGGTATTATGAGACATTGCTTGCATCGGTCATCAAGGGGGATATTATTATTCACGCATATAGACACGTAGCTAATAGGGTTGTGTTGTTGGCTTGTACTTGTTGAAGGGATACAGATGAAAGTGTGAGAGGGTTTTGTTATTATTAGAATTAAAATACATACAACTGATTCATAAAATCCTGGGTTGTGGCGTCACGTTTGATGAAGTAGCCAAATAATAGCTAGAATAAATCGTTGTTACGCTAAAATCCATATCAATATTATAAAGAGGGATAGTTATTCACCGTTGGGAAGCTACATTATCCCCGAGTAACATAGGCTATATATTCAATAGCATCAATGACTTGTTTTTTCAAGTTATGTATGGATTTGCACTCGCTTTACGGTGAAGGAAAACATCGTGAAAACGCCGACATGTTTGAGGACCACAATATCCGAAGACATGTGTCATCCACCTATCAGCACTTGGCCAGTGTGGTGGATTATGGCCTATAACTCTCTCTTTATGTGAGAAGGCCCCGAGACCCAGCAGTGGGAACGTATAGTGTGCTACTTATTCTATAGGCTATATTTTGTTTCTCTTTGCAAATTAGATTATTTTAGAGCCCGTGCGAAATATTGTGTACTTTTCTCTCAGTTAGTCAAGTCCAAGGAACTGAAACTATGTCAAGGTAGATTTCATCACAGACTTAGATCAATGCGGAGGGAAACTAATTATACCAGACACTAAGGTTCTTTCTATTTGAGAAAAGAAACATTCCATATAAAAATGTTCCTTATGTAATATTAATAAAATCTTCAGATACAAAGTCCATACAGTACAATTTTGATACACGCAGTGCCTTAGTCGGTTAAATAACAAAATATCGCCCCTGAAGATGGTGCTCGGAAAACACCGAAACTGTTCCACTCATTCCAACTTTTAATAATAAGTAAGTGTGACCGTTTTCTACGCGAAAATATTAAGATGCCTTACGTGAACAGGTTACAATGTTTTATAACAAAATACTTCTAATCTGCGAAAATACGTGTTTCTTTCTGACACCGAGCCCTGCACACTTAAATATAAAATATAAATACTAAGACACATTTCACACACGGCTGGTTAGCCCCATACTGAACCATGTCTAGTTTGTATTATGGTTGCTAACACAACTAATATACCTACTACATGTAGACAAGTATCGGGAGACCGAAAACACCTTTTTAAAAAGTATTTTTTATTTAAATGTTAAAGTTAATACTAAGTGTGACTCGATGCACAGGCTTAATTCTAATTTATCCTAATTTAAATCTAGGTGTGCTCGATGCACTGGTTAAAACTAATCTGTTAATTCTAACTTAAAACTAGAGCCTCGATCGGCGCTCTTATCTAAGGAATGCGCCCTGGCGCGGCGAGCGAGACGCAGTGTCAGCAATAAAGGCGCTCACGCGTGTAGCGCAAATACCGGGCCAGAGTGCATAACGCCTCCCTCCCTAAGTTCGAAGTTTTCGGGTGGGTTCGTCCGAAAACTTCGAATTACATTAAAATACTTCCTCCATAGAACTGCTATAACTGTGATACCGAGTATCACAAATAATGCGACGGTACCAACGCTCACTCTTTTCAGATCGATAACACTTTCACTATTGCTCTTTTCACTGTCACTTTTTATTACACTGGCCAAGTGTTGCAGGTTGGGCAGCTCCACGTTGTCCAGCGTTACGAGTTTCATCTCCGGGGGTGTCCTTGCTGTTGGAGGCACTTCTGGCAGGTCTTAGTCTCGTGCCTTTCACTTCTAGCTCGCAGTCATCATCTAGCGTGGCCACGTATGTGTACTGGATCTGGCGTACACCATCCACCTGTCGGGTAGTATGTTCTCGACCTTGACGTGTATTATGGGCGTGCAGCTTGATGCGTTTTGGGTAAAGGTGACCAGATCAATGACGCATTGGTCCTTCACGAAGGGCGATGTTTCGGCGTCTTCACAGAGGAACTGGAACTACTTCGTTGCAGGGGCCGCGCAGTGACACGGTTTTCAACCCTTTCGCAAGTAGGAACGGGAACTTGGGTAAGATAAGGGAAGTTTGGTTTTGGTTGTTGGTGATCGGCAGTGGCAAGATTTTATAGTAATTAAGTATGAAGATTATCTGATTTCCTTTTACAAAGATTTTGGGTTTTATTTCATGTTCTATCTTAACTATATTCTCTAAATTAGCCGGAAATACAAGTTTGTGGTTTTGGTTTTCAATAGCCCTATCGATTTGAATAAAACTGTTATTAGTAGTATCAACCAAAATTTCAACATTTCCGCGATGACCGTGATCTTTTGTTTAAAGAGTTTTGTTGCGTTTTGACGTCATTGATTAATGAGTCATATCGCACTACGTCATCATCGTCCAAATTGCCCGTTATGATTTTAATTACGGAGCCAAGAGGGTTGAGAAGGCCGCGTTTGAGTCTTTTAAGTGGTTAGCTCGTTTAGTTTTCCTGCGGCCAAGTCTTGTCAAAGTCAAAGTCAATCCGTTGCAGCACTAGTCCCTGGCATGTTGATATCGTCAGGAGTACGCTTAGGTACCTGCGAAGGACGTTTTATGTCTTTTACCGCTGTTTTCACTTCACGTCCTTTGACAGTAATGGGGACTGTATTTCTTATTATTTCTCCTGCTACTTCCGCCTTCTTATAGCGAGGTTGGTCTTTACTACGCCTTTCGTTCACACCTTTAATGAAAACTGTGTCTCCCTTTTGTATATCGAATTTGGTTTCTCCTCCTCGTTTTTGCCTAATTTTCTCCTTCATTTCGATCATTTTGTTGGTCAGGTATTCATAAAGGTGTTTAGTGCGATTTTTGTGTTCCTGTACTAGTTTTTGGGTATAGTCTCTTTGGTAATCTGCATTGAAAGGGTTGCTTGCGTCTGTATGACCGAAAACTATTTCAAATGGTGTCATTCCAGTCGTACTGTGTATAGTATGGTTGTAAGCCATAAGGGCGTACGTCATTACTGACGCTGCATCGGTGAATTTATGCTCGTATTTTGCTAGACGATAGATTTCAATTAACGTCGAGTGAAATCTTTCTACAATTCCCATTGAGTTTGGGTTGTGTGGTGTTCCAATATGTAGGCCAATTTTATAAAGTTGTAGTGTTTCTTTCAGTAGGGTATTATTGAACTCGGCGCCTGCGTCGGTGTTTATCTTCTGAGGCACTCCGTATATGGAGAAGTACTTGATCAGAGCTCTAGTTACTTCTGGGGTGGTTTTACTTTTTATTTCAAATGCCTGTCCGATTTTACTAAAAGCATCTACTATTGTTAGGTATGTTTTGCTGTCTATACTAAAAATATCTATAAATAGTTCTTCGAATGGTTTTGTTTGCGTCTGTGTTAATTGTAATTCTGGTTTGATGGGCTTCCTGTCATATTTCATAGCTTTGCAGCTATCGCAGGCGTTGATAACTGCTGCTACTGTAATGTCCATATTGGGCCAGAAATATGTGCGTTTGATGCGCGTTGCTGTTTCTTTTTGGCCTCGGTGGCAAGTTTTGCCTTGGTGGTACTTTCTTACTAGGTCTTTTTGTTCCTCTTCATTTTCTACGTATACGACTCGCTCCGTACATTCTAATAGTTTTACTGTGTCTTTCTTAAAAAGGGCAATGGTTGCTTCTGCAAACTGTTTACGGTGGGCCTTGTCTTCAAAATAGATAAAATATTTTATTTTCGGGTTTATGTATTCTTTTAAGAATTGTTTAGTCAAATCGGGTCGATCTAATGGTAAGTGTAGCTCTCGAATTTTCTGTTTGGGCCTTGAAATATCTTTTACAGCAATTTCGTTTCTAAACCAAGTATGTACCAATATTTGATTAGGCTTAGTGTCTATGGCTTCCTTCAAGATGGGGATACCTGAGGTGTCTGTTTCGAAGGTAGAGTGTTCTGTAGACTTTCCTGATGCTGTCAGTGTAGTGCTACTCACTGATGGTTGTATAGAGTATGGTGATTTTGGTTCTCGTGAAGATGGTATAGATATCACGCTGTCTGTTCCCGATGATATTGTCACCGTACTTTCCGTTTCGATGTTACGGGCGGCTAGTTCTTCCTTTAGCAACTTTATGTTCTTCATCAGTTCTTCTATGTCTTCTTGTGACTGGTCGTCACCTACGTTCACCTTCATGGATTCGTTGCCGGTAATTGCGTTCACTTTTATTCGCGATAACGCATCAGCGACTACGTTTTGTTTTCCGTTCTTGTACTCGATGTCATAGTCGTACTCTGCTAGTCTGAGTTTCCATCGTGTCAATTTACTGTTCTGTTCTTTCATGCTATTCAGCCAGGCTAAAGGCCGATGGTCCGTATAGACGGTGAAGCGCCTACCATAGAGATATGGCCTGAAGTACTTGACTGCCCACACTATTGCTAGTAATTCTTTCTCTACGGTGCTGTATCTGGTTTCTGCGTCGTTCAGGGTTCGACTGGCGTAAGCGATTGGTTTGTCACTCCCTAAGGGGCCTTGGGATAACACTGCTCCGATTGCAAAATCTGAAGCATCAGTTGTGAGTATAAATGGTTTCTCAAAGTCGGGGAATTGTAACACAGGTGCGTTTACTAACAATTCCTTGCACATTTCAAAGGCTGCGATGTATTCGTCAGTTAACTCGATTTTGCGGCGTTTTTTGAGGCAACTGGTCATTGGTCGTGTGATCTTGGCAAAGTCTTTTATAAACTTCCTGTAATAACCTACTAAACCGAGGAAACTTTTAATTTCGGTCACGGTTTTCGGAACAGGGAAGTTTAATACGGCCTTTATTTTGTCATTGTTGGGTTTTAGGCCTTCCTTAGTTATCATGTGCCCGAGATATAGGACTTCTTTGCGGAAAAACTCGCATTTGTCAAGTGTCACTTTCAGGTTTGTCGCTCTTAAGCGGTCGAATACCATCCTCAGCTTGTCTAGATGTTCTTGTAGACTGGACGAGTAGATGATTATGTCGTCGAGGTAAACTAGACAATGAATGCCTTGAAGTCCTCTCAAAACATTGTCCATGGCACGCTGGAATGTCGCGGGGGCTGTCTTGAGTCCGAAGGGCATTCTGGTGAACTCGTAGTGTCCAGCCTGGGTGGAGAATGCTGTCTTCTGTCTGTCCTCTTCTTTTACTTCTACTTGATGGAATCCGCTGGCTAGATCGATCGTACTGAAGTAAGTAGCTTTACCCAGTTTGTCGAAAAGATCAGAGATGTTAGGTAACGGGTACTTGTCGTCTGTAGTAATTTCGTTTAGACGCCTGTAGTCTATAACCATCCTGTACTTAACTTCGCCGGGTACGTTGGTCTTCTTTGGTACCAGGTGAACAGGGGCACTCCACGGGGAGTGTGACTCACGGATCACGTCGTTTTGTAGAAGTTTGTCCACTTGTTTTTGTATTTCCACGTTATAAGCCGGAGGGTGACGATACGGCCTAATATAGATAGGATCTTCGTTCTTTGTCCTTATCTCGTGTTTAATTCCGCTGGTGAATGAAAGCGGTATGTCGTCGCTATAGAATATATCTCTATATTCATAGCACAGGGCTTCTATTTTCTCTCTCTCTTCTTTATTCATATGGTCTAATCGGAGCTTCTGTAGATTTTGTTTCAGAAGGTCGTCGACTTCATATCGGTCTCTTGTCGCGTTAACTGCGATTTCTCTGTTTTCATGTTTAGTGACTTTCAATGGTTTTTTAAATGTCATTATTACTTGTTCGTCTGAGGCGTTTTGTATAACCGTCGTGGCATAACCGTTGTTACATCTCACAAGGGCACTTGGCATTCGGACGCCTGAGCCGAATTCTCTGTACTCAAGTATGGCGTCGCCTGTGTAGTGGTTAACAGGGACCTTCACTCTCGTTTCGGTTCGGGGTTGCAACTCTATCTCGTGCTCTACGTCGGGATTGTAAATCTGGAATTGGGTGTCTGTAGTAGTCAGCACTGACCTACCTAAATCGATGGTTGCTCGAAGTTTCTTTAGTAGATCATGGCCGATTACTCCATCGTAAAGTGGGTCGACGGTATATAAATAGAATTTATATTGCTCTGAGCTCTTGAAGGATGGCGGTAAAGTCACATAAATGACTTGGTTATGGTCACTGGATGCATGGGTGCTTACAACTCTGAACTGTTCGTATTGGATGAAATCTTGATAGTATTGGTAAGCTTTGACGGGGTTGAGAAAAGATCGTTCGCTTCCAGAATCCACCATCATTTTTGCGTCGATTTCCGGTAGATAAATGTACGGTAATTTAAGTGATTGGTGTGAGTTCATGTGTATTATTTCGGTTCCGGGTTGGAGGCTTGTATAGAAAAATTTTCGCCTGTCTCGTTAATACTGGGGTCTTCGTAGTGATATTCGGTCAATTCTATGGGCTCCTGCTGGTAATTTTCGTCTCCGTACATGGGGTCAGAGTATGGCTCTTCGTACTCGTTTGTCTCTTCAGTATAGAAGTGCTGGTCCGTTTCGGGTATATCGAGTCTATTTTGTTTAAAAGGGCGCGCAGTGCGCATTGAAATGTCCGTGTTTTCTAGCGGGTCACGTTTTGTGAAAGGGAACTGCTGATGTTGTGTGCCAAATTTAAATTGCTGTTGTTGCGGCTGCTGAGGTCGTTGAAAGTTGGGGTTCCATTGCGGGCGGAATCCTTGGGTATTATTCGGTATGCCGAATTTAAAGCTCGGTTGAGTGGGGTTAAATCTGTACCCTGTAGGCTGGTGGTTTGTGAAGTTTGGTTTAAATCCTGAGGGCTGTTGAAATCTGAACCCTTGCTGTGCGGGGTTGTTAAATCTTGGCGGTTGGCTTGGCATTGTAAATCTATTTTGCTGGGGTATTCCGAATTTAAAATTAGAGGTTGGTGCACTAAACGGGGGCAAAGCGGGTCGCTGTAGTGCTGAGTTGGCCTTGGTCTTGTTTTTCGCATTGTACTGGGCCATGAAGTTAACTTCTTCAGTAACTATGCTCAACGCTGTCTCTAAGCTGGTGCATGCCTTAAGGCGTACGATTCTAATCAGATCTTCGGGAAGGTTGTATAAGAAAACGTTCATTGAGAGGTTATTGTATACGATCATTTTTGCAGCTTTCACTCCCTCGTCAGCTATTAAATTAATTTTGGCAAATAGTGAAGAGCGCATATGTTGAATTCGATGACACAATTCGATATACGACTCATTAGGTTTTATTTTAATCTGCTCTAATTCTATTGCAATGCATTCTTCAGATCGTGGGTCGCCGAAATGTTGTTTTAAAATTTCTATTAAGGTTTCAAAGGTTGTGACGTCATCGCGCTCACTTATTAAGTTTGCGGCCTTGCCGCTGAGGCGACTAGTAATAGCATGAAATGCATAGAGTTTTTGTGAATTTGGGGATGATGGTTGAACATGTGCATTATATATGTATTGGGCCTTTTTTATAAATAGATTTAATAGACCTTCTTCCCCTTCAAATCTCGGAATTAGACAAAGTAAGTCTTTAGGAATAACTCGAATTTGTTCCATTTTTTTTTTTTAAATTAAACTATCTACTATAATAATATAATACCTAACTATCGCTCTATTCCTAACTAATATCTAATTACACACAATTTTATAATATCAAGTAAGTAAATTTCTAATTAGTACACGTAAAATAGACACAATTTTGACGTCTAAAGAATTTATAATTAATACACTTACAATAAACGCAATTTTTGACGTTTAAGGAATTTCTAATCACTACACATTACAATAGACACGATTTTGTCGTCTAAAGAATTTCTTATTAATACACATGTAATAGACACGATTTTGTTGTCTAAGGAAATCAAATAATACAATAGACACGATTTTGTCGTCTAAGGAAATCTTAATCTAAAAAGTATGCCGACAACCGGAAAAGGTGGGAAGTGAATGGAAAATGCGAAAAGGTTTACTCACATAGTCACCACGCCCATCCTCCAGTCTTCAGTCAGCTTGGTCCTTGCTCCTTGTCAAATTTGTTTGTTCTGGATCGAATCTCGTGCTAGTGCTAGGCGGCACCGCGAAGACTGCTTCAGAGTTACACGTGTTACGAGTAAGCAGCAGCCAAATCGCGCACGAGATCCTACCGGCTGCGCCAGACAAGTATCGGGAGACCGAAAACACCTTTTTAAAAAGTATTTTTTATTTAAATGTTAAAGTTAATACTAAGTGTGACTCGATGCACAGGCTTAATTCTAATTTATCCTAATTTAAATCTAGGTGTGCTCGATGCACTGGTTAAAACTAATCTGTTAATTCTAACTTAAAACTAGAGCCTCGATCGGCGCTCTTATCTAAGGAATGCGCCCTGGCGCGGCGAGCGAGACGCAGTGTCAGCAATAAAGGCGCTCACGCGTGTAGCGCAAATACCGGGCCAGAGTGCATACATACATACATATGTTTTATAAATACACATATCATCTTACATCTTGTCTGTCAGTGACGTCATTGCTGATGATGTTTTTGGAGTCGAATTATATTTTTATTGCACTAAATTACCGACCAAATGTAAACCGGAATCGTACATGAAGGATTATGTACTCACACACACACACACACAGACACACACACAATTAATAGAATGAATCTCTCAAAAACGGTAAGCAATCTCGTTTGTTATACGGAAGCCTTGTTCAAATATTAATTTATTTTTGTTTTTAATATTTACCCATCAATAGACCTATACAAGCACTTCAAGGATGGAAAATCAGATGCATGAATTTGATCTTCTTCTTCTTCTTTGTATAAGCTAAGGGGCCAAGCTCTGGTGTCGAGAGTTTTTATGCCACCCGAAGGCCTCTGACTTGGCTTAACGGCTAGTTGTACTAAGACTAACATTCATGACCCCACGTAGTCCCCAGATGAGAATGCTACTGTTTAACGACAAACTTGCAAGACTATTTGCATCGACCGTTGCTTAACCTCATTGATTTTGTCAGATCAGAAAAAACATTTTTTCATCAAATTTCGATACAACTCTGATCTACCTACATATTGATGATTTATTTTTACGTTTTTTAGTATGATTTCAACCTGAAAAAAAAACTGTTTCCTAACAAATTGGTGACCTTGAAGCTAAAATAACAGTGGATTCGGGCAGTTCTTAGAGGGACCAAGGCGACATCGTTTCACTTTGAAGATACATAAAATGCGCACTAAGCGTTTTGCCTCCACCTTCATTGTAGGTACGTACTGCCAAGGTGTGGAACTCTTTGCCAAATGCCTTGTTCCCCGAAAACTATAATCTTGCGGTTTTCAAAGCACGAGTGAACCGGATTCTTCTGGGTAAGCGCGTTCCACCTTAGATTACAATATCGCTTACCATCAGGTGAATTCTGATCAAGCGCTTGTAGGTCCCAGATGTTAGTCTGAGTAGGCTACAAGCATCCGTCAAGCAATGTCAGACCTTGGACCACTAGAAAACTCTCGAAACCAGAGCCTGACCAAATTAAGAGATCCCAAAAAAACGGGAACGCAAATCCACGCATCCGAAAATAGCAAAAATCATTATGTGTCCCGCATCCCTCCCTGCTTCCAGAATCAGGTACGCTGAGCCTCAATTCCGTTTATAGTCTTGATCAATATGAACGCGCGCGACGTTGCCAGCTCGCGTCGAAAACAAGCCGCGTCACATCTTAGGCAACAGTTTCTATGTAACCCACAGCGCTGGCTCTCTACGTAATAACTCTGGAGGTTTTCGTAACTTCTTTTGCTTAGTTACGCTATCTTAGCACGTATTAAGATCAAAATAAAGCGCTATATGCTGTGACAGTTGCAGTTGAGTTAGGCTTTTCTAGAACGCAACTGGTTTGTAAACAAGATTGGGAATGCAAGCGGTTTTACACTTTATTTTTAGAACAGTAAGAAGGGTTTTTGAATGAAATTTATTTGATTCACGATTGTTATGGTGTGATCGGAGTTGAAGGAAATCACGTAGACACATCGCGTCGTGTACAAAAACATCTAAATAGTGGAATTACCAAAAAACATGTTCTAGCTTTTGTATGACTAAATAATTTATGTGGAACGATATAGAAGTTGTTATTCGTTACTTAATTGTTAGATGTTTTGTTTGATAGGCATTGCGCAGTTATAATATTACAGTTAATTGCTGTTTGACGCAAAGATTGCAAGTAGCAAAAGAAAAACTACGTTATATATTCTTAGAAAGTTCGGAAAACTTATATTTATATATCAACTTATAAACTAGCTCAATAAAAAATATCAGACGCTATTTTTCGTAGACAGACACAGGTAGCGCCATCTATTGGTAACTTGTTAAAATACGTGTGTAACGTTTTGTGCTATTAAAACTATAGCAGTTATTCGTATAGTTCACAACACTATTTAAAACTGTTTTGTTATTTTAGTTAGCAGGTAAGTAACTTTGAACTAGACTAGCGAAATTTCTCCAATGAAAGAAAAAATATTGTCTAGTTGCGTAAAATGTGTACAACTTTTTGCCACAAAGTTTAAAATCGCTCAATGTAAAGAAATTTAAGCATTGTTTAAGAAAATGGCTAATAGACAAAGAATATTATAATGAATGAATATTTCGGAGTAGCGTAAATTAATAAAGTGTATAGTTATTGAATGTATAGTTATTAAAATGTATATTATTAAGTTATTAGTTAATAGATAGTTGTTATTTTAGTTAATATTATATGTTCTTTACGAACAAGGCTGTTGTCACCTAATCACTATTTTAAGATCTCGTCTTTGTACACAGTTATACAATAAATATATTCTTATTCTATGCGAGTTAGGCTCATAATTACATTATTATTGCTGTAATGTAATTATTAATAATAAGTACAATATTGTTGCGATGGATGTGTGGAGTAACAAGAATGGACAAGGTAAGAAATGAGTATATTAGAGGAAGTTTGAAAGTGGCGCCTGTGTCAGAGAAAGTGAAGAGTGGACGGTTAGCGTGGTACGGACATGTAATGCGTAGAGAGGAGATGCATGTGACTAGGAGAAGTATGGATATGATTGTAAGAAGTAGCGGAAGGAGAGATAGACCAAAGAAGACGTGGATGAATTGTGTGAAGGAGGATATGAATGAGAAGGGAGCGAATGTGGAGATGACGGCTGATAGAGTGGCGTGGAAGAGAAAAACAGGCTGTGCCGACCCCACCTAGTGGGAAATGGTAAAGGAGAAGAAGAAGTATAATATTGTTGTTATAATAAGTTATATTATTGTTGTTATAATAAGTTATATTATTGTTGTTATAATAAGTACACTTGACTGGGACAATAAAGGCCTTAACATTAATGGTGCCTTCCTGTCACATCTTCGCTTTGCCGACGACCTCATCATATTTAGTGAAACAGTACAGGATCTCCAAACCATGCTTCAAGAATTATACGACGCATCTCTAAAAGTAGGTCTGAAGATGAATAGGACCAAGACAAAGGTGATGACCAGCCTAGCTAACTCTAACACGCAAATCTGTGTCGGAGGAGAGCCGCTGGAGCTGGTAGACCATTACATTTATCTTGGACACTATTTATCTTTTGACGGAGAGCGTCACATCAAAGAAATTTCACGCAGAGTACAGTTGGGTTGAGATAAGATCCCACAGAGTCTAAGAAGCAAACTCTTCAACCAATGTGTCTTGCCCACAATGACATACGGAGCCGAAACATGGACCCTTACTGAGGAATCCATGCACAAAATAAAAGTTGCGCAGCGGGCAATGGAAAGGGCCATGTTAGGCATCAGCCTGAAAGATCGAGTCCGTAACACGGAAATCCCACGCAGGACGAAAGTTACTGACGTGGGGGACCGTGTTGCGCGACTCAAGTGGCGCTGGGCAGGACACGTTGCCAGACGTCGTGACAATAGATGGAGCAAAATAACCACTGAATGGCTTCCACGGGATAGAAAGCGACCTATAGGCAGACCACCAGCCCGATGGGTCAACGACATCCGATCCATTGAGGGCACGCTCTGGGGCCGTGGAGCACAAGATCGTAGATACTGGCATAAGAGGGAGGAGGCCTATACCCAGCAGTGGGTAGATATAGGCTGATGATGATGATGATGATAATAAGTACATCATTATTGCGTTAGGGGAGACCTTTGCCCAGCAGTGGAGGTTAGGAAAAATAATACCCTCTGTTCCCACTGTTGGACTCGGGGCCTTCTCTCACGAGGAGAAAGTTCACGATAATAAATCCAACACGCTGGCCAAGAGCGGGATGGCGGATGACACACGTCTTCCGATTTTGTAGCCATCAGATTTATCGGTTTCCTCACGATGTTTTCACCGTAAAGCGAGAGCAAATCCACACATAACTTGAAATACAAGTCATTGTGTAAGGCTGGGATCGAACCAGAGGCCCTCTGATTGAGGAGCAGACATTTTCCCCTAAGCCCATTAAGAGTAAGAAAAAAATACGGCTTTCGCTTCCTTTATTATTTAATAGCGTGCTAAACTAAAAATATAAATAAAAATGTCCACAGAAATTGTATAAAATTTGTTTATTTCAGATCATTGTCCTAAATAATATTTATTTATTTTATTATTTAAATATCAGTCGTTCAATAAACCACGGTCAAGGTCAGCCCCCCCGCTGTGACCGTGAGAGGTAATGTCGGGGGGGGTGAGCTGTCAGTTTCCGTGTCAGATTCCGAATCAGTCTGACAGAGAGAAGAGAAGTTTGACACTTGACTTGACAGCTCGTCTGCCACCTCCTTGGTTATCACCACCTGTGAATAAATAAATAAATATAAGGTCACATTTCACACACGGCTGGTTAGCCCTAATGCCCTAAAGAGGAGATGCACAAGTTTATATTGTATTGCAAAGAAATTGTTAAAAGAGTAGGGATAAGGAATGGAAGCAAAAATATCATTACTACCCGTCATACCAAGTCAGGGCCTTGATTCTGTAAGGCCATTTCTCTATCTTACCACGGCAAGACACGTTAAAGGCGTGTAACGCGCTCTTACGGTATTCGCTATGCCACTAACCGATTCCGTAACCACAGTGACGTAAGGAATTGAGCTGTCAACTTATCGTGCCCTGCGAGGGCACGTAACGCGCCAAGACACGCTTTTTCCCATAGTAACTTCTTAATATTCTATGTCTATGACTTGTAAACAAAAAGTTTCGCATTTCATTACACACGCTCACGCATTTCATCACATTTTTCCATTTTTATTCTTATAAAATAGTATCCTAAAGTACCTAATAATACTATCCTACTTCAATTGTAAGTTTAGAAGGATATATTCAACAAAATATGTCAGTTTTTAATCTATGTGTTATAAGAAAGTGTGTATAAATAGGTGATTCATTGTGAATGGTGTCGTTAAATGTATAAACATTCAATATAAAGGAAACATGGAGCCATCACCTAGACGTTGCGAGCGCAGCCCAGTCAGCCGTCCAAAGGCGACTCCGGCCCAGCTGGGATATTTGGCTGAGTAATTAATTAATAATTTCAGGCATGGCCTAATTTCAGGCATGGCTCGATATGCGTAACAACGTAAAAAGAAGGGCTGCTTACAACCGGGCAGAGTACCGGGGCTATGGCCCTGGAAGCACCGGACCCCCTAAAAAAGTAGAGCTCAACAGCACCGAGCACCAAGTGCTGGAGGTGTTGGGGCCTGTAGCCGTCTTTGGCATGGAGGAGGTGTATTCTTGTTACAGATAACTTTGACGCAAAATTAATACAAATAGAAGAGAAGAAGATTAAAATTGAGGAGGAGAGGAATGCTAATTTTGGCAGGTACATTCAACAATAAATAATAATATTTTTCTTCAATTAGAATCTACATAAGAAGAATTCATAATTTATTTTCAAATATCTTTATGAACCTTAGTAACAACAACATTATAAAATATTTAAGTTATTTTTTATAATGTTGTTACTAAGACTTATGTATGTATGTTATAATAAATAAGAATAACAGTTATTGTTAGTTGCAATAGTTGTATGTTACAACATAACTAATTGATCCACATGTAGCACTAAAATAGATTTGAATATTATTATGGTATTTCAGTATAAACATTCATGTATGATCATTAAAATTATTTAGCTATTTTAATAGATACTGACACATTTATTTGATGATTATCTCTAGCTCCTGACTACAAAATTGAGAGTCTTCGCAGCAACCCGAGTATACCTACTGAGAGTGGTCCTAACATATCACCAAGGATATATAAGTAAGCTTCTAGCATACAACAGCTTTAAGGCTAAAGCACTTATTTTATTATCTGCTTGTCTTTTGTGGTTGTGGGACTACGGGTGCTATTGGCTTCTAAGCTCTATGATTACTTTGTCTTGTATTTGTGTCTATTAAATTATATTTTTACAATTCTTATATGTACTAGAGGGAATTTGAGCCCTATTAACACTAATTATATTAATCAAGGCACTGAAGGAAATAAAACAGCATGTTATTGTTGCTTAAATACATTTTTATTATACACTCATCGCTAACCAACAAACAAATCTCATGAGAGATTCAATAGCATGCCTATTTTACCAATTATATAATTCCATATATTAATGTATGTTTTTGTTTCAGGTTGGTGCATGTTATGCAAGATATTAGTAATAAGTTGGACAAACTAATAGAAAAATAAATCTTTTAAAAAGTTCATAAGTATCTATTATTTTAAACATAGGTACCTTACAACAATTAATTACACCAGTAGTTCCTGAGATTAGCATGTACAAACAAACATATCATACATATCTATACTAATATTATAAAGCTGAAGAGTTAGCTTTATAATATTAGAATAGATATATACATAATTGTTTATATTCTAGGCCGATTTTGCCACAAAATATTAATAAGTTGTTGTCTTACTAAATTGCCAGCAAGAGAATCAGATTGAATTAATATATTATTTTCCCTTAAACTTGCAACTGTAGTATCAATTTCAACTGCATCATTTAGGCATACATTATGCAGCACTGCACAGGCATTTACAATTTTTGCACATTTTGTGGGCTTATAATTTATAATGCAAAACACTGTGGTGCAATAAACATCGCCTCCGTGCTTTCAAAAGTCCTATGCACTGTTCAACACAAACACATGTATGAACATGCATATTAGTGTAGTGGGCTTCTAGAGTGTTATCATTAGCATCTAACACAGGTGTCATTAACCATGGCCTCCATGGGGATATCCAGAGTCACCCAAAAGCCATCCCGTTTTCCCACTATTGTATTGCTGTTCGAGGTGTCTGCTTATGCTCCATGCACTCCACACAAAGCTATCATGAGCAGCACCTCCAAATATTGCACAAATGCCTGTGATATTTATATTGCTGTCACATATCTGAAACAACATATGTTATTCAATATTATGTTATTCAATAAAAAATAAACATAAATGTATGCATATAACGCTAGTCTTTAGTCTAGCAGTTAAACTTACTTTGATTTCAACAGGAATACAAGTATTCCTCGTCGGTGCTGTCAATTTGTCCCCCAAAACTGCACACAGATATGTAAACAGTGATTTCGTGACTCGAAAGCACTGCACAAACAGCCGGGGACAAATCAACAGAGGGTCAGCAGAATCCCGCATGAGCCTTGTATTTATGCTGTTGCGCCTTTGACGCCGTCGAATTAGCATTCTCCGTGTTTTTATTATTTTTTATTTGGAAAAAAATGGTACGGAAGATATTTACAGTGACAAGACGACAGAGTTCATAATTGTTCGTTCAAAAATCATAGTTCAGAGATTTTATTTTAGGAAGAAATAGTGATTTTGGAGCTTTTAATTAGAATTTATGCAATCAATCAAAAAATTGTGTATTATTTTATGGTTTTCTCGACCTAATTACCTTTTAATTAATAAATAAACGCTCACATCAAAAAACCGCAATTTATCGAAAAAACCGGAAAGAAGATTTTTGGACGAACACGTGTAATTGTAACGTGTCATAGACAACCTATCGTATGGCATGTAGAATACCATTTTACCGTGTCTTACCGTGCCGCGGTACGATATAAGTTACGATGTCGTGTGACGTCACGCGTTTATGGCAAGACAAGTCTGGGCCTTACAGAATCAAGGCCCTGATGACTAAGTGCCCAAAAGTATGAAATAAAGTTAATTACATAAATTTAGAAATAAATAACCGTAAATAGCATAGGTATAGACTAAATGAATATGAATGGAAAAGGATAAAAGAAAGATAAGGAATGAAGAATGAAAGTACGAGAAGTAGCAAAAGCGAAAACTGGTATGAAAGGGTTTTACAGTAAAGAATAGGCTACGAATGAAACAAACATCGGAGGTAGGTTAATAAAAAAAAAAGAGGACATGCATGTCGCTAGGAGATGTATGGAAATGGTAGTGCAAGGAAGAAGAGCAAGAGGCCGACCGAAGAAGACATGGATGGAGTGTGTGAATGAAGACATGAGAGAGAAAGGAGTGAGTGTAGAGACGACGGCTGATAGAGGAGAGTGAAAGAAGACATGGATGGAGGGTGTGAGTGAGGACATGAGAGTGAAAGGAGTGAGTGTAGAGACGACGGCTGATAGAGGAGAGTGGAAGAAGACATGTATGGAGTGTGTGAATGAGGACATTAGAGAGAAAGGAGTGAGTGTAGAGACGACGGCTGATAGAGGAGAGTGGAAGAAGACATGGATGGAGTGTGTGAATGAGGACATGAGAGTGAAAGGAGTGAGTGTAGAGACGACGGCTGATAGAGGAGAGTGGAAGAAGATTTGCTGTGCCGACCCCACCTAAGTGGGATAAGGTGAGGAAGAAGAAGAAGAAGACCCTGATTAAAGAGGTGTACCTGGAGCCACGAAGCGTTTCGCTTCCTCATATATTGTGCGGACCATTAAACTGTGGGACTCATTGCCGGAATCCCAGTTCCCTCTGAACTATAACCTCACTGTCTTCAAGGCGAGAGTGAATCGGTTTCTTCTAGGCAAGCGCGCTCCACCCTAGATCGCAACATCGCTTAACATCAGGTGAGTTTCGATCAAGCGCTTGCCTATCTATCATAAAAAAAAGGAGAGTGGAAGAAGACATGGATGGAGTGTGTGAATGAGGACATGAGAGTGAAAGGAGTGAGTGTAGAGACGACGGCTAATATATATAGGAGAGTGGAAGAAGGTTTGCTGTGCCGACCCCACCTAAATGGGATAAGGCAAGGAAGAAGAAGAAGACCCTGGTTAAAGAGGTGTACCTGGAGCCAGGCGGCGCGCGCGGCGAGAGGCTTGTCGGCGGAGGCGAAGGCCCCACTCACTGTGGGAGGGAGCAGGGTCACCGCGCAGCCCCCCTCGCGCCAAGTGAAGTGACACCCGTGCTTAATGCGGCCGCTGGAAGATAAGATAATGACGACCTCGTTAGCGTAAAGGTTACCATGCCGGACTGCTAATCAGAAGGTTCCGGGTTCGATTCCCGGCACGGTCAACATCTTTGTGCTTAACTAAATTTGTTGGCTGTGAGTCTGGGTGTTAAATATGTATCTATATAAAATATATATGTGTGTATGTATGTATATGTAGTATATCAGTTGTGTTAGCTACCATAACACTAACTTAAAATGGTTCAGTATGGAGTTAACCAGCCGTGTGTGAAATGAGTCCTAATATTAATATTGATAACAAATGTCAACAATAATATCAATCAAAATCATAAATATTCTTAAAAACAAAAAACTATTTAATTTTCAATTCTACGGCTGATCGGTGGATTGGTGAGTGGACGGGCCATGCCCCATTATATTAACCGTTCGTATGTTGAATAATATTGCCTGTTTTGTATTATCTGTTGGAAAAAAGTCAAGTTCCAAGTTTTAGTTTTCCCCACACCGGCTCCCGGTATGTCAACATTTGCGGCGAAAATGTGTTTATACCGGGAGCCGGGGTTTCTACATACAAGTGGATATGGGATAACCTCGTGCGTTCTTCTTCTTCTTCACCTTATCCCATTTAGGTGGGGTCGGCACAGCAAATCTTCTTCTTCCACTCTCCTCTATCAGCCGTCGTCTCTACACTCAATCCTTTCTCTCTCATGTACTCATTTACACACTCCATCCATGTCTTCTTCGGTCGGCCTCTTGCTCTTCTTCCGTGCACTATCATTTCCATACATCTCCTAGTGACATGCATCTCCTCTCTACGCATCACATGTCCATTCCACGCTAACCTTCTACTCCTTATTTTCTCCCTCACTGGGGCTACTTTCACACTTCCTCTAATATACTCATTCCTTATTTTTAACCGACTTCAAAAAGGAGGAGGTTATATATTCGACGTGTATGTATTTTTTTTTTTTTTTATGTATGTTCACCGATTTCTCAGCCATTTGTGGATCGATTCTCAAAATTCTTTTTTTAATTGAAAGAGTACGGTTCTGAATTGGTCCCATTGTCACCAAAATAGGATCTGATGATGGATTCCTAGGGAAATCGAAGGAAAACCTAAAAAGTTAGGTTATGTTTACGCCCGAAGAGAGATTCACGCTCGTTCGGCTGTACTGATATTCTTGAAATTTAAGATGAAAATAGGTAAGACTATGTGTTAACACATAGGCTACTTTTTATCCCGAATATAATTACTGTTCCCGTGGGATGCACCAAATAACACATAAATCTTTATAACTTCTTCACGCCCGAACGGCTGTACTGATGTTGATGAAATTTGAGATGAAGATAGGTTAGACTATGTGTTAATACATTGGCTACTTTTTATCCCGAAAATAATTACTGTTCCCGTGGGATGCACCAAATAACACATGACACACTGATTTCGCTTAAATTTGATATGGGGGTAGACTAGACCTTGTATAACACGAAGGTTACTTTTTATCTTAAAAGTCATTGCTATTCCCTTGGGATACCCAAATAACTCGATAACCTATTTCACTTCTTCGCGCTCATACGGCAATACAGATTTCACTCATGTAAAATTTGATAATATATTAATAGACTAGACACTCGAACGGATAAAAAAAATATTTACGGGCTCGCTTCGCTAGGAGTTATCCCACTTCGTTCGACTTTCCCCCAGGATGTTTTGGGCTTATGACACTCCAAATATTATATAATTTGTGCTGCTTTGGACTTCTTTATGCTCAAATGGTTTGAACAAATACGGTGAAAATTTTCGCGCTCGCTTCGCTCGCGCATTGCTCGATACGCTCCCATCCAGCTCGCTTTGCTCGCCCTTGGTCCTAGTACGTTTTGACACAACAAACATTATGTTATTTGTGCTGCTTTGGACTTCTTTATGCTCAAACGGTTTAAACAAATACGGTGAAAATTTTCGCGCTCGCTTCGCTCGCGCATAGTTCGGTTCGCTCGCATCCGGCCCGTTTCACTCGCATCCGGCTCGTTTCGCTCGCATCCGGCTCGCTTCGCTCGCTGTTGGTTCTAGTAAGTTTTGACACAACAAACATTATGTAATTTGTGCTGCTTTGGACTTCTTCAAGCTCAAGCGGTTCGAACAAATACGGTGAAAATTTTCGCGCTCGCTTCGCTCGCGCATAGCTCGCTTCGCTCGTAATTAGTTCTAGTACGTTTTGACACAACAAACATTATGTAATTTGTGCTGCTTTGGACTTCTTTATACTCAAACGGTTCGAACAAATACGGTGAAAATTTTCGCGCTCGCTTCGCTCGCATCCGGCTCGCTTCACTCGCAATTGGTTCTATTACGTTTTAACACAACAAACATTATGTAATTTGTGCTGCTTTGGACTTCTTTATGCTCAAACGGTTCGAACAAATACGGTGAAAATTTTCGCGCTCGCTTCGCTCGCGCATAGCTCGCTTCGCTCGCATCCGGCTCGCTTCGCTCGCAATTGGTTCTAGTACGTTTTGACACAACAAACATTATGTAATTTGTGCTGCTTTGGACTTCTTTATACTTAAACGGTTCGAACAAATACGGTGAAAATTTTCGCGCTCGCTTCGCTCGCGCATAGCTCGCTTCGCTCGCATCCAGCTCGCTTCGCTCGCTTCTATTACGTTTTGATACAACAAACATTATGTAATTTGTGCTGCTTTGGACTTCTTTATGCTCAAACGGTTCGAACAAATACGGTGAATATTTTCGCGCTCGCTTCGCTAGCATACAGCTCAATTTGCTCGCAATTGGTTGCCTGCCTGGTATACGCCAGAGGTTTTTTGATCGTGAAGTTTATTTGGCTCTCTATAGCTAAAACTTAAAAAATATCATGACTAACCACTAAAAATGTAAAAATAAAATTGTTTTAAAAAACAAAGAACCGACTTCAAAACACAACTAAAAAGGGAAAAATAATTTTAAGCCTACATCAAATCAAGAATAGTTATATAAGTAGAATCGAAGAGTTTATTTCATGTACTTATAAAAAACTATTTTAAATTTTTATTTATCCTGTTTTCTTGAAGTCGGTGCCATCTAAGAAGAACAATTTAATGTTTGTTAAAAAAACGATTTTCAATTGTCTTTCTTTGCTGGCACCGACTCCAAGAATACAGGATTCATAAAAATTTAAAATAGTTTTTTTTAAGTACATGAAATAAACTCTTCGATTCTACTTATATAACTATTCTTGATTTGATGTAGGCTTAAAATTATTTTTCCCTTTTTAGTTGTGTTTTGAAGTCGGTTCTTTGTTTTTTAAAACAATTTTATGTCCATTCATGTCACTCCACACATCCATCTCAACATTCGCATCTCTGCCGCATGCACTCCTCTTTCATATCCTACCTTGGTTGCCCAACACTCTGATCCATACAGTACGACAGGTCTAATGATCGTCTTGTAGATTCTCCCCTTAAGCTTAAGGGGCATTTTTCGATCGCATGTTGTTTCTGAGACCTGTCGCCATTTCATCCATCCAGGCTCAGTCAATTTTTTTTTTTTTAGGACACATTTCACACACGGCTGGTTAGCCCCATACTGAACCATTTCTAGTTCGTATTATGGTTGTTGATATACTACACATTTTATACATACATACATATTGTATATAAATACATATTGAACACCCAGACCCACAGCCAACAAATTTAGTTAAGCACAAAGATGTTGACCGGGCCGGGAATCGAACCCGGAACCTTCTGATTAGCAGTCCGGCATGGTAACCTTTATGCTAACGAGGTCGTCAATGTCGAGGATGTCACGTTGTTATTGTAAAGAAGCGTTATGTCGATAAAGGAATATTTATAGTTTTTTTTTCGCGTAGAAAATATTAGGATGCCTTACGTGAACAGTTTACAATGTTTATTATTATAGCTTACTTGATGTAGAAAATATTATAATCATTATCATAATCATCATTTATTAGTAAAAATGTTTTACAAGTCAATTCATACATACATTTTTATAAAATAATATAACAAAAATAATATAAATATACTTCTGTACATTTTTAGTTAAATACGAGTATGTCATCAATCTAAAAAAAAATTAAAACAATGTCAAAAAACTAGTTCTAATATCTTATATTGTAATTTTTACAAAGTCATTTATATCATAGAGAGTTTCTTCGACAAGCCAGCGTTTAAGTCGAGTTTTAAAGCTACCTAAACTCGTTGCCTCGGTCACATAAGCAGGTAACTTATTGTAAATGGTTGGGCCCATAATATGTGTAATCTTAGTGGATTTGTGCAGCGTCCTGCTCACGTCCCTGAGTCGGTCCTATTAAGATGCCTTACGTGAACAGTTTACAATGTTTATTATTATTGCTTACTTGATGGCTAACGGCAAGAGGCTGGCTCCCTCGGCGTTCATGATCACGTGCACCGCGGGTAGGTACTGCACCGCTTCCTCGCCGCGCCACGAGCACTGCACACACGATACACTACTTCATTAGCCGTAAATACATACAGTGTAAGCTTTGTGTAACGACACTGAAGGGACAATGAATTTATGGCGTTATACAAATCATTTATTGATAACACCAAAGTTACAAGTCAAATAATATGATATCAATACAAAAGTATATGATATGTATCCATGTCAATTTTCAATTCTAATTCTAATAATATAATATCATTACAATAGTATATGACATTAATCAAATGGTCAATTTTAAATTCTAGATAATCATTAATATTATAAAAAGTGTTATCTAATAGCCAAACCCTGAGTGTAGTGTTAAAGCTGGCGGTGGAAGGTGCATCCCGGACAGTCGCAGGTACGCGGTTGTAGATCGCAGGCCCCAACACGTAAACGGACCTCATAGAGAGTGGTCGTTTAATTTATTTATAGATAGATAGGTACAATCTAACGTCATTAGCCATGAATATCATACAGTGTCAACTCTACATGACGACACTGAAGGGACACTGAATTTATGGCGTTATAGAGAGTGGTCGTTTAATTTATTTATAGATAGATAGGTACAATCTAACGTCATTAGCCATGAATATCATACAGTGTCAACTCTACATGACGACACTGAAGGGACACTGAATTTATGGCGTTATAGAGAGTGGTCGTTTAATTTATTTATAGATAGATAGGTACAATCTAACGTCATTAGCCATGAATATCATACAGTGTCAACTCTACATGACGACACTGAAGGGACACTGAATTTATGGCGTTATAGAGAGTGGTCGTTTAATTTATTTATAGATAGATAGGTACAATCTAACGTCATTAGCCATGAATATCATACAGTGTCAACTCTACATGACGACACTGAAGGGACACTGAATTTATGGCGTTATAGAGAGTGGTCGTTTAATTTATTTATAGATAGATAGGTACAATCTAACGTCATTAGCCATGAATATCATACAGTGTCAACTCTACATGACGACACTGAAGGGACACTGAATTTATGGCGTTATAGAGAGTGGTCGTTTAATTTATTTATAGATAGATAGGTACAATCTAACGTCATTAGCCATGAATATCATACAGTGTCAACTCTACATGACGACACTGAAGGGACACTGAATTTATGGCGTTATAGAGAGTGGTCGTTTAATTTATTTATAGATAGATAGGTACAATCTAACGTCATTAGCCATGAATATCATACAGTGTCAACTCTACATGACGACACTGAAGGGACACTGAATTTATGGCGTTATAGAGAGTGGTCGTTTAATTTATTTATAGATAGATAGGTACAATCTAACGTCATTAGCCATGAATATCATACAGTGTCAACTCTACATGACGACACTGAAGGGACACTGGATTTATGGCGTTATAGAGAGTGGTCGTTTAATTTATTTATAGATAGATAGGTACAATCTAACGTCATTAGCCATGAATATCATACAGTGTCAACTCTACATGACGACACTGAAGGGACACTGAATTTATGGCGTTATAGAGAGTGGTCGTTTAATTTATTTATAGATAGATAGGTACAATCTAACGTCATTAGCCATGAATATCATACAGTGTCAACTCTACATGACGACACTGAAGGGACACTGAATTTATGGCGTTATAGAGAGTGGTCGTTTAATTTATTTATAGATAGATAGGTACAATCTAACGTCATTAGCCATGAATATCATACAGTGTCAACTCTACATGACGACACTGAAGGGACACTGAATTTATGGCGTTATAGAGAGTGGTCGTTTAATTTATTTATAGATAGATAGGTACAATCTAACGTCATTAGCCATGAATATCATACAGTGTCAACTCTACATGACGACACTGAAGGGACACTGAATTTATGGCGTTATAGAGAGTGGTCGTTTAATTTATTTATAGATAGATAGGTACAATCTAACGTCATTAGCCATGAATATCATACAGTGTCAACTCTACATGACGACACTGAAGGGACACTGAATTTATGGCGTTATAGAGAGTGGTCGTTTAATTTATTTATAGATAGATAGGTACAATCTAACGTCATTAGCCATGAATATCATACAGTGTCAACTCTACATGACGACACTGAAGGGACACTGGATTTATGGCGTTATAGAGAGTGGTCGTTTAATTTATTTATAGATAGATAGGTACAATCTAACGTCATTAGCCATGAATATCATACAGTGTCAACTCTACATGACGACACTGAAGGGACACTGAATTTATGGCGTTATAGAGAGTGGTCGTTTAATTTATTTATAGATAGATAGGTACAATCTAACGTCATTAGCCATGAATATCATACAGTGTCAACTCTACATGACGACACTGAAGGGACACTGAATTTATGGCGTTATAGAGAGTGGTCGTTTAATTTATTTATAGATAGATAGGTACAATCTAACGTCATTAGCCATGAATATCATACAGTGTCAACTCTACATGACGACACTGAAGGGACACTGAATTTATGGCGTTATAGAGAGTGGTCGTTTAATTTATTTATAGATAGATAGGTACAATCTAACGTCATTAGCCATGAATATCATACAGTGTCAACTCTACATGACGACACTGAAGGGACACTGAATTTATGGCGTTATAGAGAGTGGTCGTTTAATTTATTTATAGATAGATAGGTACAATCTAACGTCATTAGCCATGAATATCATACAGTGTCAACTCTACATGACGACACTGAAGGGACACTGAATTTATGGCGTTATAGAGAGTGGTCGTTTAATTTATTTATAGATAGATAGGTACAATCTAACGTCATTAGCCATGAATATCATACAGTGTCAACTCTACATGACGACACTGAAGGGACACTGAATTTATGGCGTTATAGAGAGTGGTCGTTTAATTTATTTATAGATAGATAGGTACAATCTAACGTCATTAGCCATGAATATCATACAGTGTCAACTCTACATGACGACACTGAAGGGACACTGGATTTATGGCGTTATAGAGAGTGGTCGTTTAATTTATTTATAGATAGATAGGTACAATCTAACGTCATTAGCCATGAATATCATACAGTGTCAACTCTACATGACGACACTGAAGGGACACTGAATTTATGGCGTTATAGAGAGTGGTCGTTTAATTTATTTATAGATAGATAGGTACAATCTAACGTCATTAGCCATGAATATCATACAGTGTCAACTCTACATGACGACACTGAAGGGACACTGAATTTATGGCGTTATAGAGAGTGGTCGTTTAATTTATTTTTAGATAGATAGGTACAATCTAACGCCATTAGCCACGAATATCATACAGTGTCAACTCTACATGACGACACTGAAGGGACACTGAATTTATGGCGTTATAGAGAGTGGTCGTTTAATTTATTTATAGATAGATAGGTACAATCTAACGTCATTAGCCATGAATATCATACAGTGTCAACTCTACATGACGACACTGAAGGGACACTGAATTTATGGCGTTATAGAGAGTGGTCGTTTAATTTATTTATAGATAGATAGGTACAATCTAACGTCATTAGCCATGAATATCATACAGTGTCAACTCTACATGACGACACTGAAGGGACACTGAATTTATGGCGTTATAGAGAGTGGTCGTTTAATTTATTTATAGATAGATAGGTACAATCTAACGTCATTAGCCATGAATATCATACAGTGTCAACTCTACATGACGACACTGAAGGGACACTGAATTTATGGCGTTATAGAGAGTGGTCGTTTAATTTATTTATAGATAGATAGGTACAATCTAACGTCATTAGCCATGAATATCATACAGTGTCAACTCTACATGACGACACTGAAGGGACACTGAATTTATGGCGTTATAGAGAGTGGTCGTTTAATTTATTTATAGATAGATAGGTACAATCTAACGTCATTAGCCATGAATATCATACAGTGTCAACTCTACATGACGACACTGAAGGGACACTGAATTTATGGCGTTATAGAGAGTGGTCGTTTAATTTATTTATAGATAGATAGGTACAATCTAACGTCATTAGCCATGAATATCATACAGTGTCAACTCTACATGACGACACTGAAGGGACACTGGATTTATGGCGTTATAGAGAGTGGTCGTTTAATTTATTTATAGATAGATAGGTACAATCTAACGTCATTAGCCATGAATATCATACAGTGTCAACTCTACATGACGACACTGAAGGGACACTGGATTTATGGCGTTATAGAGAGTGGTCGTTTAATTTATTTATAGATAGATAGGTACAATCTAACGTCATTAGCCATGAATATCATACAGTGTCAACTCTACATGACGACACTGAAGGGACACTGAATTTATGGCGTTATAGAGAGTGGTCGTTTAATTTATTTATAGATAGATAGGTACAATCTAACTTTATTAGCCGTAAATACATACAGTGTCAACTCTATATGACGACACTGAAAGGACACTGAATTTATGGCGTTATAGAGAGCGGTCGTTAAATGGAGAGAATGTACTATTGTATGGAGTACAAGCTTAACTAACTAAAGCCAATTGATTAACGCTTTAGAGAGTTAGTCGTTAAATCGAGTGACGTTACAAGGAGTTTACACTGTTAATGTAATGATTAGATACTCTCTATAACGCCATAAAATGCACAGTCCCTTCAGTGTCGTTATAGAAAGTTTACACTGTATAATGATAAATTACTGAAAACAATTACATAACAGTCCATAATTACAATACGAGTACATAGGTTGAACCCGCTGCAGTCGCAAAGTGATATAACGATAGTAAACTGTGTGACCCGAGTGAGGTAGTTTCAAGAAAATACTAATAGATGGTGCTACGTGTATCGAATTATATGTAATAACTAGCTGACCCGGCAAACGTTGTTTTGCCTCACTTAGGGGTATGAAAAATAGATAGTGTAGCTTATATGACACGTTCGTAGATTTACCATAGCAGCGCCATCTATTGATTTCTTACTCAACCCAGTCGAAAGGTATCGACATCTGTTAGAATCATTTGGAGTTAACAGATAATTGTGACTGTCAAATAATAACAGACAATAATTAGCAATAAATTAAAATTGCGACTATAATTTGAGATTTAAACTATCCTATCTCTCAAGTTGGATCGAACTGCACATGGTGTGCTAATTTTATTATAATCGGTTAAGTGGTTTAGGAGTCCATTGAGGACAAACATTGTGACACGAGATTTATATATCTTATATATAAAATTTCCGTGTCACAGTGTTTGTTACCGTACTCCTCCGAAACGGCTTGACCGATTTTTTCCAAATTTTATATGCGTATTCAGAAGGTCTGAGAATCGGCTACTGTATATTTAGATTTTATTTTTTTATTAAGGTAAAAAAACGTTTGCCGGGTCAGCTAGTATTAAGATAAGATATGCAATGCTTAAATACAAATACAAAATCAAATACAAAGATAAGATAAGAAGGTTATAATAATTTTAAATAAATGAACTTGAATGTGAAGTATACATACCATGGTATCGGTGAGTTCCGGCAAGGCTCGCTCGATGCTGGACATCTCGAAGCTGTCTGTCGACATGTGACCCACCGTCTGACCTGGCGATAACACACACTAGTAAATAAACAAAGAAGGGTCGAAAGGAAGATATAAAGAAAAGAGAAAAGGAAGGAAGGAAAAAATAAGGCAAGAAAGGAAGAAGAAAATAAAGAAAAAAGGAAAGAAAGAAAGAAAGAAATAAGCAAGGAAAGAAAGAAAAACAGGCGGTAAGAAAGAAATAAATAAGGAAACCAAGAAATCTTAAATGAAGAAACATAGAAGAAATTAAACAAAGTAGGGTCGAAAGGAAGAAATAAAGAAAGAAAGAAGGAAGGATGGAAAGAAAGAAGGAAGGAAGAAAAAAGGAAATAAAAAGAAAGGAAAGGAAGAAAGAAGGAATGAAAGAAAAAAAATGGTTGCCTGTAAAGTCGGTTTTACGGGCGAAGATTTTACGTGACAACGTCTGCCGCGTGCTGCGCGCGCGGCAGACCGATCATAGTTGAGTGGGAGAGAGACGCAAGGCATTCGGCGGGCCTCTCTCTCGTTCGGTGACTCATCGTAACGTTACCGGGCGTTACACTTTTTCATAAGTGACTCCCAGCCGCAACCTAATTTAAGACGTTGTCACGTCAAAAGCCTTCTACGCTTCTAACTTTCCCTTACTTACCCCAAAAATATCACCAAATGTGGTTGAAAGGTGATGAATGAGTGAAAGAGGGATGAATGGGATTTATATAATCTTATATATAAAATTTCCGTGTCACAGTGTTTGTTACCGTACTCCTCCGAAACGGCTTGACCGATTTTTGCCAAATTTTATATGCGTATTCAGTAGGTCTGAGAATAGGCTACTGTATATTTAGAAATAATTATTAAGCCAAAACAACGTTTGCCGGGTCATCTAGTATATATATATTTTTTTAACTATTGTCTTGTTTTTTATTTTATATTTTTTTTTACTGTTTTGTTAATTGTAATAAGTGCATTTACTAGTTTTTAAGTTAATAATATAATAAACATAGGCGGTTTGGCTGGAATGCTGTAGGTTTATGTTTATATTTAAATATATGAATAAATAAATAAATAATATCCCTGACGAGCATATATTTATATATATATACTAGCTGACCGGCAAACGCAGTTTTGCCTTAATAAAAAAAAAACTAAATATACAGTAGCCAATTCTCAGACCTACTGAATACGCATATAAAATTTGGAAAAAATCGGTCAAGCCGTTTCGGAGGAGTACGGTAACAAACACTGTGATACGGAAATTTTATATATAAGAAGATATATTGCTATTTTCTAACTAAAGTATTTTTCGCAATAACTGTTGTGAGTGAAAAGTGTTTGTTGTACAATGTCTCCGACGTAAATGTGTTGGAGGAAAGCATGACGAACATACAAAAAAAAAAAACAAAGAAGGGTCGAAAGGAAGATATAAAGAAAAGAGAAAAGGAAGGTAGGAAGGCAGGAAAAAATAAGGAAAGAAAGGAAGAAGAAAATAAAGAAAAAAGGAAAGAAAGAAAGAAATAAGCAAGGTAAGAAAGAAAAACAGGCGGCAAGAAAGAAATAAATAAGGAAACAAAGAAATTTTAAATGAAGAAACATAGAAGAAATTAAACAAAGCAGGGTCGAGAGGAAGATATAAAGAAAGAAGAAAAGGAAGGAAGGAAGGACTCACTACCTGAGTCTCTGTTTCCTGAGAGGTATCATCCGGGGGCCTTCAAAAGTAGAGTAAATAGGTATCTTCTAGGTAAGCGTGCCACACCGTAGACTGCAGTGCAGCTTAACATCAGGCTAGCTGTAGTCAAACGCTAACCTATCAAGGATAAAAAAATAAGGAAGGAAAGAAAGAAAGAAGGAAGGTAAGAAAGAAAAACAGGCGGTAAGAAAGAAATAAATAAGGAAACCAAGAAATCTTAAATGAAGAAACATAGAAGAAATTAAACAAAGTAGGGTCGAAAGGAAGAAATAAAGAAAGAAAGAAGGAAGGATGGAAAGAAAGAAGGAAGGAAGAAAAAAGGAAATAAGAAGAAAGGAAAGGAAGAAAGAAGGTATGAAAGAAAAAAAAACAGATGGTGAGAAAGAAAGAAATAAGGAAAGAAAGTAATCAAAAGTTAAGAAGAGACACTTCACAATAAACAAAAACCATTCAAATTTAATAATACACCCAAATGGGGTTTAATCTATACCTTTGGTAGGTTTTCCAACTTAGTCGCATTACCAAGCGATGCCGAGGCAATAGACAAAAACAGACTTAGAACGTAACTATGTGTAATCATGTAACCACAAATCTTGTCGAGCAAACGACGTTGAGAGTTTTTTTTTTTTTTATACATAATAGGCTTGCGCTAGACCACAACTCACCTGATGTTAAGTGATATTGCAGTCTAAGATGAAGCGCGCTTGCCTATAAGAAACCGGTTCACTCTCGCCTTGAAGACAGTTAGGTTGTAGTTGAGTGGGAACAGGGATTCCGGCAAGGAGTTCCACAGTTTGGCCGTCCGTACTATAAACGTGGAAGCGAATCGCTTAGTACGCATTTTCGGCATTTCCACTGTACTATGCGTGCCAACTAAGAATAGGATCGCGCTTGCTTCAACTTCACACGATAACTGTCAAAAAAGTACTGCTAGCAAAGAAAGCGTAAAAAATAAATTTAATAATTATTTTTTTGGTTCATAGATATAAATTTAATTATTGTTTAATTATTCTTGATTTTATTACTGGATAATTTTGGATTAAATAATTCTACAGGTAAGAAGTACCCAAGGCAAATTAACAACACCTAAAATAGTATAACGGTGTCTCCTAGCAGTCTCCCTGCGTTCGGTAATGGAGTTTAATATGCAAGTGGCTCGCTCTTGCGCGTTTCAGGTGCGTTAAGGCGTTTACTCAACACACGCGGACGGCGCGTTACGATATTTTTTGACGTGACAACGTCTTATAATTCGATGGAGCCGGCTGCACGCACTAAAAACATGACTCATGCGGCGTTACCTCGCTCTGAGGCGTTCCAATTAAGTGCAAGCGAGAGCGTGGAACGAGCGACAAAGAGGCACAGTCGGCCTCCGCGTTCGGCAGCGTTCGACATCTGTCTCTCTGCTACTTTAGTGAGCGATGCGTTCACGTGGACAGCTGCTATGCTAGACAATAATACATTTACATGTTTTCGTTAAGTATGAAGTGCAGTGAAAACTGAATGTGAAATTAAAATTTTCTTTTGAAAAATGCTACCATTCCATCAGTATTTTCTTAAGACGTTGTCACGTTCAACTATCGTCAGTAAACCGAGTTTACAGACAACCGATTTTTTTATTAGGTCACACTCGACATACTGTACTCGTAAATACTCGTGGAACAGGTTTTAAGAATAAGTATTGAACTGGACGCGTACTCGCAAGACTCAGTACGAGAATTACATTCCAAATTTAGTAGTGGGGTCAGGCCTGTGTCACTCCGCGTGTAGGTGTTAAAAACATACCTACGGGCGGCGGCCACTGCGCAAGGGCCAATCTAGTAGGCTGCCACAAGCGAACGAAAACACACGCGTGCGCGCTATATGTTCGACCACGTTCAACTTAATTATTTGCGAAGTACTAGTTATTATTCAAGATATATATAATTGCAAGATGGACACAAAAAGAAAAAAAGGAAAAAAATATGACCAGTATTTAATTGTTTAAATACGGATCGTGATCGAAATTTAACTTTTTTTTGGTTACCTAAAGACGCTGACAGGTAAGGGTAAAATCTATTTTGACTGGATTACATTATGTTCCTATATGAAATGAAATTAATTCAAACTACAAACCGTTTCTCCCCGTACTATTCCAATATCCTAAAAGTACAATAACAAAGATATTTTAGTCGTTTCATTCGAGTTGCATTTCATTTGTCGTACATTTACGAACTTAGACTAAGAGCCCAACGCAAAATATTTTCGGTGATACTATAGATGATACCTATGGAATTCTATTCGCGCTAGATGGCATATGAAGTAGTTTCTCGAAGTAAGCAACCCTAGTCCGTGGCTCTTTCAATACAACAGTATAATAACTAGTACTACGTATAATAACCATGTAGGCATGTACAACTTATTATTCCTTCGAAAAGAAATTGGTAGGTACGTAAATGAACACGTGCTCGACTGGACCGCGAGCTAAATTAAATCATATTGTTTATCAGATTGAGTTCATATTTCTTTGAAAACCATTGCGAAGTGAAGCTTCTGTACGAAGTACTAGTTATTATTCTTTGGTGGTGTGTAGAAAACACTTGAACATATTCTACACGCCGCTATATACAATATTACAAACAAATGTTCACAAAAAATTCTACCGATTCAGTGTTCCACTGGATCAGATTTGAGGAAAATTCACAATGGATTTTCCTCGACGGGACGCCCTTCGAACCCGAGTACAAAACCCATATAGAATTGTGTGCAAACATCGTTTGCGTGTTTTAAGACCGTACAGCGACATCTATTGAGCGCGGGCGGGAAACTAATACAAAATGTACTCCTTCATACTAGCTGACCCGGCAAACGTTGTTTTGCCTTAAGTACAGTTAAAACACTATAAGTATAAGTAACTAATCAATTATAGTGTTTTTAACTCGATGAAAAATGAAAAATGAATCGTGCGGGATAAAAAAATTATTAAATTACTAAAGCGACCATTAAAAATAAGGGTTGGTGATAGAAAAGTAAAAAAATAGGATATTATGTATTTTTTGATGCCACATAATAAAAAAAAAACAAAAAAAAAGTAAAAAAATTAAAAAAGGATCTTTAGGGGAGAACCAACCTTATCACTTAGAGTATGAAAAATAGATAGTTGTTGATTCTCAGACCTACTGAATACACATATAAAATTTGGTAAAAATCGGTCAAGCCGTTTCGGAGGAGTACGGTAACTAATATTGTGACATGGAAATTTTATATATAAGATAAAAACAAAATAAAGTCAAAAATTTAAAAAAAGGATCTTTAGGGGAGAACCACCATTATCACTTAGGAGTATGAAAAATAGATAGTTGTTGATTCTCAGACCTACTGAATACGCTTATATAATTTGGTAAAAATCGGCCAAGCCGTTTCGGAGGAGTACGGTAACTAGCATTGTGACATGGACATTTTATATATTAGAAGATTTAACACCCAGACCGACAGCCAACAAATTTAGTTCAGCACAAAGATGTTGGCCGTGCCAGGGCTCGAACCCGGAACCTTCTGATTGGCAGTCCGGCATGGTAACCTTTACGCCAACGAGGTCGTCATTAATTACTATTATTCTCTGACACAATGAGTTTGTTTACACTACTATAAATGAATAACTTCGCAATAGAATCAAGTAGGTAGTAATTATGAGCAAGAGGCCGACCGAAGAAGACATGGATGGAGTGTGTGAATGAGGATATGAGAGAGAAAGGAGTGAGTGTAGAGACGACGGCTGATAGAGGAGAGTGGAAGAAGAAGATTTGCTGTGCCGACCCCACCTAAATGGGATAAGGTGAAGAAGAAGAAGAAGGTAGTAATTATGAATAGAAGACAAAATTAAATATTTAGTGTACTTCCGCTGTGATCCGAAATCCAAATTAAGACAAGTAAAGGAAAAATTAACTAAGATTAATTAACTAAGATTGATTAATATTAACGTTACCTATCACAATTCGGAAATTCTTCCTACTATACTATTATAAAGGCGAAAGTTTGTAAGTATGGATGTATGGATGTATGTTTGTTACTCTTTCACGTAAAAACTACTGAATGGATTTGAATGAAACTTTACCACAATATAGCTTATACATCAGAATAACACATAGGCTATAGCTTATACATCAGAATAACACATAGGCTACAATTTTTGAGGTTTTTAATGTGAGGTCGTAAAAATAACACATTTTTTGCGCTTACATTGCAAACGCTGACTGAATCCTACAAGATAGATCAAAACAATTTACTACAGTATTGTACAACTTAAAAAGGCCTACAAAAAAGTCCGTGATGGTATATGTTTACCTCTTAGGAATAACCCACAATAACCATTTTTTATCCTTTACTTTGTACGAGTAATAATGGCTTATTTACGAAGCGATTTTAAGCAATACACTATTAATCCTTATCAAAATAAATTATTTCATCAATAAGTACAGTTTGTGTTGATAATATTTGGTCTTTGAATGATTAAAATTGGACGTTTGGTTTTGAAGTTATGGTGAAATTAAAATATTACGATTTCTGCTGCACGGCCCGTTGCGAAGAGGGCGTGTGCGGGGGAGGGGTGTTTAGATCTATGAGTAAGGTCGAAGTACAAGTTATTATTCTGTGGTAAGGTATAAACGCGCGGCTCAGTCGCGAGGTTGGCTCCCATCGCAGCGGCCGTGCGCGAAGTCTAATAATTTGCGGGGTTTTTTTTTTTATTTTGTTCTTTTAACTACACATACGCAAAAGTTCTTCTCAGAGCTAAACTGTTGTCTAATATATAATACTAGCTGACCCGGCAAACTAGGTTTTGCCTCACTTAAGGGTATGAAAAATAGATAGTGTAGCTTATACCTATGACACGTTCGTAGATTTACCATAGCAGTGCCATCTATTGATTACTTACTGAACCCAGTCGAAAGGTATCAACATCTGTTAGAATCATTTGGAGTTAACAGATAATTGTGACTGTCAAATAATAACAGACAATAATTAGCAGTAAATTAAAATTGCGACTATAATTTGAGATTTATACAATCCTATCTCTCAAGTTGGATCGAACTGCACATGGTGTGCGAATTTTATTATAATCGGTTAAGTGGTTTAGGAGTCCATTGAGGACAAACATTGTGACACGAGATTTATATAAATTAAGATAAGATTATCAATGTTATATGTATGTTTTTTATTATTCTTTATTGTACACTACGTCCTTCTTTAGTCGTTTATAAATTCCTTTCCATCCAAAGGTTGCCTGGATGAGATCGCTTTAAGCGATAAGGCCGCCAATTGTGGCACAATTGGCGGTTTTTTTTTAAGTTAATTGTTTTTTACTGTGCCTTTTTTATTTATGTGTCCAATAAAGAATTATAAAATTTCCATGACACAATGTTAGTTACCGTACTCCTCCGAAACGACTTGACCGATTTTTACCAAATTTCATATGCGTATTTAGTAGGTCTGAGAATCAGCTACTATATATTTTTAAGGCAAAACAACGTTTGCCGGGTCAGCTAGTAACTCTATACGTGTTTCGCCTAACCACAAGGCATCATCAGGAGATGCTGACTCTTCGAACGACAAGTCGAGAGTACACTTAGTCACTCTGAGTCAATAAGTTAGTAATTATGAAACTGACCCACTTAGCGTCGATAAGGCGTACACTATACAGTAATACCCCGACTTACGCTACCTCGACTTACGCGCATTCGGAGTTACGCGATTTAATTTTCTCGTCTATTTTAACGTTTTTTGTTTGAAAGCCGCGCACTTCAGATTGTGTTTATACATTTTATTAATATAATTTGTCATATTATCTAAAATTAAATTAAAATGTATTTCCAAAATTATTGTTTTAATTTCCTAAATTATAGTCTCCGGTCCCAATTAAACATACTTTGTATGACTTTATAGGTATGTATATGCAAAATTGTACCCCGACTTACGCGAATTCGACTTACGCGGATAGCGCTCGGTCCCACCTATCGCGTAAGTCCGGGGTATTACTGTATATTTGACTTTGCCTTTAAGAGGTTACCTTTACTGTTGGAGTCGGTGCTCATAGCGCTCAGTCCGCGGCGTAGCGTGTCTTTAATCTGTTGTTCCACACCCACAGACAACGTGGAAGGGGAGGCTGGCTCTTCTGACTTCTGGAACAATGGGGGGGACAACGATACAATAATATTAATATTGAAATTTTAATTGAGTGAAACTTGTTAATGTCCATTCCAAATCCATTGTGAATAATGTATAAATGTGAAATTGACGAGAACGTACTGTATCCTAATAATAAACCTCGTTGGCGTAAAGGTTACCATGCCGGTCTGCTAATCAGAAGATTCCGGGTTCGATTCCCGGCCCGGTCAACATCTTTGTGCTTAACTAAATTTGTTGGCTGTGGGTCTAGGTGTTAAATATGTATTTATATATAACTAGCTGACCCGGCAAACGTTGTTTTGCCTTAATAATTATTTCTAAATATACAGTAGCCGATTCTCAGACCTACTGAATACGCATATAAAATTTGGAAAAAATCGGTCAAGCCGTTTCGGAGGAGACCGGTAACAAACACTGTGACACGGAAATATTATATATAAGAAGATAAAGTAGCTTATTTGATACTGCTTGTTTGTGAAGCTACCATAATCCCGATATATGAGTATTGTTACTCAGTTCGGGTTTGGTGGCAGCTCAAACAAGCAGCGATATTTAGTACTAAGTCTAGTTCCTACTTATTAATATTGTAAATTCTTTGCTTAAATAAAGTTCCACTGTAAATGACGTACCAAAAATAATGAATGTTATTATGGTTAATAAAACATCTGAATCTGAGTTATTTTTATGTTTATTATGCGTGCCAACTAAGAATAGGATCGCGCTTGCTTCAACTTCACACGATAACTGTCAAAAAACTACTGCCAGCAAAGAAAGCGTAAAAAATAAATTTTACTAATTTTTTTTGGTTCATAGATATAAATTTAATTATTGTATAATTATTATATTCATATAAAAAACTATTCTTGAATTTGATTACTGGATAATTTTGGATTAATTAATTCTGGAGGTAAGAAGTACCCAAGGCAAATTAACAACACTTAAAAAAAATGAAGCGACGAGACATTGGTTTTGGATAGTTTAGACTTAAGTGCTGTAAGCAGTATAATAAACTCTTTTTATTTGGTACAAAAAGAAGTGCCAACAATGAAAAAAATTTTAATATTTTTATAAATATGCTTTTACTTTCAAATCCTACTCATTTGCCATAAAATGTATAAAAAATAGCAAAACAACGTACATTAAACATATAAACTGAATATAAATTGTTTCCATTTTTTTTACACGCTTTATATTAACTTCACCTGTATGTTTGTTTGTAACCGACTTCTTTGGGCGCGATTTTGACCCACTTTAAACGGCCAGATTTAGTTAAAACTTTGTAGATTTATTGAGGACCGATGACAATACACTAATTTGATAAAATTATTATATTTTTTTGTAATTTTGTTTCTATGTTTGTTTGTAACCGACTTCTTTGGGCGCGTTTTTGACCCACTTAAAACGGCCAGATAAGCGTGTTTTTTAGTTTTTTTAAACTACTATTATTTTTGCACACCATACACTTTGGTAATGACGTTAGCGCGTATGATTGAGCAAGATGGCGGTTTGACAGTCCTATTCTTAGTTGACACGCATAGTATATGTATGTGTCTTCTGTGTCTGAAATAAATGTGTTCTTTCTTTGTTCGAATAAAGAGAGCGGTATAAGGTAGATAGATAGATAGATTAGATAAATTCTTTATTTCCCACTAATTACATTAAATTATACATAGAAGAAACTTATAACTAGTGCCGAAAATGGCGGCCTTATCGCTAAAAGCGATCTCTTCCAGGCAACCAGAGGAAGGACAGTGTTATAAAAAAACGAGAGAGGGGAGTACAAAAAAGTATAAAAAATATACTACATATTATATATTACATAACCTACTAATATACAACTACATAAAATATACTAAATTTAAATATTATAACATATAACGATATTACAAATATACATATATACAAGGACAGGTACCAGTTTTTTACCAAATTTCGAAAAGAATCCAGTGACTGAGCCTTTAATTTTGTTGATATGTATGGGTAACTCATTCCATAGCTGTATAGCACGGATAGTGAATGAGCTGAGCTACCAAAGAATATGGAGTTGTGCTTGGGATACATGAAAGTGAGGTGTACCTGGCGGAGGTGTGGCTGCCAGCTGAGCGCGCAGGAGACGCCGGCGAGCTGCGCCGGGAGCGGGCCGGCGGCGCGGCGCGCGCGCACCGAGCGGCGCCGCCCGGGACACGTGACTAGCAGCCGTCCGCCGCAACTGACCGGGGGAAACATTTATAATCTTAATATATATTTATTTTCATAAAAACACAAAGCTAGAAGTACACTTAGCTGTCACCTAGGCCCAAATGTCTGGATGTACTTAGCTCGACCACTCTATCACACACACAAACACACACACACACATACACAAATACTTACGCTCACATACACTATACACATGCACACATACACTCACACACACAAACACACACATACATACATACGTACACAGTCACAAACATACTTCTTTTATATTTTCTATTGAACAACTTTTAGTAATTATTTATATAGTTTCAAGTAATGTTTATTTATTTTTTCATTCAATAGTAGTAGTAGAATCATAAATATTGAATAATGTAATTGTAACTTACATATTGTTATAATATCTTCTTAAATATTGTTACCACTAAAATATTTTTGTAATTTCTAAGAGGATCTAACATAATTATGTAACAAACTTATTATAAAAAGCTTACAATTTTGGGAAGATTAATGTATATAGCTTAAGGTTTTTGGAAAATAAATATATTATTATTATAAATCTCGTTTCACAATGTTTGTTCTCAATGTCCATTGAGGACAAACATTGTCATAAAAATAATAATACAAAATCAGGGTCATAGCGAAGCAAAATCATTTATTGTCCATTACTCTTCTTCTTCCTTGCCTTATCCCACTAGGTGGGGTCGGCACAGCAAATTTTCCTCTTCCACTCTCCTCTATCAGCCGTCGTCTCTACACTCACTCCTTTCACTCTCATGTCCTCATTCACACACTCCATCCATGTCTTCTTCGGTCGGCCTCTTGCTCTTCTTCCTTGCACTTCCATTTCCATACATCTCCTACTAACATGCATCTCCTCTCTACGCATCACATGCCCATACCATGCTAATCTCCCACTTTTTAGTTTCTCACTCACTGGTGCTACTTTCAAACTTCCTCTAATATACTCATTCTTTATTTTGTCCATTACTATTTTACTACTTTAGTTTTCTTTCTATTTGTTTGCATTTAGGACAATTCTCTATTATTTTACATTAGCTATATTTAAAATTTTGTTGTAAGAACAACATTCATTGCACCTTCCGAACTAGAAGACGAGTTTGCCTGTCAGTAATTATAATATAACCCGCAACTGAAAATAATATTTTGAAACATAGGCCGATAGCAAATAGTCTAGAGTGAGAAAGAAAATCTTAATATAAATAAAGCTCGTGTCACAATGTTTGTCCTCAATGGACTCCTAAACCACTTAACCGATTATAATAAAATTCGCACACCATGTGCAGTTCGATCCAACTTGACAGATAGGATTGTATAAATCTCAAATTATAGTCGCAATTTTAATTTATTGCTAATTATTGTCTGTTATTATTTGACAGTCACGATTATCTGTTAACTCCAAATGATTCTAACAAATGTCGATACCTTTCGACTGGGTTGAGTAAGTAATCAATAGATGGCGCTGCTATGGTAAATCTACGAACGGGTCATATAAGCTACACTATCTATTTTTCATACCCCTAAGTGAGGCAAAACAACGTTTGCCGGGTCAGCTAGTGTATTTATGTATTTATGTATTTATGTATTGAAAAACGACAGTTTGTGTATGATCACCCATCCAAACACCGTCCGCATCGACCGTTGCTTAGCTTCGACGATCGCGTCAGATCACCTTAGCTAGCCGAGCTACAGGCGTTATAAAACTCTATCCTACTCTTATACTTAGACTTGAGACTTATTATTTGACTTTGGCACTTACTTGGGGTCTTCCTTCATAAGCTTGAGTACTTCGAATCCCGAGCTCCGCTGCGCCGCTCTTAGCTCTCGACTGGTGCAACCCACTAACTGAAAAAAATTACACATTTAATCTATAAATAAATAAAATAATTAGTATAATTGGCCATAGCGAGTCAGGCTCGTGCACGAAAGGTTTCGTACCACAAAAAAATAAAAATAAAAACCTATTTCATTTTCATTTTTCAATTTTTATAATAATCATAATCATATTTATTGGTAAAAATATTTTACAAGTCAACTCATACTAAATATTTAGTACTATATATAATATTAGTACTATATATTATATATAATATTATAACAAAAATAATATAAATATACTTCTGTACATTTCAGAGTTAAATACGAGTATGTCATCAATCTGAAATTAAAACAATGACAAAAACAAAAACTAGTACTAATATCTTATTTATTTAAAGTTAATACATAATTAAACATTCTAAAAATGTTTAGAGGGTCTATCAAATAACGTTATAAATATCGAATAAAAAATTACTTAAAACTACTATTTTTAGCATTTGTTGTAAGAATCAGCTATCACGGTTTCTGAGATACAGCCTGGAGACAGACAGACAGCAGAGGCTTAGTTATAGGGTCCCGTTGGCATCCTTTGGATATGGGATTTTGGGCTTTTGGTTCAAACAATATTATTAAATAGACTTTAATATTTACAAAATAGATTTAAAAACAACGTGACACAAAACTATACACATAAAATTGAACCAGCACGGATTTTAGTACAACTATTGACACAAAACCCTTTTTTTTACACATTTCACACACGGCTGGTTAGCCCCATACTGAACCATTTCTAGTTTGTATTAAGGTTGCTAACACAACTGATATACTACATATACATACATACATCTTAATATATATAAATCTCGTGTCACAATGTTTGTCCTCAATGGACTCCTAAACCGCTTAACCGATTATAATGAAATTCGCACACCATGTGCAGTTCGATCCAACTTGAGAGATAGGATAGTTTAAAACTCAAATTATAGTCGCAATTTTAATTTATTGCTAATTATTGTATCACAATTATCTGTTAACTCCAAATGATTGTAACAGATGTCGATACCTTTCGACTGGGTTGAGTAAGTAATCAATAGATGGCGCTGCTATGGTAAATCTACGAACGTGTCATATAAGCTACACTATCTATTTTTCATACCCCTAAGTGAGGCAAAACAACGTTTGCCGGGTCAGCTAGTATTTTATATAGATACATACTAAACACCCAGGCTGACCAAAAACAAACGATGCGTATTTTATTTGGCACACACTTAAATCTTAAAATAATTACACCTGTCAATGTCAGATGATTAATTTAAAAATGTGTAAGTAGATAAAAAACTTGTTCTACAGTTTTGAGTTAAATAGTGATAATAGTAATGTAATGATAATTGCTAGGTAAAAACTGAGAACGGTTGTTAACAATTTATTGATGCTCAGAAGGTTGGTCTTCCCTGCGCAACACTAAAAGGTCATTGTCCGTTTTTCGCGCTCTAGTTGGAACAGACTTTAGTGATCAAAATACTCGGCCAGTGTTACCTGTAAGAATTGGACGCTGCCGTGGCTCGTGTGACACGTGTCGAGGGCGGGGTCCTTGGCGACGAGCAGGTGGCGGATGCGGGAGGGGCGCCCCCCCGTTTCCAGCGAGCGGTGCCACGAGATGTGGTCGCCGGCGCAGAACTTGTTTCCTGCACATAAATATATACTACACATAAATAAATTTGTATCACCTCCTAAAATAACCTAAACAATGTATACTACATATATTAATCTAATTTTTTTTTTTTTTTTTTTTTTTTACTCTATTAATTAATCTATTAATATTATTAATCTATTATTATTTAATCTATTAATATAACGATTGCGTTGACGCTGCGCCAACGCAACGCAAGAGGGTATGCACGCCGTCGCATCTGCGTCTTAGTTCAGCCTTTGCAATGGATCTCTTCTGGCCTCCTCTAGCAGTGACACTGTCCGTCGTCGCAGCGGAGCTCCAATAACGCAGCGCATCGATCCGTTGAAACGTCGCGACGACGCATCGGTCTAATGGGGCATTGCGTTGACACGATCAGAGCCAGCTCGGACCGAGTCAGCTCGGATACCTACTCGGACGCAACTCGGATTGTAGCAACCTCTAATCCGAGCCCACTCGGACGACGGCGTCCGATCTAAGTAGACTCGGACCGTGTTCTACTCATCCGAGCTAGCTCGTATACGAGTGGACTCATAGTAGTAGTAGTGGTGGAGTAGCTTCTTGTTAATATTATCGTAGAGGAGCTAAGACGCTTTTGGATTCTACACCACTTTTTTTTCGCACAAGACTCTTGGTTGTTGTTATTAGCTGCCATTTTGTTTTCCAACTCGTATACGTGCTAGCTCGGATGAGTAGAACACGGTCCGAGTCTACTTAGATCGGACGCCGTCGTCCGAGTGGGCTCGGATTAGAGGTTGCTACAATCCGAGTTGCGTCCGAGTAGGTATCCGAGCTCACTCGGTCCGAGCTGGCTCTGATCGGTTTGTATAATAGCCTGCTAGAAATTCATGAAAATGAAATGTACCAGAATAGAAAAAAAAATTCCTTATTGTTTACGTAGGAATATAGGTAAAGTTCTACCAGCAAATAGACTAGCTAAAGTACAGAAACAGGGATGTTATACAAAAATATTAATGTACAACAAGTTGCAAGAGAAAATAACAAATCTTAATAGTAGTATGTTTAAACAGAAAATAAAGAGTTTTTGTGAAAGTAATTCCTTTTATAATTTAAGCGAATATATGAATATGGAGCTTGCAGAATCGTTATTCATGTGTAAACAGTAGTATTTTAAATTTAATAAACATGGAAAACAAGTGCTAATGTGTGTAGGTAGTATTTAATGGGGTAAAATATTTATTTAATGAAATTTGTAAGTTTATTTAATTTTATCTAACTAATGTTTTTAAGTATTAAGTAATTATTGTAGTATGACTTGCCTTTAACGTATGTTATTTAGGGCTAATAAAGTTCTGTATTTCTGATAAAATATATATGGAAAACGACGCAGCCACGACGCAACGCACTAATGGGGCCTCTCTCTTACCGGTAGTGAAGACGTATCGCGCGGTGGCCTGCAGCAGGTGCGCGGGCCAGAGCGGCGCGGGCGCGGGGCGCGGGGAGGCGGCGCGCAGCGTCAGCTCGAACCCGTAGCCCGAGTCGCCGCCCGCGCCGCCGCCCGGGTGCACGCGCCCGTCGCCGTGCAGGTCCGACACACCGAAACTGGGAGGGAGAGGGGGACATTTGTGTTAGTCCAAAACAGACAAACATTCTTTATGAGCAGACCACTGCACCAATCACTCCAGTCTCACGCTTGTATACAAGCTATATAACCCGCGCAAATAGAGAATAGATCTGTAAATGGCGGCCACTCGCATGCGTTCTCGCTCATAATCTATCGCTGTCTATACTCACACAGTGAAGTACGCGCTACAAAAAAATTATCAGGATTCGATTACCACGCTAATTGACGCGCTCCGAGATATCGTTAAATTCGTTCCGTCACTTTGTTGTTTTCATTGATATTCATTGTTGTTTTAGTTGAGTTTGATTATTATTTGTTTACGTTACTTAGAGCGTTATCACCCGTTAAAGTATAGCACCGCACGAGAAGCGATAGCGACTAATTTATCGATGCTACTATATCGAAAATAAAAAAGAAAGTAATTACCTTCTTTCTTTCGTAATTCTTAATTACATGGTACCTACACATTATTTTACAAGGTAGCTTTATGGACGTGACTATGATAGATAGATAAATCAATTTATTTCCTACCTCTATCGAGTATGATTGTTTATATAGATTTTCTAGCCTGGTAACGAGTATAGTTTGTATGTAAATAGTTTCTAGCCTGGAAAAGAGTCCTTTTTTCAGCGAGTATGACTAAGTTCAGTGTTGCTGACTATCAGCCATCGTCATCATCAAACACCTTAATCATCACCCACCATTATCATCATCCAATATCGCTATCATCAGCATATATGTGAGGTGGTATATTTGTAATATAATTCTGCTAAGTCACAATTAATAAAGACAATTTTTAAAATCCAGTGGCATATATTCCATTGCTTCTTATTTATTTTATTAATATTTTTTGTCATTAATTCTACTATTATTAATTAATAATATGAAAAGCTAATTTTTAATCAAAATATTAAAAGAGAATAATTTTGTAACAAAAAATCATATAAAAAAAAATCGATGTTTGAGAACTTGTTTTGCCATTCGTACCATGAGTACCCGCCGCCATTTACAGATCTATTCTCTATCTGCGCGGGTTATACCCACATTGTATCCATACTGGCTAGCATCTACTCACTTGTGGCTGTGGGACTGTCACCAGATCTCACTGTTCACTGGTTCTCAGTCCCACAGCTACATAGCTCACACAACTATATTTACGCATTCATACACACACTAACACAAACACACATTCAACATTCACCTGCTGTTGCTACTCTGTATTTTTACTATTTTTATTATTTTATGCTATTTTGGCAGATAGTTTCTATTTTAATTTGTTTACCTAATGGCATTAAGCGATGGCACCGCTATCTCCCGTGGTAATCTATTCAATTGTAAGCCTTGCGAGACAGGTTTATCCTAGTGCAGAGCTTACACTCACTCGCCAAAACCTACCATTTCCAAAAGTCTTTATTTTTGTTATATCTTTTGTGTAACCATATTTTTATTGGAAATAAATAATTTTGTATTTGTATTTTGTAGATATGTATGTAACTCGGCTTCTGTAGTTACCTTTACATTTAAAGGGTTCTTTTTAGCTCTTTACGACTAGGACAACTGGACGCGTCGCTACGCTCGCTCGTCGTAATGCCGTAAATACCTGAAGTAATGCCTTAAATACCTGATGTAATGCCGTAAATACCTGAAGTAATGCCTTAAATACCTGATGTAATGCCGTAAATACCTGATGTAATGCCGTAAATACCTGATGTAATGCCGTAAATACCTGATGTAATGCCGTAAATACCTGATGTAATGCCGTAAATACCTGATGTTATGCCGTAAACACCTGATGTAATGCCGTAAATACCTGATGTAATACCGTAAATACCTGAAGTTATGCTGTAAATACCTGATGTAATGCCGTAAATACCTGATGTAATGCCGTAAACACCTGATGTAATGCCGTAAATACCTGTTGTGATGCCGTAAATACCTGATATAATGCCGTAAATACGTGATATAATGCCGTAAATACCTGATGTAATGCCGTAAACACCTGATGTAATGCCGTAAATACCTGATTTAATGCCGTAAACACCTGATGTAATGCCATAAATACCTGATGTAATGCCATAAATACCTGATGTAATGCCGTAAATACCTGATGTAATGCCGTAAATACCTGATGTAATGCCAGTGTGAGGGGATGTTCTCCTCGGGGTTCCCCGGGTTCCAGTACATGCTTATATAGTCCAGAGGATCCTCACCTCCTAACCTGAAATTTGAGAGACCTTGAGATAATTTCTGGATAGAAAACAGTCACACTTACATATATTCCTATTAATTTATTTCCCTACCTTTTAAATTTTTTACAATACATTAATATATAAATCTCGTGTCACAATGTTTGTCCTCAATGGACTCCTAAACCACTTAACCGATTATAATAAAATTCGCACACCATGTGCAGTTCGATCCAACTTGAGAGATAGGATAGTTTGAATCTCAAATTATAGTCGCAATTTTAATTTATTGATAATTATTATCTGTTATTATTTGACATTCACAATTATCTGTTAACTCCAAATGATTCTAACAGATGTCGATACCTTTCGACTGGGTTGAGTAAGTAATCAATAGATGGTGCTGTACCCCTAAGTGAGGCAAAACAACGTTTGCCGGGTCAGCTAGTACATTATAAAACATAAATATTATTGAAAACCTTAAAGCTAGCGTGGCACTGGCAGGTAAGGTTCCAAATCTCGTCAGATAAAGTCCTAAAAATTATAAATAATTTTTTGGGTTATTAATATATTTATTTATTACTTACTAGCTTTAAAATAAAATTGACTTCTAATGAAATGTGTAATGAAAAAAAACATTCGAACCTTTATTGCAAATTAGTGAGAACACTCTCACTAATTTACAATACCAAAATAACATTAAATATATTATAGCCTTTTAAAGTATAACAAACAAAACTAAACTATTAACACAATAAAAAGTTTCGATGTTCCATTACTTATATTATTAATTATATTATATTATTTTTGACATGTTTTAAATGGTTTTGATATATCAATAATTGTATGTTTTTTTTCTGAATTATATGAATAATTATTATTATTATTTCCAAAACTCCTTACCTTGGGTAGAACCCTGAAAATGATTAATAAAGTTTTGGATTCAATGGAAAAACAGAACAGAATCCTAAAAAAACTTGACGGCTTGATAGCTGGTTGCAGAAAACTAAAAAATCTCTTGCTAACCTGTGATCAGTGCACTAGTGAACTTTAAACACTGACATTGAACAGTGGACATTATGTGAACTGTTAAAAAACAAATTTCAATTCAGTGTGATATAGGCACATCAGCATAATGCTGCTCGCCTATCCTACTACTATTATAAAGGCGAAAGTTTGTAAGTATGGATGTATGGATGTATGGATGTTTGTTACTCTTTCACGTAAAAACTACTGAATGGATTTGAATGAAATTTTACCACAATATAGCTTATACATCAGAATAACACATAGGCTATAGCTTATACATCAGAATAACACATAGGCTACAATTTTTGAGGTTTTTAATGTGAGGTCGTAAAAAAAACACATTTTTTGCGCTTACATTGCAAACGCTGACTGAATCCTACAAGATAGATCAAAACAATTTACTACAGTATTGTACAACTTAAAAAGGTCTACAAAAAAGTCCGTGATGGTATATGTTTATCTCTTAGGAATAACCCACAATAACCATTTTTTATCCTTTACTTTGTACGAGAAATAATGGCTTATTTACGAAGCGATTTTAAGCAATACACTATTAATCCTTATCAAAATAAATTATTTCATCAATAAGAACAGTTTGTGTTGATAATATTTGGTCTCTGAATGATTAAAATTGGACGTTTGGTTTTGAAGTTATGGTGAAATTAAAATATTACGATTTCTGCTGCACGGCCCGTTGCGAAGAGGGCGTGTGCGGGGGAGGGGTGTTTAGATCTATGAGTAAGGTACCCGCGCGGCTCAGTCGCGAGGTTGGCTCCCATCGCAGCGGTCGTGCGCGAAGTCTAATAATTTTTTGGGTTTTTTTTTTGATTTTGTTCTTTTAACTACACATACGCAAAAGTTCTTCTCAGAGCTAAACTGTTGTCTAATATATAATACTAGCTGACCCGGCAAACTAGGTTTTGCCTCACTTAAGGGTATGAAAAATAGATAGTGTAGCTTATATGACACGTTCGTAGATTTACCATAGCAGTGCCATCTATTGATTACTTACTCAACCCAGTCGAAAGGTATCGACATCAGTTAGAATCATTTGGAGTTAACAGATAATTGTGACTGTCAAATAATAACAGACAATAATTAGCAGTAAATTAAAATTGCGACTATAATTTGAGATTTATACTATCCTATCTCTCAAGTTGGATCGAACTGCACATGGTGTGCGAATTTTATTATAATCGGTTAAGTGGTTTAGGAGTCCATTGAGGACAAACATTGTGACACGAGATTTATATAAATTAAGATAAGATTATTAATATTATATGTATGTTTTTTATTGTACACTACGTCTTTCTTTAGTCGTTTATAAATTCCTTTCCATACAAAGGTTGCCTGGATGAGATCGCTCTAAGCGATAAGGCCGCCAATTGTGGCTTAATTGGCGGTTTTTTTTAAGTTAATTGTTTTTTACTGTGCCTTTTTTATTTATGTGTCCAATAAAGAGTTATAAAATTTCCATGACACAATGTTAGTTACCGTACTCCTCCGAAACGGCTTGACCGATTTTTACCAAATTTCATATGCGTATTTAGTAGGTCTGAGAATCAGCTACTATATATTTTTAAGGCAAAACAACGTTTGCCGGGTCAGCTAGTAAATCAAATAAATAAACAATACTAGACTGCAACCAGAGGGCCCAGGTTCTATTCACTGCATGGTCAACATCAGTCTGGGTGTTTAATATGTATTGATATAATATATGTATGTATATGTAGCATATCAGTGGTGTTAGCAACCATAATATGAACTAGAAGATGTTTTAGTTTGGGGCATTTTTTAACATTATTGCACTTAAATTATAAATAGCTTTTGGGTTCAATTTAGAATTGGAAGAATTTTATGATATTTAGTGCACATTATGTGAACTGTTAAAAATTAAATTTCAACTCAGTGTTAATATAGGCACATCAGCATAATACTGCTCGCCAGTAAATCAAATAAATAAATAACATAAACATAAAAATAACTTTATTTAAGCAAAGAATTTACAATATTAATAAGTAGGAACTAGACTAGACTTAGTACTAAATATTTAAGCAAAGAATTTACAATATTAATAAGTAGGAACTAGACTTAGTACTAGATATCACTGCTTGTTTGAGCTGCCACCAAACCCGAACTGAGTAACAATACTCATATATCGGGATTTTGGTAGCTTCACAAACAAGCAGTATCAAATAAGCTACTTTATTTTTGTTTATATTAGTTTGAGGCAAAGCTCTTACAATTTTATGTTCCTACTTAAGATTACGACATTCAGTTAGGTTCTAGAAAGGACCTGCTCTTGAATGTTGATAATAAATAATAATAAATAGTTCCTAATCTCTTCAGATAGTCCTAAAAATTATACATTTTTGGGTGCAATAAAAAAATAACACATATAAAAAAGCTTTGTAAGAAATTAGCTAGTGCCAATTATGCATTGTTTAAACTTAGACCTTTATTAGATAAAAAATCACTTGTATCTGTTTATTATGCTTATATACATTCAAATATTAGGTATGCCATTACTGTATGGGGAAATGCAACTGATATATTCAAAGTTTTGAAATGTCAAAAGAGGTCAATCAGAATAATAAATGATTTAAAGAAGCGTAGCTCAGCTCGGAAATATTTTGAAAAGGATAGGATAATGACAGTAATTTCAATGTACATATATAATAGCCTGCTAGAAATTCATGAAAATGAAATGTACCAGAATAAAAAAGATGTTATTCCTTATTGTTTACGTAGGAATATAGGTAAAGTTCTACCAGCAAATAGACTAGCTAAAGTACAGAAACAGGGATGTTATACAAAAATATTAATGTACAACAAGTTGCCAGAGAAAATAACAAATCTTAATAATAGTATGTTTAAACAGAAAATAAAGAGTTTTTGTGAAAGTAATTCCTTTTATAATTTAAGCGAATATATGAATATGGAGCTTGCAGAATCGTTATTCATGTGTAAAAAGTAGTATTTTAAATTTAATAAACATGGAAAACAAGTGCTAAGGTGTGTAGTATTTAATGGGGTAGAATATTTATATAATGAAATTTGTAAGTTTATTTAATTTTATCTAACTAATGTTTTTAAGTATTAAGTAATTATTGTAGTATGACTTGCCTTTAACGTATGTTATTTAGGGCTAATAAAGTTCTGTATTTCTGTATAATTATTTTAATTCCAAATCTCTTCAGATCCTAATAAAATAAAGACTCACCAATACTTAAGCCTGGTGGTGACCTGCAGAGGATTGGGCTGGTCGGGGTAGAGCCGACTACAGGCCTCACACAGCTCCTTCAGCCCACGGGGTACTAGCTTATCTGCAAGTATTAAAAGTACAGTGTAAATTTTTTTATTTTTTTTTACTCATAATGGGCTTGCGCTTGATCGCAATTCACCTGATTGTAAGCGATATTGCGATCTGAGGTGTAGTGCGCTTGCCCGGAAGAAACCGGTTCACTCTTGCCTTGAAAACCGCTAGATTATAGTTATCGGGAACAGGGAGTTTGGCAAAGAATTCCACACCTTGGCGGTACGCACAATGAAGGTGGAGGCAAACCGCTTAGTACGCGACTTAGGCACCTCCACAGTATAACGATGATGCTTTGGTGTTTCCCTACTCGTCCGATGATGGAACTCCATGTAATGTCACTCGATTTTGAGACAAAATCTCTAAAGCGTCGAAATCAATTGGCTTTAGTTGGTTTGACTTGTGTTCCATACATAATGATACATTCTCTCCATTTAACGACCACTCTCTATAACGCCATCAATGTCGTTATATAGAGTTTACACTGTATAAGCATAAAGAGCAGGGAGACTGCTAGGAGGCGCTGATATACAGTAGAAATGCCGAAAATGCGTACTAAGTGATTCGCTTCCACGTTCTACTTTAGTACGGCCAAACTGTGGAACTCCTTGCTGGAATTCCTGTTCTCACTGAACTACAGCCTTACTGCCCTCAGGGCGAAGGTAAACCGGTTTCTTCTAGGCCAGCGCGCTTCGTCTTAGATCGCAATGTAACTTAACATCAGGTGAGTTGTAGCTTTTTATTTGGCAGTAATCCTAAACATATAGATATTTGAGTTTGAGTAGTATAAGAAAAAGGAGTTTCTTCAAGTTTCTTACTTCTATTAGGAACTTACCCGTTTGCGACATTTCTCCTGAAGTTGTCTCTTCAGGATTTTGCTGAACATTTTCATTTTCGACTGGCTGCAAAGGCTGCGCAGACGCAACGAAACTTAATGCACTGTTGCATACTACCCCGGAAGGGGGCGGAGCACCCGCTCCACTGGGACCCGACATTGTTTCACTATCTAAAGGATCCAAGAGAAAGTTACAGCAAAATCATACATAAAAACAAAGAAAAATGCTTTTTTGTGCTCAGCTGGCGGTTTCAGACATTTTTGTTTTGATTATGTTCCGCTAACGAAATCTTTTTCCTTAGCATAAATTGGAAGCCGTTGCTCTTTTTTTATCGTTACAAGATAAATGAAACAACTGTACCATGCATAAGATGACAAAATAAAACTAGGTGGTTCTGTAACACTTTTATCTTTGAAAATCAAGATTTTTCTTTCTGTCACTGTCATTTATTTTGATAAAAGGCGGTGCGTTGTGCCGCGAAGAGGGGCGGGTGGTGGATCTTTTGTTTGTTCATTTTAACAAGTGTTTTTCTCTATAAATAAACCAAACTTACTCATTCGAAAACTATTAATAACATCTGCAGTGTCTTTTCGAACGTTTGGGCTGGGTTTTGTAACTGCGAGAGTGAAATTACTGTAAAAATGTTGTACTTCTTTTTGGTTACAATTTTCAGTGTAGTTTTTGCTTTTGAACAAGATATGACGATAACTGTTCAGGCAGGGAAGATAGACTGTATTTATCAGGGAGTAATGCCTAAAGACGTAGTCGATATCGAGTACCAGGTAAGTTTAACTTGGAAATAACAGTAATGAAATATCAAAGCTGTTTTTCATCATGACCCAGCGATATCGCTTTAAAAGTTGTAGATAACATTTATTATACCACACAAAGGCACAGATGAATAGCAATTTTAATTATATATATTAGTTTTTCTTCATAACTTTCAGTGGCACACTGTTTTTGACATCTATTATAAATATATAAAAAAGTTAAACTTCTGTGTGATTATTAAATAATCATGTATTGGAACTCCTCTTAGCACTGAATTAAAAATACAGTGTAAACTCCATGTAACGTCACTCGATTTAACGACAAACTCTCGAAATCAATTGGCTTTAGTTGGTTTAGTTTGTATTTCATACAATGATACAAATACAAATCATTTATTGATAACACCAATGTTACAAGCCAAAGTTACATTCCATTCCACTCTCTATAACACCTTAAAATGCACTGTCTCTTCAGTGTCTTCTTCTTTGCCTTCACCTTTTCCCACTATTTGGGGTCGGCACAGCCCGTTTTTTGCTTCCACACTCTTTTGTCACACAATTCATCCACATCTTCTTAGGTCGTCCTCTACTTCCACTACCTTGTACAATCATATTCAGTGTCTTAGTCATAGTCTCTTCAGTGTCTTTACATATAATTTACACTGTATTAGAACTGAAAAAACTATAACCTTCTTCACTCTCAAACGGCTGAACTGATTTTGAAGAAATTTGTGCTAGGGGCATATTGTGCATTACCGCCTTACCAGCCTCCTTGAAATAACGGAGCACAGCCCTGGCTCGCTGGCATACCTGTTCCACCCCTGTTGTGTCAGATGGCCTATACCATACTTACCATACCATAATAGTAGCTTAGTCAAATTTAAGAAAAATATTTTTGATTTATTGAAATTAGAATAAAACTAAACTAAATTAAATTGTAGCTTAACCTATTTGTCACCAACTAGTTATGTAGTTTTGTTTTGATTCTTTGTTTCTTTCTAATACTTTATTTGTTCATGTTGTGTACACACATAGTTAGGAAAATAATCTAGTTTTGATCCTAGTTAATTAATCTTTTTTAGTTATAGTTTTGATTATTTTCTGTTTTGTGAACCATCCTATCCTATTTCCTATTACTATTATAAAGGCGAAAGTTTGTAAGTATGGATGTATGGATGTTTGTTACTATTTCACGTAAAAACTACTGAATGGATTTGAATGAAACTTTACCACAATATAGCTTATACATCAGAATAACACATAGGCTACAATTTTTGAGGTTTTTAATGTGAGGTCGTAAAAAAAACACATTAATTAATAAGGCAAAACAACGTTTGCCGGGTCAGCTAGTAATAAATAAATTACCCAATTAAAAAGTGATAGATGATATTGATGACATACAAACTTTTGTTTCAGGTGATAGATTCGTCCCACGGGGACCTGGACATATCTTTCCAAATGACTGACCCAGTAGGGAGGGTCATAGTGGCAGACTATAAGAAGTCGGAGAACTCTCACCGCCACACGTCCACTCTGCAAGGAGACTACAGGTTCTGCTTTGACAACAGCTTCAGCACTTTTAGTACCAAAACTGTGAGTATTTTGTTAGATTAATATGGCAACACAAATATTATCCGTATGTTGGTACTAGTGTTAAGTTTCGATTGTTCTAATGTTGGCTATGCCTTCTTCTTCTTCTTCTTCTTCTTATGCTCGCTCCCATAACAATGTGACAATGTGGTTCTAATAAATAATATTATAAAACATGAGATAAAACAGCTTACATTCATTAATTTGTACATATTTGTATTGTAATATCATGTACTCAGCAACAGAGTGTTTTTTTTTTTACTCATTGCCATGCTTGACTACCAACCAGAGGGACCCGGGTTCGATTCCTGGCACAATCAACATCTCCGTCATGAGAAGCTATAATTTTGTAAACAAGTGTTCAGGAGCTCACAACATTTGGACCAACAAAAAAAAAGATTTGTTTAAGATTTAACAAATTATTAATTAACATATATTATATTAACATATACATAGGAGATGTATGGAAATGGAAGTGCAAGGAAGAAGGGCAAGAGGCCGACCAAAGAAGATGTGGATGGAGTGTGTGAATGAGGACATGAGAGTGAAAGGAGTGAGTGTAGAGACAACGGCTGATAGAGGAGAGTGGAAGAGGAAAATTTGCTGTGCCGACCCCACCTAGTGGGATAAGGCAAGGAAGAAGAAGATATATTATTTAATAATCATTGTCAGATTCAGATGTTTCCATTTCTGAATTTATTTTCTTAGGTGTACTGGCTACTGATTCCATTATACATACTATCAAATAAACCTTACGCAACAATTAAAGTAACAACAATAAAAAAATAATAACGAAACAATAACAAAATTAACAATAACAACCAGATTCGCGAAATATGCAAAGCAATGAAACAAATTCGAAACTCGAATGATGCCTTTATTTCAAAATGGCGTTCCGATAGTTTACAATCCCTGCGACTGACATGTTCCAGTACCATGAAACACAAACTATAATCTGACTAAATTAAATAGGTTGTTACTTTCATATAACCCATCTATATTTCATGTTGATTGAATATGGTCAGTTTATTATTATCTCGCAGTATAAAATGTTTACTTAGTAAAAGACATTTATTTGTTTACATAATTTATAGCTTCTCATGACGGGTACTTTAGGTGTTAAATATGTATTGCTATAAAGTATGTATGTATGTTTATGTAGGATATCTGTTAGCAACCATAATACAAACTAGAAATGGTTTAGTATGGGGCTAATCAGCCTTATGTGCAATGTGTCCTGAATTATTTATTTCCTACTTATATTATAAATGCGAATTATTGTAAAAATGCACTAATAACCACTTGTATGTTGAAACACCGGCTCCCGGTATAAACACATTTTCGCCGCAACTGTTGACATACCGGGAGCCGGTGTGGGTCAAACTAAAACTTGGAACTTTGACTTTTTTCCAACAGATAATACAAAATAGGCTAATGTCATTCAACATACGAATGGTTAATCTAAGCACTGTTCTTTAAAAATGTATTTTTAAATTTTAAGATATTCTTCGACCTGCTCATATCTCAAGAAGACGCCGATGATTTCAACTATGATGAGGACAAGGAGATGGAACTTGGTAACTTCTTGGGCTCATATTTATACTAGAGTAAACTAAGATTCAGAGTAAGATGGTCTTTCTCTTCTACTTTTTCAACCATTCCGCACTAGATGTGGTCGGCACAGCAAGTTTTCCTCTTTCACGAATATACATTCACTCCCTTTTCTTTCAAATCCACACTCAAGTTGAAATTAGTTGGCTAGAAGTAGGTTTCCCTTAGGAAACTAACCAATGGCTAAGTAAAACTAAGTAATGGCCTTAGCCATTGGTTATTTAGTATTAGTTGGTTAGTAGTAGGTTTTTCTTAAGACAGTAACCAATGGCTAAAGGAAAGTAACCAATGGCTAAGAAAAACTAAACTTATGGCCTTAGCTATTGGTTAGTTAGTATAAGTTGGTTAGTGGTAGGATTCCCTTCGGTAACTAACTAATGGCTAAGAGAAACTAACAAATGACTGAGGGAACTAGCCAATGCTTTACGAAAACTAACCAATGACTAAGTATAACTAACCAATGACTAAGAAAAACCAACCAATTGCTAAGAAAAACTATCCAATTACTAAGGAAAAGTAACGAATGGCTAAGTAAAAGTAACCAATGGCGAAGCAAAACTAGCCAATGCCTCAAGAAAACAAACCAATGACTAAGAAAAACTAAGGAATGGCTAAGGTAAACTTGCCAATGCCTCGGGAAAACTAACCTATCGCTAAGGTAAACTGAGCAATGGCTGAGGAGAAGTAACCAATGGTTAAGGTAAACTAACAAATGGCTAAGGCAAACTGACTAATGGCCAAGGTAAACTGACCAATGGCTAAGAGAAACTAACCAATGACTGAGGAAAACTACCCAATGGCTAAAGTAAACTAACCTATGGCTAAGGAAAACTAACCAATGGCATGAAGACAATTTTCTTTCTGTTAATCCGCAGGCAACTCAGCGGAGAGCTACATAATGAAGGTGCGCGACATCTCCACCTCCCTCTCCCTGGTGTCGGAGCGCGTGGCGAGCGCGCGGCGCCTGCAGGAGCTGCACTCGGCGCACGAGGCGCGCGACCGCAACCTGGCCGAGGGGATCTGTGCTAGGTGAGCGTACTGTCACTGCCCTCTCTCTCTCTCTCTCTCTCTCTCTCTCCCTCTCCCTGGTGTCGGCGCACGAGGCGCGCGACCGCAACCTGGCCGAGGGGATCTGTGCTAGGTGAGCGTACTGTCACTGCCCTCTCTCTCTCTCTCTCTCTCTCTCTCTCCCTCTCCCTGGTGTCGGCGCACGAGACGCGCGACCGCAACCTGGCCGAGGGGATCTGTGCTAGGTGAGCGTACTGTCACTGCCCTCTCTCTCTCTCTCTCTCTCTCTCTCTCTCCTCTCCCTGGTGTCGGCGCACGAGGCGCGCGACCGCAACCTGGCCGAGGGGATCTGTGCTAGGTGAGCGTACTGTCACTGCCCTCTCTCTCTCTCTCTCTCCCTCTCCCTGGTGTCGGCGCACGAGGCGCGCGACCGCAACCTGGCCGAGGGGATCTGTGCTAGGTGAGCGTACTGTCACTGCCCTCTCTCTCACTCTCTCTCTCTCTCTCTCCCTCTCCCTGGTGTCGGCGCACGAGGCGCGCGACCGCAACCTGGCCGAGGGGATCTGTGCTAGGTGAGCGTACTGTCACTGCCCTCTCTCTCACTCTCTCTCTCTCTCTCTCCCTCTCCCTGGTGTCGGCGCACGAGGCGCGCGACCGCAACCTGGCCGAGGGGATCTGTGCTAGGTGAGCGTACTGTCACTGCCCTCTCTCTCACTCTCTCTCTCTCTCTCTCCCTCTCCCTGGTGTCGGCGCACGAGACGCGCGACCGCAACCTGGCCGAGGGGATCTGTGCTAGGTGAGCGTACTGTCACTGCCCTCTCTCTCTCTCTCTCTCTCTCTCTCTCTCCCTGGTGTCGGAGCGCGTGGCGAGCGCGCGGCGCCTGCAGGAGCTGCACTCGGCGCACGAGGCGCGCGACCGCAACCTGGCCGAGGGGATCTGTGCTAGGTGAGCGTACTGTCACTGCCCTCTCTCTCTCTCTCTCTCTCTCTCTCTCTCTCCCTCTCCCTGGTGTCGGCGCACGAGGCGCGCGACCGCAACCTGGCCGAGGGGATCTGTGCTAGGTGAGCGTACTGTCACTGCCCTCTCTCTCACTCTCTCTCTCTCTC